>JASJET010000068.1:14502500-15702500 GCA_034092305.1 Diaprepes abbreviatus
GGTTAATGTGTTAAGAATACGTTCCCAGACACCCATCGTCGTACTTATTTATGTTCGGATCTCTTATTTGAGGTTAAATCTGACCGGAGAATGGCGGTAAGATGTTGAATAATACGACAATATATATATATATATATATATATATATATATATATATATATATATATATATATATATATATATATCAAAATAGGGAATTCTCGGCTATGCGGACCTAAAGACCGTTACTCTTATGTTAAAAAATGCGGAGATCTCCAAGATAATAGAAAAGCTCCGAGTCCGAAAAATAACGGCAGCGCTGTTTCATCCTAATATTGGATTCATCAGGCCATTGCGTTCCGTACAAACCATCATCTCACATAGCCTGATGAAACCCATACTAGAACGAAACAGCGCTGTCGTCGTTTTTCGGGCTCGGATCTTTTCCATTATCTCGTTGACTTAAAAAACACACATTAGGGAGATCGTTGGTGCGACACTTTAATCAAATTGCGGAATTCACGGTTGGTTTGGTTGCCGATACCTAATAATGCAACCTCCTCTATCCTTAGGGTAACACGTTTTATGTATCGAATTTTGATATATTCATTTTTTAATTTACCGTCGCGCCACCACATAGCGGTTTTATATAACACTGTTGGTTTGTGTTGCTTTTGTATTATTAAGTGATCCATCGAGATGTCGCCACTGTGTCTTACTTACTATTTTTCAGCTGTGAAATCAGTTTATAGGACACAAATGCTAGATGCGGGTTTGTACCGAATGCAATGATGAGTCCCATACTAGAATGAAACAGCGCTGTCATCATTTTTGTGATCCGGAGCTTTTCCATCGTCTTGAAGACCTCTGCACTTTTTAACATGAGATTAATATTTATCAAAGGTCTTTATGTCCGCATAGCCGAGAATTTCCTATTTTATTTTAAAATTGCACGGGCCAAAACTTCTCTTTATATATATATATATATATATATATATATATATATATATATATATATATATATATTATTTCATTTTTCTTGGGTTTATGGTCCCTTAAAAATGAAATTAAAAGTAAAAGTAGTATTGACATTTCTATATTTTGCATTTTCTATAATTGACGTTTCGGCAATTTATCTTACTTTCATCAGAATGTACAGTATGTAGCTTGATCACGATTAATACTGAAACTACGTGTACACTTCAATTTAATTGTTGGCCTACTTCAAGACGATATTGGTAAATTTTAAAATATTTTGAAATTTGTCCCCTCTCCACATATTGAATGTTGGTAACTGTGGAAAGGTATTTTTTTTCGAAATTTGCTCTTAAAAAGCCCATTTGATCCCCTTAGCTTCTTATTGTGAGGATTTATAAAAAATTAAGTTATCGCTAAAGCACTACATGCTTAAAAATGTGAAATACCGGATTCGACAGGCATGTACATTAATAACCATGTCTAAAAATGTTTCAAAGTATATGGAGACCATTTTCAACACCTTTTAAAGCATAAACATCGTTAAAGAACTGAGGATAGAATACAAAAATAAACAATTCTAGTACAACTATCAAAATCTTGATCAAAATCCGAGAATTTGTTCTATCGTTGGATTAATTTTCAATGGCAGATTCGTTTTAGCTGAAAAAAGTTTGTTTTGGATAGAGTTCCTTAATTTAATCTTAAAGAATGCTATTTACAAATATTTTTGTACAATTTTATTGAATTTAAGTATTTTAGAGATTTGGATATATAGATCAAGATTTGCTGTCAACTATTAAATTTTTACATGCAACTCCTTTCACTGCTTTCGCAGAATTACATAACTTCCATTAAACTGAATTTTAGTAAAGACTATGCTGTAGAATATAATAGTTGGGTGTCAAAACTAGCCCTGTTTTTCATCCCTTGAGTAATTCCATATATACGAAACGATTAGGCCAGAGCTAACCCACTGCCATGCCTTATATTTCTCATCCTATCTTTGAGCTTGACTAATTTTACGTTATAAAGTGATTTATTATGGTAGTTTAATTATTTGGGTATAATAAATTTTGAGCATTGTGTTAAATCCCTTTATGTCATTTGTGGTGACCTAAATGGACGGTGGTTATGCAAAAAAGGACTAACATAAGAAGATAAGAAATTTAATCAAAATATGAGTTCTGTGTTATAAAACTAAACACTTATTTTTAATATAAGAAACTATAATTTTTTAATTATTTTTAGAAAATTAGGAATTAATAACTTTTCAGCAACATATTTGTTACTTAAACAAAGTCTAATTGCCCATCCAGTTACAAACAGTATCTGTGAGAATATTTTTTAAAGGTATCTTTAGCAAATTTTGACACCCGGATTCACTTACATGGTTTAAATTAAAAACCATCCTAAATTGACACCAGAAAGTTTATACTGACAAAAGCAACAATAAGTCAAGCAAGTTTTAAACCCCAAAAATAGTAGCATAAAAAAGTAGTTTGTTTTATTACAGAACCGGCAAAAACGGAGAACTTTATTTATTTTCGGGATACAACTATTTCTCCAACATGTTTCAAGGCTTTATTGCAAGATTTTTATCCTTAATATCCCTAATTAAGAATTCATTTGTTGATACATGTAATATTAATGATCACAATATCATTAACAAAATTAAACTGGCCGACTGTAAGATTCAAATTTAATGGCAACTAGATCGGGTTTAAATCTTAAATCTTCTTAGTGAATCTGGCCGTGAAAATCTAAGATCTAAGATCGATTCTATATAGATTTTCAATAATATAATTTGTTAATAAAAGATTTTTATTTAAAAAGCAACAGTTTTTCACAAAAATAATTCATATTTCTTATTGTTCTTCAATTTTTGCGATTCCAAGTTAAAATTTCGCATGATTGTCAAGAAGAGGACGTTTACAACCTACCAAATTGTTGAAATGCTAAAAAAAAAAATAATTTCGCTGCTTGATACATACATGCGAATGCTTTTTGTGTAACCGAGTTATGTTTAATGAAGTTTAAGTAGAATCTTTGAAAGCTTTTTAACCCAACAATATTTTTAATTAAAAAATGAGATTCTGTATTCGTACATCGCGTAAGTAATCCAATTATATTCATAATTTTACTGTTAGTTGTAAAGGGTTGTTAAAGGTTAGTTGTAAAGGCAGTAAGGTGACGTTTAAAAGACGTGGTTATCTTCTGAACGTATAAGGAACCAAAATGGTGATGTTTATGGACTACCCTGTGACGTAAATTTGTCACAGCCAGAAGACGTCTTAAAAACTTTCTAAAACTGCCGTTCTTAAGATGTCTTACTAAATAACATTTGTAGTTCAGATTATATTGGGTGTTATTGGATCCATAATCCAACAGATATTTATATGCTAGTATATGCGATTATAAAAAAAATATTTAAAACTAGAATACTAAACATAACTCTAATCCTAAATAATATTTCCTGTTTTCAAGGGGTCAGCCATATTGCCTACATACAGTAGCCAACTCGCTACCCTTCCCGAATCCAACCCACATAAATATCCGGAACAAATTGAGAAGACATACTAATAAAAAATGGAGAAAATTATTAAAAATATTTTAAAGTGTTTATTTTTTAGTTCAGTAATTAATTTATCTTGTTTAAAACCCCAAAACTAATTACGTTTACCTCCACCATGGGATAAGTATTATCTCTCCACCAAACAACACAACTACAAAATAAAGTAACCGTCTATTGGGTTCGTTTGTTGCCGTGTTACCGTCGATAAACCAATTGTATTTCGTACCTATTCGTTGTCAAATGTCATTTTCGCAGGAACATTTGAAATTTACAGACCAAATAAAGTTCTGTTTACATTTTATTGTTATCTTTATTATGGTTTCAAGAATTTAAGATCGGAATGCCTTGTTCGATTTTTAACAGAAGTTTAGGTATTTTATTATCGCTTTGGTGTATCTGTAAAGTTTAAATCACAAACTCACTCACAATTAATTTAATCATTGTTTAATGACTAGATTTAAAAACAATCGATAGCACCAATTTAAAAAACTTTAATGTCGCATTGGTAGATATAGTTTTTGTAAAAAACAGGAACTTTGGAAGTTCTGTTATAAGTCGCAATTATAACGACCTAAAGAGGTCTTTTAAAAAAACTTTAGAGACGTCTTTAAACAGATGTCTTCATTTTACCTATGACGTCTAGGAAGAACATGTCCTAGATAAACACTTCCCATGGACGTCATTTGCTACCTGGGCTTGAGTATCATTCCTTTCGTGACACTCGTATTCAGCTTTGAAATTTTCAAAAATAAAATATGACATATATTTATACATCCAGGAAATTAACCAAAAATGCTTGAAATTTTAAATTTTTTTTGCATTTATGGTTATTATTTTGTTACTAAACAAATCTGTAGCATTTTTTAAAAAAGTAATAAAATCTATGATTTTACCAAATTCTTCAATGATATCAAAGATGATTATAGAGCGGTAGCTATTATAATCTTTGATGCAGTGGCGTAACTAAGGGTATGTGCGCTCCGCTGCAAATTTTTGAATGCATCCTTCTATTTTGCATCCGTCTTGATCCTTTGCATTTGTTCATTTTCATCAATAAAACTTGAGGGCATCCCTGGATTGGCTGCCCCCCCCCCCGGTAACACGGAACCTGCGGGGCCGTTATTTACGCCACTGCTTTGATGATACCTATCTCTAACCTGCTGTATTACAATTGAACGTTAAATTTTCTTTTTAATTTTTTAATAAAAAAGTTGTATTACCTACTTGTTTTTGCATAATATCTGTATCTAAAAAAGCTTTAGTAGCATTTTCTCATGTGTACTATAATATTTCATGACATATAAGGAAAATAACGCCGTTAAATAATAATTTAACATAAAGCCCTGATTATACTTTTAATTTAATTTCACCAGAATAAATTTCTTAATTTTTTATTTCTTGAAACTGGGGCTTGGTCGTTTGTTCCGATTCCATACGCGCGAATTCTCACGTCACTTGCAGACGGCGTCCATATTGTTTAATGACTTGCGTAATTAAGCGATTAGGTTTTGGGGACCCTAGATTTTACCGGAATCGTTTTATATATTACAAAACAAATTGATATACCGTTATTTGGAAGGGTTAATGTTGCAAGGTAAAGGGTACAGCGCATTTCATACAACATTTCATAAATGGAAACTTACACTCCCTCAACTTTGTAAATGACGCAAATAAAATTGTACCTTTGTGGTACATAAAGAAACACAGCTGGAAGGTAATTAAAGGTGTAATATAGTGTTAGCTGACGTCCATCCAGGGATTCAGAGTTGTTACGAGCTTGCTCCTTTACTACTACCCTTTGTATTTCAAATGTCTTAATTAATTTTTATTGTAACCCCTATTCTAATGGAAATACATTGATACAATTGTACTGATTTCACTGAAAAAATAATCAATTCACTATCAAACTACAATGTAAGTCAACACAAAACGTACAGAAAACAATACGAATTTTCTTTGATTTGTTTGTTTATTGACAATTGCCAAAAATTCCTGAAATTTATCTGGAATGACTTCCCCCTACAATATCACTGTAATTTCTGGTAGCACAATGCACAGTAACTTCTTGCAATACTGTACAGTATCTTCAATATACCATAATACCCAACAATACCTTGATGATACCGATATTAATTAAAATCACCAAGTAATTTATCACTTACACAACCTAAATACATTTCAAGAATTAAAGTCTGTTTCTGCTTTAGAAATATAAATTAACTAAAATATAATTGCTTAAATTATATAAAAACATTTTAACTAAAATGTTGGCCTATCTATTCATATTATTTAAAATATTAATTTCTCCATCTTTATACATTTTTCGCTTTATATTGTTAGAGACCTCTTGAAACTGCTAACATTCGTTGCAAGACTGAAGTCATTATGTTATCAATCACAAAACACATGCTCTTAAAGCAACTTACTTTGCCAGAAAACTTTCAGATTATCAAATTGAAACTTTGTACAGCCTAAAATTTCTTGACACTAAGATGAATGTTTTTAGAATTTATTGATAAAAGTCAGATATGGAGTTCCACATTAAATCTGCAATAACCAAGCCTTAATATATATATATATATATATATATATATATATATATATATATATATATATATATATAGATATATATATATATATATATATATATATATATATATATATATATATATATAAACAAACTTCATGTCTTGGGGTAGCGGCCTAGGGTTTAATAAATTTCCTTTTTCATAAACAGAGCTTAGGTAAAATTTATTTTTCCTTTGTCAAGACTGTCCATCCTCATTAATTATAAATATAATTTAAAAAACTTAATAATTATGTTAAAAAATAATGATTACCGTTGATTTTTCCCATGTTTCTTGATTACATAGCCCAAAAAATTTATTTTGCAAGTAAATTTAAAATTTTTTCATTATGTATTTACCACTATCGTAACCTTTACATAATAAGTCTTAAGGCTGCAGTGTAAGAACTCCTCAACCCTGGCCTGTTATGTCTGTGTCATATAGATTGGAATCTAAATTATAAAACAAACATCACTTTAAAACATATACCATAGTTGTAGCCTTGACAAAGGGAAAAATAAACTTTGCATTAACTCGGAGTTTGTAAAAAAGGAAATTTATTCAGCACTAGATCACTACCTCAAGAAATTAAGTTTGTTTCTATTCAACATATCGGTCAAGACTTCGCTTCCACTTCATGTATATATATACATATATATATATATATATATATATATATATATATATATATATATATATATATATATATATATATATATAGACGCAAGTGGTACAGCGAATACGCCTGATTTCTATTGATATTTTTGTTATTTCAATGAATTATTAAAACATTGCTTCACCTTAATATCTTTGTTATCCCCTTAAACAATGCCCATTTGTTTTTCTGATTAAGAATGTATTTATTTTGTTTTCAAACCACCAATCAGTGTTCTATGGTTCCTAATTTTACAGCATTTACTCATAAAAGTGGGTAAATCTCTGATATCAATAATCCTTTATATCAGAGCAGTATTATAATTGAGTAGTAACATTTAAAAAAAAAGTATTGATATTTGTTAGTGTTGATTCAAAAGAGAGAAACATTTTTAAGATTCCATTAAAAACTAGTCAGTTGAAAAAAATATTGTTTATAATTTTAAATAGGTACTTTTTATAATATAAAAACAAAACATTTTACTTCTTAGAAGTTTTCTTTATTGAAATGAATTATCTTTTTCGGAAATTGAAGATCTTACTACAACGAAAAGGTCTATAATTTTTAAACTGAATTTGGAGCTAAGTAATTATTATAAGTATTTCCTATATATTAGGATGATCAATATTCTAGTAAGAAAATATTTGTAGTATATACTATATACAACTATTAATTATACAATTATAAAATCATTTTAAGAAATATTCAAAATAGTCCTTTGCTGCAGCACTCTTCAATCCTACTGATGGAATACATGTACAAAACTAATGAAAACAATGATCATATACAAAATAAATTATCTTAACTTTAACATCACAATCTAAACATGCCTACGAGACAATTTTTGCCTTCGTAGCAAGAGCAAAATATGACAAAGTAAGTGAAATTGCTGCAGCAATAAATTCACTCCTCACCCATGGGCCATTGTAGGCACCTGGATGATTAACTGATACACTGAAGAACTCTGGAACGGAACTGGTAGGTTCGTTAGCTCTAAGGGCTTTGCGGATAGCTGTATATCCCTCTTCATCGAAGATGCGAATGTTATGTTGACCCGATTTTGCTGATTTGGTATCTTCAGTCCAACTAACCTGCAAAATAGAAAAACTGTCAGATTTTCTTTATTTATTCAATGACTGCTTACTAGTTCTTTGCATCTGAAAAATTTTTTATGACGATTAAATTCTTACTACACCTCAGTATGTCTACAGATGTTATGAACAGTTACAAAATAAATACCTGCATTAATTGTTAAAGTAACTAATCTAAAATCCTTAATATTCGTAATTAGTTGTGCGAAAGGTCCCTTAAATATGGATGATAAGTAAAACAGATTAAAAAAAAAATAGTCTCTTATTTTTCAAGGTATTTTAAATATTTTTGAGTGTGTCAATAATTCTTTGGACCAGCACAAACAGCATTACAAAGATATTTTCTTACGGATTCATCTCAGTATTATGACTGGGCAATCGGTAAAATTTTAAATAAAAAGACTAAAATATGTCGAGTTAACTCATTTGGAGTACAGGACATTTTAGAAGGAGCTTTGGTATTTATTGAAGTTAAAATATAAACCACTATTAATTTTAACCGTTGTGTGAGAAAAGTTTATTTATTAACAAACAGTTGGAACGAGGATAAGTTAGGTTAAAACTTACTTGGAAAGTATCTTGCCCCACAACTGCTACTGGAGTAATACTTCCATCTTCTAACTCGGCATAAAGGCTAGAAACTTGTCCTGAAGCACATTTTACCGTAAATTCAGAAATAAACCCAATATGTGCTACAATTGTAGCGTCTTGTGTTGTAAATGATTTTGAAGTTATTTCTGGATTTGAACACGCAGAACTAAAGCTTGCTAGAGAAACTAGGAGAAGCGTTGATAATAAAAATTGCTTGGCCATTTTTGAACACTTCGATGAAAAATTTAATTCAAACTAAAGTAAATTTCACACAAGAATGAAGATTTTTTGTAGCCACGTCAAAAAGAAATCTTACAACATATTGACAACTCACCGACTATTAACAACGTTGCCAAGGATGCTATCGGGTGGCCACCGATGCCACGTCTTGCCGTAATACTACGTTTACACTAATAACAATAAATATATTAACATACAGTGATTGGATTGGTTAATGTTCATTTTTACCATGTGGAACAAATATTCATAGCGTAGTTTGCTATATTTAAGCGCTAGGTGACATCTAAGAAAACATTGATTAACTAATTTAATTTGAAAATGAGTGAAAGATCTTTTTAGATCAAAAATCTGTTTAAAGGTAAACTCAGACACAGAAAACGATGAAGATAGGTTGGTTGTTCACGGCAAGTTGGATAGATGGAGTAAGCTTATAGATGCTAGGTAAAATCGTTCTTGTTCCGTGGGTAAAATCAATTAAAATTTATGGATAAACTATTTATTACAATATAGCTACAGGGTGTCTCTAAAATATGTGTACAAAATACTAGCACAAATTCCTGAGACTAAAATGTGATGATAGAGCCAAATTTACCTTAATCCAGAAGTCAATAGTTTCCAAAATACAGGATGTTCAAGTCAAAATATTTTAAAACTTTTCTGAAAGTATCTTTCTTAATAATAGCTTGTTTTGCACCAAATTTGGTACATGATTATATTTGTAGCGCAAAGAAACCCTGTTAATGATTTTTTTTTATTAATTTTGTAATATATACATAAATATATATTTATATACGGCTTTTAAGTTTTGTTATTAGTTGGCCATGGCAGCGAAACGCGAGTAAAGAAAACAATAGAGCATTACAGAAATGTCACTATTTTTTTGCCATTTGACAATTATTTATAAAAATCCTGCCGGAGCGATTAAATTACGCGCACGAAGATTATTTATTTGGGAAATTAAACAAAGTTTTATAAAAAACATGCCAGATATTTACTAATAGATATCCAGATAAACAGAAACCGTCACCAAACAGTGTTAGAGGAATAATGGAAGAAATCAAAAATTTTGGCACCATTAAGGTAAAAATGCATGAAAGAAAATCTATTCTTAATGATAAAAAATGTCGAAATTGCAATTTTGAGATATTCTGCGGCACGTCCTGTGACATCGTTAAGACAAGTGACTCTACAAACAGGATGTTCGCACATGATATCGTGCTTTTTCAAGTTTTTTTTAAACAGAAAATTTACATAAGTTAAAATCGACAACATATAAAAATACACTTAAACAGCTTAAAAACACTGAAAAGTTTTGTATATTATTTTATATTGCATTTTAAAATCACTAACACTGTTAATGCATACCTTGGAGGTTGTCAGTTCAAACAGTATTAAGATTATTAATTATATCTTAATTTGATGTTATGGAATTTATATCTTATGATCTTTGGGTAGTTCTTGTTTTTATTATTTAAAAAATAAACTTAATTTTAATATAACTTTCTTTAAGAGATTTGTTGATGACTGCTTAACATGCATACTGCTCAAATTGAAAGAAATAGATTTAACTCTAAATAGAGAGACAGTTACAAAATCGAAACTAAAGGGTACACTAAAAAAACTTGGTTGGGTTGTTACCTAAACTGTAACTCAAATCACCCAAAATGTTAAAAGAACATTGTGATAATAGGTCTAACTGATCAAGCTATCGCCTTGACCTCTGCAAAAAATCGCCATGAAACCATAAAAAAGGTATAGACAACTCTTATAAACAATCACTTGCCAAAAAAAACTTATCTAAAATAATAAAACAAAGAACAGTCTGTCAGTGGTTATTGGTTAACGTCACATAACCCATAAGATTTTTTAGAGACCGGACCTACAGTTTAACGTGGGTTCCGAACCACGGTCCTCGACACTCAACCAACCCCGAGTTTTCACTCTTTGTCAGTTCTACTGACTATTGGGACGAGGATCGAACTCGCGCTGGTCGTGGTCGTTCCTATCAGTCCTAGCGCCTTAGGCTAATCCCACGCGGTGGCGTAAACAACGACCACGCAGATCCTGCGGTGCGAGGGGGGGGGGGGCGCAGCCAATCCAGGGCCGCTTTCAAGTTCCTTCATGAAAATGAAAAAATATGAAGGATCAAGACGGGTGCGAAATAGTAGGGTGCATTCAAAAATCTGCAGGGGGGCGCACATACTCTTAGTTACGCCATTGAGCCCACGCCAAACCAAAGAACATATCTGTTCTATAACAAAAGTAGTGAACATAACCCGATTCTCTCAATCCCCCCACTCCTCGACCTTGACCTTGACCTTGCTTCACCCCTCTTTGGCCCCGCCCACATGTCCTTGTCATTGACCTTGAAAGTGCACGTGTGCTTTGGCCTTGGCCTTGTGTTCAAGGTTGTGTGTGTGACCTTGACCTTGACCTTGGTCGAGACGACCTTGACTTTGTTGAAGGTCATCTTGGGTGTGTGACCTTGAAGATATGTTACGTGGTTGGGGGTGACCTTGAATGGTTTTATATAGAGTATGGGGCAGTTTCATTCATCAGTTGGCTCTGACTTGTATAGGTAGTACATGTGTTAATATTTGACAAATCATGGCATATGTTTGTGAAAATTGCGGTTCTAAGTTTACTAAGAGTTATAATATGAGACGTCATAAAAGAGAATCGTGTGCGGCGAGATTTAATGAAGTGCCTGGAGGAAAACGGCTCCGAATTGAAGAGTATACATCGACGATTCCGGTAATTAATTGCGCTACATGTAATGTAGATGTTCCAATAAATCATATGTCAGCGCATAAACGAACACAACAACATAAAAATAATTCATGTTTGCCGGTATGTCATGGTGTGCAACTCGTTCAATGTGCCTTCAAAAGAAGAATTGCAACCTATCGGGTTAGCAGTGATATGGAGCATTCCGATTACGTAATGTTCTTTGCAGACATTAAATCCAAGGTGGTGGAACTTGTTAATAATTTATTGCGTGTGCATCATGCTTTAAAAGTTAACATGACAGCTGTTGGCGAGTACATGCTTCCGTCACAAGAAATATTCAGTGAAAAATCCTTCAACACTGCTAATCAAATAATTAGTGTAGAAAGTGATTTGGATGCCGTTTACCATTCTTTCACCGAATCAATAAAAACGCAGGCGACAGAGTTCCAGGAGAAAGATTCAGGTATGGAAAAATCAAAACCCGATATATTAAACCGATTTTTATATATTATTTTTCTTGTTATAGGATGGGCTCTTGTGCGAATTTTATACTTGGAAGTTGGTATCAACAAGTATATGCCTATGGGTGGCTCATCATACATCAAGTTGCCGTGTTCTATTGAAAAGAAAGGAGCTGTCGTCAATGTGATTAACCAGGACGAATTTTGCTTTGCGTGGGCTGTAACATCAGCATTGTTTCCTCCAACAGCAGAGCCTTCACAGAAGACATCCTACCCCCATTTTTCTAGAGTGCTAAATGTAACAGGTATGGATTTTCCAGTAAAATTACGTGACATTAAAAAATTTGAGGAAATGAACAACATATCAATTAACGTATACGGTCTGGAATCTAAATATGAAAATAATGAAATAATACATGAAGTTATTGGTCCACTGAGGTATGCGTCAAAAAAGTTGGATAGGCATGTAAATTTATTGTTAATTACAAAAGACTGTAGTAGTAAAGATGGCGGTGAACATTTTTGCGATACGACTTGTTCAAAGAGTCATTATTGTTGGATTCGGGATTTATCACGTTTAGTTTCAAGTCAAATTAGTTGTCAACAACATAAAATATATTTCTGTGATGGTTGCCTCATTTATTTTAGTACACCGTCAGCTTTAACTTTACATCAAAGCTACGATTGTAACCACATTTTCACGCAAACACCCTCAGTGGATTTAAAAATCGATAAATTTGGAAAGAGTGTGCCGGAAAATATTTTAAAATTCGAGGGTATAGAAAAGCAAATGCGCGTTCCATTCGTGGTTTATGCAGATTTCGAATCTGTTTTAAAACCCATTGAAACGGTACAACCAAACCCACAAAATTCTTACACTGTAAAAAGTTTTAAACATGAACCATATTCTTTTGCTTATTTAATTAAATGCTCTTTTGACGACTCACTTTCGAAATTTGAGCTATTTCGGGGGAATAATGCAGCTCAAGTCTTTGTGGATCGTATCGAGTGTGATTTAAGGGCTCTATACAACACATATTTAAAAGACATTAAGCCTATGAAACCGTTAACGCCTGAAGAAAAAAGGGAGTTTAATGATGCTAAAATATGTGGTATATGTGAAGGCCCTTTTGAAGAGGGTGAGATTAAAGTACGAGACCACTGTCACATAACTGGTGCAAAAAGATTTGGTGCTGCACATTCCGTTTGTAATTTAAATTATAAATTACCCTCTTTTATCCCTATCATATTTCATAACTTAAGCGGCTACGACAGCCATTTATTTATAAAAGAGTTATGTAAATATGGGGATAAAATTGGTGTTTTGGCTCAAAGTAAGGAAAAGTACATATCATTTACCAAAAGCATTTATGTGCACGATTATTTTGATAGTAAATGTGGAAAAGTCAAGAGGAAATATTTAAAGTTGCGATTTATTGATAGTTTTAAATTTCTGTCAACGTCTTTGGAAAATTTAGGCAGCGGTTTAAACGACGACGATTTTATTGAAACGCGGAAACATTTTTCAAATATCAACCAATTTAATTTGATGCGTCAAAAGGGTGTTTTTCCCTATAGCTTTATTGACTCTATAGAAAAAATGGAAAATACATGTCTTCCAAGTAAAGATGAATTTTATGATAATTTACGGGAAGAACATATTAGCGATGAAAGCTATAGAAGAGCAAAAGAAGTATGGCGCTTGTTTGGGTGTAAAACTTTGGGGGACTATTCGGACGTGTATTTAAAATCAGATGTGTTGCTATTGTGTGATGTTTTTGAGCAATTTCGGAATAATTGCTTAAAATTCGATAAACTTGATCCAGCACATTACTATACCCTTCCAAGTTTATCATTTGATTGTATGCTACGTATGACTAAGGTAGAGTTAGAGCTCTTAACTGATATAGACATGATACATTTTTTTAAGAAAGGTATACGCGGCGGCATAAGCCAGTGTACAGAAAGGAAGCACATCGCTAATAATATTTTTTTACCAGACTATGACCCAACAAAACCTTCTTCATTTATAACATACCTTGATGCTACAAATCTATATGGTCATAGTATGTCACAAGCATTACCATATGGTGGTTTTCGATGGTTAAGCGAGCGCGAAATTCTGGATTTAAATATTATGGCTGTTGGTGATGATAGTTTACATGGCTACGTTTTGGAAGTGGATGTGCATTATCCGACTGAGTTGCATGATGCACATTCTGATCTTCCATTTCTAGTAGAAAATATCATACCGCCAACAGAAAACGCTAAATTACCGAAATTAATTCCCAATTTACAAGATAAAAAAAAATACATTGTACACTATAGAACTTTAAAACAAGCCATCGCCAACGGCTTAGTGGTAATGCAAACCCATCGAGTATTACAGTTTGAGCAATCAAAATGGCTAAAATCGTATATTGATTTTAATACCAATTTACGTAACAAGGCCACCACAAAATTTGCGAAGGACACTTTTAAATTAAAAAATAACGCGATATTTGGTAAAACTATGGAAAATGTGGAAAATCGAAAGGATATAAAATTAGTAACACATTGGGAGAACAGTGTAGGCAGAAATGGAGCTAGAGCACTAATATCCCGCCCCAATTTCAATAGTAGCTCGATATTTACCGAGAACTTTGTTGCTATACATATGAATAAAGTTAAAATATTGTACAATAAACCAATTTATATCGGTTTTTCCATATTAGATATATCAAAGACTGTAATATACGATTTTTATTATAATTTTATTAAATCCAAGTTTGGCGATGATGCTTCGTTACTTTACACCGATACTGACTCGCTTATATTAAAAGTGTATACGGAAAACTTTTATCAAACTATATCAGAAAACCCCGAAAAATTCGATACATCAAATTACCCCGAAATTAATAATTTCAACATAATTAAAAGTAATTCTGTAGTTGGTAGAATGAAAGATGAGTTTCCTGGTGATCCGATAATAAGTTTTTATGGTACCGGCGCGAAGGCTTATTATGTAAAGTCCATTAATAATGAATTAAAAAAAGCCAAAGGTATCAAAAAATGTGTTATCGAGAAAGACCTTCATCAGGAAGACTACCAAAGAATTGTTGAACGGGGTGGTTTGATATTAAGAAAGATGAAGACATTTAGAAGTGAATTACATAACATTTATACCAACATAATAAATAAAGTAGCATTGTCACATAGCGATGATAAACGTTATGTAATTCCCAGTTCAACCAAAACTCTACCTTGGGGGCATGCAGACATAGATTTTTACAAAACAGACCCGGAAGAAAACTTAGCAAATTTAGTCACCGTGTTGGAATCATTTCTAAGTCAGGACAGCACGTAATCTGGAAAATCCATATTTCATTATTTGTATTGTTTTTATTATTTCTATTAAACATACAACATTAATATGTAACGATAGTATTGTAATTTTTTTTTTTTTTTTTTAAATAAAAAACATGTATTCATTGATTGATTGCTTTTTTATTGAACCTTTATTTTAAAATTATAAATATAATGAAGTGTCGACAAATAACAAACTGTAAAAGTTATTGTTGAAAAATTTGTCTAATAGTAAATTAAACGCACAGGTCTACGAATAAATGTTTAATGTGAAACAGGTTTGCTGACAAGATCCTCCATAGTCTTTTCAATTTTCAACATTCTAGAGTTAAGTTCATCACGCAGTTCGTCTTGCCTAAGTTCATATATTGCAATAACAGTATCATCAATGTATCCTCTAAGTTCTTGACCGGTTTCAATTAATTTCTTGCGTACGTAACCTTCAAGTTGGTTTCTGAATATATCTTTAATAACAATTGTTGAGTCATGTAAAGCTTTCTGCGTATCTTGCACACACTGAGCAAGGTTATTATCAACATAATTTCGTGTGGTCGCATCGTCTCCTTCAAGAGGTTCTGCTAAATAGCACAATCTTTTGCTTCCCATGTCGTAATCTCCATTAGGTGTAAGTTTAAAACCTATTCCTGAAGGACCTCGCATAAAGTTAAAATCCTTAAATTTTCTTTTGCGACCGAACTTATCAATAGTGTTTACTTCTGACATTGTTATGTGAGACTGATTTGAAACCATTAGATTTCACCCTAATATATGGTTCTATTTCATTAATAAACGGACTCTGCAGAAAAATATGGATTGCAAAACGTATTTTAGGTGATGTTTAATAAATACACATACAGATTCATTTTACTATTGTTTTATTGAAAAAAAATTAAAATATAACAAAAGATTGAGTTTACTTTTTATTATTAAAAAAAAATAAAAAAAATAACAAACAAAAAATTAAAAATTAAGAAATAAAATACATGTTAATTTCTTCTGTACAGGTAAGCTTCTTCTATGACCCATTTCTTCTCTGGATGGCACGTTCATTAATGTCCTTGTTTTTAAAATAACCTTGACAGGACCAAAAAAAAAATCCTTGAAAATTACAACCTCGAAAACGACCCTGACATTGACGGGTACTTTGACCTTGGCCTTGGCCTCGCATCTAACAAGTTTAGTACTATATTTATATGCTTCTTTAAAATAACCTTGACAGGGACAAAAAAAAAATCCATGAAAATTACAGCCCTGAAAACGACCCTGGTATTGCCGGTTACGTCGGCCTTGGCCTTGGCCTTGCATCTGACAAGTTTAAATATTATACTTAATGCATCGAACAAAAGGAATAAAGGCGGTGTAGTGGGGGAAATGGGCATAAAAGCAGACTTGCTGGCTCGAGCTCTTCACAGTTCGTCAGAACAGCAAACAGTACAGTGCTAAGAAAAAGTTAATTGTGTGAGTTGGAATATCGAAAATGTCTAGTGTACGGTCTCTTTTAGATGCTCTTGACGTGAGCTGCGGTTCACAGCAAGGCATGCTCGATAACATGAGTGGTTTAGAGGTGCTAAGTCCGGGGGTGTTCGAGAACTGGAATGGCGTGGAGCATGAAGATGCCGAAGACCGAGCCCTCAACGATGGTCGCGACGAGGAGTTGGTTCAGTCGGCAGCGCAATTCCTGGAATGCTGGACGGAGGAGAAAGAGCCAAAAATTAATGTGATTAGTGATGTGGTTGTGCGAAAAGCATCGCGGCCTAGGGAATCTTCTCCGAAAGCGTCGAAACTGCAAAAGCTCTTGACTATGCGGAAGTCGGAAATCGCCGATAAAAAAACATTTTATTCGGCGATTAAAGGTGTGGGACAAGGGAAGAAGAAAAAGTTTAACTTTAAGCGTCCCTCCACCCCTGTTCCATTACCCGACTTCCTAAAAACAGCACCGCAAGAGCCACTGTCAGTAGAAGTGGAAGTCATAGAAGGCCCCGATGGACCAACACCACCAACGCCACCAACACCGGCCAGCGTCGAGAATGTAATAGTGTCGGAGGTGAAGTCTTCCCCAGCGCCAGCACCACTGTCGCCGATATTGGGGTGCCGGAAACCCATGAAGAAGCGGTTTAAGCGGTGTTTTGAAGGCGATGAAGTTTCCGCTGCTTCGTCGTCGTCGTCGTCGTCATCGTCTTCACCAAATAAAACCGCGTCTTCTTCCGAGCCATCACAACCGGAGTGGGTCGAAGACTTCACCAACTCTCAGAAGACCAAATTGACTGACATTTATGCCATGAAAAAACGGTTAGTGAATGAAGTGAACGAGTGTGCCAGTGACATTATAGAACTTGAAAAACAATTAGAGATAAAAAAGGTGAAATCTGCGCGGTTAAAAAGACAATTAGAGGACTTTAATAAATTATGTAGTAGGTGTTAGGTAGTTGTAGATATTAGCTTTTAATTTATAGTATTAAGTTTGTATATATATATATATATATATATATATATATATATATATATATATATATATATATATATATATATATATATATATATATTGTAGTTAATAAAAAAGTGTTTGATCAAATTTTTTATATTTTATAATGAGAATAAAAATGACTTGAAAATTTATTTTTGTGTGTTATTTCATATAGGCCCTGTCCCACATAATATTAGGTAATAAAAAAAAAAAAAAAAAAAAAAAGTGAATAATCCACTAAAACTACGCAATAGCAATAGTTGTAAATATTTTCTGATAATATTTACAAGTATGCTAAAACATGGTTCGGTTTATGAAGTTAAGGTTCTGTCGCCAGAACTTCTAATACTTTGTATCTCAATATTGTATGTTTTTATGAAAAAAACATAAAATATTGGTTACAAAGTATTATAACCAACTAAAACTACGATCAAATTATTTTGTGGTCCTGAAAAGGACCGTTTGGTTTTAAAACATGCGACTCTTTTATTGAGTTGTGGAGTCGCACGGCCCGTCATCATCATCAGCGGGGGTGGCGGTGCTGTCCTCTGTGTATTCGATGATGAACCGCCAAAGTTCATCCCATCTAGGATCGTTCGGCTCCCACTCCAAACAATTCTCTGTGGTAGAATCTACCACAGGGCATTGGATGGGTTGTTGTTGTTGTTGTTGTTGTTGTTGTTGAGTCCCTGACATGTTGAACTAAAATGATTGTAATAAGTATTGATGGTCGTATATATAGAGACAAATTAATGGTGGGGGGTGAAAACAAATGTCATATTACGTATTGAGACCAAAAGTTGTTTGTGGTCTCAAATACGAACGAACGATTTAGCTGGGTTCCACCAGCACTTAAAGTTTTAATACTTTGTATCTAATATTGTATATTCTATACATACAATATTAGTAACAAAGTACTAATATGTACTAAAACTACGATCAAAGTATTTTGTGGTCCTGAAAAGGACCGTTGTTGTGTGCCCTTAAAAAGGGCCAGGGAGAGTGTGGGGCTTATGGTGCCCCATCCTCGCTGGTCGACCACCAGCTTGACGAATCGCAGGGGCCTTGTGGGTCGTCGGGTGTTGGTGATGCTGGAATTTCCAGCACCGCATCTTCCGTCGAGTCCGGCTCTGGCTGCGGCGACGGAGTTTCGAGTCTTTGTAAGACCCAATCACCCGCGTCGTCTAATTCCACTAGACCCGGATCATGGTCATATACTAGCGGAATCGGCTCATCCAAGTCGTCCCAACGTAGGACGTCAATTTCAAAATCCACCTCGTCGTCGTCGTCGAAGACTTGCAGGTCTCCAACGTTGTCGGCTACGGTGTCATCACTAAAGATGGATGAGCCTCGGCTGGCGGGTCTTTCTTCCTCCATGTTTATCGTATGAGGGTTGATGAATATATGACTGTGTAACTGACCCAGTCTCATATATATAGAACTACCCCCACCCCACCAACGGATTCTAAATGTTATGTATTGGTGAGAGCTTATAGAATTATTGATTTTTTTCAAAAACTTTAAATAAGGAATTAGATTTGTTTAGACAATAAGACTTATTCTTAATATTTTGTGAAGAATACATTACAAAAAAAAAAATAATAGAAACCTTGTTTGAACTGTTAACATTTTCATAGGTTCTCAAGCATATAACTTGGCACTTAAGCTACGAGACAAATCGTCGTTAAACGAATATCTCGCCCCATAAGTGACGATTACTAAACTACGATCAAAATATAATGTGGTCCTGAAAAGGACCGTTTTTGTGGCCCTAAAAGGGCCTGGGGGGAGGGTGGGGTGCCTACCGTGGAGTAATACCCAACGATATTAACACCGACCTAGGTGCAGCCCTTGGTCTTCTCATTGGCGGCACCGTCGTCGTCGCTGGTGGTGTCGGCGTTGCAGGCGGTGCCGAAGGTGCCGCTCCTGGTGCGGTACCCCCGCACTCCTCACACTTGCATATCTTGCCGGACTTGCATATCTTGCGGGACTTAGAAAAAAAAAAAAAAAAAAACCTCCCCCTACAACTTCCACATACTCCCGTTCGGCGGCCCTAGCCTCATAACTCGAGAATTTCAATTTTTTCGTCTAAATTTTTTGTCATTTTTAAGATTTTCCAAATTTTTTTTTCACCATTGTATTCTACTCAAAATTCTAGGTAATTAAAGTGCTTTTATTTTTTCTCTATCTTGAACGGTTCCCGAGCTACAGCGCTTTAAAGAATTCAAATTACTAACTTTCTATAACCCTTTTTTTCAAATTTAATTTTTTCGAATTTTCAAAAATACTACAATATGTAGAAAAAAGTTCTCTCTTTAATTTCCCAATACCGTTTTTCTCTAAATCTTCAACTTTAGCGCGTATTCAGCATTTTCAAAAAAAAAAAAAATTATAATTTTTTTTACACCATCGCATTCTCCTCAAAATTTTGGGCTATCAAAGTGCTTTTATTTTTTTTCTATCTTGAACGGTTCCCGAGCTACAGCGCTTTAAAAAATCCAAATTACTAACTTACTATAACCCTTTTCTTAAAATTTCATCTTTCCGAATTTTGAAAAGTACTACCATATGTAGAAAAAAATTCTCTTTCTAATTTCCTAATATCATTTTGCTCCAAAACTTCAACTTTGGCGCGCATTCACCATTTTTCAATTTTTTTTTGAAAAAATTTTTTTTTACGTTTTTACTATCGAGAAAAATGCTTGCTTATAGTACTCGATTTCCTCTATAATTTTTTCTTATAACTTTTTTCCCTATTCCTAACCGTCACTTTCCTACAAATTTTCTAAATCGTTGTTTTCATATTTTGCCTTAAAAATTTTTTCTTGTGTTATTTAAGCTCTTTTTTCCACTTAATAAACCACCATTTTCTAAATTCCCGTACTCTTTTCTTAAAGAGCGGGCTTTTCCGGCAGCTTTTTTTTTTTGGTTGGGTTTCAAATAAATATAAAACTACTACTTCACTCATTACAAATTTATTGATTCAAGAACATTATTTTGTGTTACATATAATAGATACATTAAAATATAGATTTATTGGTCACCGAACCGTTTAATACATTATAACTAAAAAATGAGTCGTGAATAACTAATGCGTACACTTTAGTGTCTTTGGGGAATTTATTCTTTCTCGTTTGGAACTCCAATTTTACATCCACTGTCGATGAGTTAATCGCCTCTGGTTGATGACTGCAATTGATAATAAAAACGGGGTTTTTCATATATTCCGCGAACGTTATCATCGGATCGTTTATCTCGCGCCCGTAGTAGCTGCTTTGGAAGTTTTCGTAATTGTAATAGGCTGCTGCGTACAGTTTCTTGGCGAAATCTAAATTCCATCTTTCGTATGGATAAACGGTTGAATTCAGATACAGTCTAATGTCGCATACGTCGGCGTGGGTAAACTGGGTTGCGTTTTTTTCTTTCTTGTCGCAATTATTGCTGTCTTGAAACCCGACGATTATATAGCGCGGTCTTTCCAGACTTGTACTCGTTCTCAAGGCCCACACGTCGGAAGATGTTTGCCTTAAAGCTGGTAATTCGTACAGATCCCATTTACGATATGCCATTTGAATACTGGCATTGTTTCCTCCTTTATTAATGCGAGACAGTATTTTCAATTTTTGCTTGTCGTCTGGAATGATGTGACGAATTTTCCATTCGATTTTGTCGATACTAATTTCTGCCTCTACTTCGCCGACGTAACAATTGGTAAAAGTGCGAGCTATAATCATAATAAGCTCTTGTTTTACGTTGAAAACACCTTTTGCGTAATCTTCGGCGAATCCCATAAGATATTTTAAGGGTAATTTCCCGGAGAATACGTTACTTGCCGTGTCTACGATATCTTGGTTTGCTTCGTCGAGACCCCATCCGCACGTCATGAGAGATCTTTGTTGCAAACTTCCGAATGAAACCATGGTTTTTAATGTCGTCGTAACTCCAGGTTTACGAACCACGGCGACCTGTTCACCTCCCATCTCGTAGCGAATTTCATCGAACAAAAATGCGAGGGCATTATTTGATAAAAAACATCTTTTCGTTGCGTCTATGGGTTTAAATTTTCCTTCGATATATATGTAACTTTCGGCGATATCCAGTATAATATCTTGAAAATTAATGGGGATACGGACTTCATCCGAATTGTTGAATGATGGAGATCCGTATGGTTTATACGTATGCTCTTCTAGACTAATAATGGAATTGTCCAAGATGGGCTCGGAGAAAACCTCTATTTTATCGCTGGTGGTGGAAATCATTTTCGCACTTTAAGACCGATTGATTTTAAAAATTTATAGTCTTCGGCAGATAACTGTTGAGATGTTTGTGATCTAACGTCTGGACGACGACTAACCTTGACGTTAACTCTTCTTTTACTTTTATTATGTTTCGGCGGTTCCCCCATCTTAGTCGACAGCACACACAATTGACGATTGAAGCAAAAACCCATTTCTATGAAAGTTTCTTCAGTTCCAATTTCACGATTATTTTCTCGCCTTGAAAATTGATTAGATCACCGCTATCGTCCAAGATGCGAAGAGTAATGTTGTCGATAAACTGACGTCCTGCCGGCATTAACGGCATATAAATATTATTTTGCGGTTCTTTACTGATTTTGTAACCGGGCTCCACGTCGATATCGAATTCGAACAAGGTATGACCTTCCACCGAATTCATATATGCTCCGGAAATTATATTACAATCTACGCGTATGATGCGTACTTTCATTATTTCCACCATCTCGGTTGATTCGTGCTTTTTGTCTCTTTTTAACACTGTATGATTAAATCCTAACATTTTACCGATACTCGCCTCTCCCCGGAAATCTATAGTATATTGGGATTTCAGTTCACATTTCAACGTATTATTATTAGCAACCAAGTAAAAGATTCCATCGTTCTTTTCTTCAGTTGAAATCCTCAAAGCCTCCAACATAGCTTTACCTATCTCATCTATTTCATAGGCCCCAGGTGGAATCTGCAATTGTATCGACTCGGTGGTGTAACCCTCCTTCATGTAGGCAAACTTATTGTTGCTTTCGTCCACATTAAAAATTGAATTGTATGTGTAAAATCCCAGCAATGCCAGACCATATTTGTTTTCTCTATTTAATTCGACTGGTGGATAAAAATCGGCGCTTAAGACGCTCGAGTGTCCTGTTAGTGTGAACGTATAAGACATGACTAACCATTAAACATCACACATCTCGGTTTTATTCTTAGCGGCAACATTTAAAAAGATTCATCTTCACACCTTTTCTCACTGCATTAGATAGTGATGTTTTTATGCTATTTTCTGCTTTTATGCGCACATCGCTGATTTTGCAATAACAACAAAATATTTTTCTAGCTGTAAGATCCTCATCAGACGTAACCTCGTTTAAATTGCTGCTGTTGCTGAAATAATGTTTGCAATCGCACTGATATTTTAATATATCGATATCGCTTTTAAGGTGCTCGGGCAACTTTTCCCAAACGAATGGAATTTCATTTGGGGCTAATGCAATCATCACTTCCTTGGGCATGTTTTCTAACTGTTTCACGGTCATTTTCCTTAATCCTCCGGCTAGATGAAATGCTTTCAGTGATTGCAACATTTTAGTATAGTTATTGCGATCCATTTGCGGTGTTAATGGTGACGATGATGATGATGACATCTTTTACGCTGATGATTCGACAAGAAACTTTAAGCACAAATGTCCACACCAGACTGTTCCAAAATCCTGCTGACGATCGTATGTATAGTAAATAATTTTTGATGGTTCCGATCCCGTTTGTAGATATCGTACCAATTCGATCGGTGGGGGTAAATCGCCGAAGCTGTCATAATATGTTACTTTAGAATTATTTTTTCTATAAGCTACCCAATGAGTCCCTGCACCACGCGTACTATCCAAATTCACTATTGCTGCTTCGTAACGTCGAGGACCTTGTCTAGGTAATAAATCCCTCATATAAACGCCTCGAAAGTGTCCTATTCTTTTCTTTTTGGCATATTTTTCTATATCGATGTTAGATAGTGGTCTTCGAGGTAGGGATTCAATTAGTTTTTTGATCTACGATTTAAAAATAATCCCATACCTTTACGATATGGCTTTAGAAACAAACCATTTCCTTTCGATTTTAAATACAGGCCGGCACCGGTTTTATCTTCGCTGCTTTTTTTTACTGCTTTTATGGCGCGCACAATTCCCGCTGCCCCGCCGGCTAATGAACCCAAAGCCGATAACCCGGCAAAAATTGGTATTAATGGTAATATTCCACCAGTTTTAGGAATCGGTATTATTCTCGGTGTACGAACCTTCCTTTTGCCACCTGCCGCTTTTACCGATCTACGTGCTGCCGACAGAGCTATTTTAGATGCATTCATGACATTTTTTTCCAACACATTTTTACTTCCGGCTTTTAATAATTCCCTTCGAACTGCTTGTCGAATAGCTGTTCCGAAACTGGCTTTCCGAACATGTCGATTTTTATTAACACCTTTCCTTTTTGTATGACGCGTGCCTTTACTAGATGTTTTTTTTGTTGATAATGATGATGGTACACCCATACCAAAACGTTGTTTTCCTTTCATGATGTTTGTAACTAACCAAGCTGCTGTTTTTTCACCTAAACTGGAATCTTTCGATTTTACTCTATTCCAAGCACTTTGTTCGAGCTCGTAATCCGCTCGATGTCTCGCACTTATGTTGTCTTTATTATGTAAATAGGCTAAATCGTGTTTTTTGCATGCGGCATCCAAAGGATTAATGCCTGGATCACCTCTTGTTACACGTTTTATTACTTTTGTTCCGGGTCCGCAGTATTGATAACCAGGAATGTGTACCTCGAATGGTAATTTATTTATTAACGAATTCACAATACCGTATCCAGTTTTGTTGGAAACGTGAGACCGTCCACTTCGTTTGACGCTCGGCATCTGAATGACAGTTTTTGTGAAAAATTGCCTATAAAATATCAAATTTTCCTAAGATGCGCGTTATCGATCTTAAACAAAAACTTCCTATTGACAATCTCGATGAAAAAGTCGGACTTGGATTTGAAAAGAAGATAATGAAGAGACACGGTCCTTTACTTCCTTCCTCTATTCGCGGCCTGTTAATTGGTCCATCCAATTGTGGAAAAACTAATGTCATGATTTCGCTGCTTACACACCCCCTTGGGCTACGTTTCGAAAATGTCTATATTTACTCGAAATCTCTGTATCAACCGAAATATGAGTATTTAAGGAAAATTTTAGCGCCCATCAAAGGTTTAGGCTACTATGCCTTTAGTGATTCCAGTAATATTGTGGAACCGTCCGATGCAAAACCAAACTCTATATTTATCTTTGATGATGTTATATGTGAAAAACAAGATGTTATAAGATCGTACTTTAGCATGGGACGTCATAAAAATATCGACTCCTTTTACCTAGCGCAAACATATTCGCGAGTGCCTAAACAGCTTGTGCGAGACAACGCCAATTTTATTATTATGTTTAAACAAGATGAGTTGAATATGAAACACATATTTTCCGACCACGTTTCACCGGATCTAACTTTTACTCAATTTCAAGAAATGTGCTCAAAATGTTGGGATAATAAGTATGGATTTTTAGTAATTGATAAAGACAGTGATGTGAAATCGGGAAGATACCGCAAAGGATTTGATAGCTATATATTACTGTAATAATAAGAGAAAACGCTCATTTGATTGTTGAAACGTCCTTTGTTAACATCATGAATAACGCGATCGACTTAAAACGTAAACTAGTGGAAGCTACCAATGCCGTCAGAAAAAAATTTAAACAAATTAAAGCGGCTAAAGAATTTAATGTTGTGGAATTGGAAAAGTTTTACGAACCCATTTCTAAGCCGTTGACAACTATATCTGATGTGGTTAAGCAACGTCAGCAGCAGCAGCAGCAGCAGCAACAACAACAGCAACAACATTATCCAGTTACAAAGCCACATAGTCTCAGTACATCAGTGCAGTCGACTCAAATATCAGGTTTTCCCCAACCTACACATTCCTTTCAAACCTCCACACCTATTCAGCAGCAGCAGCAGCAGCATCGCATTTCAAAAGAAGATATTAGCCAATCGGTGTTTGATACACCCTCGACATCAACTAATACATCTCTCGCATCCGCTGACACCACAACTTCCGATACTTTAAACGCACACCTGAAAGGATTACGTTTGAAACCATCTCTATACGATACTGTATATGGTGTACGTTTTGGTTCAAAAACAGATCATAACAAAAATTTTATTGGTAATTTAGAGGTGCGTTTTCGAAATGGAAATATTGTCTTATACAAAAAAGGGAAAAATATTGCAGAATATGGTGGATCACCGGCACTTTATGATTTGTTATTTCTTAAAACACCCCCAAGTGTAGGCAAGGAACAACAACAATTAAGTGATAATGTACTTTCAACATACAAGGAAATTTTGGAATCAACGAATGCTGTCTACAACAATTTTAAAAAAAGTGATGGTTTACGGGAGACCAGATGGAACAAATATTTACGAATTATTAAACCTCTGATAATGGGCACAAAATTAGGTGGTACTATTACAAGAAAAAATCTCTCGGAAAAACTACAGTTACCCACAAAAAAGAAATTATCTTCGAAAAAATTTCAATATGTCTACTGGAACAAAGCTAAAGAGTTGGTGGATCGTTTACGCTTGTTGTGGAGTTCCAAAATGGCCGGTCACACTGGACACGAAAATGAAATTATGTCAATCATAGAGGAATTACGAGAAGAAGATATAATATATTAAGCTCAATATTTAATGATATTATTCAGTTCTTCCTTCGATCTGAAACCTTTAGTATTATTAATAATATGGAGCCCAGTCTAGAAAAAATCAAGATTGTTAATGAACTACATAGAACGGCTAGAAAAAATTTTGTAAGACGGCGCACGATAATAAAAGGATACAGAGATTTGTGGCAAATTGATTTGGCTGAAATGCAACAGTATGCTGATGAAAACGATGGTTATCGTTATATTTTGGTCTGTATAAATTGTTACTCGAAATTTGTCTATACCAAAGCCATAAAAAACAAGACTGGTATAGAAGTTACTAATGCGATGAAAAGCATCATTGAAGAGGCATCATATACACCAACAAATCTGCAAAGTGATCAAGGAAAGGAGTTCTATAATACAAACTTTCAAGCCCTGATGAAAAAATATAATATAAATCATTATTCCACTTACAGCACAAAGAAAGCTGCAATTGTTGAGCGAGTCATAAGGACTTTAAAAAATAATTTATATAAACAATTCTCGACAAGAGGATCTTACAAATGGATACATATATTATCGGCAGTAACAAAAACCTATAACCATTCGAAACATCGCACCATTGGAATGAAGCCTGCAGACGTGCAAGAAAAAACACATATTAAAGCATATGATTATTTAAAAATTGTACCTAAAAAATTTAAGTTTTCCATGGGTGACATTGTGCGTATTAGCAAGTACAAAAGCTTATTCGAGAAAGGATATACGCCCTCTTGGTCAACCGAATTGTTTAAAGTTGTAAAAGTTAACGTTACAAATCCACCTACTTACTTGTTGGAATCGTTAGAAGGTCAGCCTATAAGAGGGTGTTTTTACGAATCAGAACTACAAAAAACAAGCAGTCCTGACGTTTATCTAGTAGAAAAGGTCCTTAGACAACGCAAGAAAAATCACATCGAACAATTATTTGTCAAATGGCTAGGATTTCCCAACCACTTCAACTCTTGGATAGATAAAGCTAATATTGTTTAAATAACATATTGTATGACTATATTTTTTATTTAAAATGTAAAATAAATAAACAATATATTGTAAAATAAAGTTTTTTATTTCAATCTTCATTATTAAAAACAATGACAATAAAACATCATACACATAAATAACATTTCAATATTCTTGGAGGGAAGGTCCAATTCACCGACGACTACGACGTTATCTTCAAGGCTATGCCACTCGGAGTGCGTTCTCCTATTCTTTAACCTGCTTTTTTTAGATTTTTTTTGAAGTCGAGTCGTACGACAGTGCGCTTAATGAGTCATTTAAAGGCTGATGATAGAGTATTTTCTGCATAACTTCAATTTTTGTTTTAAGCTCACTATTATTTTTGTATATCATGGGGAGGACATCCTTGTTAAATATGTCACATATTACAACTGCAAAATTGTAAAACTTTCTATTAACAAAGTGTTTTGTCACAGCATCGTCATCATCTTTAGGTTCGCCTAAGTTGGTTATGATTTTTCCACCCATATCATACTGCCCATCCGCTGTAAGTTTAAAACCAATCCCTTGTGGCCCAGATAATATATGATATTTTTCATTATATTTCTGACGACCAAATTTATCAATTGTGTTGTTTCCTCGACTCATTTTCAATCTTTACTAAACTATTTTATTTTTATTTGCCCTACTTATATTAAATATTTCAGCTGAGAAAAAGAAACACTGACTATGATCTACTGGGTTGGTATGTTTATAAAAGAAATAAAATAAAACTGTGATTGTAATAGATATTTATTTACAGTAATTTAATTGCACAAATACAAAAATTATAAAAAATTAGTTTTCCATGTCTTCGTTTTCGTTGCTCAAAATTCTATCCCATCCGACACTATTTCGATCGTCAACGTCTTGGGCTGTTGCTGTTGCAGAAACCAATTCATATTTTGCAGCAAGCTCACCTGGTAAATGTGGAATATTGACGAGGTATTCTTTTAATTCTTCTTCAACCATTTCAGCACAAAATGTATCCATGTCTATGGAACCATATAAAAATTTGTCGCACAAGTGTGCCCCAGCCATAAAATTGATTGTATCCCTGATCTCGTTCTTATATTGATCTTTGGTTACATCAATATGCGACCAATCATTTACGCTATCTAACATATCGTGAGCCCTATTTCTTAATTCTCTCCCCAACCAAAATATGTATCTATCTACACATTCGTTGGCGGTCGTCGTCGTCGTCGTCGCATCAGCAGACATCTTTAACAGAAATAATGAACACGCGTAAGTATTCTGACATGTGCAACTATATTTTAAATTTAATTACATCCTTTTTTTCAAACAATTTACATACAATTTACTCCAATGAGCCAAAACGTAATAATGTTCGAGTATTGTTTCCAAAAACTCTAGTGCCCTGCCCCAAATAAGTTAGAGTGTATTTATCTTTAGTTTTACTCATAATATCTACAATATCGTCAGGTAGTGTTTCGGCCACACGTTTTGGTAAAAAAGTCTCAAATGTGCTATTATCACCGTCATCGTGTAAAGCCACTAAAAGAGTTTTACCAAATCGTGTAGTCATTGAAACCATCTTTACAATTTTATACACTTTGCCTACAATCATTTCGGTAACCTTTTTTTTCTCTAAAACCTCGAAATCTTTGCTAAACATTTCATTAATTTCATCTAGAGTTTCTTTTGCAATACTCATTATTGAAAAAATGGTATATAAATCCAAAAATTACCGTGAATATAAAAGCACTTTCAGAACACTACACGAACACAATATTTGATGTTTATGCCACTGATATCTGCGACTGTTTGAAGTCACTTCTTCTCCCACGAACTTTTATAGCGAGGTTTCAAGGTCGAATTGTAACAATGGTGGGGGTAGCTTAACGATAGAAATAGTGGGAGGAGTATTCAAGGTCAAATGACGTCACACATTTAAATTGGTATAAGGATAACTTCAAGGACAAAATATAATGAAACAAATAACTACATTTTATGTACTTTATTCATTGATTTTTTTCTGCAATTCTTCTATGCGTTTAACATTATCACCTAAACCTAATTTCCTTAATTTGTTCAATAATAATTGTTTATTTTTATTTCTAAGAAAATTCTTACAAACTATACTAGCTAAAAGACACACTTCGGCATGGTCCATATACTTAAAAAATACACTAAAGTCCTGAGCCTCCGAATCTTGCATTTCATATGCGTAAAATTCCGAACCGGCTGCAGAAATTAGAAATTCCTCGTACATTTCTCGCACTAAACTTTCCATATTAACTACTACTACGTTAAACTTAAGTCCTACACTCTAATTTCATCTAACACAACCGGATCTGCAATGAACCTAATCAGTTTTTCCAAACAGTCACTAAACCCCAACTTTTTTATCTCACGAACAAAGTCTTGTAAATTTATTGTTTTGCTGCAATATTTACGACATGCATTCGCAGCCTTTTCATATTCATAAGCCAAATCACAATAGCGCGACGCCCATTCTGCTCGACTTTTCATTGCATCATTGAAATAATTACTAGCCGTTTCAGTGAACTCATCGCCCAATTTTTTTACTGTCTCTTGCAAAGCACTATTCATATTATTCACTCATTTTTACATTCACGACACTTTTTTATTGCTGGTGGTGGCCCATCTATATGATGATGATATATTTGTTCATAGTGAATGTAACAGGGTAAGCTTAACTGTAGTTCCTTGTTACACCGATATGACGCTGGCAGCTTATCCCAAATTTGCCGTAAACTCAGCGTATCAACGCAAGTTTTTAAATATTCGAGAGGAAAAAATGCTAGATCCTTCTCTTCAAAATCACACAAACTTTTTAAATTACTCTGATATAAACAAATTACTCTGCCGACTTGCTCTATAATTTTTTCTTTAGATAGTTCCGTATCTGACATTTCACACTGAATGAATGCAAGTAGACTCACACAATTTATAGAACAATTTGCAAGGTCGAAATCATTTCAAGATCATCCCACACTATTACAATGCACAAATAACTACTTCAAGGTCACACACCCAAGATGACCTTCAACAAAGTCAAGGTCGTCTCGACCAAGGTCAAGGTCAAGGTCACACACACAACCTTGAACACAAGGCCAAGGCCAAAGCACACGTGCACTTTCAAGGTCAATGACAAGGACATGTGGGCGGGGCCAAAGAGGGGTGAGGCAAGGTCAAGGTCAAGGTCGAGGAGTGGGGGGATTGAGAGAATCGGGTTATGTTCACTACTAACAAAAAAAAAACAAGAAGGAAATAATAAGTATATTTGTATGCTTTATACAACTGGTCTTTTAAAGAAGATGAAACATATTTTGTCACAACATACACATAATATAAATGTTTGCCACAAAGCATAAAAATTACAAAAAAAATTATTTACCCTTTGAAAAAGTATCTAAAAAGAAGAAATCAAAAATTATTTGTTCAATACCATGTTTAAACTGTCTATATTGGAATGACAGCGCAGTATTTAGACAATAGATTAAGTGATCATAAATACACAAAGAACGCCTAAACTGCATTACACAAGCCCGAAATCTAAACAAAACACCAATTTGATTTTAACAATACTAGACGGGCGTGATCTGTAAAAATCCATTATGATTCGGCTGTTAAGGGGGGCAAGCTAATTTTTGGTCTAAACCCTCCTGCTCAGGAATTGTTTAAAGTTATTGTGAAATTTTTCGCTTATAAACAAATTTTCGCGAATTTTCATTGAAAAATTTTTCTAAAAACAACTTTTTTACACATTCTTCAACTTGAGAAAGTTCAGAGAATGGCTTATGTGGGAATATTGAGTGCGATGTGAACTGCCCCCACCAGGGCTTTGGAAGTCCTGGTGAACCTGCCTCCTCTTCACTTATACATAGAGAACGCGGCCCTGAAGACTGTTTATCGTCTCAGTTGCCTGGGACATCTTGGAATTGGAATGGGCGACTCAGGTGTCTAGGAAAGCGCGGTGGAAAGGTGCCCATCACTACCCATGCGGACAGACTAAATGACGTAGGTTTTAAAACCTAACCTCTCCCTGGAGATATTTATGCCACGTGGATAGGATTGGGAGACAGAACAAAATCTTTCGACAAATGGATCTGACAAGATGAAAAAGCTGGAACCGGAATATTCGGCAGGAGCACAAGAGTCAAAGAGTACTACGCTCTCGGACAATGTGCGACAATGTTCACAGCGGAAATATATGCTATTCTACAGTGTGCCCATCTCTGTGAGAGGGACATAGACAGGAATAGAGTAATAAATATGTGCTCAGACAGTAAGGCTGCGATATTGGCACTGAAGTCCAGTATGGCGACTTCGTGACTGGTGTCTGAATGCAAGGATGTACTAAATGATATGACAAGGAAAGGCTGCACAGTCAGACTCGTATGGGTCCCGGGTCACTCGGGCATACGCGGGAATGTGGAAGCAGACCATCTGGCAAAGTAGGGTTCGGCAACTGAACCGTACGGACCCCAACCAATATTACCTGTCCCAATTGCTATTGGCAAAAGGGAATTAAAATGGTTGCTGGAAAGCTAATTTATTGAATCATGGAGGGGAGCTCCTGGAATGAGGTGTGCTAAGGAATATATAACTGGGCCTAGAGCACGGTGTACTAAGGAACTTCTCTCCTTGGGAAGGATAGAGCTGCGAATTGTGGTGGGATTGTTGACAGGACATTGTCACTTCAGGGGCCAGCTTCATAGAATCGGCGTCAAAGGCGATCCGACATGCAGATGGTGTTTGGAGGAGGATGAAACTGTTGACCATGTTCTCAGAGAATGCTCAGCACTCAACGGACTGAGACAAAGATATTTCGGAGATACAGTTTTGTTATCGGAAGCAGTTAGGGAAGTTCAACTAATGAGGCTGCTTTGATTCGCAAAGGCGATCGGCCTCGAATAACCTGCAGATATGGTGGGATGTAAAGGGCCCATTGGAGGCCTAGACATCGATGATCTAGTATCACCAACCCTTTTTTATTCATTCATTCGTTCATACATAGTTTTTTTTAAATTATCTTTTTGTTTTTATGTATACTGTACGAATAAAGTAATTTCAGAACAATTTTTTTTTTCATTTATTTGTTTAAAGAATCATTGTTTAAACACTTTTAGAAATTACAATCAAATGTATTTGTTTTCAGTAAGTTAAAATATAAATGAGCAAACTTTTTCTTGAAAAAAAAAACGTATACCTTACGTTACAGTGTGCAGTGTATATAATGCATAAATGGCGTAAATTGTTTATAACAAAAAGAACGCTTAATGGACACTCGGTATAGTGAGAGAGTATCAGAAAAGTACTCAGAAAGAAAATTAATGGTTTAAGAGTTATCCCTAAATTATTTATAAATTGTTGTAAACACCTGTCAACTTTGACAGCTTGTATCTCGGTAACCAACTACAAAATTTAAACTTTTTTATTCAGAGGAAGCGTCTTCCGAGTACTTATAAACCATGTCTTCAGAAAAATTTTTCGATGAAAATTCGCGGTGCTATTAATTTGTTTATAGGCAAAAAATTTAACAATAACTTTAAACAATTCCTGAGCAGGCCCTAATTATACGATTTTAATTTAAAAAAAAGCGTTTGAAAGCTTGAGATCACTAGTATATGTGAAATAAATTTCAATTATGTGACTTTTTGATTTAAGACTTAATTTAAATTTGAAAAATTTTCCATTTTTTGAAAAAAATTGGATTGTAAAATTATGTAAAAACTATGGAACCGATTTTAATGAAATTCACCACGTTGTTTTATTACAACATGAAGTTTTATTTTCCCAAATATGAAGGTCCTCAAAGAAATGTAAGTGATCGAAAAAAATCGTTTAAAAAATTACTTTTTTTGCCTCTCACAAATCACCATACTTCCTTACATAAAAGGCACAATAGGCACAATCGGCAGATTACTCCGGAAACACAACATATTTACAGCCTAAAAACCATACAAAACAATAGGCTCTTCTTTAAGAAATCCAAAAGACAAAATCAATCTGTAAAATCAAGGCGTATATAAAATCGCATGTGACACCTGCAATAAAACATACATAGGCCAGATCAACAGAAGACTATGAGCTAGACTAGAAGAACACAAACTCAATATAAGAAACAAACAGACAACAATCGGCGCTTTTTCAACACCAGTAAGAGATAGGACACAAAATTGATTTTGACAGCGGTCAGAAAATGGCTAATATAGAACCACCAAGCACAGAAGCTGCCAAATGAGATTTTGGCGAAACGCCTGCAAACCTCTACAAGAAACCAAACGAGCCAACGGATATATTCCCGAATTAATACTGAATCATATACAGGCGCGGATCAAAGGGGGGGACTGCCTTCTGCATTAGGAACGTAAAAGTCACTGACAAGCAGAATTAAGTAGAGTTATATTCATTTCCATATTCATTTTTAGGGTTAAATTTACAATTTATATGTCTAGGCCGACTGTAGACTCTTGGCAACATAACCTAATAGATTTTTTTCCTATTTTCGATCACATTGTATAGGAATACAGTAACACGCAAGAAGGAGAATAACTGTGGAATATGATTGTTCACATTCTCTTAAGAATCAAAATAGCCACCCAGGTCGCTCAGAATTATTAACAGGGAGGGAGAGGACTTTATTTTGAAGGAAATCTGTAAAACTCTAAACCAAAACTAATTAGTAATGATCGACTGATTTTAGCTGATAGCGAAAGAAACAAAGTAATTTTATTGATTATAGATTAACTAGAATACATATCTTAGTGGCAAAAAAAAGAATCCTTAAAAGCATTCTTAAACAATACCCCACATGACCACAGTTCTAATTATTTGAATACATGAACGGTTTGTAATCATTTATGCCAAAATTTTTGCGAAAAAAAAGGCTGTGACAGATTGATAAACTCCTGAGCGATCTTATAAGGGTTCTGTTTTACGTTTTAAGGTACAAAACGTTTAAAACACTTTCATTCATTCTCGTGTTGCATTGATAACGCTAACGCAGAATTTAGTTTTTCAATATTTCTAAATACCATTTAAAGATCTGCAGAAAAAAAATCAGTCTATCGATTTAAAACAATACCGGAACGTGACAATTTTCGAAAATTATTTCATAACATCCCACAATCATTTCAACAAACATTTAATCCCTAATAATACAAGAGGAATTTTCAAGAGATTTTGCATTTATTTTACCAATGCACCAATAAATCTGTTTATTCTGATTTGCCCAAAGCTCAGCCATGTGACAAATATTGTATGAATTACCAGCTGAAAACTTGTGCACCGCGCAACAAGTGTCTATTTTTCGCGATAGCAGCTTCTGCCATGCAGTTTTCGGTTGTCACTGAGTGCTTGATTTCACTCTTTGAAGATGTCTAATCGGCGGGATTGCCTGATCTGTGCCTGTATTTTAGCATGTGTTGTTGTGATTTCTATGATTGTTTATTTTTTTAGCAAAGGTAAGTTTTTAAAAATTTTTCAACAAAATATTATTTTATAAAAAAATACTAAAATTTTTTCTTTATATTTTAAATACTTAACAGTGAGCTTTTATTTAAATAGTGTAAAATTTTTTTCAAATAGTGCAAAAATATATGATAAATTAAATCCAGTATTTGGTATTTTTTACATTTGCTTGAATTTTTCTTACATTTTATGACATTCCAAGATACCATCTATCTCTTCTTATCTATATGATGTTATATATCTACTTATATCTATCTAAAACAAGTTGACCATTTTAATTTGAAAAAAAAAATAATGTATTTGTCTGAAGGGAAAGTGTCTTTAAAATTCGATTTCATTTGTATTTTAAAGACATAAAAATCAATGAAAGAAGTCAACCGCAAGCAGACAACAATATTTTTTAAACAGATTAGTTTAATAATTAATAAAATTATCTTTTGTGTTGTATTTATCTTTTTACTTACTAGAAAAAAAGGCGTTTTTTTTTCAATACTTTTCTCAATTTTAAAACCACAAAATAAATTGAATTTAAATTTATGTATTTGAAAACAAAAAATCAAATACTTTCCTGAAAGGAAAGATAAAGCGAACACATAATTTTAATATAAAATTAAAAATAATTTGCATAATAATAAAAATTGTAATTGACCTTCGAACATAGGGTATGATCGAAGTAACTGACATTTTGGGCACGGTGACCGATACAAAAATCTGTCAATTACATTTAGTTGATTTTATCTCTATTAAAAATATATAATTGACAATTTTCTGTCATAATTTATTGCTATACGCCCTCTCTGTTTTAAATTGTTTTTAATTCTGGAAGTCTCAAAATATTATGCATCAAACTTTGTTTTTAATTTTTTTTTCAATAACAATTTTGAAATTATGTTAATTGTGTTCCATCACTGTCAATCAAAATAATTTTAAATATAATTTATAATAAATGTGTTCAATCTATATTAATAATATTTTAAATGCAAAAGTATATTGGCTTGTTTGTTATTCATTAAGACTTAAATGGCTCGAGGATTTAAATTCAACTTTACCCAAAAACGCCTCTTAGTTCAGAATAAGGTAAAACATACTTTTTATTCCAAAAAATTTTGTAGCTTCTGCGAAAAAGTTGAAAACAATGAAAACGGTTTATGTCGCGGGAACAAGTTGCGTAGATACGGAGGACGGCTGATAAAAAATCTACATAACTTATTAAATGTTTTCAAAAAAAATCAGTAAGTATTTCACGAAAACCGTTGACCTTCGCATATTATTCGAGGAAATCAGCGTTGCTTTACCACAGTTTAGTTTAGCGTGAGCAAGTCATATTATGGGAAGACAAAACAAGGATTACAAATGGAGTGGCGCGCTATGGTGAATTCTGCACTTCAAATTTTCTTATTAAGTTTTAGTCTAAATGGTATTAATATGGTCGTCAGAGCTTAGAATATGAACCCTCCCTCGGAAGTTTATTGTGTTTAATAAACAACGGTACATACAAAATTGTTAATTATCCGCCTTATCGCCCAGATTTGTCCGACTATTTTCTGTTTAGAAACTTAAGAACAAACGACTTAAAGGGAATAAGGTTTTCCAGCGATGAAGAGATGAAGATAGCCAGTAACTTACCATAACTTACCATTTTGCGAAGAAATAAAAAAACATTTTTTAACGAACTAAAGTTCATTTTTGAGATATATGAAAATGTGTTTCTTTAGTATGAGATTAATTAAAAAATAAATTATAGCAATGTATGCATTTAATTTCCTTTTTAAATATATTTATATTCCGCCGCCCCTCGTAAGGTTCAAAACTAATGAGGTGATGTTTTCTTTTTTTAATATATATATATATATATATATATATATATATATATATATATATATATATATATATATATATATATATATATTTATCTTACAGCACTATATTGCTACAGGTTCGGGCCCCAGAAATGGTGTTTTAGCCCCTTTTCTCGCAAGCTTGTCTACTATTTCATTTCCCTCTAACTTGGTGTGTCCTGGAACCCACAAGAGGACAGGCGCGGATCCAAGGGGGGGGGGGGGGGAGTGGGGGGCGATCGCCCTCACCAAGAGCTTGGACTTGAAGAAAATAGACCCGATTTTGCCTCTTATACTATAGTTTATTCAAGAACTAGAGAGAGTAATAAATCATTTTTTTCCCTTTTTTTTCTTCGCAAACTGTGTTCTTTAGTCCGGTGTCTTTGGCAAAATCTGTTAGACACATATATTTTTCATAGGAATGGGTTAGAAATTTTACAATCAAAAATACCGGTCTATAATAATGGACTATTTGGATTGGGTAACAATAGATATTTGGATGTGTAAAGTGTTAAAATGGATTTTAATCCTTGTCATAGTCGTCGGAAAGAGGTTTATTTTATCACTAACTATCTATGGCATAGAATATTATTTCGGTAATAAACTTAAAATAAAAAGTTTTTATAATATTATTTTATTTCTTATGTTTTTTTAATAATTCCAATACATTAGAAAATATAGATAATTTTGACATATTTAACATAAATCACAACTGTATTTTTAATATTTTTAATTTTGGCATAGAAACCGTTTTAGGCACATTCAGACTAAAACGTAGCCTTTTTCTCTAAAAAAAATTCAAGTTATAATTTAAATACTTACAAATACCTATTGTCAAAAATACAAGAAGTTAAACATATATAAAAAAATAAATTCATCCATATGATATTAAAATTTTCTTGGGGCAATCGTTCATTTTATTATTAATTAAAAACATTTTTTGGACATTTGACGTTTCAGTTTATTTATTTCTGAAATCATCTGCAGAATTACAACTAAACACTAAAAAGGGATTCAAATGTAATTAATTTTTATATGTTACAGAAAATTTAAATAATAAATTGTGTTTACGTTGGTAAACATTACGTATCTAATTTGTAATCGAAGTCAGTGAAGCTATCTTCCCTCGAATTAATTATAATTGGTTACTCTATCTCATCGATCATGGGATTGAGTTTCCACATATTCTTTTATTATCTGGATTTTTCCCAATTTTCTCCAGTAACTTTATTCAAAAAAATCTTTCAAAAGTTCAGTTAAATTACTAATTTTGTAAGTTGTGTTATTTCTAGCAATTCGACCTTTTACTTGAGAGAGATATTTCCTTCTCCAACGGACATTTTCCGGACGATCTATAAGAACAGATTTCCTATTTGGTTTTTTCCAGCAAAAATTAAGTTCTCTGAGCAATTTCCAGAGCTCAGTTCTTTTAATATCAGGTAAATCCCGATCTTTGTTGATTTTAGTTAGAATTTTGTCGACGGTTGAGATTTGCTTCTCATAATAAAATGTACAACTCCTTTTATTGCAGTTTACATCTCTTCTTCCAAGGAGGTTTTTCGTCTGCCTGTGATCGAATGTGACTTGGGAGTACTAACAATTTCAGTCGTTTTTTTCTCCTTGAGTATTCGGTACATAGTAGACTTTCCAATTCCTGTCGTGTTGGAACACATCTCAACAAAGCTTTTAACATTATTATCTAGATATTGATATCTTAAGGCATCATAAACATTCATCGTAATAAGTTTTTCGTTGAGGAAAAAATGCCCTGGTTTAACGATTTTGGAATAGATATAGATGTGAAAGCCATATCTTTTGGGTATCTCACTAATCTCAAACAATATATAAAAACAAGCACAAACAAGATAAATCACTAAGGATACACTATAAGGTGTATTTTGCTGACTGACAGAAATTAAATTTAACTATCAGAAATTTTATTGTTGCAGTAAATTTATAAAAGCTTATAATATTTAAATATAATTAGATTTACGGCAGTCCTCAATTACCTGCGGCACTGGAGCAGGTACGTTGGAGGTTTCGGAAACAGTTTTTTCACTCTCCGTAGTTCTTGAATAGAGTATAGGAATGTGTATGCTTGCGATCGTCCCTCCCCTTCCCAAGAGCTTTGAGTTCAGAAAAATAGAACCGATTCTGCCTTTTATATTAGGAATGTGTATGCTGCTGGCACTTCCCCCACCCCCCGTTGTTTTTCTTGCAATAGCCCCCCCCCCCCCAAGAGCTTTGAGTTCAGGAAACTAGACCCAATTCTGCCTCTTTTCTCTTTGCTAAATTGTATATGAAGTGTATTTCCGCCTAGAAGATGCTTGGTGACTTACTCAAGTTTTCATGTTGTTCTGGGCTCATAAACTCCTATTGCAGTTTCCTCCGTCGTTTTCGAGCCATCTGTATACCATTTAATGGAATTTCTGTTAGGTTTTTCAATGGTATTTATGTCCCATTCACTTTTGCGACTCAACTTTATGTTTCACAAAGTTGAACTTCTTTTTCATTTCATCTTGAGGCATGTCCCAGATTTGTTGATTTCTGGATAAGAGAGGGCTTTCGTTTTGTGACTTCATCTCAGTTTGATCAAGAGATATCGATAAATTTTTCAAATTGCAATTTACCCCTTTACTCCCTTTTGGAATGCGAATTTTGAAAAATCCTTTATTAGTGGGCGAGGTGTTGCTAACCTTTTCCCAAAACTTCATGATTCTATCTTTAATAGTTTTTGCTGTGCGTCGATATGTTAGTCAGTCAACTCAGTCAAGACAACGCCCGTTATAAGTATAGATTTCTAAATGAAAACTCCATTACTATCATTTAAAAAAAAAGATATATTTCTTTATATCCCAAGTTTCAATTCTTATTTTTACTTCTCTATTTACATTTTACAAAATACATTACAAGTTATTTAGTTCACTATTTTAGCGCGACCAAACCTATATATATATATATATATATATATATATATATATATATATATATATATATATATATATATATGTATATCTTGAAATATTTGGAAAAATATGTTTGGGTGTAATTCTTTACCTCGTTCGCCATTGATTTCTCTGAATATCATGTTGTGATTTGATATACCACTATAATATTTTGTAAACATTCATTTACTCTGACTCGGCATTTTAAGAAATTGATATAGAATTCGATCTGGGTAATAATTTTCATAAAATTTTATAGGTTCGATATATTTAATGGGATATTGAAATTTGAGATTTCTTATCATTATTTAAGTGACTATTTATATGCTGATTCAAGTAACACACTTAAGTTTATCTAAATGAAAAAAATTGTGAATAAATGAAGCTAGCAGGTTAAAAAAATATAAGCATAAATCACACAAAAACCAATTATTACATTTATTACGAAAAAACAACAATAAATGCGTTTATTAGCACAACATTAAACAAAATTTAGCCGCGCCGTATCTTATCACAGAGTCCACCATATTGATATATCTTAGAAAAATAGAAAAATTATTTCCTAAAAAATTACGTTGTCTGTGCTGTTTCAAAATCGACACAATGACATTCTTTTCTATAAAATATTTCATTTTGATATCTCGATTGTAATATTCATGTTATGTTCTAAAGATTTCGGTACAAAACTAAAAATTCGTTTAACATTATGAAAAAATTCTTTAACCTTGTTTGGCAAATATTTCGTGAAATAATATTTAAGTAAATTTTAAAAATGTTTCAATAGAACAACATCAAAATTAATATTTAAATGTGCAAACTAAAAATACTTCAGATAAAAGCTTCAATTTCTGTATTCTGAGGAATTTCCAAATATGGAAATAATTTAATCCCAAACTAATTACTCTTACACCAGACACCCCCCCCCCCCCGGCTTCCGACGTAGAAGTCTATCAAATATACCAATGCGGATCTATTTTAGGTTGACTCTGAGACAGAACATGCTAATTTTTGCTCTAAACTCTCCAGAATTACGTACATATTAATAAAATGAAAAAAATGCCTTTTTTTCTCCTTTTTTTGCTTATAATTTTGAAAATATTCATTTTAAAGGAAAGTTGAAAAGCGAAAAAAAGTCCCATAATTAAATTTCTTAGAAGATAGGGTTGGTTGAAAATCTCAAAATTGATTGTCCTTGTTGCAAGACAGCAATAATTAAAAAAAGGCCAAAAATAGTAGTTTTTTATATGATTTTTTTCGACCACTTACATTTCTCTGATGATTTTTATATTCGGGCAAAAAGCTTTATGATAAAACAACATGCCAAGTTTCGTTAAAAATGGAAAATTTTTCAAATTTGATTCAATCTTAAATATGAATCTTATATATTTGATTTCTTTTTCACATATACTACAGATCTGAAGTTTTCGAATGTTTTTTTTTAATTAAAATCGGATCATGAGGGCTTTTTCAGTAATTTTTTAAAGTTATCGACAATTTTTTTGCTTATAAACAAATTGAACATCTCGACGAATTTTTTTCTCAATTTTTTTAAAAATATGTCTATTATTTTTACCTATATTTTACTTTCACTTTCACTCTATGGTGATCTAGAAATAGACTGGGACAGATTTTATCCTTTCTTCGGAGGGGCAAAAAATTGTCGATTTTTTATATTATCCTTTCCCGTTTTTTTCGATTCCACAATAAAATCGACCATGGGGTCAAAGAGAAGATCACGTCCAGATTCTTTGGTCAAAACTATACAGTTTTACTGAAACATTTTATATTATCCTTTTTTGAAGTAGGTTAAAAATAATATATTTTATTTATTAAATTTTTAAACTGGAAACTACAATAAATGCAATATTCCATACATCATTTTGTAAAACTATATTACATAGTGAATAAAATAATTAAAACCTTGATATAGCTTGCCTCAAATTAAAGTACATTTAAGTTAAAATCCAAAAATAAATAAAAGTAAAAATGCAGCAAAATATAGTCAAAAAAGGGTATTTGAATTAATAAATTTTCAAGCTGAAAACTACCATAAATATCATAATGGATCCACCTTTTTGTAAAATAATATTCAGTAGAAAATAAAAAAAAAAATTGTTCTAAAATTACAGTACTTTCAACTAAGAGTTAAAAATAAATAATGATAAAAATGACATTAAAAATTATTTTAAAACTAGCATTCAAAAAGCTATTTTCGTAGAATGCTTTAATAAAAAAAAAGCGAAGAGCCTTTTTAGTTATTCTATTTTTAATATTGTTTTAATGTACTTAGTAAAATACTAGTCTGCCATTTATTGAAATAACACTAAAAGATTATGTGAGATAGCCGATGGTGTGTGATATGCATTTGCATGTACGGGTGAGTCAACGATTGGATGATGTAGGTTTGTGCCTTTTCGGTGAAATTAACAAAGAAACTATATTTATTGTTTGATACAGTTTATTTTTACGCAGATTTTAAAAATATTTAGGACTCTACAGGGTGAGCCAAAAAACTAGGACAGCATAAAGTTGTATTTTTTTAAATAGAACACCCTGTATACGAATCGTATTTTCGATTTAACTTATAATTTTAAATTTTTTTTATTAAAGGTTTACTATAACGAAACTTTATAGTTTCTGAGATAATTAAGTTTAAAGAAAAAAAGTCACATTTTCAAGCATCAATTCAATCCTAAATAACGTTTTCAATTTTGTGACAAATATATTCAAATTTGGAATTTAGCAAGGCCAAGGACAAGTTAACATAATTTTTACCTAATATTTGCAATTAAAGCTACAGGGTGTTGAACACATCGGCTCAAATTTGAACAAGTTTAAATGAATAAATATCTTTTTTTTTAAATGGTACACCCTGTATATTTTCATGTTATTTAATAGAGTAATAAAAACCCTAAAAGTTTTGTTCAATATATCCTATACCTATTTATAATAGTTTTGGAGATATTTCAGTTTTTCTTATTTTCCATATTTTTTTACAGAAATAGTCTTCATTATCATAGTAGCCATGTAAAATAATAAAAAGAAACTACAGAAAGAAACAGAATGTGGGTAAATATGCTGAAATACATTATTCGTTATATTACAACGGCAATAGTTTAATTAAACATAATGTGAAAAAATTAACATAACAATAACGACAAGGCAAATACATATTTACTTTTATACTAAATTGAAACAAAAAAATTACCTATTAAATACTGAGATTAATTATTTCTTTTTAATAAGTGTTCGAATAAACGACAGTCTTGTGCAATGCACAAATTTAGTCTTTTTTGCAGATTTTCTCGGACCCTGGACAAAATTAGTGGCGTTATTGTTCTACAGGTATCCCTAATCCTGTTTCTCATATCTTCCACTGTTGTTGGTGGATTAACATACATACATGGGGTGATGTCGCAAGACCTTGGTGGCCACTCAATGAAACCCCCACGTCCAATCCAGTTTTGCGGATATCGTTGGTCCAAAAACGCACGAACTTCACGATGGTAATGCGGAGGCGCACCATCGTGCTGGAACCACATACTGTCGAGCTCATCCCTATCGAGACCTTGAAGCAGTTGGGGTAGTTCTTCTTGTAGAAAGTTCAGGTAACTATGGCCATTTAGTGGTTCATTAAAAAAGTGGGGTCCAATAATTCGATTATGATGAATACCACACCAAACATTTAATGACCAGTGGTTTTGATGTTGCACCTCTCTAATCCAAAATGGGTTTTCTGTGGCATAATAATGCATGTTGCGTCTATTTACGGCACCGTTATTTCTAAAAGTAGCTTCATCACTAAACATTACCTTGCATAATAAATTTGGATTTAATTGAATCTCCGCATTTATTGTACGACAAAAGTTTACACGACTTTCAAAATCCTGTCCATGCAATTCTTGGTGTAATTCCATGTGATATGGATGATACCTATATTTCTTGGTAGTACGATTAGCGGTGGATTGTGATGTTTCACATAATGCTGCTAACTGACTGCTACCAATATAAGGATTTTCCTGAACATTTAACAATACTTGTAGTTCTTTTTCTTCATTAGTTACTGATTTGTTGACCACTTTACGTTTTGGATAATCAACAGTACCAGAAGAATCAAATCTTTGCATTAAGTTTTGAAACGTATGGGTATTAGGCTGGCGTCGATCAGGATACTTCATTTTGTAAATTCTTTGAGCAAGAAGGCAATTTTTTTGAGCCTCTCGTATTGTATAAATCATATCTATTAACTCAGTCTTTGGAAAATTCATTTTACAATATAAGATGAATGTAAAAAAAAACCAAACTACACTACATAAAAACCAAAAGAAGCGATTGCGGTTATAAATTTGACACACAGAAAAATGTTCTTTTACATTGTTTTTACCATGGCTACTATGATAATGAAGACTATTTCTGTAAAAAAGTATGGAAAATAAGAAAAACTGAAATATCTCAAAAACTATTATAAATAGGTATAGGATATATTGAACAAAACTTTTAGGGTTTTTATTACTCTATTAAATAACATGAAAATATACAGGGTGTACCATTTAAAAAAAAAAGAAGCAACTTTATGTTGTCCTAGTTTTTTGGCTCACCCTGTAGAGTCCTAAATATTTTTAAAATCTGCGTAAAAATAAACTGTATCAAAAAATAAATATAGTTTCTTTGTTAATTTCACCGAAAAGGCACAAACCTACTTCATCCAATCGTTGACTCACCCTGTATATATCGAAAGTGATTGTAAGTATTAATTTCTCTTTATGCCAACATTTCTTAACATTAAAACATATAAGCTATCTTAAGATGCCTCCTAGCGACGCCACTGGATAAGACTTTTTTATTGTAATTTTGTCTTTTGTCTATTAAACTAGTAATAAGTTTTGGAACATGATTTAAATTAAAATGTGTGGGATATATTTATTAATACCAGTATAGACAGAGAAGAAAGGTATATTGATCAGGTTAACAAAGGTTAATTCATTTTATAATTTTCAGTGTGTTGGTTTCGATTATTTTAAAACTTAAACTTTTAGCTTGTGTTAAAAATAATTTAACAGAATTTATTAAATTTTCAAGAAATAATTTTGGTAAGTTAAACAAATTTAAAAGTTTTGTTTTGTCATTTTGTTTAACTAGCATCAAACTATGATTTAAGGTTTGTATAATTTAAAAAAAAAAATTGAGGTTCATGAGATGTAAATGGAGTTCCACCAAAATTTAGGTGTTCCGTAAATGTCATTATCCGCTTACCAAAGATTGTAACTTTGTACGTCCATATTACTTATAATGCAATAGACAAAGAAATTACCTTTTTATAACTTTATATCAAACTCTATACAAAATTGGCATGTATATGACGGCCCCTCAATGGCCGACCACCAGCAAAAAAAGTTAGCACTCAAATCACCGAACTTACAGGTTGTGGAACAGAGAGTACCAAAACTAACTAACTGGGAAGCATATTAGCTCAAACTCATCAGAAAGATTGAAGACCTTAATCCATAATGCTGTAATAAAAGAATATGAAGACAGCTTCCCATTAAAACAAAAAAAGATCTTGAGAGATGTGCCCTGGTGGAACATAGAACTAGCAAAGCTCAAAGCTAAATCAAAGTAAAATGCAAAAAATTAATGAAATCGGGAAGAATATAAAACAGCCCTTAGTGAATATAATAAAGAACTTAGATGTCCCCAAAAAAGAACGCGTAACCAAATGTGCAACTTGCCCCAGCACAGTGCCTCAAAAATGTTCTTAAAAGAGAACACTCCAATGGCATCGCGCTTATTAAAAAGACGAACGGAGAGTACACAGAAAACTAGGAAAGAAGTTTAAGAGTCCTTCTACGGACTCAGTTTCCAGGATCCAACCCTCTAAATGCAGATGAACGGCAAAAGGTTTAAAGGGAAGAAGTTATTTACAACTCCAACAATTCCAGTAGACCTCTAGCAGGAAAAATCTTCCACTCTAACAAAATAAAATGGGCGATTAATAGCTTTAAACCCTTCAAATCGTCTGGAAAAGACAGAATCTTTCCAGCCATGTTACAAAGGGATCTGGAAATAATACAACCCCTGCTTTTTTTAAAATTTAGAACCAGAAATTGGAAATGTCGAAAAAGTTAATGAACTAGATTTAGATCTCTGAATCAAACACCTTGTTAGTCAATAAGATGTTTTCTGAGCTAATTCTTGTACCAGCTCAAAATATTCCATATAGTATCCTGCTACATCGATTACGATACTAGAAATTATATACCTTTGGCATCTTACATATAATAACTACTATTTTTATTATAGCTTTTTAGCTGATAGACCCAGCAATTTTATTTGTTTTAAGTAAATTTAATTACACAAGAAAATTGCTTTCAAAAATGTCTATTTAAATAGCAGCGTTAATTAAATTGATTAAATAGTACGAAGGTCCAATTTTAGCTAATATAAATGCAAAAATCTGCAGTTTGATTTATTTATTTGTTGATTACTCACTCACCTCGATTGGATTAACGGATTTGATTCAAATTTTGCATAAATGTATTTCGTTACCAAGGCCAATACAAATGATGTTTTCATCCCGGAAAATTGAGTTGCCCCTAGGGATACCGAAAATTAGAAAAATGGACAAATAAAATTGAGAATGGCAAACAAAAATGCAGGTTATTTTCAATACAAATAAATATATGCGGCTTTCACGGATTCCTCCGTGTGAGATGCAATAGTAGTGGATATATCCACATTATACCGTTGTAGTGTTGAAATCACATTCAGCAAACGTACAACTATATGCAGCTCTGTGCATGAATGAAGTACAGTGCGAACAGTAAATGCAAACTGCGTTCCAACCATATCCTTTCTGAGTTAGAGGTTGCACAGTTTGAACAAATTGCAAAGGAACACAATTTATCCTATTCCACTACCATCGAGATGATGGCATACCTGTACCACCATACTGAGAAGAAAGTCAAAACTTTCCCTCCCCGCCACAGTGATACGGCAGAGATACATGTTTCGTCTCTACTAGACTCATCAGGGTACCGACATACACCTGGCTGTGCAAAGGACAGATCGGAAGGAAGTATGCAAATACGCCGGATGGCGTATATATGTTTATGCGGCTTTCACGGATTCCTCCGTGTAAGATGCAATAGCAGTGGATATATCCATATTATGCCGTTGTAGTGCTGAAATCACATTCAGCAAACGTACAACTATATGCAGCTCTGTGCATATATATATATATATATATATATATATATATATATATATATATATGCACCCGGGGTGGGCACCCAAAAAAGAGAAAAGGTCTTTAGAGATACTAAGTTGGAAGGTTTGGAATTTGTAGTTTTCCACATATAAATATTTAAAAAAAAATAATTTACAGATATAGAGCTTTAACCTATAAAAGGTTTCTTGCGAAGTTGTTTCTACCGTTGTATTGATTATGTAATTGTATAGTATCGTTACCTAGATTGCCGAATTAATAGGCGATACATATACAGTCATTTTAAAATTACACTGATCTTGGACATATTAAAAAATAAATGCTTGTTTATTTAACAACAATATTTTTTAAAAGATTTGCATATAAACAATATGGAAATGCAGTCATTTGGGAAAATACGGCCAATATAATGAACTAGAATTGTTTCATCTCTAAATTCGATTTTTATGGCCACAGGTTTCTGTATTGCAATTTGAAAATGTTTTTTGTTAAAAAATTTATGATATTTCCTGCGATGGACCAAAATTAGTATTTATTAACGTCAATAGTTTTATTAAAGCTAAGGAAAAAAAAGAAAATTGACAATCATAGCTTCATATATTATGAAAAGTTAACAACTATTAATAGTTTGTTATAATCTGATATTATTAAGGAATATTTTAGTTATTTTGTTTCATGTATATTTTAAATATTTTGAAAAATTTTTAGATAAGTGCCCGGTAGGCACTATGCCTTGTGGTTCAAGTGGTGTTTGTATTCCACAAAAAAATGTTTGTAATCACGATATTGATTGCCCAGACGGAGAAGATGAAGATGCAATATTTTGTGGTAAGATATAAATTTATTCTAATTAGGTGGTTAATTTCGGTTCAACATTGCAAGAACAATAGTTTTGTATGTTGTTCATAAATAATTTTTATTTGTGATTTATTCATTCACCTATTTTTTTAGCTGATTTGTATGGAAGTACCCACTTATTAAATGTTATATTAAATGCTAGTCTTCAAGCACCGCAAGCACATATAAAAACTGCCCGTTTATGTGGTAATGTTTTTTCAAATAAACTTAAAAGAAAAGACTTAATCGAATAATTTTTTTAGATGTTGATGAATATCCTGAGATGTGCTTGTGTGGTTATAGAACTAGAGTATACTGCAATGATGCGCAGTTTACAGAAATTCCTCAAAATATATCCACATCAGTTACATATTTGTAAGTTGATAATAAAATTAAACAGATAAATATTATCATCTTTTGCAAAAAATAATTTCTAATAATATTTAAAAAAAAATATATTCATTGCAAATTTTTCGAATGTTGCAGAAAAGTGATATTTACTCATTGAATTTTGGCGAATGTTCTTTTTTTAGGGGACTTCAAAATAACAGTATTAGTGCTTTGAAGATAGATTCGCTAGAACGATACAATTTAACTTTATTGTAAGTTCTACTAAATTATGTTTTATATTTTTGAATTTACTGAAGCGATATTTATTTCTAGATACTTGGAAAACAACAATCTCATTTATTTAGAACCAAATGTATTTCAACATCAACAGTATTTAAAAAAGTTGTAAGTACCTATCTTTTTATCTTTCTATCTCTCTCTTCCCCCTCTATCTCTATCGATCGATCTTGATTACATAAGGAAATTGTTAAGAAAAATTACTATAAAACTTTGAAATATAAAAAAAAATTGGTAATATTTAAATTAGATGTTCAAACTGGGGCCAGTTAACTATCTGACAATAGCCAAGTAAATGAGAAAATTATCTTTGAACATTGTCAATAAAATCTGCTGTTATCTTTCGAACTTCGTAACGTATTTGAAATTTTTGGACTTCTAAATTGTCGGGCTGGGTCAAGTATACTTTAGTTTTTAAGTATCTCCACAAGAAATAATTAAGGGGTGTTAAATCTGGTGATCTGACTGACCAATCAATTGTCCCTCTAATGCCTATCTAATGATTCGGAAAAACCTCATCCAAATTCATCTTGTTGGAAAAAAAGTCACGCTGCAACATATCGGGTTCTTATGGGTCTCGAAACAAAGTTATTAATGCAAGAATGAGGTCATCTTGAAGAAACTCTAAATATCTCACATCAGTGAGTACCCAGTTTGAATATTTAATTTAGACTGTACCAAATTTTTTTGGTGCCCTTTCTGATTCTAAATAAAAAGGGTATGATTTACCCTGTATATATATATATATATATATATATATATATATATATATATATATATATATATAATATTATATGTGTGAAGATTCTTAATGAACAACAACTTGACTACACTCGAACCTGGAGTTTTTAATGGATTATCTAGTTTAGAATGGTTACATTTGGACAATAATAATTTAGAAGATATGGATCTAATTATTTTTGAAGTAGCAAAGGAAGTAATATGGCTGTAAGTATACAATTTTTTTATATTTATAGTACAGTTGTAGAAAAGCTACTTATTTACACTTAGGTAAGACTTTGTATTAAGCATTACTTAATTAACCAATGTTTTGCCGAGCTGCAACAATTAAATAACCATACAACAGTATTCTTCAAATTCTACTTGGTGTTCGGACAAATAACTGAATTAATAATAAAACCTCAGGTAGGAAATTAAATTTTACATGATTGAGATGAATCCGTCATTACAGCAAATAAACATAGACTTTTTCGTTCCAAAGATAAGATTATTTTACTGTCCTTGATTGGAATATTGACTTTCTTCTGTGGAAGGTGGAAGGATAATTACAGGGTCAAAATACATATAAAAAACGATAATCCACAGAACTCCTCGAATATAGAACTTTCAAAATATGCCATGTGAATACTGTTGTCTTTTGTCACCACCCTCATTTCTTAATCTGATCTTTCTCTGTACGTTTTTACGTAAGCAAATACAGAAATTGAACGAGCCCTACACTTGATTTACGTATACAGTTTTCAAACATTAAAAAATAACACCTATTTCATTAGTTCTCGAGAATACTCAGCAGTATATGTCTTTGATCATCAAGTTTTCGGATTTTTTTCAATTTGTTTCCATTTTTTTTTTAGATTTTGTTAACTTTATTCATAATAGATTATGAAAGTATAAAATTATTTTTCTCTCGAAAACTACTGAACTAATTGTAATTAATTCTAAAAATAAACAGCACTATTTGAACCTTCAGCTTCAACAGAGATTTTTTTGATATGGGCAAACGGAGTACGTGACTTTGAAAGTGGAGCTCAAAAGTAACCCGATGGTTTTTACCCGACAAAATGGGTTATTGATGAAAATAATCAAGTTATTAGCGATGCAAACAATGAGCTTTTTCTGTAACCGAACTTTTTGTAAAAGACTACTTATATATTATACTGTTTCTAGGAATTTGTCTCACAACAATCTGCAATTTAAAGAAAACGACGTATTCCCTCATTTGCCAAAGTTATTGGAACTGTGAGTGATTTTTTATCTGTAAGTTACCTATATTTTTAAATAAACTTGGTTTTAGGCATTTAAATAATAATAAAATCAAGGAGATTGGAAATAATTTATTCGGTAATTTAAGTGAGCTTCGAGTGCTGTAAGTATAAAAGAATAAGTAATATGGAATATAAAGTAGTGCTTTAAAATTTTCTCCAGTGAGTCATTTTTTATTATTTAAGTAATTCACACAAGCCACATATGTTAATTTTAAGTTCATATCCTGTGCAACCGTGCTGAGCTCTTTGAGAACAAGATATTTGCTAATATGGAATATTCCCATGACCTATTTGCTAGATTTTAATGTACTTTTCGGTAGTTAATGACTAATAAGAATTTTACTCACCAATGCATATCTTTATTTCTGCATTGTATGTACGCACTAAACAACAATATTTTCTTTTAAATTTATAAAACATTTACTCTTCATCACTGACTGCTTATTTATACTTCCAAGTCTCTGTATGTATTTGGTGACCTTCTCATTATGCTTGTTTCTTGTTGTTTGGGATATCAACTTCTACTAGTGTTGCTCGTTTGGCTGTTTCGTCTATTGTAATGAATTCTGATCTGTTATAAGTAACAGTACAGCTTGGATACGTCGTTTTCCGGTATATATTTTGCCTGCAGCAGTTTTGACTTAATGACGGAAGATCTTAACGGCTGATTTATACCTTGAACCCCGATGCGCTAAATGTTTGGCATGCTCTCCTGATGTGCTGGACGGAGAGATCTCTGATGATGTATTTTAGATAGTTTCCCGTTGAAACAATCTGGTCTTAAATACTTAATGAAAAGCCTTGTGCCCTGACATCAACACGTAGTTTAACGTTAATTCCCGATTGACCTTATTTGAGTGTTCTCCATGAAGAGGCTTTTGTAGCCCGGCTTGAAGTTTCTCTTGATCTGGTTGGAAAGATAGATCAATTAATGTTTCTTCAACCGCAACGGTGTCGAGTTGTCTGTCTTACATATGATCCGGTGTAGTGCAGAACAATCTGCTAACCTGTGGAAATATCAACGTAAGTTTATCATTTATTGGTTCAATTGCTTCCTAATATCCAATCCTCTTTATCCGTGGTACCTTGGTGGCATTGTGCGTTCAGTTGAACTACGAAAATGAGCGTGTCAGGAGTGTTCTCTGCATAGTGGCTATGTCTGTCCTGTTCCATTTCATAATTCCAAACGAGTAGATGAGGGCAGAGCATACATAGACCTTAAATAGCTTTTTACTGTTAAGGTTAGTTCGAAATATCTGTCTTGTGAGCTCGGTAATTCGGTCTTCATAGTTCGTTGGTCAATTTCTTGTGTCTACAAATATCAAGACCGAATAAAATTTCTAAATCCCTAGAAAAGTCATCGGCAATCTTGAAAATTTAGTTAAGATCCGATGGCAGCAATGTGAGGTCATCCATGTACACGATGGTTTCTTATAATGAAGCGCCATCTGGTGGATTTTAAATAATTTGAAAGTGGCTTCATTGCAACACAGAACTATAATGAATCATGATCAAATATTTTTCCATTAAAGAAACTTGCATTCTAGTTTTCCAGGTTAATGTTAGGTGTTCTAAAAATGATATAATGTGTATATCGATTCGGTATATTTTCAGTATAGCTGCTACCCAGTCATGTGACACTGAATCGAACGCCTTTTGGTAATCGGGGTAATCGACGAATAGGTTTTTTCGGTTAGTGTAGGGTCTGATTACATATGACAGAATTGATCACACGTTGCTTTTTGCAATTCATTTTGCTTGTGATACATCTTTCTTACTGAATTACAATGATGTTGTGCTTGTAGTATACATTGCTACGTTGTGTCAAGCAGGAAGTGACCATCTTGTGCAGCAAAGGAAGCAATTTGAATGGCCGAATCCCTTTGACACGATTAGAGATTTTCTCGGTTGTGAACAGTTCAAACTGTATCTAACTGTATTCCCGACTGATCTGATATTCTTCATTGAGTCAGCTAGCGTTGGTGTTTAGGTGAAGAGATCTCCTTTTTAGATGATTCGAAAAGGGCATTGTCGCGTTTACGGTTGTCGCTAGTTTAATATCTCTTTAACTAACCTGAAAAAACGGAACTGCATTACTATTATTAGTATTTCTTGTATTCTATTTACTGTATTTACAAATATGTATTACTTTTTAGAAACTTGCGATCAAATCAAATAAAAATTATTGAAAGAAAGGCATTTAGGAATTTGGAAAATTTAGAAGAATTGTAAGTATTTGACACTGTTAAATTTAATTGCATTTCTTTTGACTTTTGAACTTTCAGGGATTTGTACGACAACCGTTTAAAAATTTTACCGGAGAAGGTATTTATGAAGCAAATTCAACTTGTAAAACTGTAAGTTCACGTCGGCAAGAAAGTACTTCCGGATTTGTAGTGTGAAATAAAACTCATTTTTTATATACAAAGAATAATCTTTGATCGTTACGTTTAGACCATGGTCGTTTTCGAAGAATATTGCTGTAGATGACTCATTTTTCATCACCGGTGATAATTCTTGTCAAAAAAGTATTGATTTCATTGCGCGTGAGATGCATATGGAAAATATTAATTCATGAGGAGCGAGTCCAAGACCTTTTAAGTGATTTTAAATTGTGTGCGATACATTTAACCTTTCTGCAATCTCTGGAACAGTTATATGACGATTCTCCTGAATTATACCTTTGACTTGGTCATCGTTAATTTAAGTAGATCGACCAGAACGTTGCTCATCTTTGTGTAAGAAATCTCCAGAACCGAATTCTTTAAACCAGTCCTGACACGTGCGGTATGTTTTCTAATCAACACCATAAACTTCACATATTTCTTTGTTAGCCTCAACAGTTGCTTCTAAAGTAATCTAAATGTAACTGATATCAAACGTCAAAAGTAAAAAACCGTAACACTAACAATTACAACGCTTCCTATGTGTGACAACCAGAAATACTTTCTTGCCGACCCAATAAATAATTTTTTATATTTAATGATTAGAGTTTCACAAGAATTGTTTATATTTTAGATCTTTAGGAAAAAATCCAGTTAAATATCTAGACAAAGAATTATTCGCTGATCTTGGAAATCTCATATCTTTGTAAGTATTAAAGATGTGCGTAATGGGAGATACATTAATCTAATTTGGTGTTGATTACTTGTTAGGTTATGTTATATTTAATTAAAATATTTTTTGTGCTTTCAGAAATTTGGAAGAAATCGAAATAAGTAACATAGATACACAAATGTTTACAGATCTTGTCAAGTTGAAGGTCATTTACTTAAAATCCTATAGATATTGTGCTTATGCACCTACAGTGCCCCGATGCAGTCCTCTTTCTGATGGTAAAAATGTACATGCATCTATTATAGTTATTTTAACGGTAGTTTGACTTGAAATAAAATTGCTTATTGTATGCTGTATTTGGGTAAAACAAACCATCTTAAAATTGCAGCTTGTTTTTTTACATGACAAATTAACTTAACTCTGCCAACTCGCTTTCGTCATACTATACTGTGTTTTATATCCAGAAATTACGTTATTTAATAACTTATCATGTTTAATTAGGAAAATGTTAATAAAAAAATTAAATTCTTTAATCCTAAGAACTTCATATTTTTTTACAAACAAAACTCGGGCTTAGCAACAACAAAATAGAAAATTATATGAAAAACAGTTTCTATACGATAAAAGCATTTTATATAAAATACAAGAAGTCATAACATCTCTGGATGATTACGTAATTTCTTAATAACAACAGAGATTTGCAATCGAAATATTAATTAAAAAATAAAAATGGCAGTTTAACGAATTTTATTCCTATTTTAAATAATCACATTAATTTAAAGGTATTTTTTAGGTGTGTCTTCGACCACACAACTTCTCTTTAAACCGATTTTTAGATACTCCAACTGGATCATGTGTTTTATTACTTTAACTGGAAATACTTTGGTTTTATTTGGAAGGTTTTTATTTAAGGATAAAAACAAAAATCTTAGCGTTGTTTTAAAAAATCTTGCAGGTAATTTGTTCGTCCAAATAACACATCAAAAATTGTAAATAGGAAATCATCTAATTTCCACGTGTGGGGGTCGTAGCTAGCACATTTTAGATACGAGGGGTGCTACAAAAGTATTGTCTCCTTAGTAATGAAACAAAATATTTTATTTTTTGGTAACAAGCATAAGTAATGTCATTGTCACTATAATGTAAATGCCAAATACTAATATTTTTGTACCTTTTAGTTAGTGATGGTCTCATGGGCATATACTTATTTATAATAGCATACCATGATCTCACTTACCGCGATAATTACAATAAAATAGCAAGAAAATGGATGTCGTCCTGGACTTGCGCAGTGACCGGCATCATTGGTATGACGTCCTTAGAGGTTACACTATTGGTTATAGTGTTTATGTCGGTTGATAGATATTTTGTAATTACTATGCCATATCGTAAACATGGAGCATTGTCTCTTAAAGAAACATGGAGACTATTAATATGCATATGGTGTTTTGGAATTAGTATTTCCGTTCTGCCAGGTGATATTACAAGGTTTCATGTAAATTACACGATATATATTTATACACTCCTAAAAATGTTCTCAAAAATTGAAAAAATTTTTTACCGATTGTAAAAATTTCAAATTAAAATAACAACCTTTCATGCACTTAAATAAAGGTTTCTGATGAATGGGAGTTTACAGATGAGGATAAATAAAATAAAAACAATCTGTTTTTTCTGAACAGTGTTTTTATTTAAGTCTTAATCAATATCACACGAGGGTTATTGCTGTTTCATCTTTAGTAACTGTAAAATATCTACAAATGGAGTGTAGTTCTCTTGAGGTTATGAATACGAATGTAATATCCATTTTGTGATTATCTTTTGTTGTATATGTAAAAGTTATAGAGTATTAGACTAGAACCTGTGCTAAAGTTGTACGATTACTGTGCGAAATATTTTTTTCAAATTCATATCCCTATATTTTTAGCTATCGGATTCATGTCTAGCACAAAATTTTATGGTATTAACGGCCTATGTCTCCCACTATACATTGATGATCCTTTCTTAGTCGGATGGGAATACTCAGCTCTTATATTTTTTGGAATAAATATACCCAGGTATGCATATTTAAGAAAACTATTCTGCACGTTTTGAAATAACTTTCCATATATATATATATATATATATATATATATATATATATATATATATATATATATATCCTTCATTCCGAAAATACCAAAACGCTTAAGGAAGGGCAGAGAGCGTTGCAATAGACCCTAGTAGTCCTGTCACAAACGAGATTGTAAATCAAAGAGCGAAATTTTGCAGATACAGGTGCGAATCCAAGGGTGGGGACGATCGCCCCCTCCCACAAAAGCTTGATGTATTCAGTAAAATAAACTAACCCCTGTCTGCTGCTATCGCTGACACTCCCTCACCCCGTCGACACTCGGCCGTTCGCAGAACAATTATAAACTAATCGGCTCCAATCAAGTCGTCCAACTAATCTGACTTTTTTTTTGTAAATTTTGATTGTTGCTGACTCTTTTGTGATATCGCAATGAACCAGCTCATTACAGAATTTACCCATATAGGCAACCGCGTAAATATCATTAACAGTGGTGCCACCTACACCAGAACGGCTAAACTCTTCAATAAATTACAGGTACATTTCTACATTATTTGGCAGCACGGCTATTGAAGCTATGCTAATAGGGTTTTATTCAATTTTAAATGAGGATTTCTGAAGAATTTCATAAATCAACCTGGGACTTAAATATTTAGAATAAAACAAAAGAAGATAATCAAAACAAATAATGATCACAAAAAAATAACACCACGATAATTTTCTCTGTGGCTGTGGTAAAATGCAATGTAAAGAGCGAGATTTTCCAAAGAAGGGCGTGGGAGTAAATTAGAAAAAAAAGAGCGAAATGTTGTTCGAATGAGCGAGCAATGACAACGCTAAAGGCATGCAAATTTCATTCTGGTTCTCTCTACATATGCATTTCTACCATTCTTGTGAGTGGATCTGTAACGAACACAGACATTCTTAGAAAAAAACTACCTGTTTAAAATACCCAGACCCACCTGCCGACTAGACGCTGGACTGTAAAACTTGCATCAACATTATATATATATATATATATATATATATATATATATATATATATATATATATATATATATATATATATATATATATATATGAGGAGGAGCCTGCGCCGTTTTCCTTCCAGCAGTGACGGACTTCGTTACATTTTCATGGCGCCACCTTGTATATAAACATAACCCTTTGTAAGACTGATACATAAAAAGTCCGAAATGTGCAATTTTTCAGGTTGCTAAATAATGTTGCTATATCGACAGAGGGAGAGTGATGTTTTTTTTTTCATGGGTTTCATGTTTTATATGTGTGTAATATTCTCCTCAAATTAGTCATATTTTAATATATTAGTATAAGAAAATTACCAATTTCCTTATATTTCTAAGTTACCTCGCTAATCAAATTTAAAAACGGTTTATCTTTTTTTTCAGCTTGATAATAATTATTTATACATATGGAGGAATGTTCGTAAATATTAAAAAGACCAGAAATGCTACAACGGTAAAAACGGACGACAGTCAATTTGCAATAAAATTCTTTTTTATTGTATTGGCAAATATAGCGTGCTGGTTACCAATTATTATAAGCAAATTGATAGTTTATTTTGACGTCGAAATCTCTGGTAAGTACAATAACATTTCCCAATGGTTAAATAAAAATTTTGATAATACTCCAGGACAGCAGACATAAATAATATTGCTTTATTTTTGCCTTCCGCTGAGTATTTTTAAGTGTTGAAAAAACTACAACTGCCTAATTCATAATAGATATGTAAAAAAATAGGATTTAAAACGATCGATAAGTATGGTTACATATCATACCGAGAATAGGCAACCAGAAATTACTCCATTCTTAATTTACTCCGTGGTAGAAACACTGATCAGCATGGTATCCTTCTTTAACTAATACAATTAGAAAAGGATAGCATATAATGAGTGAATGTATCGTTGAATAAAAGAACTCACACTACCAACATTTTTAAAATATGTGAGTCTCGTCAAAATAAGAAATAATTTAAAATGTGACTCGTTACATATCATTTTAACATTGCACTATGTGTAATTTGTTAAAATTTGTAAAAATTATTAGGATATAACGGTATGGAGATATTTATTATTACTGTTATCAAAAACTTTTTTTTTAAATTAGCAAAACATTTGTTTTTTTAGCTGGTGTTTATGGATGGCTGGTAATATTTATTCTACCAATTAACTCATCATTAAATCCAATTCTCTACACCTTCACAACTAGAAAGTACAGAAAGAGACTTATAAAAATCCCAAACTGTATGAAAAAACTTACAAATATAAATACCATTGAAACTCATCAAGAATATGGTGCTATATTTAGTCTTAGTACCAAAAATACAGTTTTGCTGAAAAATGGAAATGCAATTTAAGCCATTGAAATTAAATTTAGTATAGCTGTAATTCCACGGGCAAACTACTTATGTACCTTAAGCCAATCTCTTACCTACAAACAAATGGACGGTAAATTGTTATATTAAACTAGGTTTGGTTAAGCCACGCTCAAACCATCATAAATAAGCAAAAAGTATTTAAATTTTTACAATGATTTATTTAGAAAATGTTTTCTTTCTTCACTGAAAATTTTAGTGTACAAACAAGATTTAATTTTTAAACCCGATATATATTACCGTTCACGGAAGTTCGGGCAACGAGTGAAGTTTACTAAGAATGACAGAATCTAAGATTATATTAATTAAATTTTTCAATAGATTAAGTCGAACTTTAATAGAGGTTTGACAATTAAACTTTACAAAATATTTACGAGCAATAACCTACTAATTAAAATTTGAAGTTATACTCGTGTAGTCTTTTGGTTTCATCAACCATTACAAGAAGTCATAAATCTATGAACTCCGAATTCCAAGAATTTATAAATATTCAGCATCCTCTAATATGTTTATGCAAATTTCATGTTTTCCGGCAAAAACGCAGAGTTTATCTTAAAAAGTTAGCACAAGAAAAAATGTCACCTGAATGCCTAATACTATCAGTTAAGCATGGAGGGAGTTTTGTGATAATATAGGGTTGTTTTTTGTTTGCTGGAACTAGTGATGTTAGACCCAATTAGAGCAAAGTACGATACCGTCAGGCTTACAATTAATTGGAATACCTTCGGAATGTGCAAAGATTTTTTAAAAATCACGAGGATGATGAAATTTTAAAAATTATGACTTGGCCTTCTCAGTCCCCTGATCTAAACTTGATCGAGATTTTGTGGGAAGACCTCGGTCGTAAAGTTCGAACAAAATATCCTACATCAAAAAATGAATGGGGATATTCAACTGAATGGATTAAAATTGAATGAGAAACGTTTCAAAATTTAGTTAAAAGAATGCCAAGTGTAAGTAAGGCAAAAGGTGGATATTTTTGATGAGAAACATATTTAGCCAAAATTGTGTCAAGTTGATTTGTAAATTATTAAAGTCTCTATATTATTAGTGTATTTCATATTATTGATTAAATTTATATTTGTTAACTTGTTGTGCGCTGTTTTGTGCTTGAATTCAATTGTAGACGCTATCAGTGATCTGCCCAAACTTCCCTGTACGGCAGTGTATGTATTTACCACGGAGGTTAGACCTTCTAGTTATAATATTGATTAAATTGTATGTTAAGCTTTTATGTAGCAAAATTAAGGGTACAAATCTAGATATAAGGCCTTGAAATCGGTAAAATAAATAGTTTTCGAATTTCTTAATTTTATTGTTGTATTTTAAGTGGTTGACATATTGCTCCATTTGTCACTTTAAACCAGTTTTAACGTTAGACTATGTTAGTCAATTAGGGTCAGTGGCGTAGCGCGTGGGAGCTGGGGCACTCGTCTCAGGCGGCCCTTTGCTAGGGGTGGCAAATTTTGAAAAAAATATTTTGACTAGAATTCTTTAAAATTTTTTCATTGATAGAAGGAATCTCTATCTGTAGGTGAGTTCTTTTGACAAAAAATAATGTTAAAAATGATTTTATCAATGAAAACAATATTTGATATATTGTAACATTTAATAGTTTCAATAATATTTTTTATAATTTTCAATTAACAATAATATTTTGAAACTTTGAAAAAATCACGTTACTTTTAATAATTGATCAATATAACAATTCAAAACAAAAATTTACAATTAAATTTTGTTTCCTAGCTTTTAAGAATTTTAAATTTTTGAGAAAAATGTTTTTTATTAAAAATTTTCAAATTCATAGCTTAAATTTTCTTCGTTCTAGACAGTTTTTACCCTTATAATAATCTCATTGTAGAAGGGAGGGCGCGGCAATTTTTGCATTTGTTCCGAGCGACATATTTGCATCTGCCTGGGCGACAGAAATCTACGCTACGCCACTGGTTTATATCGATAACTTCTACCTCAGTTGGTAAATTAAGGTAATGTGAAATAAAAAACACATATAAATTTTATTATTTTTTTGTATTTTGAATACATTTAAGTTTCACGGTTACATATGTTTAGAACTACTATAATGTTTTAAAGGAAATAATTCGTATAAGAAATCAACAAAATATCTTTCAGGTGGAACTTATCAGCCTTTTTTTAATTTTACAATCCAATAATCCTAACCGGCATTCTGTAATTTTGAAAAAATAAATAAATAAATACAATAAAGAATTAAAGTAAGCACGATAGTTTAATTTCATTAAATAGATTAAAAATAAACAAGGAAGAATTTTACCCCAAGCAGAACACTTAAGATTCTAGAACGCTGTTGGACGGACCTAAAATTTCAACAGATTTAAATTAAGATTTTTTCTGTAACTTTAACAAATTCTAAATGTTCATAAAATTCTTATTTATCAAGATAATGGCCTCGTTTCTAAAGCGGCGTTCTGATCTGATCAAACTAATCCGATGCAGTTTTATCCACTTGAAATTCAAGTAATAATCAGTTTTATATAAGTCTATCGAATGCAGCATCATTTCAACTGGTGGTAGAAATGATGCATTCGATAGCAACTCTAATCTGACCTGTTTATTATCTGAATTCTAAGAGGATATAACTATATCGGATCGGAACGCTGAGTTAGAAACAACGTCAATATATATTTAGCAAAAAATCTATTTAATCCTGTTTACAATAGATACTGGAAAAAATTGTGACAATAAAAGCAATAACTTAGTATTAAGTTGTCACTTGAGGCAAGAAAAGTGAGCAAGATTGCGTCAAAATTAAATTTTTGGTCCGAATATCTATAAGATACAAAAATTCTAAATTGTTTTGAACATAAGTATTACGTAAATAAACAATTAAGACTTACGTTACTATACACATAATATTTTTTCAAAAATCCTAGAGCCTAACAAATGGTTACTGTTATTGTTTACAACAGGGCAGTAAAAATAACTTTTTGTATGGTCGTCTATATGAATTTTGTTCCAATAATTAAATATTTTCATATCCCCGACATAAAACATGTTCAAAAAGTGTGATTCCTTAGCTCGTTGCATAAATTCGACAAGCACCTTTAATAAGCTTATATTTTACTAAGAAAAATCCCGAACTTTTTAGTTATCTACCTTTGAAAATAGTTCCCGTTGTTAAAACACTAGTGTCGGTAAATATTAAGATTTACGTGGAAAGCCTAATATTTTCTAATCATATTACAGTAAGTTAAAATGAAACTAGTACACTATAATAATTTCTTGAAATTTCCCTGTATATATTTTTCTGTATTCTACTATTTTCACATAAATTTTGTAGTTGTTTTGTTGTATTTAGGGTTTACTTGTTGAAGTTGGTATCGAGCGTCAAGGCGGTTAAAGTTAGCTGAAGGAGAATTAACAATTATCACTCCTTTCCACACAAAAATCAGAACAAAACGTTAAATAAAAGTCAATTTATACGGCGGATTTCCAGCGTTAGATTCTTCGTAAACTAGAAAAAAAATCTAAAATTTCTACTCTTAATGGGCAAAAAACATAAAATTCGTAGCAGTGCTCGAAGTAAGGCAAATAAAATAGGTTCTCTGAATAATATCGCGAGAGACTTTTCGCTTTTGAAGGGTTATTTTCGCAGACGAAAAAAGCAAATTTAATATTTCTAGATAAGATGGATAACTGTGCCTGTGGAAAAACCGAACTAGGTCTAGGTAGGAAATCTTCGCACAACAGTGAATATGCTGGAGGTACTGTGATAGTTTGGAACTGCATTTTCGCTGCAGGTCAGGAGGATTGTATTGTGTTGGGGATATAATGGACCATAATATGTACTTGGATATTTGCCAGCAAAAAAGATAGGTTCTGAGAGAACTTTTACGTTCATTCAAAACATAAACCGCAAAAAACAAACCTGATAATTTTATAATGATCTGAAAGTTATAAAAACCTCACTTACAGTTAAGATTTAAACGTTGTTGAAAAAAAAAGCGAAAATCAACTAAATATGGCTCTTCAAGAAGAATAATGATAAATATCGTCAGAATATTACGAAAAATTAGGCCTGATCGATTAAATATTATTAATGAAGCACTTTCAACAAAAAAAAATTTGGAACTGCCACTGTGAACTAAAAATGAACGTACAGGCAGTTTTTTATTATTTAATTTTTCACAAAATGCTATTATTCTATTACGTTTATTTGTATTTTAAATGTAGTAGTTATGAGCTAGATATTTTTTCACATATTTTATATAAAATTTAGGGTAGATTATATACACAATGCCCGAAGAAAAGTCTACACAAAAAGGAAAATTATTTGTATATTTCTATGCACAAAAATTTTAACTTTTATTTTTTTTCCATATTTGTCCAAAAAAAAAACACGTATTTATTTTAGCGAATATTTCTCCCGAATATCCATAAAAACGGATAACAATATGTTAAATAGAGGAAAAAATTAATATGACGTTAAGTAACAAAGTTAATTTTTCAAAAAAAAAATGTTCTTTTTTTTAATTAAGAGTAGTTCCACGTTTACTTTTACTGAGATTGTTTGTAATTCGGTAAGAATGGATTAAAAATATAATGATAAGAGAAAGATACCACGAAACTGACAGTCTAAAATTGTTGTAATTGTTTTCTAAGTAGTGAATTTATTGAAGTTTAAAAATAGGCATAATATTTACTAACTTTTAAAAATTTCAAGCAAAATGTTATTGTGAAAGGAAATTTTCGGTATATAGCTTGTCCTAAACTTAAAACGAGTGGTATTTTCGAGCCTGTTTGCTCATTATGACTGAGAAATAAATATTTTTATTATACGAAAATAGTCCAGTTTTTATCTGAAATTCGAGATAAATATACACTGAAAAAACTACTGTGTCCTCAGCAAAATATGGGAAAAAAATAAGAGTTAAAATATTTAAACCAAACTTTGTAATTAGAATATTCATAGAAATACAAATACTTTTTTCTTATGACATTTGTTTATTTTTGGACAAATAATGACATTTTCAGACGTTTAAAATCTTTAAATAACATTTGCGTATTAAAGTAAACGAGATATGTCAAATGTATTAGGTTATTTTTTGGTTTCTTATTAAGCAAAAACAAACCACAAAAAGCACCTTTTAAAAACTAAAGGAATAAAAAAATTTTCCATATACTGCAGACTTTTCCGCGGGTACTGTATAATAAAATTTAAAATTGAAATTTATCCAAGCAAGTTCTGTGGTCGCTATAAACTTATTAAAAAATATACAGAGTGAAAAAGACTTCAAGGAAGAATGTCCACACAAAGTGGTAATTATTGGAAACATAATAGAAAACGAGGCATTCTAAGTATTACAGAAATATAGTCCCTTTTATGGAGCAAATTTCACAAGACTGGCTGTCTACGATCGCGTTTAGACAATATGCAAAGATAACTCTAAAGAGCAACCGATAGAATGCCACCGACATCGTTCAATAAATTTTCGAAGCATAAAATTCGGAAACATCTCAATTGAAATAAGTAACAGTTCCACGAGTCAAAACGGACGCAAAATCTACTATTGCGGCTACAAAGGTGGTCTAAAAAGTTTTCATCCTCGACTATACATCGCAATACGATCATTCTGTCAAGCAGTTTATTTTATACTGCTTTCTGAAGTAAAGTTCATGGAGACCATTTTCCTTCGTTTTCAGCAATTAAGAACTCCGAATGACATAATAATTAGAATTTGTCGTATCAAATGAATCGATAGTTTTTGTAATTTTTCTTCGTTGTTCCGAATGAAGAACAAGATTAGTGAAGTCGACGCAAGGCAGGCTCTAGGCGAAACAGATTGGGTTCTTACTATTTAATAAACGTACCAATTAAAGGCGGTTACGATTGGTTTTGCCCAAAGTGGAAAAAGTTCTAGAACCGACCCCGCACAACCATAATATTTCATATAAACCTCTTTAAAATAAATCCGGAAATATAACTAAGGAACATTATTCTGCCTTAAAAGATTATTTTTAATGCCCTGTGCATTTAAGGTTAAGCATTGTACACCTAGAACATTTCATTTAATAATATGTTTAAGTCTATCTTTAAAACACCACATTAAAAATCCTTTTAATATTTTTAAAATGGTATATCCAAGTTTATAGAGAAGTTTTACTACAATTTTAAGAAACTTACTGTATGCTATATTTAACTAATATCCCTACTAAAAGCTGAAACACTCCTAAATAATTTAACCAATTAAAAAATGATGGTTTTTAACAAGAAAATTTTTATTATAAATAAAAAAAACTTGAAAATATTTCTAAATTGACAGGAGCTTAATTTAAAATTTTTTGGTTAATAAATATTCCAAAAAGACTCAAGTAAATGAGAGACCCCGATTCTGGAAGAATATTATTTGTAATTTCCTTTCTTTATCGCTTGCAAGACAGTGACATACTGATGCATTACTACAGTCTCAACAAAGATACATTATTCTCATATATCCTTTCTATTTATTATATATATATATATATATATATATATATATATATATATATATATATATATATATATATATATATATATATATATATATATATATATATATTACCGAGGTTTCTTAGCTCTAATAAACTATTTTTGTGGCAAAGTTTTATAAAACTTATACCATTAACCCTACGGTTATTAATTATTCCTTATTATCGAGTATATGAACGGTTCTTAACTTTTTTATCTTTTGTTTCAATGTAACGTCCTATAACTTTTGCTTTAAAACTTCCTTAATGAAAGCCTGATCCGAGATCAGCTAGAATCAACTTCTTATGTCTTTGAGTTTGTTTGACATCTTTAAAACTTTTCTATAAACCTGTTAAAGACCAAACATTTAACACAGAAGATAATATATAGCAAGTTTGACTACAGATATTTTTTTTGACACAAGCATTTGAAAAACTTAAAAATTGGCGGTATTGTTGTGATCCCATTTTTAATGTTTTATTTGAATCTAACATAAATAATGTATTGATACTATTTTTTGTTTGCCTCCTAAAATATTTAATACCTGATATAATATAATAGAATGGACTATAAAATTCTTTATCGAACTTTATGATATTGTAACACCTAACGACTTATATTGATTTTCTATTCTAACGTCTATATTAACTAACAATCGTGACTATTTCATAGTTAAAACATTTACCATTTACTGCTTCATCGTTTAACTTTCTAAGTCATTATTAGTGATGTAGTTTATGTCCGTTTAGTACATTCTTCACAACCAAAAATGTAATTGTTAAAAAAAAATTATGATGTTAGAACTATCCGATTTTACCACCAATAAAAAAATATTTATACTGTGTCTTAACCTATCTCGCTATTTTATAAAAAGAGCTAAACATATGTATTTATCCCCTTTATATATACGGGTGGCTCCATCACAACCATGTAGTATTTTGGCACACAAAAAGTTTTTTGATATACTATTCTATACTACATTGCACCAGCACAGACTACAGCAGAAAAGTACGCGGATTTTCTTAATTTATGACCACTATAAAGGTCAAATCAGGCAATCCTGGTGGCTACTACAACTTTTTTTTAAGTCAACTCTACGATCAATTCTATTTAACAATTACAAATGTAATTTAATAGCTTCTACGGTCAGACATCTATAAACTTATTTTTGGCAGTCAATTTTACTCTCCGGCTGATTAATATCTATACTACTAAACGGTACAAGTTGGAGAAAAGTAATTTACAGAGCATCGTCTTAGTTTCTCATTCCCTGGCCAAAAATTCCAATTTTCGGGTTTAACCGAGAATTAATTCGGTTATAATGGATATTTGTAGACAGAGAATGACCAGCCGGGAGGGGCACATATACTTTTTTTACAGGTTTCACTATTAGGCAGTCCAAATTTGTTCAAAGAAAAAAAAAATGCTGCACAATCAGGCTTTTGTGAGTGTTGGGTCACTCGGGTATGTAGAAGAACGAGGAAGGAGATTGTCTGGCAAAGATGGGGTCCGCGATTGTACTATATGAACCCAATCAATCCCATGTGTTCGAAGTACTGTTAGTAAAAAAGAATTACAATTGTTTTATTGAATTGTGTAGGGAGGCTCCTGGAACGAGGTGTGTCAAGAAACATATAACTGAATCTAACGCACGATTCAATTGTGAGTTCCTCTTTATGTAGAGGGAAGAATTGCGAATCGTAGTGGGACTACTGATAGGACATTGTCATCTGTGAGGTCATCTTCGTAAGATTGGCATCATGTGCAGACGGTATCTATAAGAGGATGAAATTGTTAACTATGTCCTCAGAGAGCGCCCAGTACTAAATGGGCTGAGACAGAGGCATTTCGGAAATATAATATTGTCACCTGAAGCTGTTCAGTTAACGAGAATGTTTGGATTCGTAAAGGCGAACGAATAACTTACAGCCATGGTGGAGTATAAAAGGCCTAACGAGGTCTAGGCATCATTCATTCATTATATTTTTTAGATGTCAAAATCTCTGGAACTATTGAATAAACCTGAAGTTGGAATATTAAAAATACAAAAAGAGATTTCTATTGAAATATATATATATATATATATATATATATATATATATATATATATATATATATATATATATATAAGATGGGTTTGGTGTAAATTTTTGAATTGCCAAGTAAAAACTCATTTTAAAATATAGATGTCCGGAGCCTGCGTAAATTCTACATAAAATTTTTTGATTCCTTTTGCCAACAAAGATGTGGCGTAAAGCTGCATTTATTAAGCCAGAATTACGGGTAAACATTTTCGAAAATATTAACCTTGGCGCGTTCACGTTTTTTTTTTAATGAAAATTTTAATGAGCTTAAAATTTTAGTATATCTTTGTATATCTATACAAAACTACAAACTATGCGGCGTGCATTCGATTTGCACTCGAAGCCGATCCCACGTTTTAATTGTAAACGCACCCCAGATTTTTATATACTAATTCTGAAAAATTGCGAAATCTTTAGTTAGTTCTTAACAATAGTTTTGGAATGAAATTCAAAGTTAAACGATGAATCTTAAGGACAGTTGATAAATATGGGGACACGGATGATTATTTGTTCCATTACAATTTGTAAATAGTGGTTAAAACAACAATTATAGTTGATTATGCACTTGGAAACATCAAAAATAAGATATATTTATTTTAGGCCTCAGTCTATGAAAACACTTTTCTCAAGTGAAATAAGCCTTGTTCTTCTCATTAGTCATTAGTATATGTGGTCATTTTTAAAACCTACTAAATATTAGGGATGGGGAAAAATGTATTATATAGTTTCCCTTTTGCGTTAAGAAGTACCCCTCTTAAGTGTAAAATGACGATTCATCAAAGCTGGAACCCTTCTGTTTATGAAAACACTCCCGGACAGGGTGCTAGCAAAGCACAGTCGTGTCAGGTATACACTTCAACAATTGTTTATTGAGCGCTTTTTAAAGTTTAATAAGAATCCAGAGGTCGACTCAAGTTTTTGAGCGCGAAATGAAGACAGTGAAGAAATTGCAACCTTAGTCCTTACATACAGAAGCGGAACACTTAATAATGGGATACACATAAATTTTAGTAGGTAATAAAATGCTCACACTATATTAGTTCAGTGGCATCTAAAGTTCTACCTCTTTGTGCTAAGAAAATAAATAAAAATCTCTATATTTCTGTTCATCATTAAATGTTCTTTAAAAAAATCAGTAAACACTTATACAGAGTGTTTGGTTAACCCTGTAATAGACCTTAATATATTTTATTATATATGTATACTCAAATAAGTACTACATATATTTTTGTATGATTGATCTGTATGCTTAGTGGGAATTCAAATTTTTTAATTAGTTCTGGGTCTTTTAATACAAGTATATTTGTAATAATACTTTTTCAATCCAATAGTTTTAAAAATTTGTATTTTAATGTTCTGAATGTTAAATATTTAATTTTTAAATTAGATTGACATTGTTTTTAATAACATAGCACAATCATTGTGCGTACTTGCTTGACTGGGAAATAGTGTTGGGCTTGAAAATTCCCACAAAATGTCATTTCATGTTCGTCTCGCCTTCCAATAGACAGTAATAATGTATTTTGGAATTTATGTACAAGGCAAGAATACTGAGCGAGTCCATTTCTAGAATGTCTCATAGAGGTTTTATTTTTTTGGCCTCACAAAGTCTTGTCAAACACACATTATTGTTATACTGCATTTTTAAAAGAAAGACACAAAAATATTATAAATAAAACCGAAGGCGAAACGTCAAGATAAGATTCCATTTTGATGGGTCCAAAGCTGACACTTTTTTCTTATTTATTGCAAATATCTTGTTCATAAGATTGTGCTTACTTGTTTGACTGGAAAATGATGTTAGCGCTCAAACTACTACAAAAATTAAATTTCATGTTCGTTTGGCCTTCGACTGCACAATAACCATTTATTTTGGAATCTATGTACAAGGTGAGAACACTCAGCCAATACATCACTAGAACGCCCTGTAAAGGTTTTTTCTGTTCTTGCAACTTCTCGTAATGGTTAAAACACACAATATTGTATTTATAGGAGATAGACATTGAAATATTATATATAAAATCGAAGGCGAAACGGCAGGAAATAATGACGTCCCAAGCAAGATTTTTTTATAAACTGCCATAAGATACCCAAGAACATGTGATGTATAAAATTTTTTAATCTAAAATAAATTGTAATGTTCCGATGACTAGTGGTTGATTACCTTGTTTTGTTAAGAATTTCGATTCTAACCTATACTTAAGCTATGTACATAATACTTCTTGTTCAAGAATTTACAGCTTCAAAGACGCAACGCTTCTCGTCAAGCTATACTTAAACCCTACAGATATTTTCTGTTGATACAACAGAATTTAAATATTTTAAATTACAATTACATAGATTTGCAACATAATTTAAAATCGTAAAAAATGCATTAGGTGGAATTGAACCGAGTTAAAAAAAAATATTTAAAAAATAAAAAGAAATTAAGTATAAAAGGAGCTACTTACTATACACACATAATTAAAATGATAAAATAAAAATTAAGCATATTTAAAAAGACACTTTTTTTAAAATATTTACATGAATATAAGACAAATACCGATTACGTATTGACAAATATTAAATTAGATCTAAAAATTCTATTTACATTTCTATAAAATTTAAGTAGCACCACAAAAAAAATAAAAAGCAGACTTAAAAAGCAAATATAGCACCACATAGGAAATTACCACTATCTTGTGGATTAATATGACAATGATGCTTATATTTCTTAAAAAGGAGAAATATTAACAGCCTCAATATCTGAATAATACCTTATTTTTAAATCAGTGGCCAAAATATAATCTAGTCATAACATGTGACAACGTTGCCTCAATTAACCTCAATATGTTTTATTTTATAGGTTATAAAAATTTTTGGAGCAGAGTTGCCAAACGAAGTGGCTGCCCGGTCAGTGATTTAAAATTGCTTATATTCTTTAATTAAGCAATCTTTAATGATCACATAATATACTGTTTGTTTGTGTGTGTATATATACAGGGTGCATTAAAATATACTGCTTAAGCTATTACTTAGACTGGCCTATATATCTTGATGGCTTCAGCAATAGATATAAAATAATGCAGAGTGTCTTTAAAATATGCCCTACCTAAATACAAAAAGTAATATATTTTTTAAGCTTTAATGCAGACTTCGATGTATATAAAACAAAAAAATCTTAAGCCATTAACGTCTATGCTTCAGATTTTCTAATAACGGTATTTCTGAAAAATAAAATTATTAATTTTTATGTAACGGTAAAATATTTAAAGGAAAAAAAACATATGTTGTTACACAGGTACACACATGTAGAGGCAACAGTTACAAACATATAAAACGTTTAAGAAAAGGATAGCTGCAAACATTAGAGCAAACGGTTTCTCTGTCTATTTCGATTTAGGAACAAAGTTATTACATCTAGAGCCTTCAATCTACTTGACATTGACAATCGCTTGTTAAATTTTATGACAACGGTGCGCGATTGTATAGATTTAGTTTTAGCAAGTTAGCAAATCTATAAAATTGCACCAATGTTGGTTAATTTTTAAAGAGCAAAGGTTAACTTCTGGTGTTAATACAAGATCGTCCACATATCAAACGTTGCTGCGAATAAAAACGAATACACAATAATTTGTAAAATTAGCAAAAAATAAGTTGTACTTGGATGGGTGACCGCTTGGTAAGACCGCGTAGTCGTGGTTCGGAAACCACGTTAAACTATAGGTCTAATCACCAAATGGTCTCCGTTACTGACGTGATTTTAATCCAGAACAAAAAATGTTACCTTTGATGTCCAAATTTTATAGGTGTAATGAGATGAAGAAACAATTAAGCATGCTTTGTGCAATTACAGTATTATAGAAATACGCGCGCCATTTACAAACATAATTAATAACTTCTTTAAAATCTTTTAAAATAAAATGGCTGGGTTATTAGGTAAAAATTAAAGGAGAGAAATTTGATGTTGTTTTCTTCTGGATATATCTATTCCAAATAAGTTTTGTTCACCGTTTTAACATTTCTTGTATTAAAACACCATGAAAAATTTTTACACAGGGGTAAGATAATACTAATCATACAATTTCATGTCTTTTTTTTATATACGAGTTTATAAAAGGAACTTATTTATTGATTTTTGGCTTTTATAGGAACCTATACAAAAATAACTATCTACACGATTTTTCCTAAAATAATGACTAAAAAGTTACAAATAAAACAACTTCCTACAATAGTTACAGAAAAAATTCGATGTTCTTCAAAGTAGTAACTAAAGCGGTAACTGTAAAATTTCGTTGTTTATATTATAGTCGTCACATTTATTAAATACTACATTTAATGAAAAACATGAAATTGTATATTCAGTAACCGAGACTTATAATAGGAAGAAAAAGGTAAGCTACACACCAAGCTGGTAAGTAACATAACTGGTATTACTCATTCGCAAAAACACATTTGAGACGACAAAAAAAATTAGCAGTTTTGTCAACCCAATAACATAATAAAACCCATTAAGACAACAGAAGGTCATTTTTACGTTAATTATTTTTATGCCTCTACATTTTTAAAATATTATATTTACGTCATAGCTCGTTTTATACTGGTCAAAGTTAAAATATTGTTTAACCTGGCTTTAGTTAAACCTAAGTATCGAGTATATGCATAATTTGTGGTGGTAATAACAAGCAGCCAACTTTATTGTATTAACTGTTAACAAAGTATTAAATTAACTCCTTTACCAAGAGACTCGGTAAATTAACTATTTTTCGTACCAGTACTTTGCAAAATCAGTTGTTGGGAACTCATTTTTGCTTTAAAATAAAAATATTTTAATGTTATATATTGTATCTAATATTGAAACATTTTATGTAAAAACTTTATAAACAAAGATTCAATGATTATATTTTTTGTCAAAAATTCTAAAATCTCAAACTTTTAATAACCTTCTCTTGTTACTTAACGGATCTTTAATGAAGCGAACTTCAAAGGACAGCACCTTCCGACTCCATACCTTCTGGGGGTACGCGTTCAAGATCACTTTTACTTCCATGAGATGTTGATGCCTGAAGACCCATATCTTTCGACGTAGACGGTCGTTCATCATCGTGATGTTCTATCGTCACAACGACACTGGCCGGAAAACCATCTGGGGACCTTGAACACCCAGGTTGTGGATCAGAGCAGTTCGATAACTTCCCAGAATAGTTGGATGTTGAAGCTCGGTTTTTGGCTACTCCATTAGCTAGAGTAAACATATCTGGTGGAACTTCTTCGAGGTATTTTTCGGCCTCGCAGCAAATGGTTTGAACGCAAAGATGGAGTTTCATGTAATCGTCTATAGATAGCCACATTCCAGGACGTTTATTGTGGTACAGTTTGGCATACATATATACGTCAACCTTATCTTCATAAGCCAACTGTTTTTTCAGAGTTACTAAGGTGCAGAAAGTAGCTCCTTCAGTTCCACCAAATCTAAAATGTCAGTTCCAATTACTCTTCCATATAATTATTTCTATCTTTAAGGTACATATATTTACTTATTTACACTGCCCTGCAGGGCCAAAGTCCCTATTACTGGGTAAGAAAAGGAACCATATTACATAAATCTTAGATACTACATAATAACAAATTTGCCTTTTAGGCAAACATAAAAGGAACACAGAATATAAAGGGGAGAATTGTTTTTAATACCCCCACTTGTAACATTATAAAAAATAAATGCACTAATATATCCCAGTAAATTTTTTTTAAATTTTTATGGCACAAATATATTTATCTAGTTAAAAAAATGCTTGTTTAATGGTTTTAAAATAATTAATAAAAAATGTAATTAGTAAAGGAAAAAAGTGATGTAAAAAGGGAACACCTTACCTGTCAACAACACAAACAGGTCCCATTCCATTTTTCTGTAAATTGATAACATAAGCTGGTAAGTCATACATGCTTTTAATACTGGGAACTCCATGATGTGGCCAATTCACACTTTGAACAAATCGAATTTTGATCTCGTAGTCATCCTGTACAGACTTGAGAAGAAACTCTCTCATTACATATGCTGTAGATCGATTAACACCAACTTGGCGGCATACATAGACATCTGTTTCAATTACTTCATCGCCTTCGGGCCAGAAAATTTCGAATTCTTCACCATCAATAACGCTCAGCATAACAATAAGTTGACAAGCATGATCCCAGCACATTTTCCAAAAATCCTCCTTAACCAGTGGATGTTGAGTGATGATAAACTCTCTTAAGCTATGAAAACCAGGTAACCAACTAGCGTTGATGTAATCAGAACCATCTTCACCAGGACGTGGAGTCAAATGTACTCTAGCGCTTTCAATTGGTACCAATACAGCGCAACGATTTTTCTTTTGGTTTACAGGTTTATTGGCCGAAACTAGATGGAAGTCTAGTGGTTTGAATTTAATCACTTGCTGTAAATTTCAATTCGAATCTATCAAAATAATAATAACAGATAAAATAATAACTAAATTTTAAAATATCTAGCTGTGGTATACCTTCACCTTTCTTACTGGAATTTATGCATTAAATTATATTATTAACTTTCTAATTTAAATAAAGATACAATAAAACTGGTGCTACTAACCTGAAATTGATCAATAAGAGGTTTCCAAGCACTATCCGCTTCAGTTCGACTATCAGGATTCTGTAAAACATTAATATATCTCGAAAATTGCTCGCGAGGGATGTCTGTTTCCCCACCTTCGATAGCTTCTAAAAGAGCATCGTGAATAAATATATATTGTTCTTCAGTTTGAACCAGAAAATTTCTCTGTGCCCTAATGTGTTTTAGAAAACCGAATATGTTAACTTCCCCTCGAGATTTAATTTGTTTTAGCATGGCATCTAGAACGATATAGGTTCCTGTTCTGCCAACACCAGCACTAAAAAATAGAAAAGATTAATGTTTAGGCTTCAGTACGCTAATGCATGTTTAAACGACCTTGATTCATCTCCGGCGTTTCTCCCTCGATCTCTTGAAGATTGTTGAGGGATCCTTGCACTACGAAAACTAGGAGAGAATGATTCTGAAGATGACATGTTATATGAATTCTTACCTGCAGTGTACAACAATAGGTCCACTATCGGGCGGGTTGGCAGCAGATGACTTCTTAACAAAGCTTATGACTGGCAAAGGATGATCTGGAGTGCCATGATCTGGCCAGTTTGTATAGTGGTATTGGTATATAGTTTTTTCAGCCATTGAATTATCTTTAGTTCTCTTAACCTAAAATTTCAATAATTAGAAAGAACTTTTTCTCTCTACTGAACAGATGATTACATTTTCAGGTATGCTTACCCTGGTATGCCGAATAACCAAGGTTCTGATGGTGTAGGTAGCCATTACATCTTCTTTTATCAATTTTACCTCTATCAAACCATATACTTCAGATCCTTCTTTGGGCCAGTACATGTCACACTTTCTCTGAAAAAGTAATTTGTAAATCTTCGTCGTCTTTTATATGTCGAAATATAAATTCGGTTAGCACTTGCTTACAAATTTTTTATATCTTCAATATTTTTATAGCCAAAACAAAGCATATGATACTAACAGATAAGTTGGCAGTCTAAACATGTCTCGTTATCAAAATACAACCACTAAAGCATGACTAAAAATTTACATTTACTCAAGCTAACCAAAGGTTAATATGTTTGAATATATGACAAAAATTGTTGACAGTAAAAAATTACTAGGACTTATTATTGTTTCTATTAACAACTAATAAATTAACGGCAGATAGAGAACCACACAGGATGTCAAATTAATTAAATTGCATAAAAAGCCAAAACGTAATTTTTATTGTATGCTTCGTGTCCAGTATAAATATAAAATAAGTCAATTTAATATATAAGAAAAAAGACTCCTTACCCGCCCTCTTTCAACCAAATTGGTAATCATCACAATAATGGTAACTCTTTGTTCCCAAATCATCCGCCAAAAACAGTCGAACGTCGAGGGCAGAGGCCCTTGGGTTCCAATGTACGCTCTGTTGACTTGGAACCCATCTATATAATTTGCATTTATGTATGTTGACACTTTTTGTTGTGGCATAGAAAGTAACTGAACACGAGAATGATCATCTTGAAATAAAGAAAAATATATCATTTAATATGCTACATTAAGAAAATCATGGAATTATATTATGTAATTTTTCATGCGTCTCCTTACGAAACAAGTGAAAAACTAAAATATAACTTACACTTACAAGCAATTATATTCAAATATCTATTTTTAGGTTTATTTTCGGGGTGTTGAGAATTTTCAGAACTATTTTCCTCATTGGTAGGGTCATTTTGGATAGAATCATATTCCTTACTAAAGCCAATATCTCCATCTGCCCGCAATCTCTGTACATGCTCGGGGAATCTAGCGACCTCTATTGGCCCGCTATAATCCCTTCGCCTTTCATCAACTTCGGCATTTTCTGGATTAGGTTCAACCCTAGGTGGAGGACGATTATTCCAGTCTAAGGGGGCGGGAGTGCACTGCGTATTATCCAGGTAATAGTAAGGAGCTTGTAGGAATCTCCTGCAAAAACGGTGTTGTCAGTGTTTAGTGATATTTATAAAGAGATCACGAATATAGAGAATTTGATTGTGTAAAATAAAATAACCTGGATACTCATCAACAAATTTAAAAAGTCAACTTTCCAATATATTTTTTGTTTTTAAAACTGAACTTAAGACAGCTGATATCGGTAATTTAGACTCTATGACGAAAGATCAAGCAACATACATGTATAAAAAGTCAGAACAAAACTTTTCTACTGCTGAAAAATCTAAATACATTAAATTTCAAAAATTATAAACTTTCTATTTAAAATGAAAAAAACATATATAGTACTTACATTTTTTGTGTTACACCGAACTGTTCATCTGACAAACTAATGCCAAAAAAACTAACTAACTAATTTAAAACATCAACACAATAGAAAAATAATAATAAAAAGTAACAATACTTAAAAATAAACGATAACGAATTGAATACACGTGTTCCTATATTTCTATTGTAACATAGCTTAACATACATTAAGTGTAACTTTCCAATGAAAGATAGTTTATTCAAAATAATTCTTCAGAATTTTCCACCATAAATATTTTACTAGTTTTAAATTTAGCGTAACATTACTAACAATGGCGTGCTGTAAAAGGGTTTATGGAGAAAGTAAAGAAGTTTCATTATTTTTATCACTTAAAAACTAGCATATAATTTATAATGGGGTAGATAAATTCGTGGCTAGTACAGTGTTGGGATAAGAGGACGAATAATATGAACTACTTAAAAATTAACGAGTAATAAATAATTTAAAAAAGCGCTATAAGCGAAGTAAAACTATGCAAAATTGAAAATTTTTTTAAGGATGCTCTAACATGTAAGGAAAATATGATTGTAAAAATATGGAATTGCATTTTATTGGCTTCCTAAGAGAGATTTTATTTAACACAAAATCTGAAATGGACATAACTTTTTTTGGGGTATTTTTTTCTCAAACAAACTTGCACGAATTGCAAAGGTCATAAAATATAAAATTGTAAAAATCTCTAAGAAGAAAGTGCCTTTATTTTTGAATATACAAAGGAAAGTTATTAATAAAATTTGTTTGGGCTAAACAGTTAATATGTATTAAGAAATTAAAATAAAAAATGTTTTACTTAACATCTCGAAAACTCCCCAGGGATTTTTCAGCATTTTTGAACTTTCAGAATAATTGTTCAATACGTAGAGGGGGGGAGGGGAGGAGCTAAACTCCAAACCCTTCTTCAGCGGTACGCTCCTGACTATTCACTGGACGTAACGAAAAAAAATTGATGAGTTGTTAGACTTGTCAGAAGTTAAATAAAAATTAAAGTTAAATATGAAATAAGAAAAGAAAGTAAAGAAAAAAAAAGGAAAAGGTTAACTATTTTAAATTTGTCAATGAGTTTTCCTATATGACTTTAAAGGATATTTCACATTTTTAAAGCTTTTGAGTATATGGTAAAAAATAAATAAATACACCTTTTTCGTATAAATACCAACATCCTTGGAATAATATGTAATTTATAAGAAATTCACTTTGTTCCCATCTACACACTATTCATGATATTTGATAGGGGAGAACAAATATTGCCGAAGTTGGGGGTAGAAATGTTGACAGAAGTGGGAGTACGCTGCAAACCGTGCCGGTCGGAAACGATGACTAGCAGAAAAGGGGCGTGACCATTGGCCCCTAACACCAACATTCAGCATCGTATGACATTGCGATCAAAGAACTAATACATGGAAAATTATAGAGAAACACTGGAAGCGAATAAGACTAGGACTGATTCTCTTGTTCCATCTCTGATCTACTTTTAATATTGTGTATCAAATTCTGTTTATTTTATATAAAATCGCACGTCTCGACAGGACAGATGCGTAAATTGATGAATGCAGTGTGCTAGTATTAAAATGGAACGTGTCGAGTAAAGAAAGAGTAGCGATAAAATATCTTTGGTGCCGGGATTTTAAATGTGTAAAAGCTTCATGTGAAGATAAACACGCAAGTGAAACTCTGGTAACTGTTACCATTCAAGGCACTGATAAAGTATGTGATCTTATTCTAGAAGACCGACGATTGACATTTGAAAACTTAATTGGAAAAATGTATTACACTTATTATACTGTCTAGATGGATACCTCGTATGTTAACGATATCCCTAAAGCGAACTAATATAATTATTTCAAAGTCTCTTTCAGCTTTGTTTATAGGAAACTGACAGGACTTCTCGAGAGATTTGGAACGATGGGTGTAACTAGAAATCCTATGGAATAGAAATATTGTGCTCTTCCACCTCCTCAAAAATTCAAGAGTAAGAGGCTGCTTGGAAGGTTATGGGTTCCGTTTTTTAGAATGATCAAGAGGTCGCTTTTTTTGATTACTTTGTTGTACCTAAATTATCGAAATTGCGGAACGTAATCAAATAAAAACGCAGATTAGTCATACTCTCGCAGTCATAACTGTTTTTAAGAAAACAGGATTTGAATTACCGCAACACTCATTTGTTTCCGAAATTAAAAGGAAATATCCGTTTGAGAGAGATAAGCTTTTTTTCAGGAAGCCATTGATAACTTGGATTATCATATTAATTATTTGATGTATTTTTATACTAACGCGGGTTCCGTTTCAATTCATCTGCAGCTTCGATCTGGTTTCTTCTTTGCAGCTCTCTACTTTTTTAAATCTCAGTTAAAAATAATTCATTAATGCGTGCTTAATTTTTCTGGATTAAATACGACAGAAAAGATCGTTACTCGGTACTGGATACTGATTCTGCTTCAGGGCAGTGGTTACAACCTTTTTATATTATTTCCAATTAGGATGTTGGCATTCATTAGAGGTATTCTCGCTATAGTTACCCGAAATACATTAAATGTGTGATATATCCCTTGCGTCCGAATCACATATTTTATGCCAATTAAATATACAGGGTGGTCAGTTTATTTTGCACCTTAAATAATTAGAAAAAACACCCTGTACATTCTATAGCAATGAAAACGAAAAGTAGAAAGTAAGACCCTGCCTTTTCCAAGTACCGGTATTAAAAAAATTGCAGCCCTTAATATGTAATTATATATATAATACAACGGTGGCTAGTAGGAAAACTGCGGGCTTTACTTGTAATATAAATACTGAGACAAAAATGGTGATGTGGTTGGTGTGGTGATAACGGGTCAGTAATGAAGTGTAAGCTAATGATTTTTGATCTCTCTAAAGCAGAATTAAAAAATCATTAGTTAATGTAATTCAGCATGGTATATTTTGTGAAACCTAATATGAAGTAACCTAGGTATATCTAAACTAAAAAAAAGTGTATAGTAACTGAAAAAAATTAAATTTGTCGTTTGTTGTTTTTAGTACCTACCCGTCAATTTAAGCAGGGAGTTTTCCTTACCCAAGCCTACAGCCTAAATAATATGCAGGATATTCTTAATATTTTACATAAATATATTTATACATATATATGTACATAAATAAATTCATATTTCGTCAGTCTTTTCGTTTTCATTTAAAATATGTGTATCTTTTTTACTGTATATGTACCTATAGAAAATTCAGTTGTAAAATAGTCTTTTAAGATTCAAATAAAGATTTAAAAAAAAAAACAGATGTATCTCAAAATTGAAATTTTGGAGAGTACGTTAAGATAAATATATACAAATAGGTATTTTTAAAAGTAAAAAATTTAAACAACAATAGGTATATCAGTAACATTATGATTGACATGAATACTACGAGTATTATTAAACTGAGTCTGTGTTTCGGTTTCGATTGTTTGATTAGTATTGACATTATTATCACGCGTGTTTTCGTCAGCAGAACACCCTGTATATTCTCTAGCTCTATGGCGGGATTTGCAGAAAGCCCTGCTGTGTGAAAAAAACCTGAGTTAGGTCTGAACCAAACAATTTTTAAGAATTATTTACTTCAGTCATAAAGTGTCATATTTTAAAAAAGTTTCCAAGCTTTAAAAAATGACACTAAATGACTTTTTATATACATCAAAATATCTTAACAATAAGGAAATGTTATTATTTTTAAGTGACTGGATTTTTATCACCTACGTTTTCTTGGCAACAATGAAAAACAGTAATAAGAATTTAGCATATAATATACATTTACATTACACCATAAAAGACTTACTTTTATTTGGTGTTTTCCCTAAAACTTTATATTATTACAACATTGATTAGTCACATGAATAAGCTGCTGAAGTAGGGGAACTTGGCTTAAAATGACATACTGACGTTTTCTCTAATTTGGCCAACATTGGTTAAAAAAATTGCACCGTTGTATGAACGAACGTACCAGTTAGTGCCTAAAACTTCCTCGCAAAAACGTAAAGGTCAGTTAGATATTTGATGTACTGAAAGAGGGTTAATACATGTTAGGAGTCATAAATATTTGCATATGCTAACTTAAAAAATACATTAAAATATTTATAACTAGCGACCCGCCCCGGCTTCGCACGGGTGCAATGCTGATACTAAATACACTACAGAAAAACTGTGACTATTTATTTTATTTTTACAACAATTATTACATCGGCCTCCGACGCGCTATTTATAGGCACGCTGCCGCCGCCCCGGTCGGCCAGTACCGCCGCAAGCGCTACTTCCCGCAATTTTTAGTCTGTAATATCTTCGAAAATATTCATTTAAATCTTGTGCTGTAAAGGACCATATAGATCTATATTAAATCAACAATGTATTTAAGCTATTTAATTGGATAAGGATTAATGCTGTATTGGTTAAAATCGTTTCAAAATTTGCCATTATTTGTCGTAAAAAGTAAATGACAAAAAAATGTTATTGTGGGATATCCATGAGAGAGACATATACCATCGCGGAGTTTTCTGTAGACCTTTTCAATGTGTACAAATAATTAGTACATTATTTTGATAAATCTCGTAGGGTTCAGCCTGCGTTTGCAATGTAAGCGGAAAAAAATATGATAATTAACGACATCACATTAGAAACCTCAAAAATAACAGTATTTCTCCACTATTTAATGGATGTTATTATACATATAAACCTTCCTCTTGAATCACTCTATCTATTAAAAAAAACCGCATCAAAATCCGGTGCGTAGTTTTAAAGATTTAAGCATACAAAGGGACATAGGGACAGAGAAAGCGACTTTGTTTTATACTATGTAGTGATACCAGAAAGAGAACAGTATATAACTACGATTCCTGGCATGAGTTCAGCTAGTGATTATATTTCACCTACACCAAAATTCCATAGAAAAAATAGCACGAGACGGGTTGGATGACATGTGAAAAATTCCTACGATGAATGCATTTCAAAGAATATTCTAATCATTCTCAACAGAATCTTAATCGAAGGTGATGCCCGTCATAAAAACATTGAAGCATTAACTTTTGCTAAACAGCACGTTATAGTAATATCATGTTTTCCACCCCAGCGCCCCCATCGGCTAGAGCCGCTATTTTGGACAGTTGAAAACATATTACGATCAGGAAGTAACGAAATGATTAAAGAGTTATTTCTTTATATCAAGTTGATGGATTATTACCTACAACTTACGGAAAGGCAGCTACAAATTAAAATGCTGTAAGTGGATTTTTAAACACTGGAACTTAGCCTTTTAATTCAGATATATTTCCTGATTACTTACTCAAACCTAAAGCTGTAATAAAAGAAGATGTATCCGTCAAAATTACAATAGAAAAAAAATAATGAAACAATTTATTTACAAAATAAAGTTCCTATCTTGTTTCTTCACCTAAAGCAAACACTTCTATGGTATCGATCACAAAATTTTTTCTGTTCCATCTACTTTAGGTATCCATTCGAAGTTTAAAAGACGAAAAGCCACAAGAACACACTCTACTCCATTCTAGAGCAGCTAAGAGCGAAATATATTGAGAAGCATGCAGCAAAACGTGCAAAGAAGAATTTAAACACAATGCAACTTGATAACTCTGAAGGGAATTATGACATAGTTGTCTATAATGATGATGAAAATACCCCCATGTTTATACTGCACCGGTTTGTACTTCCAATCAAAGTTTGGAGAATTTTGGATTAAATGTCATAAGTGCTCAAAATGAAGCAAATACTGATTGTGCTGGTGTTGCTAGATACTGATTGTGCTGATGTTGATTATTCAAGTAGACGTATGTTATTTTAGCCAGGTGTAATTGGGTATTTTGTATATTTTTAAGGAATAAAATGTTCTATATTTTATGTTTCTTGACATTGGAGTCTTGTGGTTTTAAACTACTTTATCCGAAATAATTTTACAGTTAATAAATTGAAAAATAAATGAGTTATAAACAGAAAAAAGTAGTATATCATTTTAGGCCAGGTTCCCCTACACATATTGAAAGGGTCAAGTGCATAAAATTTGTTTTACAAATAAATGAAGAAATTTTATAATACAGAATTATATATGGTCATTGTTTAAAAGTATGAAAATTCAAAATAACTTCCTATTTTAATTTGACAGATTAAACATAACTTTGTTAATATTTTTTTTGTAGATAATAGTGCAAATTAGCTTGCAAAACATAGTTCTAAGAAATGTTTTCTATGACATGGCTTTACTTATTTAAATTCATGTATTTTCAGCGAAAACACCTTTAACCCATTTTAACCAAACATATGATTTTTGAAAAGAATAACCTCTTTCTGAAATAATTCTGGGGTAATCAAAAATATAACATTTTGAAATAAATTTAAATATAATATTTGATGATGTAAAAATATTTTCATTACTTTATGAGTAAGTAGTTTTTTTTTGCTCTATTCTTAAACACTTGCAATGTTCTAGGTAGGATGTCCAAAAGGTTTACTCTTTTTATATTTATTTCAGTTTGGAATGAATTTTACGACTCCTTAAATTTAGGTATGTAAAACACTACAGCGAGATTAGTTAATTTATGAAAGGGCGGAAGCGGAAATAAACCCGACTGCTTTAACGGAATAAAAACGGCGAAAATTTTACAATATGTATTTTATGACTGTAAATTAAAAACAACTTGTTTCAAGTAATGTTATTATTTATGTAATATTCAACCTCATTTAACCAAATATAATATTCTGTTCTGATTAATTGAAAAACAATTTAGTTTTTCGGAAAAAAAAGTGTTCTGTACCCTAATTCGGAATATGACTTAAAAATGGCAATAATTGCATTTGATTCCTTCGAGTATGATATGGTCAAATATCGAATAATAAACAATTAATGTTTTGCATTTTTTCAATTAAATTGCACGATTTAAAAAACAATTCATATTTTATCCTCACAAAATATTAGAATAATTTACACGTTATTTGCGATTTTAGCGAAAATAATTTTTAACCAAAATTGTTTGATATTTTGTTATTGCTCACGTTTTGACCGTAAAGTAGACGAAATACTTAATGAGCTACTGTAAAACCAAATCTATGTAATTTTTGCGCTAGTAACCAATTTTTTCTTTGAAACTGTAAAAAAATAATAAATTCTGGACACTTGTGAACCTAAACTACCAGGTATGTAAAAACCTAATACCAATCATTAAAAATTGTAGTACTCAGTTCTAAAATAAGTGTCATCATGTTAATATAAAGTTTTTGGGAAATACCAATAGGAAATATACATAAACTTATGCGTTTTGCCCACCAATCATACATTTTTATATAAAACATCAAAAATTTATGGGGTTACCATTACTTCTAATATAATTTCTAATTACGCACCTATCAGACATATTAACTAACTCGATATAAAATTCTTAAAACCACTGTTATAAAAATGCGCGGTTAACCTTAAAAACTAGGTTCTTAATGATAGTTTTATTCCAATCTATGATTAGTCATAAACAAATCATAGGAAAAACTTAATTGATGAGTTATTACTGTGTTTAAAAATAGCTTATCTCATCTCACCATAAAAATGTACCTACAAAGTCAAGGAATAAATGAACAATCAGTTTTTATACACAGAGAATCAAAAATATGTCAAAGGCAAGTAATAAAATGCAGTAACATATTTTTAATCTTGTTTTAATGGAAAAATATTGCACAGAGTTGTCAATCTAAGAATTCCTCGGAATGTAGAAATTTTAGGTAATAAATCAAAGGGAAGGTGAAAGAATTTCCAACCCTTAAAATATATTAATACATTAGTGAAAAAATCTAATACGAAAAAAACTGTATATTTACTAGTTCTTAATCAACTATGATTAAAATAATGTGAATTTTGAAGTTGGCTTTATCCAATATCAGAACTTTTAGTTAACTTGCGTAAAAATATAAATCTTTAGAATTTTTAAAACACTTTCGGTTTTCTTCACGTGTGGGATATTTTGCTCGGAGTTCGGCTTTACGGTTTCTAACGTGTACACGCTCTAGTATGTTCGATACATGCATTGGTAATTGACACATGTAATGAGCATAAAAATGGTTTGGATCATCCTCAGCTATAGGTTCGTCTTTCTTGACAACCCTTAGTTAAATGAAGTTAGCAAGTACAGTTGGAACATATATTGTAATCGAAAAATATGTGGTTTAATGTTACCCTCGAGGCAATTCTGTATCCTTGAGAGTAATTTGAACGCTTTAAGCCACCTATGCACATTTATAGGAATTCAGATATCTCTCTTGAGTCGTAAAAAAACATTTATATACATTTACATTATTCTTGTTATATTATTCAATTTATGTAATCTTTTTAAATGCCGATCACCGTTAAATTAGGCAGCAAATAATGAATATGGTATTGTGGGTTGAAATATATATATATATATATATATATATATATATATATATATATATATATATATATATATATATATTTCTCCTAGCTTCTATTCTAGCTTTTTATTTTTTAGCGAAAAATGTCAACGATTAAGCGTAGACTACAGTTTAAGTTGTTGATAAAGGCTTGATAAATACCTTAGGTAAATATTGAACCTATATAATAAATAATATTAATCAAGTAAAAATTTAGAGACACGTGGTATTTTATTAAATAACCAAACTACTTATAATACTTGAGTTTCTGGTAATCGTTTGTAAAATACCGACAATACATTAATATTTCATATTTCATTCACACTAATATTGTTTTCCTTAACCACATAGGTATAAAAATAAATAATTCAAGAGAAAATAAAAATATCAATTAGTAAAACCCATAATGACGGTCGTTTCAATAATATTTCTTTTGCTACAGATTTATTGCCGTCTCGAGAAATAAATCAGTTTGTAAGTGATATTGCCAATTAGTAAAACAAATAGGAGCACCAGTATTTAATAATAAATATTGCTGTAACTGTCCATAAGTAGAGGAGGTTCTCCTGAGGTTAAGCTTGGAAAGATTATTTTTTTTACCCGATCGTCACAACACCGATGTCGGTTTTTGTTTATGTTTATACGTATGTATAAGGCAAGGTCTTAAAATGCTCGTTCTAATAAATCTTACTAATTATTTACCATTTTTCAAAGATATATATGCAGTTTGTTGAATTTTAACATTACTGATATCGTAAAAACCAATTTTTTCCCTGTAACTTATCAAGCGTAGGAACAAACTAACAATGATGATATTGAAAATAGTACATGGATTCTTTTGTAAATAATAACTTAATGAAAATTACCCGTACTAATTTTATTTAAATGGCTGTAGAAAAAATAACCATAAATAGCAAGAAAAACGCAAAAAGGCCTAAAAAAAAATAATTCTACAGCAGTATTTTCAATTTTCATTCTTTTAAAAATATACCATAAAAATAAATTTTCATGTCCTGAGAGTATGCCAGAAGTAGATTAGATAGTTTATGACGTGTATACTTGCATATGTCTATACAGGGTGTCCCAAAATACCGTTCGTATATTTTGAAGGGAGATGAACATAGGTCTACAAGAGCGTTCGAAGGTGGCCCTCGAATACGGGTTTTTATTTAATATCTTGCGTTTCCTTATTGTTTTGACATTAACAACAAACTAATTAATGTTTTTTGCTTCAAATTTATAGTCGTCATAAGCCTACTTTGATGTTTAGCTTCTCCTTGACTATTAGTTTAATGATTGTTACAAATAATGTATTTTATATAAATAGTTTTGCAGAATCGCAAGTTTTAGGTAGAATTTTAAAAAAGTGTCACGTAAAAAAATAAGGATAAATAAACCCACCTATCGGAAGGTCCCTGACTAAATATGCCACTCACTTTTAACTTTAAAAAAATAGCATTTATGGATATTAGTTCGAATACTAGAAAACACATCGGTGCTTCAAAGTTCCAAAGATATTAAATTAAAAGCCGTGTGTGAGGGCCACCTTTATTAAAAGGCCATAGCTCCTTTATGACGCATTGCGGACCTATCTTCAGATGAAATTTTTTTAATGTCAGAATCTCCCTTCGCATTTTCCGGATACACTGTATTAAAGATTTAAAATCTAGCACAGGTACGTTCTCTAGAGTTAGATACTATACTAGTTAGTAAATGAAATAATTACTTTATATTTGACAAAAATTAATTTTAAATTTCGTTGACAGTAACATTTTAAAAAACCCTAGAAATATAATAAATCAATTAAATAGAACATAAAAAATAACAATTAGTAAAACCAACAATCGGTATTGCTAATGACGGCCTTGTCAATGATATTTCTCTCGTTGCACATATATTACGCCGTGGATAAGTAACTAAGATTTTAAATACCTAATTGCTAGTTTATGTTTACCTCTTATAAATCGATAACAGCGAAAGTAAGAGTAGAAATATGTTTATTATTGTTTTTTTAAAAATATTTATTTAACTTGTACAAGGTGATCACGCTCATAAAGCACAATGTAACCCATTTTTTCACCCTCCATGTGTGAATTATTTTTTCAATGCATCATATAAAATAAATTCTTAATATAACTGTATTATATTAAAATAATCAATCAATTATTCCTTAGAAATAAGTTATTTAGAATACATATTGTGATGTAAAAAAATGAATCTCAAAAAGTTTTAATGTTTTTTTCTAGAAAATTGTGTTAAATCACATAACTTAAAAAAATGTTGTAGAGATTAGTTTAAATGTTCCTTGCAGAAAAAAATTCAAAAAAAAAATGCTGGCATCGAGTTTCTTTGAAAAACGAAAACTTTCTTGGATGGTGCTAGACACATGTACTAATATTATACTATATAACATCATAAAGCTACTTAAATAATAATTACTGTATTCCTTGCTTCATGTGTTGATTATAAATGTTGATAACAGTCTAGGTGATGTAGCATAGACAAAATAAATGGAAGGTTCATTGTTTAGAATTTTAAGATTGAATCAGCTGAAAATTTAAATAAACAATGGGATTTACAGAGTGCAAAAAGGCGTGGCTGATGTTAAGTGTTTTATATGAAATAATGTAAATTTCTGTCAAGGATTTTTTTAAAATTAAGTTAAATTCTAAATAAATTTTTATTTATTAGTTTTTTTCTCAAATCGCTGTCTAGATATACCCTGTATGTCAACAAATATTAATAAACAAAAGCAAAGTACCTACTAACCTATTCTCCGCACAACTAACGGTAGGAACATGAATACTTTTAGAATTATTGTTTTGAGAAATAGCAAATATTTTTGGCCGGCGGAAAAATGATAAAAAAATACTGCAAAAACTCATAGTTGAAGAGTCACTAACGAATGTATCACACATTTCTCGTAAAACATATTTTAGTGGCAAATACATATCTTAACATCTGTTAATTATTATTGGCTTCCATATCATATAATCCCAACTATTTATTATGTATATAAAGTAACGTAATACTTATAGGAAAAGTATACCTTGGTATTGATTTTGATTGCAATTTATAGTAAGAAGGTTATACATAAAACATGCTTAGTTATGGTTCTACATAATCTACATATCAATAATTGCATTTCCGTTTCGTTTTTTAACTACAATATTTAAAGTTAATAATTGAAATAAAATAAAGGGAATACAAAAATTTCAATAAATTTTCAAAATTTTCATTTACGCTAAATCTTCATTAATTAACATATTGAAATATATTAAATTTTAATACATTTATTTTTATTACACCGTGCAATTATTGTTTAGCTTATACATACGTAACTTCCATTATTCTTTGGCGAATATATTAATTTTTTGTATCTGTATACTGCATACCTTACTTATGTTGCATTATTTTAAAGCGAACACATTAAAACTAGCATATTTTACCGAGCTACATATTTTAGAACGAGTTTTTCATAAAACTTTTGCATATTTATGGTTGTTACCGCCATATTATGTTCCGTTTAACATGAAAACAAAACATTATTGTGCAGAATAAAAAACTGCACATACCCTAACGGCATATAAATTAATAGATAATTTCCTGATAAAAATAAAACAACAACAAAATATGAGCAAAACCTAAAAAATTGATGCGTGTGTTTATATGAATAATGAAATATTTAAATTTCGATTTTGCAAAAAAAATGTTTAAATATCTTCATAACGCACAATTAATTCTATGACAAAATATATCGCCTTTTGTTTCAGTTAATAGATTCAAAATCCATCATATTTAAAAAATAAACAGGTGGACAATTTTCATACATTTGTCTTTAAGCAGGTATTGTATTAATCACTAATATCATCCAATTAATATGTAAAATTTATGCCGAGATGAATTCGTGAAATGTTATTGCATTAATGAGCCTGTAATGTAAACAATGCCAGTGGGTAACTTTTGCATAGTATTCTTCAAATTGGATGTCATAACATTTTATTTTTCTTTCGCACCATGAAGCTTACATTCCATTTAATGGAAGATGCTAGGCATTAACACCATTACATATTTTATAATTAAAATAGAGCTCTGATTTGGAAAAAACGGGCGGATAAGCAAGTAACCGAGGTTTTAGGTTAATAAGCGTCTTTTGAAAATAAATCTATCTCGCCGACTTTGTTTCCAACAAAAAATACCGATAGGACTTTTTTGAATTGAATACGAATGTTCCATCCGATTCAACGATCCCTATATGTTCCTCATAATAAAACAGAACTCGTATGTTACTCGAGGAATGATACCATACCTCATTGTTTGGCAAGTATACGAGTTGTAACAATTGATATTACTCAGTTGGAATACCAGGTTTTTTGTCTTTTATAATATGAAAAACTTTACATATAAGAAAGTATATCTGTTTGTGTTTCTGTAATTTCAGTGGAGCTTACTTGTCATTCCATTAGATGTATTCAATTTAAATCAAATCATAAAAATCAAAGAACTGAGTAGAACTATTGCATCCTATAGAAACTTCAGAACCCTTTATTAAGTGAAGATGAATTGGATAGAACTGCATCAGAATGCATTCATTCTGTTGTTGTGGTCGATTGTAAAACCGTTTTCAGAAATATTTTGGTATATATTTAACAATATTAAAAACGATATTTCACAACATATTAATCTCAAATTATTTTTAATAGGTATTTCGGTTAATAATATCGATTTTACTAAGAGATGGCGTCACTAATATATTTGCTGGTATATACTGATGACATATATGGCGTTTCAAAAGGTAAACATATGCCATTAAAAGCCAAAAAGTTTGAAAAAAAATTGAACCCAAGTATTAAAACAATTGCGAGCATCAATTATTGTTTCCCAACTCACTATTTCTGAACATATACACCCATTAGGCAAGATCTAGAAAAAAGAAAAATGGGTTCCGTATGAATTGAAGCAAAGGCTAAAAATCACTTTTTTGCTTGCCAGACAGCACAGGATCTTCGCATCAAGTTGTGACAGGTGATGGTAAGTAGATCTATTTTGACCACCATCATGGGTAGATTCAGGCCAGTCTTCAACGTTACAACCAGTGCGCAATATACGGGAAAAGAAGGCTTTACTGTGTATTTGGTGGTATAATAGAGGAGCTGTGTATTACGAACTGCTAAAATCTGGTAAATAATTGCTGGCGAGAAATATAGATAACAACTGATAAAATCAAACCCGATCATTGGAGAAACAATGGCTAATAAATACAGAAAAACATGATAAAGCAATTTTTCAATATGACAATGCTCAGCCCGACGCCCCACAATGGGTAAAAAACTATTTGAGAAACGTTAAATAGGAAGCCCTATCTCACCAATCATACCCCAGATTTATAATCAAGTGAGGTTCCTATTTAGATTATTATACTTAAACTTTATTATTCTTTAACTAAAATTTATGAACTTCGTTGTCTATAAAAAGTCTGATAGGTCTACAGTTTTTTAATTTTCTATTAAAAGATATTAAATATTTGTAACAACAGTATGCATATAATACAAACATGGTAACCCCATTTTATTTATGATCTATTATATCCTTAACAGCTAAATATATTTTGAGGATCAAATATACTTATATACCATGAAAAAATAGCGAATAACTAATAAATCTGTAAAAATATCCTCAAAACAAAATTTAAAAAACTCCAAATGTTAAAAATATTCAGAACAATCATCTACCAGACTCCCACCCTCGATATTTTTATGGTTTAACGCAAAATCCATGTATTTAAATAAGGGAAGTGCGGGTAACATAAGCGTTGAATATCCTAGGACATTGGAATCAATCAAGGACCTAGTTGATTCCCAATCAACAAATGTTTCTATTAGAAGTACTTTATATTGCGGTGTTACCCTAGCTTCCTTCACCTTTATTTTTATGCACTTATTTTCTTTTACAAAAATAGGTGACAAATTTATCTACCAATGAGAGTGGAAGTTCCAAACTATTCCATTGTTATAACTTATAGTAAAAAAAACTACCAGTCTACACCTACATATATAAGAAACGATTTGACTCACTTCCATATTAGATATCCACCACCTCCTAAAAGCAATACACCAACAGCACACATAAATCCTGCCAGTACTCCTGCCCAAAGTTCAGTAAAGGCTTCGGAAGGAATGTAGCACCCTTCAGAAACAAATACTCTTACGAATTTTGACTTTTCTCCCATGACTAAGTGTCCAGTGCGGTTACTTTTGGATGCTGCATATACTTGGACATCATAGTGTACATTTGGGGTGATGTTATGGAAAATGTACTGGAAATAAATGATCATATTACCATTAAACTGATATATTTTATATATGAACTCAAAATTTGGAAAATCAAATACAATCTGAAAGATATGGCCATTTAACTAATACTATTTTCAATTAAATACATACAATATTTAAAAATCAAAATATAAGAGTTAAAGGAGTATTTAGTTCGACAATATCCTCAATTTTTATTGTTGGATCAAATACATATTGGTAATTCACATTTATTAGATACAATCAATACATCATATGGGCAATTTGCAAATTACTAAACTTTACTTACCGAAGTTGTAAGGAAGTGCTTTTCCGTGGGCAATTGCATTTGGTTCATCTGAATACCATTTTCATAAACATTGATGTAATACATATCAAGAGCGTTGGGATATTGTTCAGGTCGTTTAAATTCAACTGCAATGGAGTTGTTATATTCACAAGAAACATTTGTTAGAATTGGTGGGCTTGGACCCATTATATCTGTACGACCTATAGTGGGAGCTGACAAGTTTCCTTCATGCTTAGTTGAGAATGCTTTTACGGCAATTGAATATTGAGTATCTGGTTCTGCAAAAAAAGTTAAATTTACTTAATATGTAAATTATACAAGAAAAGTAAAATTATATAACCTATAATGTTTACTGTTCCTATTTGAATGTTTATTATGTATAGATATCTGCAGGATTGCATTGATATGCAGTCTGATTTGGATGCATTTAGTGTATGGTGTACTACTAACAGGTTGTACCTTAACATTGGAAAGTGCAAGACAGTGCGGTTCTGTAGAAAGAAGACTATAATTGAGTACGATTATAAGATTAACGGTGTGTCTGTGGAACTGACCGATTCTATATCTGATATTGGTGTAATATTGGATAGTCAGTTAACTTTTACAGAGCATATACATAATATCACGAATAAGGGAATGAAATTGGTGGGGTTTATTACACAGAATCTACCTAACTTCAACGATATTATTTGTCTTAAAAATGTTTATTGCAGTGTTGTGCGTTCTATATTAGAGTATGCCTCACCAATATGGTCACGTTCCTACAATGTACATAAATTAGAGCTAGAAAGGGTGCAGAAGCGCCTTTTAAAATTTATAGCTTATAAATTAGGTGTTCCTAAAGAAAATATCAACTACCCTCATTTACCACTCCAATTAAATTTGAAGTCTCTTGAACATCGCAGGGAAGATATTGACTTACTCTATCTATTTAAAATCGTTAATAGTATAATAAATTCTCCAAAACTACTAATGCATATTGGTTTCAATGTGCCTCAGAGAAGCAGTCGATGGGTTGAAGTGTTCTCTATGGATACTCATAGAACCAACTACTCCACCTATGCACCACTAAATAGAATGTGCATTTTAGCTAATAAGTTATCCCGTGATCACGTTGATCTGGACATTTTTAACATGTCCTTAAATAGTTTCAAAATTTTTGTAAAGCAATATCTATAGTGCTAATTTTTACTTCTCACTGTTCTACATGTAGTCTTAAATGTGAGCTTACTGTAGTTTAACGGATACTTTAGATTTGTTTTTTTATTGTTTAGTTTGTTTTTTTTTAATCTATTTGGAAGCTTGTTTGTAAGTTGTAAATTTTTAAATGGTTTGACTTTTAATAAAACATTTATTTATTTATATTAAAAATATCATTAACAAGTGAGAAAAATTTAATTTAAATATGACTAATTATGAAGATTTAAATAATTATTTTTTTTTTATTCTGTTCTCTACCACAAATATAATGACTTTTAAGAAAAAGTTACATTGTTTTCTTATAAAGATTACTTTGAAAAATAAATATTGAAAGTGCTTAAGCGATCACTGTGGTACTTTCTAAAATTAATTATTTCAAAGAATTTTTAACTACAATTAAAAAAATAGTAATAAAAATTACATATATGCATGGCAATTTTTTAACAAATATGAGAAAGATAATAGATATTACCTCTATATGGTTAAAAAAGTCTTATTTAAAGGTTATAACCAAAGATAATTAAGGGCAAGATAGCAATGCATGGGTAATACTGCGTCAATTTAGATGTAAAGTTACATACTATTTTCATCTACCAATATCAACAAATTTGTATTTTAAAAGGTGCTATGTTTGATGTGATACAAGTTCAAAGCACAATTTATCCATTAAGAATTTCATTTGAAGAAATTTTAAAACTTTAAAGGAAAGAATAACAGCTTATGGCATGGTTTCAAATAAATATTTAGTTTAAAACAAATTTTACTGTCCAATTTAAAACATCTCTATGACTTGGGTCAGTGGTTCTATTGATATATATATATGATTAAATTGTACTACAAATACATAGATAATTTTTTTGGAACAAATACACACCCAAATAATACAACAGAATAATTAATAAAAGCTAAAATAAACCACAAAAATTACAAGTAAATTTGAGGAAAGCTTTTTGCAATTTTAATATGAGCTTGTTTTAGATAAATATATTTTAATTATGTAATGTAGATTCAAGTGGTAAACCTTTAGAACAAATCCCACTATGCTGCAGATGGTTTGTGTAAGTTGTAAGTAAATACGAAAAGTAAGTAGTAGTCTACTCTAATAAAATCTTACCTACTTAATGAAATATATTTTTTAGTGAATTTATTTGTAGTGGAAATTTTTTTACAAAGAATGTGTTGAAACCAGTTCAATTTGTATTAAAATTGTATTTTCTTTATATCAGGTTTGGATTTATAGATGTAAACAAGAGAGTATGAATGAAATTACAAATTAAAAAAAAATTGAATCATAGACTTTTTAAATAAATAGTCATCTGAAATAAAAATTTATTTCAGAGTACTATTTACAGCTTTCTTAAATAAATTAAATATGCACTAAGTAATTGCTGGAAAAGATATTTAAGGTACAAATCACTGAATAATTTTGATCTTCGGAAGAAAAATCAAATCCAAATTTTTGAACACACAATAAGGGTTAATTTAGTAGTATCTGTAAAAATCAGCTAGGTATTCCTAAAGATTTCATATAGGGCAGATGAGTAATCAAGTCAACCATTTTGTAACTTATTCTACATGGTTATAAAGGTAATATTCATTTTTGTTTCAACTGATCTGGCTATTGAATTTGTACTCTACCTACTTAACCTCATAGTATACAACATACAAATAAAATTGTGAATAGCACATGACAGTAGCAGCATATGATTTGCTTTTATTTACTTATTTAATTAATCAATAAAAGGGGCAACAAATGAAATGTTTGCAAATATTCATCATTGTAATAAATTCCTCATACCCAGCTTAATAATATTATCATTCTTAAAGGTACCATTAACACTATAAACTTAAAAATTGAATAAAAACTTACTTAATTCATCTAAAATGAAAGTCTTCACTGGGACTTCGGGATCATTTTTGTCAGTGCGGATATCAGTATAGTTGCCAAAAGTGAAGTAAACTCGGTAGCCTTTTAATTTTCCATTTGGTTTTTCCGGAATGTGCCATTGCAGGGTCAAAGAAGTATCAGTAGCATCTTCAATGGTCACATTTCTTGGACTGCTTGGCGCTGAAATATTAAGATTAGTTGTGTCATTGCCCTGAGAACCTTTGACTAAATCATTCTCCGTTACACTTGTAAATTCAGTTATAGCAGATTCTTGGGCTGTAATTGCACCGCAAAAAATAGCTGCAATATAAACAAAAGCATGGCCCATCCTAGACAACTAGGTTTTCCAGCCGAAATATTTAATTTAAAGCGGCTTTTTCATGATAAGTTTTAGTCAACCCTGAAAGATCATGTTATGTAGGTTATGTATTCATAAATGAAACACAAAAGTAGTTGTTTAAACTGCGATAAAAAATAGTAAATAACAGTAACGAAACGTATCAATTATGAACACCACCCAACAGCAAACGGCAACTGCACAAGGGATAGACGAGGCGGGGAGACAACGATTGCTTGTCAGTTTGGCTATTTAGATGTTGCCATGCCTTCCAAGAAATCAGGAAACCGTTTTTTTATTATGGTCAATACAGGGCTGGGTTTAATCTTATTAACATATTAAATGAATTAGTGAGATAGCTAAATTAATGCCATTATTTAGTATCGTAATCTTTAATTCTCGTTTGCACCGTAACCATTTAAATCTGCCTTAACTAAACCGAGTATAGGATGTTGTCCGTATAAAAACTAAATAAAAAAAATTCATTTGCTAAAACAGAGCGGTAAAGATTGCTTAGGAGTAAATGAACATCAAGGCAATCTGCTTTAGAGTTCTTACAATAACAATTCGCCGTTTAAAAGTCCCTCCAACAATGCCTTAACTTTAGGGAATATTTAATTATCAGGCATCCTTAGATCTAATGACTACGTATTAATTTATAATTACTGACGTAGTCTGACATCACTAAAGTAACTTTATTTGAACATACCTATTTAATTAGGTCATTATCATTTACCTTACTGCTAATTTCCGCGGTAAATTTGATTTCAAATATGAGGTCTATTTTTAACTAAGGTTATAATGACTTGCGTTGTAAAACTAAACCTCGTAAAACATTGCTTTCAAGAAATGTGATCTGTTAAGAAAAAGAATCTTTATGCTCTTTTGTTCATGGTTTAGTTGACACTGAAATAATAAGTTAAATTTCACATGTCAACTAACTGATTTGAAATTTTGTTCACATTTACGTTATCCTTTCATATTTAGTCTACTGCTGGCAAATATCCATTCTATATCAAAAATATTTACGCATCCTATTAAAAATTCTTTACCCAAAGAAAAAGCTGCTATTTTACATTACATAAAACTTCCATTTTAGACAGTTTTTTTGTATTTCATTGAAAATATTGGAAACAAATAAAATCAACATAATTTTTACACACATTTTGGGATTTCTATCAATACAGAATGAAAAATCGGCTGTAACAAAACAGTGGAATTTTGTTACCAAACCAGTGTTCTTTTGAGACAGTTATCAATGATCGGGAGTGAAAGTGACATGACAATGTTCTTTTCAAACTCTTTTTTCTGCACGTTTGTTAAAAGGGCTAATCTTTTGAATCATTATTACTTTTAGTTCTATAACTTAAAGTAATCATGATCGCTTCGACCCAATGACAAGTAAATGCATATTCAAAAAAATATGAAGTTATCAGTTTCATTTTTTCACTTTAATCAGTGATAAAGAATACAGCCATTGTGATTATGAGTAGACAAAAATGTAATTATAAGATTAAAATTGGAGTACCTTTTCTCCTTCGCTTTAGTTAAGTGTTCAGGGCGAAAAACACAACCCATTAAAAAAACGATAGATATTTAACGATTAAACCCATGCAAAAATACTCCACAAAGCCCTTTGCCTTTTTTCGGTGTCCGTAACCATTTTCTAAAAATAACCAGTGACATCATATATAACATTTTATCGCCCCTTAAAATCGAGTTCTCAATAGGGTCAATAATCTTCATGTGTAATTAAAGATATGACAACAGCGCAAAATTCGGCAAAGGTAGCGCATACTCGTTTGGCCTGCCCTGTTTTGATCCGATGTTTCATTCAATTTCCATGCGCAGGTGTTGTTGCCACGGTTCACTGAAATCTTTGGAAATTAGGAAACATATTGTCTTGGGCCTTTTTTGCTCATTATTAGTAGTAATTGATTCTCAAATGTTTATTATAGGTGTCGGGAATTCCACAAAAAACAGAATTCGAAGTAAAAATAATGTGTTGTCAGCCAAACATTTTTCCTTCATACATATAAATGACACGTAATAAAAAAAATTCAGTTCATATAGTTTACCTAGTAAAGAACTGTAATTTATTATGCGTATGTTATAAACGAAAATTGGTATCATGCCCGAATTATATATAATATTAATAAGTATGATTGATTTTCTTCAAATAGTTGGAGTTATCATGCTATGATTTATAATCTTTTCCTTACAACTGGTTTCTACAAAATATACACTGTTAAATTGATATTTTGACAAGTTTAGCTATGGATTCTGAGAAAGTCTTTTATAATTTACAAATCGTACGAAAATGGAACTAAATAACCAATTAAATCATGGTGATATTTTTTTAATTCTTAATTCTGCGAAGATTCCCAACGTGACTCAAGTGCTATGTCATAAGGTTTTTCAGGATAGTTGCTACATTTTGTGTCGATTATGTATCGTTTAATAACAATCAAATATTGGTTGACGATTAAGAATTAAAAGATAATCCTAATGTTGTGTGATATACAATACTGATAGTTTACGAGGTATTCAAAATGTCGCAGAAATTCAAACAATAGAAATTCTAATACAATTTTGCGATACATCGATAATGTTATTGTTTACGATTTTTGGTTATAATTATTATTTTGTATATGGAATCGTTTTAATTATGAAGAATTGAAAACACATACTTTCTTTTATATAATATATTGAAAAGTACTTTCGACTTTGGAATTTTTCAAAAATGTGGCAATGTCGCTGAATTAAGAGAAATAATTGTTTCATTTTAATTTAACGACAGTTATGACAGGACCGCACTTAAAACTAATTATTAGGGTTAATATTCCATGAGAGATCAGATTTCAGGGATTCTCTGAACCTTCTGATTAAACACTTTAAATTATATTAATCCAGAATATGTCTTGGCCTAAGATAATATATCTATGAATGTTTTTAGTTACTATTGTTTTTTATTGGAATTATGGGTTTTACCTTAGAATAATTTTCGGTAAGTATAACAATATTATGATATTAAGAACTATTTCGGATATCTTACATGTCTTTCGTAAGGTAAATTGAGACGCAAAAATATTTCTTTTAAGGGCTAAGCTCACTAATTGGTAAAAATACGATGTAGTAGACTAGTACACTCAAGGGCGGATCAAAGGGGGGGGGCGATCGCCCCTCCTAAAAACTTCGAATTTAGAAAAAATAGACTCGCCTGCCCCTTGCAGTAGGAACTTGGATCTCGCTGACATCCCTTGCTGATTCACTTTAGTAGCATCATACTGTATTGTCTTGTATATGAACGGGGTGGGGGTAATTTCGATCTTTTTTTTGCTCTTGTGATATCGCCCCCTCCCTCCAAACAGAAAGGCTAGATCATCCTATGAGTAGATTTCAGGTAATGCAGTTTAATTGGTAGGCTAAAATACAGCTTACCGGGCAGAAATATTTTTAACAATAAGCACATAAATCAGTAAAACCGTTTTTGATAGACAAGTTAGTGTATTTCGTAGAAATGAATATTTAATATTGTCTGTGAGATTGATCGGAAATTCTATTTTTTACATAAAGATTAGCATAAGCTTTCACAATACAGTCAAGCCTTATTGAATCCGTATTTTATAAAAATATCCATAACGATAAAAATAAAACTTACTTTTTACTAAAGAGATATATCACTCTAGGTTATTTCCAAATAGCAACCCTATTTGTTCAGCAGTAACACAATTGTTTAATCGTCATCTTAAGACTAGACCACAGATGATTTTATCTTACAGATGCGGCCAAGTTCGTGACCTTGCTTGAGTAGCGACCCGCTCTATTGCATTGAGAGAAAGTATTATAATTAGAAACAATACGGCTACAGAATATTTCATTTTAACTAGATGCGACAATAGGCGATTTAACCTAAATTCACGGTGTATGTTCATTGTGTTGTCTTTCTACATATTTATATACTTTTTATATGAAATTATCATATATTAAATATTTTTGTTTAAAACTAGTATGAGAAACTTTCTATGCTTGCCGTGAAGGCACGTCGAAAACTGGAGAAAATATGGCTCTTGTTAAGTTGTCTAAAAATCCCTTAAGGTAAGTATTTGAATAGTGTCAGAAATGATAAGAACAAAAAGTAACGTGCAGGCGCAAGTTGACAGAACGTTAAAATATTTGTTTCCAAAAATATGTTCTATATTTTCAAGTCATTCGCAACCTATAAGCGACAAAAAAACAAAAATAACTAATTCTATTTTTTTAATTTAAAGAAATACGGCATTTTTTCAAAACAAAAAAGTATTAACACCTATTTATACTTTTATTTTTAACTTGTTTCAATGGAGAACTATATCGCGGTATTCTTCTAATTTTAATACTTTTTCTCAATGTAATATGGTGGGTCGCGAAGTAAGCAAGGTCACGATAATTGCACCGTTCAACTTCAAAAGCACCGACGAAGCTGTAGCATTTATAAGAAAATAAAATCTACGACTAAGCTCTTAATTGTAATAAAGTGTTACTATTTAAGCATCGCTTCTTATAAATTAAAATTCATTACACTAATCACTTATTTTTTAAAGTAATAACCTGAATATGCCCTACTCTCCATTATTTGTCTTAAATTTATTACTAAATAGATAAATTTAAATTATTCCTGCATATGAGCATAGAACTGGGAATTACCTATATTTATTTTAGCCTGGATAAATAATAGCCCTCTACAATATGACATTTTATTTATTATATCATCCCTATATGTCAAATGAAAATATGGGATAGGTCACTTTCGCATATACCTACACAAAACATTGGTGTTTACATAAAGTATTATACTTTGTAGATGAGAAATGTACGTCCTAAAATAATACCAGGAGCGCAGAGGGAATATGGATGATGTGTCGTCTTTTCAAGCAATTTTTAATAAACTATAAGAGGAAACATACAAATTATTTGACCGGTGATAAAACAAAAAAGAAATATTAATTTTCCGGTAATATTTGACGATTTAAGAGGACTACAAACAAAAGAATAGTAGTAGATGTAAATGACGAAATCGTTACAGCCAGTAAATAAAAGGTAAAATGAAACTAACTTTATTGCATAGATTTATTTACGTGCTTTTAAAAATACTGCTCTGTCATAAAATACGGGTACTAGGTGGAACAAAAAAAATACATCTGTTTTGGAGCTGAAAAATGTTGTTTTATTGTTTTAAGGGTGTTCAGGTAAGTTCATAAGCTTAGATATGTAGGGTTCAGCGTTAATTATAGCAGTAATTCGAATATGCAACGTCATAAATATGTTTTCTGTATTTTCACCTAGCGACCTAACAAATTCACTAAGTTGTCGAACATACACTAAATACCTTATGTTGGTATCTTTTTGTCTCTACCCCATAAATACACCAACGAACTAGACGCAGAAAAAACCATTAACTGACTAAAAATTGTTATTAATATGTCTCTTCTTGTGCCGCCCATACTCTAGATAAAATATGGATCCCTCGTATTCATTTATCGTTTCCTGTATTTAAGCATTTCATTTATTCTTCAACATCGATTTTCTATTAGTCTATTTATTTATCTTGTCTCAAAACTGAATGATGCGGGATATGTGCATACAGATGGCGCGACATGTTCTGAAATGCAGAAAGTACACTAGTAAAATTGTAACTTATTTGTTTAATTAACACCATAATTAGAGACATTGACGTAGCTAATAATATTTTCTGTGGAGACAGTTGACCCCAAAGACCAGTGTGAATGTAGAAATATTCGAAGGAAATTGTAATTACATGGTAGTGAAATTTTTCAGTCTACAATTCTACAACACAAAAAATTTTAAAGAGCATTTTTGTCAACTCTCTCTCTCTCTCTCTCTCTCTCTCTATATATATATATATATATATATATATATATATATATATATATATATATATATATATATATATATAGATTATTCAGATATCGAATACATTCTAAATATTACGGTAAAACATACGTCCTTAGGGATTAGACGCCGAGAAAAAAAAATGTTTTCTATCTCAGACTTTTTTTAGAGTGTTTTTGGTCTATCCTAGGAGTGATTAAGTCAAAGGTCAAAACCAAAAGTTTTTAATTCGGTCTTTGACTTAGTCAAACCTAATTTCTAACTTGAATAAGCTCGTTAAAGCTCGATATGCAGTACGCTTCTCGCACACTGAGCATGTTTACACCTGACAAATCGTGATTTCTGAGCTAAGCTCGCACACGTGGCAACAAAGTAAAATTTTCGAGTTTGTTATGCTGAAGCTCCTTCGGAGATGAGCCAAGACTCACTTTACTGCTTTACTTACCCCTGGGATACAATCTATGGTCAGAACAGTCTTAGTAGTAAAGGCCAAGACAAAGAAAATAGAGCGAGAAAATTAAGCTCGCGGGCAATACATTGTGCGGCGAGTCACGCCAAAAAAAAAAACGTGTTCGGGGTAGCTCCGGTGCGTATTTGTTTTATCAAATCATAAGTTAATAATTTTATTAGTGTTAAAATCTAGTATGATTTTTGCAAAGTATATAAAAATAATTTTTTATCTAAAAATAAAAGTAGTTTGGTAAACTAGGTAATTTTTGAACACTGGGAAAACATCAATTCAAAAATAAAGATTTATTTTTTTAAAAATCTAATATAACGATTTATAATCAATTTTACATTTCATTCGTCTTGGTTCGAAATGAAAACTTATTTTTAAAAATCAAAATTTCAGTGAGAAATAAAGAAATATATCTGCCGTATTTAAATATTTGTTTATATTTTGGGCCACTAATATTCTCGAGAGACATATGCATCCATCGTATTTATTTATCTTTAACATTGATTTTCCATTAAGATATTTATTTATCTTTTTCATAAAGTGCAAGATATGTATACAAATGGCATATGTTGAAATGCAGAAAGTACATTTATAATTTTGGAACTTACTTGCTAATACGAGGATGGTTCGATAAGTTCTCGGCCTGAAACAGAGAGGGCGCCAGTAGGATCAAATAACTATAAAATTTGTAAGCATTAACCTTGAGATGACGCCTTACAAGGTATCAGATGTTTGCGTTCAGTTGCTTGTTTGTGGCGAGTGAACACATAAGGTCCGATATTTTATGAAAGATGAAAAAAACTGAATTTCGAACGGTTATAAAGTACTTTGTTTTAAAGGGCTTAACTCCTACGGACATTAAAAATGAGTTAGATTATATTTTAAAGGATTCTTCTCCTTCGTTTTCGACAGTAAAAAACGGGCTGATGAATTTAATCGTGGTCGTACATCAATTCAAGATAATGAGCGCTCGGGACTCCCAAAAACCGCTAGAACTGACGAAATTGTCACAAAAATTCACAATGTCATACTTCATGATCGCCGACTGAAAGTACGAGAGCTTGCTGGTATAGCAAACATCTCGATAGATCGTATCTACTACATTTTACATGATGTTCTTGGCATGAAAAAGCTTTCTGCGCAATGGGTGCCGTGCTTGTTAACAGTCGACCAAAAACGCCTTCGAATGAACACTTCGTAAGAGTGTTTAGACTTATTCAGACGCAATCCTGCTTAGTTTCTTTGATGTTTTATAACTGTAGATGAAATATGGATTCACCTTTACACGCCAGAAACAAAGCACCAGTCTAGACAGTGGGTGGGGGCAGGTGAAAGAGCGCCAAAAAAACCAAAACGGTTCCGTCTGCAGGAAAAGTCATGGCAACAGTTTTTTGGAATTCAGATGGCGTGGTGCTTATTTAGAATAAGGCAAGACCCTCACCGGGGAGTATTACGCTTTACTACTGGACCTTTTGCAGCATGTGATTAAGGCTAAACGTCCACAGCTTGCCAAAAAAAAGTGCTCTTTCATCAGGATAGTGCGCTTGCACACAAATCTATGGTTGTTGCTGCAAAACTCCATGACCTACGTTTCGAAGTGCTTCCACATGCGCCATATTCGCTGGATCTGGCTCCCAGCGATTACTTTCTCTTCCCAAACTTGAAAAAATGGCTCGCTGGACGAAAATTCCTTTCAAATAACGAGGTCAGAGCAGCGACAACCGCTTATTTTGCAGAGTTGGACAAATCGCATTATATTACGGGTATTAAAATGTTAGAACATCGTTGGTCTAAATGTATTGAAGTAGAAGGGGACTATGTTGAAAAATAAATGAAAACGTTTTCAAAAATCTTTTGTTTTCTTTATCAGGCCGATAACTTATCGAACCATCTTCGTAGAATAGAGCAAAATTATTTATTTTATTGAAGATTCCTTTGTTTTGACAAAAGTTCAATTAGGCCAGAACAAATAGCAAATTTTTAGCGCTCTTATCTTGTGGCTTATTAGTCTTTCTATTCGAAAAGTTTAACGAACAGAGAACAAGGCTATGTAACATATGTCCGCCAACTTTAAAATTTAATAATTTTCACTGATTAGAACTAATTCACCAAAATCAGATTTAAGGGAAATGGCACAACATATTAAGTAAAATAAATAAATAAAATATAATTTTATAATTTTCTTTTATTAATTAAAACTTTAGATATTGGAAAAACATTTCGAGGAAATTAATATTATTATCTCCAAAATACGTCCTAGACGATAAAAACCTATAAAAGTTTCGTCGGTATATAGAATTGGCAAACAAGAATATAGAGACAAAGCAAAAGGGGAATCGATAATTTAAGTTTTGGCGCTGATGACAACTTGAAATTAGCTTCACTCGAAGTAAAGTTAGAAGACAAAAGAAATGTTATTAAAAGTTTTGGCCAAAATAATTAGATTTACGTGAAAAGACCGTTCTTTTATAAAAGAATATATCACCTACATCCTTGTGTTATCGACACGTGTCGGTTGGTTGGACTATCTTCATTTTGGCTACTTCGTGGAAAAATATCTTGGGAGCCATTGTATTAACGACCGAGGGCCCTAAAAGGGCATTCATTTCTTTTTCATACAGGTTTTTCTAAATTTAATTATATATAAGCGTTTACAACTGATGAAGGTCTCTTTATTTGTATTATATATTTTCTAAATATTTGCTCGTCATTTAAAATTTTTTGCTTGCTGCAAAAAGAAAGATAGTTTTTAATCTGGTCATTCCAAAACACTTTTTATCTAGAGACCCACATCTTTATAACCTCGCTGCTGCTTTGGTTCAAAGTTTGTTCGGGAAATAGCGGTAGAATAGAAACAATAGCGTCATGAAAAATTGTATAAGAAAAAAAATTCCTCTTTTTAACTATTATGATTAAAAGCAGAGATAAACTTTACAGAAGAATCTAAAATAAAATATTGATTCTTACAACTATATAACATTCGATTTAAATTGTATATTAATATGATATGTCACGGAGTTTCTGTTTTTTTGTATGGATTGTCAGCAAACATTATTGTATAAAAATAAAATTTAGTTCGTTTTAAATAACGACCACCAACTTGACAAAAGAAATGCTACTCTATTAAAAGTTTAGGTGGTACAAACTGGGGCAATGACAGAAATACTTAGGTTCAGTACTTCAAAACTTGAAAACTATTCGAAAACTTTCATTAGTATTGTAGGTGTAGTATCTTTCCTACTTCAGAAGAAAGTAACCCGAGTATAATCGAAGTATATTATAAAAAATGTAATGCATACAGGTAAAAAATTTTGCACTCACCATAGTGTCAAGAAAAAACAATCTAGTCAGAAGCTAGGTATACTTAGTCTCGGATATAGTTGATTGAGTGTGTAACAAACAGTGCTGGAAGCATACTTATATTCCTCAGAAGAAAATGTAATATATAAATAAAGCCGAGGAGAATAGTTTTGTGGAAAATATACATTTTAAATGATTGTCTAAGAAAACTTGAGAAATGTCAATAAAAAAACAAGAATATAGCCTGTGGAACTGCTTGTGCTGTAACCAACATTTCTTTTTATATAACAGATAAGGTATGTTAGATTTCTTTCATTTTATTTTTAATATTAATGTTTGAAAAAAATATTATTTTATCGTAAATGAAATATTACATAAATTTATATACGAAATATTTATCTACATTCATATAAAAGCTCGAATATATAAGACTAAAATTAAGAGATTTATGTTTTTGGTTTCATATTCGTAAAAAATATTTAACTATTTTATAAAGATAAGTTTTAAGAAAGTAAATAAAATTTTCTTATTATCAATAATAACCTATTTGTGTGATGTACCAAATTAAGTGTGCAAATATTGTTAACTTTTGTATTATTATAGATACACAGTCTGCCAAATTAGCAAACTAGTAGCATTTTTTCTGCTGATTAAGCTGGTGAAAGTAGAAAAACAATTGAGGTTAGCATTTCCGAATAAATGATGAAAATGTTTTTTTTTAAACAGATCACCCTCTATAATCATCTACCGAATAAAAAGGAACATTTGCAATATTGGCCTAAAATTGAAAATAACCGAATTATTAGCATAGTTACCTTTTAGGCAAGTTGGCTGTGTATTGAATCTATGAAACAAAAACCTTATTCCATGCCTCTGCTGTGTCAAGAAAAGGAAGACTTTTATGTAATTTTACATATTGAATGTGGTTCTAGATTTTTAGTTATAAACATTACCAAATGGCACCCTGAACATGATCAACCAAACAGAAAGTATTTTCTAAAGCTATACAGAAAATTTAGGAGCAATAAAGGAGTTTTTGAGAAGAATAAAAATAAAAAACAATTTATAATAAGTGAAGAAGTAAATGTATTGGTATATTTTGAAGCGTATAAAAATAATTGTCCAGAGATTAGGCAAGAAATAATGAGTTCCCAATTTGAAACAAAATTTGATTGCGGTACGATGCTCCATAGGGAAAATTATGACGCAGTAGCAAAAGAATATCTACTTCAAACGAACAGCTGTACAATAAATGAAGTTACAGCGCTCACATCTCCATTGTGGGTAACTAAGGCATGAAATTACATAACAGATTATGTTAGTTATACAAAATTAGTCCCGCAACTTTTTGAATGAACTGTGTATACGTTTGTGCAGGTATCGATCAGTGCAAACATTATTAATTGGCGATACTGAAGTACAGCCAATGGTTAGTAAATATGTGTAGGCAATATCAAAACTTTTTAAGACATATTTTTTGGAGCGATGAAGTGAAATTTTCAAATAGGGCTATGTTTAATCATATTGGTCCTATTGGTCTAGAGAAAATTTGTTTATTTCTCATTCCAGAAATCCAAGTGCATTAAAAGTTCGTAAATGCCAAAGATGGTTCATATCTGGTTATTTATCAATCAGGAAGATCAACAACTTTAGACTATGACATGTTAGGGGAGGAAGTGGAAGCAAATCCGTGACAGACAATCCAGGAAATGTCAAACACTCTTAATCAACCTTGATCGATCATACAAGAACATTTACAGCAGATTGGTAAAGTAGGCAGAGCAGGTGTTTGAATCCTTCATAACCTGCCCATAGAAAATAAAGCTAACCGGTCTACCACATGCAACTTATTGCTTCAGCGACACAATACAAAAACATTTTTTGATTGCTTGATCACTGGAGATGACAAATGGGTTCTCTATGATAATCTAAAACGCAAAAGGCAGTGGCTCTCTTCAAATGAATCGCCATGAAGTACAGTTAAGTCAAATTTACACCCCAAAAATTTGCTTTTGTGTGTTTGGTGGAGTATTTACGGTGTCATTAATTTTGAAGTGCCGAAACCTAGACAAACTGTGAAGGCAGACCTTTCCTGTGATAAATGAATCAAGTAAATCAATCTTGAATTGAAATTGAAAAGTGCCCATTGATTGTCAGCAGAAAAGGCGTTATTTTGCAGCAGGATAAAGCAAGACCACACTGCGTAAGACGAACCCTGGAAAAAATTAATAAATTGTGGTGGGAGTTATTGCCTCTCTCACTACACTCGCCCGATATTGCGCCATCAGATTTCCATTTATTTCGATGGCTACAACATTTTCCAAGCTGCAAAAATTTGAAAATTTGGATGATGTCCGAAATGCCATCTCCTGATATTTTGCTCAAAAACCAATTGATTTTTATCGATCCGAGATTGAAAATTTGCACACTAGACGGCAAAAGGGTCTTGATAAAAAACAAAAACTGTTAAAAATTTATCCCTTTGAATTTAATGTAAAAAAGAACAACATTACTTTACGGTCCTGCATACACAGTCAATTTGTCTAAGAGAAAACTATGCTAATAATTTTAAATTTTAGGCCTATATGGTATATGAACTTTTTTGTCCTTTAGATGATTTGCAAACATAATGGTAAAAAATATACCGGCTGATTCGTAAAAAAATGCATTTTCATTATTTATTCGGAAACGCTATGGTCAATTATTATTCTGCTTTCACCATCTCACTTAGCAGAAAAAATGCTACTTAATTTGGTTCATCTTGTATAAATCTATTGTAATAATTCAACCTTGTGTAAAATCATTGTGAAAAATATATCAGTATTTTGTTAATATGCATAATAATTCATATTTATTTTTCTTTATGGAAATCAAAGATTTTTTAGGTGGTCACAGTAAAGTTACCATTTTGAGCATTCCCTAATTACCCATTTTGGTCAAAAATTGAATCGAACCAATAATCAAACACCATTTATTGTTAAAATTTAAATTTAAACTTCAATTTTAATCGGCAAAACAGCCTCTAAATTATAAACAATTTAAATTAAATAAAACTTTGTAAAAAGTTTATAACTCGTTATAATATAGACATCTGTCATCCGTCAATATTATTACTTGAGAATTTTAACAAATAATTATTAGTTCTAAACTTTGTTAACTTGGTATAATACGTAGAATACATAAATCTTAAATATACTTAAAAGAATAGAGAAAATTTGATTGACCTTTTTACCACCTAAGACAATCAAATTAAAGAAAATATAAAACTTTGCAATTTAATGGACAAAGATTGACAGTTTTTGTAATCCCTATGTGGGATAATTTAATTTAAAGTTTTCAGCAAAAGCCAAGTTATCCCCTAAAAGAAAAATAAATTTGTCAAGTGAGATAAAAATCAACTTAACGGCCCGAGGATATACTATATATATATATATATATATATATATATATATATATATATATATATATATATATATATATATATATGCAAATACTGATAATAAACCTATAAGCTAATTAATCAATAAATTATATATATACAGGGTGGCGCAATAGTGCAACAAAGTATATTATTTTTTTAAAATTTGAAAAAATGTTTTAATAAATTTGTATATATGGAAATTTCTACAATCTGAAAATATTTTCAATTATAAATGGTGTTTCGTGACAGCGTGGCGCTAAAAAATTGCTTTTTTTGAATGGAATATGATTGCAAATTTCGTTTTGAATTTTATTGCGAAGTTGCCAACTTTTTCAAAAAATTCATCCAATTTTGAAAAAACATGGTCCTCTATAATCTACTATATCTTTCAATTTACAGCAATTACAGTACACAAAATTGACATTGGGAAAGATAAGAAAAGAAATAGAAAAACAATAACTTTATATGATAAGGTAGTTATATACAGCGTGTTTCATTTAATAAAATCAAAGAAAAATTAATTTACATTTCATCAAACGGGCTGAGATAATTACTTAGGCGCTATAATAGTACATTTATCTTTCTCAATGTTAGTTTTGGTACTATAATTGCTGTAGATTGAAAGGTATAGTAGAGTATAGAGAGCCATGTTTTTTTTTTTCAAAATTTGATGATCTTTATGAAAAAGTGTAAAGATATAGAGGGTTTCCGTTAAACAAATCTATTTATTTAGCGCTATGGGTCATGAAACACGATATATAATTGAAAATATTTTTGCACTGTAGAAACTTTCATATTATACAACTTTTATTAAAATATTTTTTTTAAATTCTTTTAAAAATAAGGGAGAAAGGACATTTTGTCACACTATTGCGCCACTCTGTATATCAAGGTATGTAGGTAATAAAATAATCATTGTTTTGTACATTTTTCTAGTTAATATTTTCAAAAATAGTAAAAATAATTAAAATCGTTTATTATCAAATCTCGAACAACATTAAAAGTATAATTTTTTGTGTCAAGGTTAGCCGAGGCGATTTGTTTTCATGAAACAATTGATTTTTCCAAGTATGTGCAATCGGAGTTATGACCTCGTACAAGATAACTTTTTATTTTTAGTAATTTAAAATATAGTTTTGTATTAATTTTTTGACGCATCTAAATATCTTTTTCCGAATTTACAAAAAAATATATGTTGGTGGCGTTCAAAAACCAAATTTGGAGATACCATTTTCACAGTGGAAAACATGCTTTTCGTATTGGTTCAAATGCATGTAAGAGTGTATCGATTACACTGGATAACACCCAAAATGTATCTAAAATAAAATCAACTAAATCATTTTTGGTGTGTTAAAACTTATGCTTTTAATATTAGTTCAAGTTTTGGAGATACGTAATGTCACGTCTCTCTATATATTAACAATGTCACCGCAAGAATGTACGTGGTATTTTTGTATTGTTATTAAAAAACTTGTTCTTGAAAATTACAACTAAGAGTTTAATTTCATTGTCATTTTTGTATTCGATGCCTCAAAATTTAAAAAAAAATGCACTTTTTATACAAGTTACAACAAAAAAACTAAAATTTGTTAATTAGTGTTATCACAGAAAATATCTCGAAACACAATAAAACCATGCGAAGTAGTAGATATCTGTTGGACTTCCATTGTCTTTATTTTTTGTTGAATATCACGACGTTTCGGCTAGTAGTTATCTCTAGCCGTTTTCAAGTGAAACTAAATAAATCCCTTAGCTACATTTATATTAAAAGTAGATGCATTTTTTTTCTTCTTAGATGTCTTGGTTGAAAGAAATGGCAGACAAATTTGAACTTCGGTTTACAGAAAAGCCACGCACACAGGACAATACCTTAATTTTTCATCTAATCACTCCAACAACACCAAACAAGGAATTATAAGAAATATCGTAGATAGAGCCTTAACTCTCTGCAACTCCAACGAGAACTTGATGAAAGAGATAGATTACATTAAAAATGATCTGACAGCCAATGGATATCTAGTGGATAAATTTCTTGAACAACGCAGAAATAGGACAATATCGACAACGAATGAAGAACGAAAACCAGTATTAAACATCCCCTATGTTAAAGGCATTTCAGAAAAAGTTAGAAGGATAGGAAAACGATATAAAATCAACGTTGTTTTCAGTTCAAATAACTCTCTGAGAAGTCGGCTCACTAAGGTCAAACCAACAACTCAAAGAGACATGAAGAACTGTGTTTATCAGAAACCATGTGAATGTGGCAATTCCTACATTGGCGAAACAAAAAGACCTCTTGACGTAAGGATCAAGGAACACTAAAAATGCACATCTCGAGGAGAAACAGAAAAATCTGGTGCCGCCAGCCATGCCTGGACTCATGGACACCACATAAAATGGTCTGAAGCTAAAATACTACACCATGAACAACATTGGAGAAAACGGAAATTCAAAGAAGCCGCGGTTATATATCAGAACCCGAGTTGTTTTAGTAAACCATCTTTAGATATAAGAGAAGTGTGGAAACCACTTCTTAGTAATTATAAACTAAAACTAAATGCAGCATAAAAAAAATAGGATTTTGTCATAGCAGGCATAACTGCCTCCATCTCAGTCACACTCTACTGCATTTACTTTTAGTATAAATGTAGCTAAGGGATTTATTTAGTTTCACTTGAAAGCGGCTAGAGATAACTACTAGCCGAAACGTCGTGATATTCAACAAAAAAATAAAGACAAAACAAACAAACACAATAAAACCATTTGCAACGATAAATAGTTGTTTTTGTTTGCTATTTCCGAAATATTAACGACTACCCTCCAAGTTATGTATTAGTGTTGTTACGAATTGGAAAACAGACGCGTAAACAATAATGAGAAGTATATGAATATGCAACATAATGACAACAGTCTTCATCAGTCATGTTAGGCTTATAAAAATTCCAATAGGGCTTAATTGCAGTATGTGTAGAAATTTAATCTTAGTTAATAAACCCTTTGTTTAAGTTTAATATCAGTCTTGTGTATCTAGCAACTACTCGTAATACGCATAGTTACAAGCTAAATTTGGCTACAATAGTGAGGGAATAATTACTTTAGACTTACGTCCAACACCAATCTTGTGTATAATGTACACGCCATACAATAGTCTCTTTGACGTATAGCCTTTAAGCAAGCAGTCGATCATAACGCTAGCTACTAACTGATATTGACTGATTCAGTGTTATCTATGCTCGATTTGATAAACACTAAAGAATTTTCTGCATTCCCGCTTAATACCGAAGGGACGATTAAATAACATTTTTCGTCTATATTCCGTTTCTTAATGTAAAGCTAATATAGTCTGGGAGCCCAGTGGGTTTTCGTAACCGATTAGGAGACATGGCTTCATTAAAGTTTTTAATATGTATTTTGACCCCCTGATTAGGAATATCGATTGTGGATTTCCGAAGCATGATCAGGTAATTTGTTATAAATAAAAAATTGTTAATAATTAGAATATACAGGATGTCCGGGAAAAAATGGGAAACTCCCGGATACGAAAAACACACTTGAAAGGAATTCTACAAGTTTCTAAAAACTTTTTTCGTATATGCCTCCTCTTTGGAGACACGGGCTCCCAAAGAGCTGCAATGGAACCAAAACATTTTACACATAATTATTGAACCACAGGTATACTTCAATTTTATTTTAATATGAAGTATACCAAATAAGATCATTCAAATTACTGTCCAAGAGAGTGTTTTAAATTACCCACAGCTGTAGGAATGGAAAAAACGCCATTTTATTTACACTGCATGCAAGTCCCCCAATTTCTGTCGGGTTTAATATGAAAAAGAGGATTTTCGTCTGTCACCATAATTTCAAGAAAAAGTTAAACTAACTGCTTAGTTAAAAAATTCGTCAGAGGGTAGAACACGGGCTTCGTGAAGTCTGACACTCGCGGGCACGACGAATTGAGGACTGCTGTATCCGCCACATTAATTCAGCATTGTTCCTTATTTGATCATAATGAAGCGTAATTCTCTGTAGCAGTTCCGCTCTACTAGCGAACGGAGTGAAATACACCAAGGTTTTGAGGTAGCCCACAGGTAAAAATCTAACGGCGTTAGGTCGGGAGATCGAGGAGGCCAGACAATAGATCCTCCTCCGCTATCTATTCTACGGTTTGGATAGGAGTTATTAAGGTGCTCCCGCACAGTAGCGTTGAAATTAGGTGGCGCCCCATTGTGCATGTAGTACATGTTTCAGCGGTTTTCAAGTGGTAAGTTCTCTATTAAATCGTGAAAAGCGTTATGGAGGAACTCCAAATAAAGTTCTCCATTTAGTCGTGCCGGTAATACGAATGGTCCAATCAAAGAAGTGGCAGTGATTTTTGCCCAGACATTAATTGTTTGAACTGATGTTGATGATGCGAAACAATAGTTGCACGATGATTTTCATCAGCTCATACATGTGAGCTGTGTAAATTTATGACATCATTTTTGACAAACCCTGCTTCATCCGTGAAGAGAAAAGTGCTAATGAAGCTTACATTATGTTGTTGCTGATCTAATAGCCAGTTTGCAAACTGCATTCTACGTGGAAAATCTTCAGGAATCAGTTCATGCACATTTTTCAAATAATATGGATATAATAGCTGTTCTTGAAGAACTCCATGTACTATTGTTTTCGAGGTATTAAACTGCGCTGACAATTTTCGAATGTTTGTTGAAGGAGTGACATCTACAGCATTTAAAATATTTTCCTCTAATTGCGGCACACGTACTGTTCTTGCCGGACCAGCATCAGTATTTCTTTCCCAAGATTTCCTAAAATTATGAAGATATTTAATAATATTACCTTATTAAATGGAATCGACTACCATTCTCTCTTAGACGTTGGTCAACTCAATATTTTCTGTTCTGGAAGAGTACGATTAGGATGTGTGTCGTGATATAACCTCCTGGCTTCTAAAGCATTGCAAGGTACACGACTATACATCAGATGCATATCTGCATATTCAATAAACGTGTATTCCATATTTCGATTTATTTCACCATGAGTCATGAGTGTCACAGCTAGTCCGTCCCTGCAGCTGTGAGTAATTCACAATACTTTCTTGGATAGTAATTTGAAGGTTCTTACCTAGTATACATCATATTACATACACCTGGTGGTTCAATAATTATGTGTAAAAACTTATTTTCACTGCAGCTCTTTGAGAGTCTATATCTCCGAAGAGGAGATCTATACTAAAAAAGTTTATATGAACTTGTAGTAGTCCTTTTACGTGTTTTTTTCTTATCCGGGAGATTTCCCAAATTTCCCCGGACACCCTATATATTGTCGTATTATTCAACATCTTACCGCCATCCTCCGGTCAGATTTAACTTCAAATAAGAGATCCGAACATAAATAAATACGACGACGGGTGTCTGGGAAGGTACCAACTAGAATCCCGCTGACGAGTCCTATAGTTGGTACCGGGACGAAATACCCACATTTTTAGAGCCCCGATTCAGACACGGCAGGTCTTTTCTAGGTTTTCCCTGCCACATTACCCGATGACGACAATAATAGCCTGGAAAGAGAGGTAATAAGAATGGACAAACAATATGAGAGACGAAGAAAGAAAACCGAACACGCTTGTAATATAGGAGTATACAGGGATAAGTTGATAAAAGTAGTAAGCCAGACTTTCTCCTATATTACAACATGGCATCTCTGTAGAGGACGATTGCAGCGGGTCATAGAGTCTCGGTATTCGTGTGATGGGAGGACGGTACTACCGGATCGGCCTTCATAAGTACTTTCGGTATCACTGTGTGATGAGGGGATGAAAATGTGGATCAGCCTTGATAAGATTCTCGGTTTCAACTGTGCGATGGGGGAAAGGGGATGCTGATCGGCCTCGATATCTTGCAAGTTATTAATCGGATCGGGATGAGTATTACAGTAAATTAAGCAGAATTTTGAGTAATTTCATCGTTTATTTATTTTATAACATTTTGTTCAATAATCGTAAAGTTATTCAATTAATTCAATTAGTTTATAATCGAAAAAAGAGAAAGATTTTCAAAAGATTCACTAGGCTTCCTAATTGTTTGATTTGAAAATATCTAACGGAGTTTTGAAGACTGAGCCGTCTTAAATACATTAAAAAATAGGCTCCGTAATAAAATTATTATTAAACAATTATCGAACATTTGATTACACAGTGTGCGCGCGCCGAGCTGGAGTACAAATTATTATACAAAAACTATTTAAGCAATCGGCACCATTCCTTGGGGAATTTATTTATTGAAATCTGAAATTCAATGTGTTATTTGCCGCTCACTTGAAAAAGTCTCTTTTTTTCCTACTTCCTTGCCGTATTTTTCCATTTTACAATGTAAATTTGCATATTATTTCAGGATAGCATAGATAGAAAGAAAATTTTCCGACGAACACATTATGTCCTATAATATTTTACTCTAGAATTGACATTTACGCAAATATGATGGAAAAAATGTAAGGAAATCGTATACTTTTGACATTTTTTCGGTTAATAATTTTTCACGCTTCGAGCTCACCTTTCCAGACTAGCGTATACGTAATCATTTCCGAAATGATTTATCCAGAAAGTAAAAGTGCCTCCCTCTACACCAAATCAAGGCTACTTTTGCATTTGATTCGATTGGAGTATAGGATAATAACGTGTAACGCCAACACGTTTTGTGTCAGAAGTGAATTTGTATGATTGACTGAAATGGGCTAATAGAGAAGTTTGCAAGTAATTAGTATTCGGGAAAACTAGCCGAACCTGTATCATACGCAGTTGTTTCTGCGAGGTTAGTTTCGGCGAGGGTAAAGAAGGCCGTGTCATGAAGATAAAAATATTTTTTCCTTATGAAATTTGTTAAGTTACTAATACATCTCCTTTTTCATTCCTTTATACAGGTACGTTGCCTTTTATTTTTGTATCTTTGCCTGTGTTTATTCTCTGACATGCGATTCATATATGCATTCCATTCCTTCTTAATATTAAGTACCCAATTATTGACATTGTCCGTAGTGTTGGAAGTTTGATGATATTCCTACTTCTTTTTTTTCCTCTAATAATGTTCTGCTGAATACCATTTTCATCTTTGTTGAAAATATTCTGTTGTTTGGTCATCTCTGGTTTAGTCTTTGCCGTGGAAGTCAATGTAATTTTAACTGCAGTCTTGTGAATGAGGGATTTGATTTCGTCTAAGTATGCCCCCGTCCTTGTCGCTCTTATAGGTTGGCTTTAACTTCCTTTTCAGTATCACCATATCCAGATATGTTTATGCCAAGATATTTAAACGTCATGACTTGCAGTTTTATTTAACCGCAGTAAACTTTGAAGATCGTTCTCATTCTATGCAATCAGTATTGCATCATCGGCATGGAATGAGATTTTTATTTCTTTGTCTTTTATTTTGTATCCTCTCATTCTGTGAAGTTGCTTTATTATTTCATCTATCACTAAGTTATATATATATATATATATATATATATATATATATATATATATATATAAATATATATATATATATATATATATATATATATATATATATATATATATATATATATATATATATATATATATAAGAGGGTTTAAGGAGTTTCCGCTACCTACCGGTATTTGTTGTCAGTGATTCGATGGAATTTTTGTAGCCTGCCTTAAACAACAATATGGTCGTATTTCGCTATTCATTTGGAATTCTTTGCTGGGATAGTATTTTGCAAATTAATGCCATATGTTTTTCTCGATCAAACTTGAACAACTTCTTATATCTTCTGTTACTATACATGTATGTAATGATACTTTGATTAACGAATTTTGTGAGCAGTTATATCAGAAAAACTGTCTTTAAAACGACAGTTAAAACTATAACTGGTCAAAAATGTATATAACTTCTTTTCTCTTACTTTCATGAGAGAGGAAAATATGGTTGTTTTTATTTTCTATCAGTATTCTGTCTCACCGGCCATTCCAGATGGACTGGTGAAATGGATAACACAGGTCATCAAGATTCTGTTGTTGGGCAGCTAGGAGTAATTTTCGAAATAATTTGCGCATCACGTCAGGATTTTAAGATATTTGAGGTTATGTACTCGAAAATGGACGTTCGGATACTTTTGAAGTTATATACAGTATGCACAAATTTTTTTGTTCTTTTTTCTAATTGCATTATTAATGCTACTCTTAACCTTCAAACTAAACTACTTATTGATTATCTACGATTTTTTTTGCGAAGTTACGGTCATTTTAAGTTATGAAATATATCCTAACAAAGATATGAGCATTCACATGATTTCACATGAATTTGAGGCATACATTTTTTTACTCTCGAAAATTTGTACTTGGGGGTTTTTGGGGTCACTGAGCATGAATATAGAGCTCAAGATGGCGGATTCAAAATGGTGCATCAAAATTTACAAAAAATGATATTGATATATAAAAAACTTCATTTGGGGAGGGGGGGGGGTCGGAGTCGCTTAATTAATATTATGTCAGAAAATAGAAATTTTTATTTTTAAAATGGCAGATCGAAATTTCCAAAAGACGATATTGGGATCTAAAAACCTACGAACTTGTACGTAAAATGACCAGAACTTTGCAAAAAAACATCGTAGGGGACCACTCAATAGCTTATTTTGAAGGGTAAAAGTAGTATTATATGATACAGCTAAAAAAAACCTACAAAATTTTGTGCATTCTGCACGTAGCCTCAAATGTAGCCAAAAAATCCTTACTTCGAGTACATAACCTCAAATATATCAAACTCCTGACGTGATGAGCCAACCCTGACCTCGGATTCGGATTTTATGGAGGAAATTACTTTGGAAAAGACCCCAGCTACCCAACAGCAGCCCCATTTTTTTGTGGACCTGTGTAACAAGTCATTAGACAAAACTCTGTAAAAGATATACAGATAATGGTACTAGTGAGATAAAAATCTTGTAAAAATTTGAAGATTAAATGACCTGTGCGTGATTTTGAGTCGATTCTATAGAAGCCGTTGAAGGAGTATAGTATAGTCCTGTGATTTTAGCAAGAGGTGGTTTGTAGAATTAAATTCGTTTTAAAACTTTTATTTATAAAACTGAAGCTTTAAAAAATTTGTAAAAAAAGTGATAGAAGCTATAACAAGCAATACAAAAATGTAAAATTTTTTATTTTAAATTAAAATTCGGAAAAAGCGATCTAATAACTTGTCTTGTGATTCAGCAAAACGTAAAATTCTAATTTAAAAAGAATTGCTTCCGATTTTTAATATTATAGGAACAATAAAATTCATTTTCGTAGCGGAAATAGGCTTGCTTTTATTCATTTTTTTCACATCAATGTCTGCTTTGACATAAAACAATTTAAATTCGGTAAATATCACGTAAAATTTGGGATAATATAGTAATAATCGAAGTGGAAATAGACGTCTATATATTTTATACATTTACAAAAGCCCATATTTTCACGTATTTACTTGTTTAAGCTTGGGTTTCTTTGATTATTTAACCCTGGATATACAAGCGGTTAAAAGGGGCGGTGTATGATTTGGGTAACTGAAAGTAGAATTCCCTCAAAGGATAAAAATGCTGCAAGGGCATAAAACATTTAAAACCGTTTTTTATTTTCGTGCTTTTTTCTCCATTTCACGCTTTGTGAATTGCTTTAAAATGGGTTTATATTCCAGGTATAAATGAACAAACAAAAATTGTTAACTTATTTAATTACAGTGGAATTCATACTTTTTGGTTATACTAATATATATATATATATATATATATATATATATATATATATATATATATATATATATATATATATATATATATAGAATCAGGGGCGGATTCAGCCTCTCTTTTTTTTTTGGGGGGGGGCGGTAATATCACAAAAGTGCAGTATGGCAAGCGAAAGCAAATTGTCGGGGGGGGGGGGGGGGGTGTACACCAGCAACATTCTCATTTCTAATGTAAAAGGCAGGGTCGGGTCTATTTTTCTCAATTTGAAGCTCTTGGAGAGGAGGGGGGCGATCACAAGAAAAAATAAGTTGCCGACAGGGGGGCAGGGGGGAGGTGCGAGCAGCCTACACCTTCCTAGTATAAGAGGCAGAATTGGGTCTATTTTCTTGAACTCAAGGCTCTTGGGGGGAGAGCCATCGCAAGAAAAACAAGTTATCAACAGGGGGGGGGGTGCCAGTAGCATACACATTCCGAATATAAAAGGCAGAATCGGTTCTATTTTCCTGAACTCAAAGCTCTTGGGAAGAGGAGGTGCGATCGCAAGCATACACATTCGTATACTCTATTCAAGAACTAGAGAGAGTAATAAAACTGTTACCGAAACCTTCAACGTACCTGCAGCAGTGCCGCAGATAATTGAGGACTACCGTAAATCTAATTATATTTAAATATTAAAAGCTTTTATAAATTTTCTGTAACAATAAAATTTCTGAAAATTCAATTTAATTTCTGTCAGTGAGCATAGTACACCTTACAGGGTATCCTTAGTGATTTATCTTGTTTATGCTTGTTTTTATATATTATTTGAGATTAGTGAGATATCCAAAAGATATGGTTTCCACCTCTATATTTATTCCAAAATCGTTAAACCAGAGCATTTTTTCCTCAACGAAAAACTTATTACTTTATTTTAAGTTTGTTACTTCTTGTAATCTTCTGTACCATAATTATTTGGTGATAAAATAAACCTCCTTCCGACGCCTATGACAAGGATTAAAATCCTTTTTAACACTTCACATTTCCAAATATCTATTGCTATCCAACCCAAGCAGTCTATTATTAAAGACCAGTATTTTTGATTATAAAATTTCTAACCCATTCCTATGAAAAATATATGTGTCTAACAGATTTTGCCAAAGACACCGGACTAAAGAACACAGGTAGTTTGCAGAGAAAAAAAAGGGTAAAAAATGATCTATTACTATTTCTAGTTCTTGAATAAACTATAGTACAATAGGCAAAATCGGGTCTATTTTCCTGAACTCAAAGCTCTTGAGGGGGGGGGGCGATCGCCTTCACCCCCCTCCCCTTTGATCCGCGCCTGTATAGACTCTTGTGGTTCTCTTTAAGATTACTTACCCTAGGCTAATAGTATTCCTTAAATATACTTTGCTATTTACAAACATATTAAGAAGATTGTAACAAAAACTTTGTGAAAGGTATATTTAGAATAACATTTACTTATGCACTGGATATATCCAAAAATAGCACACCCAAATCCTCGTTTTTCGAATAAGTTTCTTGGACATCTGCTGTTAGATGAGCTAAGCAATCCATCATGCCTTTTCTACGTCTAAAACCAAATTGACGCGAGGGTAGCAAACCCTGAGATTTACACCGGTTTGAAATAGGCGAACTGCTGCTAAAGTTTGATTTTTTAAATCATAATAACTGCATCTTATATAATAGTTGAAAAATACATCGGAAGATGTTTTAATACATTTTTAAATAAAATAATTTTAAGTATCGCCAAAAAAGTTTTAACCAAACATAATAATTGTGTTATTTTATTGAGCTATACCCGGTTGAGTACATCCCTTTGCGAAACTTTAAATTAGAACATATACATTAAAATCAATCAATAATTGAAGTTCACACATGATTATTTGGTTTAATTTTCATTATAGGCCCTAAGATCCTCAAATAGACATTATAATATGTAAGCATTAGTTCCTGCAGCGGTATCGTTATACCAAACTAATGAGCTTACTTCCTTTTATAGGCTAAAAGCCCTAATCTAGTGTCTAATGTACTTGAATTTCAAACAATAACCAGAACTTACTGTTTTACAAACTTGCTTCGAATATCTATCTCATTTTGATTAAATTCTAAAATACGTATTATATATGTATCAGGATATAATCTTGCTTTGACTATTGTTAAAAACATTTAAAAATAATGTATGAGGAGTAAATTCGAATGAGTAGAATTAATTGTTAAAAAGCTAGTTATGCATAAAAGTTAAATTAATTTGAATGTATGCTAAGCATGTAGAATAAGGTACTTTTTAGGATCTCATTTATTCAGTACTAAATTACTATTTTTTGAAATTCATTATTTTTCAGTTTTGAGGCATAAAAGACCATCTATTTCATAAAGAATAAAATATATGGTATAAAAAAGGAAGATCTGGTCTGTACCGGTAAAAATATATTGTTTGTTTGGAAATAAGTACTTATTAGCCGAAAATGATTTCATTCATCGGTTTAGTCTCGAAAAGGACCTAGAGATCGTCTCTTTCTTAACAAAATTTACGGTAACACAACTAACAAAGTTTACTTTAGCGGTGTAAATACTACCGGGAATTTTGTACCACACTAAGAATTCTTTTACCTGAATGGTTGTAACTTTACATTACCTCAGTAATTACTTGCCAGACTTGCAAAGAGCCTAAAAAATGTTTAATAAGTTCGCCTTAGAAGACAATAGGAAAGCTTTTTGGAATAACTCTCGGCGTGTTAAATAAATAATTTGTTAGTTTTTGTATAAAATTGTTTAAAGCGTGAGTTTGAAGGAGTTTAACCACGGACAAACTTCTTAGAGATAGATTTCTTTCGAGCTTAGAGACGTTCCCTTTGTGAACCTCTAACGGAGGTTAGTAAAACTTGTAATTAATTAAATAAGTTTTGGCTCTACTTAAACTTGCGAGGGCCCAAAATCCACTTTGTGTAATCATTATAATGAATTTGCTCCACTAATTCGCAAAGACGGATTTGGTTGAGGGGAAGTGTTGAGGGTAATTATGTCTAAACACAATTGAATTACCATAAATTTAAATATAGTAAACACCCGTGATACGTGTAATATACAGGGACTTTATATATGAACAAAGTTTCATTGAAATAGAAAAGAACAGTATATAATGGTGTAAGTTATATCATTTTTAAATAAGCAGTAATTATTGTATAAGTTGTTTTCTAGAATATTTTATTTAGCTGTTTATTGGGTTCCTTTCAATTTTAGGTTTTCACTTCAAATGCCATGATATGAAGGTATTATAATAGCAACAATTAATGTAACGTCAACACATGTTCATTCATAAGGAACTACAATATTAAGAGCAATATACTGACCACCTAGATGAGATTATTTGAATTGTAAGTTTTTGTAACTAACAACAAACATCATATACTTGCCTAAATTGTTATTGTTTGATTTTCAATAATTTGAAAATAATATCGTCGAATTAATAATTAAACAGATAATGACAACGAACGCTCTTGTGATTAGAAGTAGCTAGAACTGCGAGAAAGTTGTTGCGTGAAGCATACTACAACGTGTCCGCCGCCTAGCAGATAGCCAGCATACTACATATGCACGACCATGTATACTACTCATTGAAGTATTATCGTTTTACCGTTGTATATTTTTATTGTAGATAATGCTTTTTTTTGGAGATGAAATATATTTATAAACCTTCTTTTTTATGCCGAGAGATATGGGTAAAAATTTTGTTGCGATTGATACAGCAGTTTCTGTGTTTATCCAGGACAAAGAAAAACACTCTCGCTCTTGATATAATAGTATAGATTATCATATTTAATGCCAATGTTTACGGTCCTAGTTACCAAAAAAAACAGACCTTAAAAACCGATCCCTAATTATTGACCAGATATAAAAAAACTGTTTTTTTTTTCAATATAAAGTCATCAGTAGATATCTCTCAAAGCATTATACCGCCGCCTCTTTCATAAGAATCACTCTGTATATGATTGCGGCTGGCATACTCTTAGCTAACTCTTTGAAAGATGTGGTTTTGTCGATCTGGTTTCTGCAATTGAATTCTAGTATCATCCGCAAATAGAATACTTTTTCAGTTCTCGATCTTTACCTGAACATGTGTTCTGGGAAATTCTCAGTAATCTGTCTTATGCTTAGTGGCTTTAGAATTAATTAGGTATCAAAAAACGGTCATTAACGGCTGCTGTACGAATTCTTCAGTCTGTTGAGACCTTTTTAAAGTACTCGATACTGTAGGTTGACATTTCGTGAGAAATTATGCAATATCTTCATTCACCTTCATGATATACAGGTACAGTTTGTGTCGCTTCAGTTTCATTACAAAGTCCACTTTAATTTTATAGAGGAAAAAGCAAATCTGAATCACCATTACTCACTTATTTCATTATAAATACGTACATCTTAAATTATGAAAGAAGGTCTGTCAGAAGATGAAATATATTTTTCAATTAAGTGTTTCAATAGTTAGGAAGATATTTTAAATGAACATTTAATTAAATGTATTTGCTACTTATATATTAATAAACCTTAATAGTTTTATTTGTATAACTTTTAATTGGTTCTTTCACTATAATTTATTTAGTTTCAATAAGCACTTGTAACTATTTGGATAATTAATTTTTGCCAAGCCCTTCGTCAAAAGCGATTGTCCTTCAAATAACTGATATGACGTATATATTTTGCTTCAATTTGTATAATTATTGATTAAAATACAGGTACATATATAAATAGCAAAACTCTTGAAGAGAAAATAAGTCTTATAATTGTAATTTAATAAATTATGGATTAAAAGCATATTCCTACTTTAATTGTAAAATTAACTTACTGTTAAATGAATTAGAAACAATAAATCTATTTTTAAACCTGCTTTTAGATACAAAAAAAAGACTCAAGAAACTTGTCGGATTTACGGTATAAATGTCTTGAGAAAATCAGGGCGTAAAATTGAGTTGTGTCGTCTTTAACACATCCTTTTTCTATCGGTGGTAAAGCTCTATGACTAAAACACGAAAAAGCCTATGGACAATCCCCAAAGGTCCGGATGTGAATGTGTCGGAGACACGATTATTCAGTTCAAGTCCCTAATCCAGTCTCGGAGGAGAACAGTACAAGCCTGTCGTTTCCAGTATTGTTATTATTTGGCTCTGTTTGCTTCATCTCAGTTCATATGTGGCTCGACTATGCAGTCGACTATTTTAACTGTCCACGACATTTGGCCACAGAGAACGGTTGTCCTCTGAAATTTCAATCTCGCCTAGAGCTGTCAACTGTCTAACTAACTTTTACTAAGTTGCCTTGCTTTTTCACGCTGTCTCTTCCATTTTCATCTTCCAAGTTATGAATTGTTTTTGTCTCTGTTCTCGCTTAGACTTTTTAGCTTGATTATCTCGACAGTTCTTTGCTAATTTTTTTACGTTCGGTTACAAGTCTGCTTTCCTAAATGAAATACGTGAGCATTAAATAAAAAGTAAAATAAGGCTCCGAAATGAAAATGTACACACGTATTTTTATTTTAAGACACGAAGTTGTGACGGAATTAAAAAAAAACGATTATATTTTAATATTTATATAAAAATATTTTGTATAGTCAATTGCATGATGATGTTTGCCATTTTGATAACAGGGTATTTGATTACTGATTTCATATTATTATTTTTTTGTATTTCTTGTATACTACATAAATATTTTCCAGAGATCTGTTGTATTTTGTGTAGAAGTCAATTAAAAATTGTGAATGGTGAAAAAGCACCTCTAAACGTAATTTCAGTAATGTCGCTGGTCACCTGACATATATAAAATCACATCATAATAAACAAAGCAACGTTAAACGAGAGAGATCTTTATTTATTTGCCGTTATAAAATGGTATAAATGGTGCATAGTGCCACAATGCACATCAACGTCTATATAAGAAGTTGTTTGTTTCTGTTCCAATGAACTCTAAAAGATGAAAATAATGGTTGGAACTGGCTCGTAGAGACCCCAGAGGCATAGAAGCTAATTCTATGGGTTTTATGTGTGAAGATCACTTTAATGTGAGCATATTTGTGTTTTTACATTACTGCAATATCATACTGCTGAACTGTTGCAAATTTTGATCAAAGTTCATTGTCTAAAGCTTCATCGCGTGTACACACCACAAATTATTTATTCTAGGACAAAGACATTATTACTCCGTTATGAATTAAAATGAAAATTTGTAAAACCATATTTTATACTCAAGTTTTTGGAATAACTCTTAAATAATTTCTTTGGATTCGATGTTTGTCTCAAAAGTGTCGAGCCTATATTCACATCTCCGCATTCTTTATCATCCGATAAGTGACATCCTTTAAAATAATCTCCATTTAACATGTTCCCAGCGGTGTTTCCACTTCCCGAAGCAGTCCTGGAAGTCAGTTTTCGGAATTGCCTTCAGTGCATTAGTTTGAACCGTCTCTTTGTCATCGAACCGGTGTCCTTTAAGCGGCATTTTTAATCTGGGAAAGAGCAAAAGTCGCAGGGAGCTACGTCGGGCCTGTACGTAGGCTGGCGAAGCTGTACGACTTGGTGCTTTGTTAAATATTGCTGCACAAGGTTCGATGAATGCGCTGGCGCATTGTCGTGGTGAAGCAGCCAATCACCGCTTGTCCAAAGTATTCTTTAGTGATCGTGTGACCTCTCGGAGCATATTCGTGGTGCACAACACCTTCAGAATCAAAGAAAACAGTCAACATTGTCTTCACTTGGCTCCGACTGTGACGTGCTTTTTGTGGTCTTGGCGATTCAAAATGCTTCCACTGTGAAGACTGCCGCTTTGTTTCTGGATCATAGCTGTACACCCATGATTCATCATAAGTAATAATCTTCTTGAGTACATTTTTATCATTAGAAACCATTTCCAAGTGGTCCTGAGCGATTTCAAAGCGAAGGTTCTTCTGCTCTGGTGTTAACAATTTTGGGATGAATTTCGCACACACGCGAGCCATTGCCAAATTCTCGGTTAAAATTCTCCAAACAGTAGTTTGTGGTATTCCAAGATCACTTTCTAGTTCGCGTACAGTCAACCGACGGTCTCCTTCAATTGTAAGTCGCACACGCTAGACATTTACTGATGTCGTTGCGCTCGAAGGTCGGCCAGAGCGAGAATCACTGTCAACTGACGTGCGGCCATCTTTAAACCGCTTGTACCACTCTTTTATTCTTGCTTTAACTCATACACTCCTCTCTAAATGCCTTATTCATCATATTAATTGTTTCCGAGCAAGTTTTTCCAAGATTAAAGCAAAACTTGATGCAAATTCGTTGATCTAATTTTTCCGTCATTTTTTACAAACCTCGTAAGTTTCAAGTAAAACCGTTTCACGTTTTTGAGTTCCACTACAGAAAGTCTAATCATAAATGTATCTACTACGGGAAGATTACTTGACTTGCGCAAAATTTATCTCCATTTTGATATTTAAAACAAAGTAACTTGAAAAATAACTAAACTCTAAAAGTAGTTAACTCAAACATCGCTGAGTAACACCAGAAATTTTTAAAATCGCATATCTGTAAACGGATATCCTATTTGTTTACTTATAAAGTGTGTCCAGTAAGTACCTCTTAATTTCTCTCCTCCTAGAGTGTCCTTTATCTTAACAAAAATAAATAAAAAATGCCTTTTTTGAAGAGGAATGAAATATTAAAAAATTAGTTTTCAACTGTATCAAATGACACCTATCAAATATTGTTGGTAAACATTACTTTCATGTTAAAAAGTGCGGAGAATTCCAAGACAGTGGAAAAGCTCTAGGTCCGGAAAACAGCGACAGCGCTGTTTCTTCCTTATATGTTACTCATCAAGCCATTGCATCCGGTATGGCCGTACAGCCGAGAATTGCATCCAGTAGAATATATCATCTTGCACTCGTGTCCTATAAATTGTTTTTAAAATGAGAAAACAGCAGACAAGGCAAGAGTAGTGACATCTCTACGGATCACTCAATAACACAAATCAACAATGTTGTATAAAACCGTCATTTGATGGCGCGATGGTATATTATAAAAAGGAATATATCAAAACTCGATAGACGAAATATGCTACTCACAGGATAGATGTCGCACCATTCGGCATCGGCAATTAAACTAACCAGTTTTCGCAGTTCAAGCAAGATATCGCACCAACGATCTGCCTATGAAAGCGCTGCGTGTTTTTTTTAAGCCAACAATTATTTAAAAAAAGAGATGAGTCTTCGTCGTATTATTTTAAAATAAAATAGAAAATTCTCGGCTGTACAGACATACCGGATGCAATGGCCTGATGAGTAACATATAAGGACGAAACAGCGCTGTGATTTCCGGACCTACAGCTTCTCCATTGGCTTGGAGTTCTCTTCACTTTTTAATACGAGAGTAATATTTACCAACAATCTTATATCCGCGTAGCCAAGAATTTTCTATATACATATATATATATATATATATATATATATATATATATATATATATATATATATATATATATATGTATGTATGTATTCCAGCTCCTTGAAAAATTATTTGGATCCGCTCGTACATACCGTTGACTTTATTTTCAGACACCATCTTATAAATGATTTTTGAAGCACGGTCATCATGCTTTTAAGCACTTTCTTGCACCAATCGATCCGAGCTTTTTTGTGAGCCATTGTAAAAGTTACGGCCAAATATTTATGCAATGTATTATATACGCTGGTGCTACTCATTCCAAGGGATGTCTGAGTCTTCAAGTATGCCACATTATGATTTTAATGATGATAAGAGTTCACACACAGCGGCAATATTTTCTTATACTACAACCTATTTTGTACGACTTTCACGTTACTCGTCCGAAAATTGTGAATAATAATTGCACGAAAGTATCGACGAGTTACTATAAACAATATAAATAACGTTCGTATGTCAAAAATTTCTATGTAAGTATATCGTATAAAATGTCAAACTTTACAATGGATAATTCAGATGACACTTAGCAAAGCTAGTGTTGCCAGTATCCGAAATATTAACGGCTACCTTCATATAAAGAATTTGTCTGAAAACACCAAATAAAATAATTATTTAACACACGGACAAACAGAAGTAAAAAAGTACGGTAAATTAATATTATTCTGTTTCTTAAATTTTAACAATCTGCGCTACTGGCTTGTTCCCGAGCTCCCAAGGTCCCAAAACACATTCAGATTTGCTTTTAGGATAAAACAAACCTTTTTGTCGAGTGAAAAGCATGTCCTTGGACCATTCAATTAGGATTCCGAGCCACTCCTCGCCAAAATTGCCTGGATAAATGACTTATATAAATTCTAACACGTTTGCCTATTAAAAAGTTTCGTCGGCAATAATTTTTTGTTTTCTTTTTACTCTTGCAATAATTAATTAGTATTTAACTATACTATATAATAAGATATTTTTATTTTATATTTAGATTGAAACTAGTGAACCGTATACGGAAGCATTTTCTTTCGACTTTGACCCAGGAAAAATGTCAAAGGTGACATCAGTTTATTATTAATAAAGAATATTCTTGGGTAGAGTGTAAATAAGGCAAAATTGTCTCGGTTGGATGAAACAGTATAAAGACAGATAAGTTTAAAATAATGTTATATTACTTTGTTGCTTGTAGCAGCTTTTTTTGTCTCTAAATTACAAGTAAGTTAGTCTGAACTTTCTGTATTACAAGATTACCCTTTTATATTTCGCAAATAACAAACAAAAACAAATAATTATTGTTCAAAATATTTTATTTGTTTTTCAAAATATTCTTCATTTCTGCATCGGTTCAAATCAATCAACTCGGGTATTACAATTTTACTGAAAAAAGTGTTAACTTGCTTTACTCCTATTGGACAAACCGTTTTCAACAAGTAGAATACAATAATACGGTTTCCTGTTTGGTGTGCCTCAAGGGTCAGTATTGGGACTGCTTTTCTTCATCATTTTCATGAATGATATAGTAGCTTGCGAATCAAGTGCCGAATTCATCTTATTTACAAATGAAACTACTGCTACTTTGAAAGGAAAAAATGCTCCTCGGTTGTTGGAGAGTGTAGACGGTGTGACAGCAGGGGTGTCTGATGGGTTTTGTGCCAATAATCTTAGCATGAATGCAAGTAAAACTGAGAGTATATTATTTACACTTAATACATCATATAGTATTGAAAATAATCCAAAACGTATTCGTTTTCTTGGCGTGTATTTAGATAAAAAAAATTGTCATATTAACAGAGTATCAAAAAAATAGCATCAAACATATATGTACTGCGTAATCTTGTGGATGCAGTTTCAGAAAATGTTATTGTCATCACTTTTCATGCCTTTATCCAGTCTTTAATATCTTATGTGCTTCTTGTCTGGGGACACGTGATAAAGGTAGGGATGATTTTTTCCTTGCAACGAAGGTTGGTGCGTAACTACTCTGTGAACATAAGGGCGTTAGCATCGATGGTAAATATCTCAACCATTTATGTTTCGCAGATGAAGTGGTATTAATAAATGAAGATTTAGACAAGTTACATGAAATGCTCTTTGAGTTGAAAAATGCTTCAGAGAAAGTTGAATTAAGCATGAACTCAGCAAAAACCAAAATAATGCCTCCAGAAAATACGCCACTTTATGTAGGAAACGACGAAATACAAAGAGTGGAGGAATATGTGTATTTAGGCCATCTAATTAGATTTGGGGAAGAAAACTAAGAAGCAGAAATAAATAGAACAATTAGAATGTCACGGGCAGCCGTTGGAAAATGGGATACGCTCTTAAAAGTCCCGATATTCCCATTAACTTGAAAAGAAAAGTATTTTTCGTGCGTTCTCCCAGTAATGACCTATGGAATGGAGACAACTACATTAACAGTTAAAGCAGCTAATAAACTGCGTACAACACAGCTAGGAATAGAAAGAATCATGGTGGGAATATGACTACGTGAACGAATAAGTAACGAAAAAGTGAGAAGACGCGCGAAAGTGGAGGATGTGATAAAACGTATTGCTGCTTTCATAATTAATAAGTGCCTTTCTACTTCTTCCTTTCCATTACAGTGGAAATGTGCTAAAGTATTACCAGTTCCTAAGGTTTCTAATCCCACTATCATTTCTGAATTTCGTCCTATTAGTATTTTACCGACATTGTCTAAGGTGCTCGAGTGGATTGTCTATGATCAGATAAGCAAATTTGTGAATTCGAGAAACATTTTACCATCTACACAGTTGGGATTTCGTCCTTTATACAGTACAACTACTGCACTTCTTAAAGTGAGCGATGATGTGTTTGGTGCAAATGATAGCACTTTAACGACATCTCTTATATTACTAGATTTTAGTAGGGCCTTTGACACTTTGAATCATACGATGTTTTTTGCAAAACTGGGATACTTTGGCTTGGGGAAGAGTGCAATAGAATGGTTTAGGAGTTATCTTGGAGATAGAAAGCAAAGAGTGTGCATTGGCAATGAGAGGTCTGAATTTGTGACTTTCAATAGGGGTGTACCACAGGGTAGCATTCTTGGGCCGCTGTTATTTTGGCTGTATACGGCTGATTTCTGTAAATTTATAAAAACTTATCATTCTCACCAATACGCTGATGACTTGCAAGTTTACTGCTCGTTTAATTTAGTCGGTATGGCACAGGCTGTACAGCAGATTAATGATGATTTACAGATCATTTTGGAGATATCCAGGGGTCATGGACTGTGTCTGAATGGTAATAAGTCGAAACATCTTCTTTTTGGTTCGCACAGCCAACAAATTGTAGAGAGTAATATTTTTAAAATCAAAATTGGTGATACAATTTTGACGCCGTCCGACTCTGTCAAGAACCTGGGGGAATGCTTGACGCACAACTTCGTTTTGAAGCATATACCTCAAATTTATTGCAAAGGTGTTATTATAAACTAAAAATTCTTTATATGCATAAAGATGTCTTAACAACTGATATAAAGTTGAGACTCTTTGATATTGTCTTTGGTGTCATACTGTGACGTTATATATTGGCCAGCATTTACATTATGTGAGATGAATAGTCTCCAGGGACTCCAGAATGCCTGCCTTAGGTTTTGCCACAGTATGAGAAAGTTCGATCATGTGACACCTTTATTTCGAGCATCCCGATGGTTTAATTTAGAGGAAAGATTCTTTATACATTTAGCAACCCTTGTTCATGGGATTGTGTTGACAGAAGCACCTTCTTATCTATTTAATAAATTAATTCGTGGCAGTGATATTCATAGGAGACAAACAGGTTATAGTTCCAGGTTCACTGTTCCGAAACATAGAACTGCCCTTTTTCAGAGATCTTTCAGATATAATGCTGTGAAAATTTATAACTCACTTCCTAAGAATGTCGTAGCCCTTAAGAATGTCGCTAGCTTCAAAAGAGCTGTTAAATTATTTATTATTGGTACGCGTGATCGAGTGCGGTGATCTTCTGGATCACTTGCACGTAAAAGCCCAAAAGTGTGAACATGAATGTTTTAGAATTTGCATTTTTATTTTTTCTCAAATCATTTTGTATCTTAGATTGTATCTTAGATTATATTTACTTTTAATTTACATGTATCTTAGATTTAATTCTAGAAAACAGACGGTTAGATGAGTAGCTATGCTAGATCTCGCCGTCCATTATTGTATTTGTTCAGTTTATATTTTTGATGTTAATAAAAAGACATTATTATTATTATTACTTTGAAATGGATCTGGGTGAGACACGTCGCTAGGCAAGGCTATATAAGATGGACAAAACATAAATTGCAATGGAGACCTAGGTCGTCAAAAGGAAGTATCGGAAGAGCCCCAAGATGGATAGATGACAATAAAAGGAAAGCAGGTAAAAACTGGTACTGGATTGCAGAAAATAGATTGGAATGGAAGAGACTAGAGGAGGCCTATGTTCATGAGTGGATCAAATTGGGCTGCTAGAGAGAGAGAGAGAGAGAGAGAGAGAGAGAGAGAGAGAGAGAGAGAGAGAGATTTACCTTTAATTTAATGCATTTCCTTTTTACAGTGTACGTGTAAGACAAGACTAGGTTGAACGGGTGAGCGATGAACTCAATAACTCTAGAATTCCAAGGGGGAGGGCGGGCCATAATACAAAATTTGGAAATCAATGTCATAAGAATAGACGCTGTTATAAACACGGGAAAGTAAAAAAAATGAAAAAGGCGATTCTTTGTATATATTTTTAAACTGGTATTATCTATTTAATTTGTTGCCTAGAATTGTATATCATTTTTTATTACATTTTACAGGACGTATGTTAATTTAATTAACGAGTTACCTGTACTCGCATGGGAAAATGAGGGACAATATTCAATATTAGTTTTGGAAAGGTAATTACCATTACCTTCTTCACCCCTTATCTACGTTATTGGAAACGCCTAGTCCGCTTTAATCACGGATGCAAATCATGCAGGAGGGCACACCGGAACAGACTATTTAAAAGATTGCCTTTTGGTAAAATGTAAATAGTTTTGCGAGACAGAAAAAATGCATCCTGGAAAAGCCAATAACGAAGTTTGATAAAAAGAAGTTTTTGGTAATGAGTAGAGATTGGTACAGAAGGTAATTTTTTTCTAAAAGCATATTATTACATAACAAATATTCTACGCAGGAATGTGAACATTCTGATCATTAAAGGTGAATAAGTTGTTAGAGAGTATTTTGTAACAATTAATGTGATTTCTTTTCCGGCAATAGCAAAAACAATATTTAAAAATAGTGTTACCAATTAATTTAGTATATCTTCCTCGTACTTATTTAAATTTAATTATTTTTGTTAAGTCCCCGTAAAAGAACATTAATACAACAATGATGACGTAAGATGTATGATAAGGTATCTCGATTACAATTTCTGTTTTCAGTTGGTTGGCAATAAAGATCTCGTGTACGCTATAAATCCTTAATTTTATCGATATATAATCTATTACATGCTGTAAGCATGTTCATAATTTTGAAGTGATTTAATGGCTCCGGTATGGAGAAATTTTATTAAGGAGTTTAGGTAATTTCTCTTGTTACTCATTATACTTCAATATGTTGACGTATATTTAAGTAAAAATGTTGCTGAATCTCAATAATTTCCACGATTTTCTTGTAATTCCAGGAAAATAACTTTCAGCAATTATTAAAATATTCCATCCCATTAATAAAGACTTTTACATATTGTAGAAAAAATAAAATTTTTTTATAGAAGTACACTTTACCTTAAATAAATCTAAAAACTTTGAAAAATATTTTGAAATCTTTCGATTCAAGACAATATTTGTAACAGTATTAAATGTTTCCTAGTCCAAAGACTGGTCTGCCTATGTATCGCGGATACCATGAGGAGCATCCAACAACAGTCATGGAAACCCTATTAAATCTCTCTCCCTTTGATATAATAATCAAGTCTGAGGCAAGAATGGGGGCTTATAGGCTGGAAAGAAACAACGTCTGGTGGACTGGACCTGCCTACGGACACATCAACTCATGGCTAGAAGTGAACAGTCATACTATGCCAAGAACATACAACTTTGACAGACTCTACACCATTTAGCTTGGCTGGAAGTACGCGGTCTGACCGAACAGTGAGTCAGCCAGGAAATCTCGTCTGGTACATGGACGGATCCAAAACTGACTATGGTACAGGTGCCGGAATACTCGAGGATACACCAGGACTTAATATGAGTGTAGCACTGGAGAACTTGAGAAGGGTTTATAGGGGCAGGACCATTCTCATCTTCTCTGACAGTCAAGCAAGGCTGAAGGCTCTAGCGTAACATCAAAATAGGTTTGGGACTGCTTCCAAAACCTTATCGTTCTGGTAAAATACAGCAGGGTTACCCTTGTGTCGTTACCAGCGCACAAGGGTGTCTCGGACAATGAAAAAGCGGACCAGCTTGCAAGACAGGGGTCTGTCACTCCATTTATTGGATCAGAGCCAGCATTTGGAATTACCAATCTTGCTATTCGTGGGTGGCTGTCCTGGTAGACAAATCAACAACACCAGATCCCCTAGAACCACACTGCGGGCCAGAGGTACAACTGAGCAGGCCATCCGGCAAACTAAGCCGCGAAATTCTGCGTCTAAGACAACATATCAGGTTGGTGATATGATTTATAACTGTCCACTGCAGCTTGAGAAAGCATCTACAGACAATGGATATCTTCAAGGAAGAACCATTATGTAGACTATGTGATGAAGGGGACGAGTCGGCCTCACACATTACCTTGCAATGCGAAAATTTAACCTATAGAAGACACCTTCAAGATCAATCTATCCGGAAGGGTTATATCCAGACGACAAACTACTGAGCAGGCTGTTAAACCTCATCAAGGCAACCAATCTGTTCACCTAGAAGGGATATGGCAGGCAATACAATAAATCTGAAGGCTGCAGTGTAAGGGCTTTTCAGTACTAGCCTGCTATGTCATATAATCAATTAATCAATCATCATGTCCCAGTCCACTATTCCCATACATTTACATGCATTGAGCAAGATTCGGAAAGAAGGAAAACGAGTTCCGTAAGAATGAAAGGAAAGAGATATTGAAGGGCAAAAAGCCACATGTGAAGTTTTGCTTGCCAGGCAGAAAGAAAGAGGGTTTTTTACATTGAGTTGTGATAAGTGATGAAAAGTGAATTTCTTATGACAACCAGAAGTGCAAAAAATCATGGGTAGATTCAGGACATCACAACCAGTGCTTAATATATATGAAAATAAGGCTTTGTCCTGTATTTGGTGGGATGATAAGGAGCTGTGTATTACAGCACTGGTGAAACAATTACTGACGATCGATGTCGACAACAGCTGACAAAATTAAATCGAACATTGAAGGAACAACGAGCAATATACCTCGAGAATCACAGTATTCGGCCCCACATTGCAAAATGTGTAAAAAACGATTTGGAAAACGTTAAATGGGATTTCCTGCCCCACCCGTCGTATTCACTGGACTTGGCACCTTCGGACTCCCATTTATTTCGATTCATTCTTACCATGAAGTGAAAATTTGATGAATGGTTGGTCCTAAAAACTGAAAAGTTTTTTTGACACGGAATCTATTCTTTGACAGAAAGATGTAAAAATACATAGCTAACCATTGCCAGTGCTTTTATTGTTGAGGTAATTTATTTTGTTCTGAAAAGAAATGCTCAAACACCCATTATTAAAGTTAAAATAGAGGTATTTGGACTTAGATAAATAACTCATTTATATCAACAAATATATAATATGTTTTATTATTTAAGAAATGATGCATATATAATTTTTTGAATATTAGGCCTAGATGTGACCTGCCTAAAACAGCACAACTGCATCGTCTATATTTTTGTTTTTATAATTTTCTACTTTGAATCCCTTAAATTCTGCTCGTTTTCATTGTCAGTACCAATTCGAAGCCATGTTTTATGGTTTTCGTCTTGTGGGCGATTTAAATGAGTTATATTATTCGAGGTGATATATTTATTTGTGTTTAATGTGTTGTTTTGTTTAGTATGGTTAGTTCTTCAAACTGTAAGCTTACATTTTGCAAAGATAAAGGCAAAAGGATTTTTGAAGATCGATCCTATCGATGGTGAGTTGAATATTTTGTAGTCCGAGATTATGTTTACGTTTTAACATAGAAAATTTGCAGTATTTGAGATTAAATTTTGCAGATCTAATAAATATCTTGCCTATGTACACATCATTCGGCGACGAAACTATTGCTTGGCCTCTACCGATGGAGATTTTTTGGTGTTTTGCTCTTACTATATTCTTCCAACACACTAAACATTAGCACACATTAACTTTTCTTGTAATTTGATGCAAGAGAAATGAAGAGAACGCAAGAGATTTGCATTTTGACCAGTGTAGTTTAATTGTTTATACTCCAGTTTTGCTATTCGCATCGACTTGCTCCGAATAATGCTGTTTCTTTCGTGTTCATGCAAGTAGAATAATAAATATATGATATCTATATTCTCATATAGTTTTAGATTTAAAATGCGGGGAGTTGATAAAGTGTCAAAATAGGCGATTGTTCAACAGAAATGTTTCTTAGTGCACATGACTGAAAGAAACATAAACAGAATTATTTTCTGGTCGTGAATTTCTTTTGTTTTGATCACTTCCTGTATATTCAACGTTAAATTAATACTGACTACCAGAAATCGATCCTTTCTAAAATCAAAAATGACGTATTCATGTATAGCATTATTTTTATTTAACTCCTGGCCATATTTGTTAATCGATTAAAAAAAACGTTTAAAATTTGGATGCTACAGGAATGTTTGGGTATGAGAAAGTTATTGGGATTAAAAGAAGGGAAGAAAGTATTAACAAGTTTTACAGACTTTTTATTATTATTTATTATTAACTTTTAACATATTTTTTTTTCGGTTTAATGTTATATTTGAATTAATGTTTAGAAAATTTCAAGAACTTGTTTAGGTCTTGCTGTGATTGGTTAAAAGATCGTGTTTAAATATATAAGTATTAAGTCCGATATGAAAGGAAAAAAAAACAACACAAAAATACCCTCCAGGCGTTTAGACTATATTCTAAAAAAATTTATCTTAAAAAACTGTCTAGAAGTGAAAATTCCGTTTAAGACGTGCTTATTAGGATCGAAATTAAATTTTTCTTTTAAAAGAAACTGACTAAATAAATAATGCTGTTCTAGACCATTTAATTTTGAAGACCTAAAGTCAATTTGAAAACGACATTTTGTGAGTAATGGTTTGCTATATTTCTTAAGATTATTTGGATTATTTTACTTTCATTTACTTTTTCTATTTAAATATTTATTTTTATTTATTTTCTGCAGCCAGTTTAATATAGCTTATATATTTACAAGAAAAGTATTGAGTTTTTGATAAGAATAAAATACATCTGTTTCAATTTTTGTTTGTGTCGGTTAATTTTTATTTAAATGAAATACATTGTTGACTTTATTAGTGATCTTATCAAGTATACAAAAAATAGAATGCTAGTAATTTTTCTCCCTCTCTCTTTCTATCTTTCTCTTTCTAACCTTGATTTATCCAATGCTAGACATATTCCTCCCCCATTTCCCTCCATGTTGTCCTATTCTGGACTGTGCGAATCCATATTTTCCAGTTATTTTCTTTACATCGTCTATCCGCCTCATTTGTGGTCTCTCCTGTTCTTGTGTTTTTCTATATGTTCAATATCTTCACAGCGGAAATTTATGCTATTCTGCAGTGTGCCCATCTCTGTGAGATGGATAGAGACAGGAATAGGGTAATAAATATATGTTTAGACAGTAAGGCTGCGATATTGGCACTGAAGTCCAGTGTCGTAACTTCGGGACTGGTGTCTGAGTGCAAGGACGTACTAAATGGTATGACAAGGAACGGCTGCACAGTCAGACTCCTATGGGTTCCGGGCCACTCGGGCATACGCGGGAATGAGGAAGCAGACCGCCTGGCAAAGTTAAGTTCGGCAACTAAACCGTATGGACCCCAACCAATATTACCTGTCCCAATTGCTATTGGCAAAAGGCACGGCGTACTAAGGAGCTTCTCTCCTTGGGAAGGAAAGAGCTGCGAATTGTGGTGGGATTGTTGACAGGACGTTGTCACCTCAGGGGCCATCTTCATAGAATCGGTATCGAAGACGACTCGATGTGCAGATAGTGTTTGGAGGAGGATGAAATTGTTGACCAGGTCCTCAGAGAGTGCCAGCACTCAACTGACTGAAACAGAGATATTTCGGAGATATAATTTTGTTACCGGAAGCAGTTAGGCAAGTTCAACTAACGAGGCTGTTTGGATTCGCAAAGGCTATCGGCCTCGAAAGACCTGCAGCTATGGTGGGATGTCAAGGACCCAATGGAGGCCTAGGCATCCACGATCTAGTTTCACCACCTCTTTTTCATTCATTCATTCATTCATTCATGCTCTGCCTTGCCACATGTCAAACCCGTTTCAACATAAGACTTCAATACGCTCCATGACATCTGTTATATGCGTTTTATCTCGGATTGTATCGTTTCGCGATTTATCTCTGGTAGAGACTTCCAGCATGACCCATTGACTTTTGCGTTACTCTCAGTTTTTCTACCGTCTTCTTTGTTAGCGCTATCGTTTCCAATCTGGGAGTAAGCAACTGTCGTATTCTTTCCGCTTCATGCTATTCGGAACGTTTTTATTCTTCAATATAAGACTGAGCCTATCAATTGCAACCTATGTTTTAATGTTTCCAGTTTTCGCTTTGTTTTTCTCTGGCTTCTTATATTTCTACAGATTTTCTTTGTCGAAGTTTGTCCACATCTTAGTATGTAATTCCGTTAGGGGCTGTAGTTTCCTTTTGAGTTCCATTTGATACTTTTCTTGATTTACTAACAGAGCGTCAAATGTTGGAATAGTTTCCCTGATCAGCATCTTTATTTTTTCAAGTTCTGTGTTAATCATAAAGATTACTCTGACCAATCTATGATTGCTCCCAGTACTAAACTTGTCCCATACAGAGAGGAGTAATAATTCTACGTTTCTCTAAAGGTATTTTTGTAATATGGTCAGTTTTTCCGAAAAAACAGACGACTACTTCTTCCGAAGTTCTTCGTGAGCGAGCAATTTTGTTGGTTTTGGCTGATCATGGAAGACACATACGGTTGACTGCTGTTTAATTTCGAATTCTTTTCAATCTTTGAAGTTACTGTAAAAGCATAAACAATGTCCGCAATGTTCTGAGTAGGTATACCGTCTAAATATAAAGTATACAATAGATATATGCAAAAAATAACGGTTAATTATCTTGTAAAATTATAAATAAAATAAGATCAAATAAAACTAATTTTGACAGGAAAGAAATAAGCGTGGCGAGGGGACGCAGTTAAAAACGCAATCGGTAGAGGCAATTTGCCGTGCTTCGATCACACGTCCAAATACATATGCTCGTTCGGCCTCGTTTCCGTGCGTGCTCAGATGAATACGCGCCTGAACATGACAGAAACACACTTTTAACTATTACGATTAGGATTGGACAAATAAAACTACCAGCAAGAACTATGAAATATCGACCTTTCTCGAGAAAATTAGTGCTAATTGTGTTTCCAGTGTCTATTTTCAACTATTTGCAAACTTGTCTATAAAGATTTAAGAGAGTTTGAGCAAATATATCTATCTATCTATCTATCTATCTATATATATATATATATATATATATATATATATATATATATATACATATTATATATATATATATATATATATATATATATATATATATAAATATATATAAATTTAAAACAATTTAACGTTTCGCCTTCTATTTTTGCATTTTCAAAAAATTTTTGTTTTTGTATTCATTTTCCATCCTAAAAAATTTTTTTACACAATTAAAAAAATTCATATACGAATATGTCTACAATTTAAAAAACAAACAACACTTTTAGCAGTATTCAAATTTTTAAAATAAACTTAATTTTACCAATACGCACCTTGAACATTTTGTTTATTAATTAATCATGGAGTGCGACTTTTACGTCATCTATTTAGGTACTGAGGATACATGGAATGCTAGTGAGCTGTCAGAAAAAATAAAACACATTTGAAAAAAGCACGATATTATTATATGCCACAGGTCTTATTATAAATTAAATACACTATTCACTAACTTAATTCAATCAATTCGATCTCTTGCACAAATTTTCCCAAAAAATATATAGGAATGACGAGTCAATTATTAAAGAAGAGATTGAATAGCCATAAATATATGAAAAACGCCTTAACAGCCTTAAACAAACATAGAAAGGACGAAAGACATACATTTGATTAAAACAGTACCATAATTAAGAACAAAGATATGAATTACCAAAAATTACAAAAAGAAGAAATGATAGAAATGACAGAACGGACATAGGAAATTTGAGCCACATCTACACCAGCCTAAGTTAAACAAAAATATTAAGTAATCGATCCTGTTAATAAACGTCAAAAATTGAATATCCTCTTAAATATAACATTAAATGTTGGGTTTTTTCGTTTTTTTTTGGTGCATTATAAAATATAAAAAATAAAATAAATTTGCATTCCATGTATCCTCAGTACCTAAATAGACGAAGTAAAAGTCGCACTCCATGATTAATTAATAAACAAAATGTTCAAGGTGCGTACTGGTAAAATGAAGTTTTTTTTTCTGTTTTCTTCCTAAATAGGGAATTCAAAAGTGTAAAAGATAAATGCCTTTCTTATTGAAGATAAAACCATTTTAAGCTGGTGTAATAATGTGTATTTTAACATATACATGTATCTTACTTATCTATTCTTTAAAAATTACCTTAATTATCTCTCGTTTTGTTTTCGACACGTTTACTTCTAAAGGAATCCTAAAGGTGATAAATATTTCCATTCTGTAATTACGTCTATAATCTAGCTAAGGTTTGTTTGAATGCCTAAATAATTAAAATTAAGATTAGGGCTCTTAATTAAATTTCCCTTGATATAAAGCTGACATAAATTAGTTAGCTTACTTTAAACACTATTTTCTAGTTTTAACTTGATTAGTCCAATCATGAACATTTGGAATGTTTTATTATCCCAAACAACTAAAATTTACTGCACAGTTTAGTAGACTAAAACATTACAATCATTAATCAGATACAGCACTGAGTTAGGTCGGTAAGAACGTAATGGTGTCAATTTTACAACCATTTATTACCCTCTACCACATTCAGAAAACTCGATGTTTGATAAACTGCCTTGAAAAGATGTGTTGTTATTGGCTAGGACATTCAAATAAATGGTCTGTTAAAATTGGGTAACGTATCGAGTAAATTTACGTTCTTGAAATGGAATCTGATTTCTAATATTTGGGATAAAATGAACTACCCAATTTACGTTAACTATGTTCATTGGTAACGAACAAAATGAACTAGAGAGATTTATATAATAATGATTTTAAGATGCTTAATTGCTTTACACTAATCTTTGAAACATTTGCTTGTCAGGCTTTTTTAAATTATGATTTCGATGATAAAATTGGTCAACATTAACAATGGAAATTTCAAGAAAATTATGTGCAGGGAAAAAATTCTTTCATAAGAAATGTCCTTGTTGGAGATCCATATGTTAAGACAGATAGTATGCATTGATTAAACACTCTAGTTCTTAGGTAGTGCGGATATCTTTTGTCTTTTAGGATGTATGAGAGTTTACCAAATGATATCCAGAATAGTCCGACTCTTCTTTTTATTTCTTTAGTTTAACTGTCTTTATTTAGTTTTATTTGACCTAGATATATATACTCTGACACTTCCTCCAGTCTCCTTTGTGCGATCCTTATAACCGTTTCTTCAATTTAATTGGTAATTACTTTCGTTTTATCATAGTTCATTTTTAATCCTATTTTTGATACTTCGTTGTCCCGTTCTTCAATTTTTTTTTGCAATTCATCTTTCTTATCTGTTATCAAAGCTATATCATTCAAGTATCTTAGGTGATTCAATAGCTCTTCGTTTATGTTGATCCCATAATTGTTCCATTGTAATTTTTTAAAGACATCCTCTAGAGCTTGTTTAGTGCTGTGTTCTTCTGTTATTGTGATAGTGATTTTTGCATTGTTATATATGTTTGTTATTAAATCTGTGTATCTATGGTCGATCCTGCTATTTTGCAACAAGTTCTTAACTGCCCAATGCTCAACGCTGTCAAAGGCCTTTTCAAAATCTATGAATGCTATATATAGAGGAATTTGATATTCGTTGGCCTTTTCAATTAGAATTTTTATTGTCAGTAGGTAGGTGGTCAATGTGCTGAAGTCTTTCCTAAATCCAGCCTGTTCTCGTGTTTGGTAGCCATCGAATTTGGGGGTCAGTCTATTTGTCAGTATTTTAGTTAGCAGTTTATACATGATATTAAGTAGCGTTATTGGTCTGTAGTCTTTCAAATTTCAAATTCTTTAGGTCATCTTTTTTAAATAGTAAAAGGGTCATTGCTTCGTTCCAACTGGTTGATATCTGTTTTGTACTATGTATCTTGTTCAGAAGGATGAACAAAAAGTTTCTTGTTGTTTTTCTACCACTCTTCACCATTTCGGCTGTGATTCCATCTTACCTGGCGATTTTTTATTTTTCATTTATTTCAGGACCTTTTTAATCTCATTTTTACTAATTTCGGGTTGGTTGTCAGTGTTGATGTTTTTTATTTTAGTGTTTAATCGATTAGGGATTTCCTGTGGTGGTTTTTCCTTTGTATTATCAAGATTTATGTATATGTAATATTCTTACATTTTCTGTATAATTTGCTCAATGTCGCTAGTTTCTAGTTCTGCGTGGTTTTTGTATACCATTTATCTGTTTTTTTCCTAATTGTGGTTTCAGGTATTTCATGTTCTTGTTTTGCTGAATTACTCTTTCTATCTTCATTTCTTGTTTCCTTCTTTTATTTTCCTTGATATTTTTTCTAATTGTTTTGTTAGTCTCTGTATATTCTGCTGTGTTTATTTTACCTTCCTTAAGCAGCGTCTATTTTATTCATTTATTCCTTTATGTGTTGAGAGATATAGTTGTCCTTTTTGGATGATGCTTGTGCTACTTCTTTCTCGGATTGTAATAGTGTGTTCGTCAATATTTTATCTATTTCATCGATATTTTTATTCTCCAGGTTGTTTATATTTGGATTGTATTCCTTTATTTTTTCTTTATACTTGTTTGTGTGATGTTTGAGCTTTTCCTTATCTAGTTTTTATGTTTTACTGATTCTTTTTCTGGTTTCAAGAGAGCTGTTGTTTTGAATCTTTGCCCGTACAAGCCTGTGGTCGCTGCCAGTCGAAAATTATTGAAGCACGGTCATGTCTACAACGATCCTTTTTTGTGTCGAAAGTATATAGTCAATTTAATTTTTGGTTTTACCATTGGGACTTATCCATGTCCATTTTCGTTGTGGTTTCTTGTCAAAACTCGATATTATTTTTATAAATAAGTTAATTTAATTAGCATAGAAAATAGTATATTTTGGATGACTTTTGCATCAGATAGCTGCATACTTTTTCATCTTGTCCACTGTTGCAACGAAGCAAATATTTAATAGAACATTCAAATATTATAATGCAATTTTGAGAACAATATTTTTAAAATTGTATTAAAAGATTGTTAAAATAGTTTGAGGCTTGTATGAAGGCCTTTGAATCATCTGAACTAGAATATTTTTTCCATCTAGTAACTGAATTTAAATGATAATGGCAAAAAAATTAAAATTAAAATTATGTGTATAAGAATTTTGATCTCCTTTAATTCGCAATTCCCTCAAGTTGATCATATAAGTATTAGTACCTTCAACCAACGGGTAAAGAATATTAAGAACAAAATGAAGTAATTTGAAAAATAGAGTAAAAATATTTCAGTAAAGGAAAAATTCACTTGAAAATAAATTCATGAAAATTTATTCTGATTAAAATAACTAATGAAATATTTATAATAAAAAAATAGATTTTTCTCGTTTCTACAATAAGCGAAGGGATTTTCTTCGCCACTCATTGTCTAGGAGAGATTATTTTCACGGCACCTATTTAAGAAAGATTTTCTTCGCCGCACAATTTTTTATAGTTTTTTTTTACGCCGACACAGTAAGGGGTGTGATTTTCTTCGCCACATTTGTTCTCGAAAGATTTTTGTTGCCGCACTTATTCTGGGGAATTTTTGTAGCCACCATTGATTTGATCTTTCAATCTATTTAATTTACAAAACCACAATTTTTGTGTTAAGCACTTCGCAAGTACAAAAATATGTTTGTCTCTTGCAGGGGCGAATCCAGCCTCTCTCTTTGGGGGGGGGGGGGCGGTGATATCACAAAAGTATAGTATGACAAGAAAAACAAATTCTCAACGGGGGGGGGGGGTGCAAGCAGCATACTTATTCCTTATATAAAAAGCAGAATTGGTTCTATTTTCCTGAACTCAGAGCTCCTGAGAGGGAGGGGGACGATCGCAAGCATGCACATTCCTATAATCTATTCAAGAACTAGAGAGAGTAATAAAACTGTTACCGAAACCTCCAACGTACCTGCTCCAGTGCCGCAGGTAACTGAGAACTGCCGTAAATCTAATTATATTTAAATATATTTTATAAATTTACTGCAACATAAAATTTCTGATAGTTTAATTTAATTTCTGTCAGTGAGCAGAGTACACCTTACAGTTTGTTCTTGGTGATTTATCTTGTTTACGCTTGTGTTTATATATCATTTGAGATTGGTGAGACACGATGAATGTTTATGATGCCTTAAGATTTTAATATCTGGATAAAAATGTTAAAAGCTCTGTTGAGATGTGTTCCAATATGACAGGAGTTGGAAAATCTACTATGTATCAAATACTGAAGGAGAAAAAATGACTGGAATTGTTAAGCAGCGCGCCTACTGGTTCGGTTCGGTTCAGACCGCTCGGCTCCGCACAATCAGCCAGTTTTGGTTTACACGTAAATAAATGAGAGCCCGCTCACTGGTTCCGACCGGCCAGAACGCTTCAGCGCTTTCAGCATCTGCGTCTCTCATTTATTTACATGTAAACCAAAACGGGCCGATTGCGCGGAGCCGAGCGGTCTGAACCGAGCGGAACCAGTGGGCGCGTTGCTTTAGTACTACCAAGCCACATTCAATCACAAGCAGACGAAAAACCTCGTTGGAAGAAGAGATAAAAACTGCAATTAAAGGGGTTGTATATGCATTTTATTATGAGAAGCAGATCCCAACAGTCTACAAAATTCTTACTAAAATCAATGAAGATCGCGATTTACCTGAAATTAAAAGAACTGATCTCTGGAAATTGCTCAGAGAATTTAATCTTTGCTGGGAAAAACCAGAAAATCTATTCCTAGAGATCGTCCGGAAACTGTCCGTTGGAGAAGTAAATATCTCTCTCAAATAAAAGGTACAGTTGCTAGAAATAACACAATTAACAAAATTAGTAATTTAACTAAACTTTTGAAAGATTTTTTTGGATAAAGTTGCTGCGGAAAATTGGGAAAAATCTATATAATAAAAGGATAAAACAAAATGTGAGAGATCTCATGATCGGTGAGATAGAGGAACCAATTATAATTAATTTGAGCGAAAATAGTTTCACTGACATTGATTAGGAATTAGATACGTAATGTTTACTAGTGTAAACACAATTTATTATTTAAATTTTTGTTTTTGTTGTATTTTATTGTTTAATATTGTTTATATGTTTTTTTTTAATTTTTTTATATATTTTTATTTTAGTGTGTCCGACTCTTTAATTTTATATATATTTAATTCTTATTAGCCGTAAGTTTTTTATTATTTTATTATTGTATTTGTGTCTTTTTCTTAAGCGTGTAGAATTAACATGTTTATCTTATTTTTTTGGGCTATCGTATTTCCATATAATAAAGTAAATTAAATTAAGATATCAGTAAAATAGAAATAAAAATAAGTAGGTCTAATTTTAATTACAACATATAAAAAGTAATTACATTTGAATCCCTTTTTAGTGTTTAATTGAAATTCTGCAGATGGTTTAAGAAATAAATAAACTGAAACTTCAAATACCCTAAAAATGTTTTAATTAATAATAAAATGACCGATGGCCTCAAAAATATTTTTATATATATATGATTAACTTTTTGTATTTTTGACAATCGATATTTTGTAAGTATTTAAATTATAATTTCGAATTTTTTGAGAGAATAAGGCTACGTTTTAGTCCATTATTATAGACCGGTATTTTTGATTATAAAATTTGTAACCCATTCCTATGAAAAATATATGTGTCTAACAGATTTTGCTAAAGACACCAGACCAAAGAACATAGGTAGTTTGCGAAGAGAAAAAGGGTAAAAAATGATTTATTACTCTCTCTAGTTCTTAAATAAACTGTAGTAGAACAGGAAAAATCGGGTCCATTTTCCTAGACTCAAAGCTCTTGGGGGGGGGGGCGATCGCCCCCCCCCCCCCCCACTGCCCCCCCCTTGGATCCGCGCCTGGTCTCTTGCAATAGATGTAATAACTTTTCTTCCCATATGATAATATGCATAAAACGAATTTTTTTCAATATCCCAAAATTATTAACCATTTTTTTTATTCGCAATAAAAAATAACTTTTTTTGTAAGTCTATGGCCATTAAGTTAAATAAAAGTAAATTTTCTTTTTATAAGTATTGTTTAAAAAGTCATAAAACCGAAGTTCATGAAGTATCTTCGTTTCTCCCTTTTAGAAATAAATTAAGTTGGTTTTACAAGTGGTATAAAAACTAAACAAATAAAGGTGTAACAAGCCCACGTTTTGCCTATAAAGTAGCTGTTTTCCTTTTAAATACAACACAACACTGTTCGGGCAAATGGAACATAAAACTCTACTAAAGGATAATGACCTAATTCTAGAAGGATTTCTTTCAAGATTTAGCGGTGGAAATGTGTCCGTTTCAAAAACCAGCAAACCGAAACAGGGCATTAATTATAACGCTATAAAGCAAAAACTCAATATACCAGGGTAGATTTTATGGATTCAGTTTTTTATGCAAATAAATTTAAAGGCAATTATTGGTTAAAATTACGTATTTATGTACCATGCTTAATTTCTTTCTAAAAAGTGTACATATTTATTTATTTTCTTTTTAAAAGAATTACTCTTGCATATTTGCATCATTTTATGTTTAATTTTTAGTCCATACTTGTATGAAAATTTGCTTTTTTAATAATGAAATTTTAAAATATGCAATTTGAGTTGCTTAATTTGATAGCTCACTTAAAAGAATAAGCGAAAATTTAAATTAGACATTCTCAATTTTAGCGGTGGAAATGTATCCTTTTCAAAACCACACAAACCTGAAACCAGTCTCTAATTAAAGCATCATAAAGGGAAAAACTCATTATATCAGAGCAAATTTTATAGCTGCATTTTCGTTTTATGGAAAGTAATTTATAGGTAATTATTAGTTAGTTAACCTTATATAAATAAATATCAGACAAGCTGGAGTTTCGCAGCATACCTACTAGAAGCAATTTCTAGTTATTATGTAAATTTGTTAGTTTTAATACATATTTTGTTACTTTTACACTTTGTAATAGTTTGTTGATCAATATGTTTAAAACTGTTAGCATAATTTTAAATTTCCGATATAAATTAATATTAAATATTAAATTTGTACCAAAGTATTTCATTCAACACAAGATATATATATATATATATATATATATATATATATATATATATATATATATATATATATATATATATATATATATATATATATATATATTGTTATGTATGACGATCAAAATTGCGGATAAATTTGATAAATAAATATAAATTAATCACTTTTACCGGTCATTTTATATAAATCTTGAAACATAAGCCAAACAAAAACCAATTCTAACAGGAATCCTGACGGTGCATTGCTACCTAAAGGGACACCTCAAGAAACTCGGATTTGAAGAGAAGGAAGAGTGCAGATTTTGCGAGGAAGAGAACGAAATCTTTATCCACATTTTTTTCAGAGTGCAGCGCTTTAGAAAACCTTAGAATACGGTTCTTAGCAGCACATCAAAGATAAGAAGAGAGCTACCTACTTTAAAGCCGTCCTGAGGGAAATAGGACTGGAAGACCTGCTCTAATCGGCAAGGTATCCCTAACGACTTGGCAGTATAAAGGGAACATACTAGATCTATTAGTTTGCAGTGTATTGATCCCCATTTCCACATACATATATACATCCATACATTGCTTGTCTAAATGAGAAATATTACCGTTAATTAACTGTTGAAAGTTTAGTGATTTCGATTCGTAATTGGCATACTCAAAAACTTTTACAATAACATTTTTATCTGAGTATGATAGCGACCTGTAGTATGACAAAATGTCATATTTTATTTGCCTAGTAGGCAGTAGATTTTCTAAAAATTACAAATTGTATATCATTCAATATTCACATTGTGTAACTTATTCTATTGTATATTATAAACCAATTATTTCATTTGTGATACCCTATATGCTGTTAATTAAAAGATCCATTTATATTAAAACTCCCTGGTATAATTATATCGTTAAAATTGCATGGGAACAGCCACAATTGCTCGCCTTTACTAATGGATACAAAAATATATTTTATATATTTTTTAAATGAGCTAAACGGTTTTAAAAATGCCATTAGGGATTTTCTTCTCTGAGTATATAAAGGAAAATTTTAAAAGAAAAAAGCACCAGCCGAATTAGGGATTAAAAAATCTCAGTATTTAGAGTAAGTAGGAAAAAATTTTGTCGTGAAGTAAAAATATGAATATTCTAATAAATGTTTTTACAAGTTACTGAGCTTTGCAAATTATGTTTTAGAATTTGACCTGTTCTGCTTGTAGCATTATAGAAAAACAAGGGAAATCAGTTACAGTTATTTGGATGGGTGACCGTTGGGAAACTACATAATTAGATGACTAAAATATGGTTATCGGGTTTACATTATATCTGTTTTTGTTTGTTTGTACGACGTTTCCATTAGGTTGTATCTCCAGTCGTCACCAGGTATAAACTGAATAATCATTGAACATAAAACACTTTATTCTCCCTTGGCTTCGCCGTTGCAGTTGCAGGATAATACCTTTTATTTTATTATATATTAAAATCGATAGTGCTGAATAAAACAAATCAAATATCGGCTTATTTTTAGTAATATAAGGACGATATATCACTAGGCGGAATAAAATGTTCGGGAAATATTTAATATTAAAATATATAGACCCAAATGTTTGACGTCTTTACTGCAGTGCTAGGAAATTTCAATATAATACTGCATTTCACTTAAAGCTATACCATTATGTAAATACCGGGGACTTCAACACATTATAAATTAATAAGGATGCAAATTGCCAGACACTACAGCGTGTTTGCTTGATTAAATAAGCTTTAATTTTAAATTTATTTACAACAGACTCTACGAAAATCTGAAGTGACTAGAACGTAACAAGAAAAATTAAGTTACAACACTCATTTAGTTAAAATAATATTAAAGTCAAGAATAAGGACTTTACTTGATCTTTTTAATTGGATGATTTAGAGTTAATACTAATACTTCTTCCTATGAAAGAACGTGAAAAAATTTATTGCAGATATCTGAAAGTTTGAAGTCTTAGTATATGATAAATACGTAAAAAAGTACGGCTAGATCAGCCCTGTTTTTTTTATAAACAACGTCCAAATTCGGAAAATTCGATTTTCTGTCCGTAGAAGTTTTCGGTTACATTTTAGAGAAAACTTGTCCAAATGAATGTTGTGGGTATTGAAAAGACCTTTAATTTAATTTTTTATACGTCAAAATCGATAAATAATTTATCGAGATAATGGCGAAAAACCACCTTTTTTGCACTATTTTATAAATGTTAATAACTTTTGCAAGAAAGGCCGAAAGTGATGTATAATCCTTTGATGATAAGGCCATTATGTGCCTTTATAACTGTGCGAAAGCTGGACCAAATCGGTTTGGAAGTTTATGAATAATCTTAATTGTTTATCCCAGATACTGAATGTTCAGACAATTGTCCTTACCCGGAGGATGATTCTACAGATATTTGCAAAAGTGGAATGGATTCTTTGAAGTTTAAACTACAACCAAGGATGAAAAAACGATGGATTTTTTTAAAAAATTGTTGTTAAAAAAACCGTTTAAAAAAGGGGTACCTTTTTTACGTATAAAGAATTGGAATAACTTTGTTAATTTTAATGATACAAGTTTGTGAATAAGTGGACTTGAAAGCTGGTGAAAAAACATAATTTAAAAAAAAAGTCTCCCACGACCAATTGGAGCTAAGATAGCATTTTTTTAAAAATCATATCTCTTTTGTTTATAATTATCAAGAGCCAAAATTTTCACAGATTTTAAACGAAGACCTTTATTTTATGATGCAATTGATAAGTATGAAATTCATGCATCGTTAGTAAAGTGAAGATACTTTTGCAAGTGCGTTGTAGCGAGTAGTGAAGAAAGCTCGGCTTTATCACGGTGTGCTTCTGAAATTCAAACTTCACATTGGAGTGCGCAATAAAATTGTACGATATCTTGGGTTCCAGATAACGTAGACCCTTCATTTTTTTTAAGCTGGGGTAACTCGACGAAATATTACGAACTGACTTATTTTCATTATCATAGAAAATCGGGAAATACCGGAAAATTGACATTTCACCGGAAAACACATTTTTTGGCAATATTAACACTAATTTTGTTTCAAAGAACTTTACTAGCAGTATTTATATACATATATATATATATATATATATATATATATATATATATATATATATATATATATATTCTCGGAATAAATAATCTAGGCATATGTTTATGGATAATACAAAACTTTATTTTTTTTTAATACACTTTAAATACCCTAAATACACAATCGACTTTTTTTATTTATATAACTCAATGATAAAAATTTATATTTCTGTTCTTGCTCTTTTTTATGGAGGCTCTTCTTCGTCATTATTTATCATTGCTTGTAGCAAATCGTCATCTTCCTCTGCGTCATTTTCGTCTTCAATTATCACGCAGCGGAGTTGTCGCATTCTTTATCTCCCTCATCGTTGCAGTTTAAACAAAGAATTGTGCAATTGAAACCTTGCTTTTTGCAGCCACATCTACTTGTTTTGCACCCAGTAGTGCACTTAGATGTAATTACAGTTAAAGTTTCGTCGGGTGTCAAATTTTCAGAAGTGTAAATTGGTTTGAAGCCATGGTTATGTTTTCGCCAGCTATATTTGGTTGCGTCCATCCTAACGATATTTGCAATTGATAATAAATTCTGAGAACGTGTCTAACTTCTGTCATATAAATTAACAAAGTTATTATAATTGTTTATAAGTAAAAAGGTACCCCTTCTTTAAACGTTTTTTTTTTAAATAACAATTGCTTTCAAAATCCATCGTTTTTTCATCTTTGCTTGTAGTTTGAACTTTAAAGAATCCATTCCGCTTTTGCAAGAATGTAGAATCATCCTCTGGGCAAGGACAATTGTTTGAACATTCAATGTCTCGGATAAACAATTAAGATTATTCATAAACTACCAAACCGATTTGGTTTAGCTTTCGCACAGTTCTAGAGGCACATAATGGCCTTATCATCAAGGGGTTATACATCACTTTCGGCCTTTCTTGCAAAAGTTATCATTTATAAAATAGTGCAAAAAAAGTATTTTTTCGCCATTATCTCGATAAATTATTTATCGATTTTATCGTTTAAAAAATGAAATTAAAGGTCTTTTCAATACTCACAACTTTCATTTGGACAAGTTTTCTTTAAAATGTAACCGAAAAATTCTACGGACGGAAAATCGAATTTTCCGACTTTGGATGTTGTTTATAAAAAAACAGGGCTGATCTAGCTGTACCTTTTTACGTATTTATCACCTACTGGGTGCCCCCTACTTGCAATAAATTTTTACATAAAATCGCCACAAATTCAATAGGAAGACTGAAGTAAAAGTAAATCTCTTTAACCACATTACTGAATGTAGAAAAATGCTGTTTTTGTATTTGATAAATGCCTCTCAATATGCATGCATGTAGTTTACTTTGTAGAATTGTGTAATTTTTAATTAAGCACATTTCAAATTACACAAAAGTGATTTGAGCAGTTTGTTGATAAATACGTAGTAAAGTGTAAGCATTGCCGCTACATATGTTAATATTCTTCAATGCAAATATCTCTTGTTTTAATATATTTTATAGCACGAAGTAGTCTCGTAAAACAAGCATTTTTCCCTGAATGATTTCTGAATCACGATAAGTATTCAATATTTAACTTAATAAATAACTAATGCGAACACTTTTGGAGCTTAGTATGTTTCACTTAATTATCCTTGAAATGTCAATTGTCAAAATTTAATTATTAATATATTCCGAAATACATGAAGAATTATGTGAGGCCCTGGTTATGTTAAAAATTATAGTTCCACTTAAATTGCCTCAAACAAAGTGTTTTCAACTTAAAACTGTTAAGCTTATTATGTTTTTATATGTTCAAAATCTAAAATTAATATATTTTTAATCAGTCTGATCAGTACCTTTAGTGTCACTCGATATAAAATAAATTTTTCCACCGACATATCGGTGTTCTGGCTTTTCGTATTTTATCGACATATGAATTACTGAATGGACCCGTAGTGAAAGTTTATGTTTATGTACGGGTTAACTTTATCTCTCCATTATACCGTTATCCTAAAGGGTCTAGCAATTTCCTACCTTAAACATAGTTTGAAACAAGGTCTATCTTAGGACAGGGAAGATCAACTAATTGTAATACTTACTCCCTTCGTCTGTGATTATTAGTAATGTTGTATTTGGACCATATCCCTCGGGGTTGAATACGCTTAAGCCGATGTGGTATTCCGTGTAGGGGAGCAGGTTTGCAATTATATGTTTCTGAAACAGAATTAACGGAATTGATCTTAAATGAAAATTGTATACTCAAAGCCAAGTGGGAAATTATGAAAAGGTAAAAGGGAAGTTCTACAAAATAAAAATGTTACTGTTTAAAGAATTTTTAAAATATTTGTACATCATAACTGAGCAGTTGTTAACCTGTAGCATAAAAAATATTCATTATTACAATTTATTGAGCTGATCGAATATAATATGAAAAGAAGCCAAACTGTTTAAGATTTTCACTTTTTGTTTTTTAATTAAAATTATATTTTACTACTATGTTAAATATGGCAATGCCAAAGTTAAGAAATAAATAATAATAAAGGTGTTTAGGTACCTATTTAAAAAATTCATGGTCTACAAGTTCGTTTTGTTAAATAAATTTAACAACGGTGAATTATTAAGATCTAATTGTTCATTCAAAATATTACCTGTGTTCTTAATCTCTAATGATTCTAATAAAGTCAAGATTTTGCTTTTATTTTCGTTATGTAATATTTTGAAGTTTTCATTAAAGCTGTGATTTCGAGTTAAAAGATATGTTACGAACTCCGAATTATGTTTTTTGTGTAGGTGATCTCTTTTGTGCTCTGTAATTCTAATATTAAATATGCGGCCTGTTTGACCTATGTAACTTTTTTGGCATGAACCACAATTTAATTTATAAGTTTCGCATTTCTGCTCTTTGCTATTTTTAACATATTTGCCAAAGTTTATTCTTCGTTTTGAAAGAAATATTAATATACTGCCTTCTTAATATTCTTTAATTTTGTTGGATATATTACCTACATGACGAGTTGTTTTGAATTTGTTGTTTTCTTTTGTTGTGGGATCAATTAATAACATAACCTTATTCGTTGCAGTCTATAAATTAAATTTCATACCAAAAAAGTTATATAGGTCAAAAAGTCTGCACTTTTAATATTAAAATTAAAGAACACAAAAGAGACTATTTACACAAAAACACAACTTAGCTTACGCAATATATTTTTTTATCTCAAAACCACAGCTTTCACTCTATTGGAATCATTAGAGACTAACAAATTTAAGAATACAGATAACAAATTGAATGATCAATTTGATGTTAATAATTCACTATTGTTGAATTTATTTAATAATAATATGAATTTTTAAATCTTAAGTCTTGAATAGGTATTCAAACATCTTTATTATTATTTATTTTTTAACATTGTTTGTCAATGCCAATTTTGACATTTGATGAAGTAGCAGTGCTACGAAATTTGTTATCTGTATTTAAAATATAATTTAAATAAAAAACAAAAAATGAAGTTTGGTTTCTTTTCATATTTTATACGTAACTATTATTATACTGATATATAAAAAATTTATGTTTTACAAATATCAATATCGACTTGCTAAAAAGCATCAATAAAATTGAATTTACATGCTTGAAGCAGAGACAAGATAGCGCCACCTGTCGTACTGCATGCAAAACAATAAAATAATGATGCTGTTACAGATCGTGTCATTTCTGGTTTTAAAGACTAAACTAGCTTGAAAAACATTATTATTTACTCTATTTAGTTTTCTTTCTCTGGCCATTTTTAAAAAGTAAGGCCTACAGCACCACAAAGAAGAAATTTGGAACCAAATTCGTGAAATTCTGAGGCTCTTACTGGGAAACTTATTTCAAAATTTTGGAGTAACATACCCACCAACGGAGTCGCGTTGCCAACTTGACTACTAATTTTATTACTAGTGAAATTTTCCTTGCCAGGGAGAAAAAAAAGGATTTTTGCATTGAGTTGTGACAAGTGATGAAAAGTGGATCTCTATTGACGACTCAAAGCGCAACACTACAACCAGTGCGCAAAATACGTGGAAAGAAGGCTTTGCTGTGTATTTGGTGGAATGATTACGAACTGCTTAAACTTGGTGAAACAACTACTGGCCATCGATGTTGAAAACAATTAATAAAATTGAAGAAATAACGACCAATATGCGTCGAAAGGTACGATAAAGTCATTTTTCAACATGCCAATGCTCGGCCCCACGTTGCAAAATGTGTAAAAAACTATTTCAAAACGTTAAATGGGATGTCTTACCCAACCCACCGTATTCACTGGACTTGGTCTCTTCGGACTACCATTTATTTCGATCAATGAAGCACGGAGTTTCAGAACAACACTTACATTCTTATGAAGAAATGAAAATTTAAATTGATAAGTGGTCCTCTTCAAAAAATGAACAGTTCTTTTGGAAAGGAATCTATGCTTTGACAGAAAGATAGGAAAAAGTCATAGCTAACGAAGGCCAGTACCTTGATTATTAAGGCAATTCATTTTGTTCTGAAAATAAATGCTAAAATTTTGCAAAAAAATCGACATTATCATTCAAATACAATGTTTTTTAAATTATTTAAAATTTCTATAGATGTACTTGCCAAAAGTTTTTCTAGAAAATAAAGCAACAAGGTAAGATGTGAATCAGTTCAAAATAAATTATAATGCTGGGTAATGTAGTTAATCTAATTATAAATAAATAACATAGAGCATTTCAGACAATTTAGGGAGAGCAAAGCTTGTTAATATAGTTTTGACAATCAAATCAAAAGTATTGACTTAAGAAGAATCTATTTTATTTTACTTAGGGAAAGAGGTATTTTTTATTAGTTGCAATTTTTTATTGCAAATGTTTCTTAAATATCTTATAAGGAATAAAATTATCAATATCACCTCATGAAAATATGATTGTCATTTTCTTTACAATTTTAAGTCATCATTCCATAATTAGAGTATCTCGTACATACGCTAATATTTATTTTATTTATAAATCAAAAATACAATACATACAAAAGCCAACTAAAACATTAATTGTAATGAAAAACAAACGACGAAAAATGGCAAATATCAGAGTGGCCGTTTATATTTCGGAAATAACGAACAAAAATAAATATGTATCATTGAAAATGATTCTATTGTTTTATAAAATATACTCCACGATGTTTAATATACTTTTACGTGCATCGGAATCAATTCCAAATACATTTTTGCCATTGTTGATATGGTATCCAAAACATGCTTTTTGAACACCACCACCATTTCTTCTGAAGTAGAAATTGGTAACCACACAGTATGTTGTTCATGCATGGGAACAAAAAGAAGTCATTGTGTGCCAAATCAAGGCAGTACGGTGGATGAGTGCTCAAAAGTCACTTGTTTGAGCCGAAGTGTACGATCTCACATTGCATTCATCATTTCCAAAATTTTGTCGCCCATCCACTGCTTCTTCTTTTACTGAAGCTTAACAGGAGTTAAAAATTGATCATAATCTTAGATCACTGAACCCTTGAAAGCCGTCCACATGTCTTCTACTGGAAAATCTTCTATGACGATCTTATAGATGTTTTTTAAAGCACCGTAATCGTATTTTTTGAGTATTTTGCTAGTTCCAGTCGACACAAGCCTTATTTTATAAATAAAATTATGTGGGATCCAACGCGAAAGTAGCTTCTTCAGGGCCAAAAATTCAAGCAAAATATTATATACGCTAGTATTACTAATGTCCCAGCCTTACAGAATGCTATATGACGATCTTGCATTATCAGTCCACGGTGAGCCTTGATATTTTTTTGCGCTGCAACCAATTTTGAACGACCTTCATGCAACTCATCAGTGAGCGAACGACAGTCGCAACTGAATTCACTAAACCAGAGATATACAGTGATTTTTATAGGTGCTTCATTGCCATATAAGGTATTAAGTTTAGCGATGCACTCTTCTTCAAATAAACCACATAGAAAATTAATTCCATTTCTTGACACAGATAAAATTTTGTAACTGTAAACAATACAAATAGCTTCCTTATGTCAAAGCGTTCAGAGTACGTATACCATCTAAAACGTCAAATTTTACCATTGATATGTCACACGGACCTAGCAAGGCGAGTGTTGCTATTTCCAAAAATATAAACGACTACTCTTGTATACATAATTACGCATACATATCCAAATGAACCAAACATTATTTCCAACCTAAAAAAGTAACTTGTACATCCACGCAAACACAAGTTAAATTTAATAATCCAGTCAGGTCTAAATTTTGGTATCAATTATATATCATAAACCGAACTAATTTTTCCCAATTCTTCATTTAAAAATGCCGTAAGCTGGCTTTAGCTGGAAATATAGTGTTGTCTTATAGCTTCCTTGAACTGATGCCATAAGCTTTCTATTACATTAAGATTAGTAGTCTCTGGCAGTGTTTCGATAACTTTTGGGAGATTACAAATCATTCAGTGTATAATTTTCTTAGCTTTATGCTTGACATGGATAAAATTTAAATATTCTTTTTACTCTAAATTTTTTAGATTCAATTTAAGAATATGCAAATAAATATTCTGATCCACAGCTCCATAAAATGTAAATTTCCTGATTCTTTGTCGGAAATACATTCTCCAGCCATCGTGAAGTCTCTCCCGTGCTTCACAGTACCTTGCAAATTCTTTTCTTTTAGGATTCTTTAGTCCTTTTCGATACACGATGCTTACCATATCAATCAATCAATCAATCAATATTTATTCATGATTATCCATACAATACAGTATCATCACATGTCCAGGTATAAAATAAACTTAATAATTACAAAAATTTAAACTTAAAATAGTCTCTGTAATAAAACAAGATCTCGAATTTTCTACATAAATCCCATCAAAGCTATAAAAGGCGTTTTGTTGTTTTCTTCTTCTACTTAGTGGGTAGTTTTCGGAGTTACTGTTCTTGTATAACAGGCTACACAATATATGCATACATGGAACAGTTAGTATTTTTAAAGAAGTAAATGATATTCTGCAACAATCTACAAAACCCAAATCAACCATCACTCTCACATACCTCCTTTGAACTGCAAAAACCTTAAAAGAATTAAAGGAATGACTCCTACAAAACATGATATATCAAATGTGAGTGGAATTTTGCATATTAAGCATTCATCAAAAGTGCATCGGAAACACTGTTCCTGAGATTTCTCAAAACAAAAGTTGTCCAACTTAGTTTCCTGGTCAACTGGATTCAGTGCTCCTCCGAAGTCAATTTGGTGTTAATATAAACCCCCAAATAGTTGACGAGACTGTATGCAAACTGTAGGGGACGCAATGCAAAAAAAAATTTTGGATTTTAGCTTCATTCCTGTTTAACGTAATCACTGGCTTATGGAGACTTGTGCTTCATTCGATTTAAGCTGAAGGATCTGTAGTTCAAACACAGCAGTATCATCTGCAAATAGCACCATTTAACCGGGAGGCAAGCGGGTATGTCATTGATATGTTACAAAAATAAACTTGGGCCCAATACAGAGCCTTGTGGAACATCATACCTAATAATGAATGCTTTTGGAAGACGAGTTTCCCTGGTATGAGTAATACTGGAGTTGATCCGACAAGTAGGATATTATCCGCGCAGCAGCACTGGAATGGATGTTATATCCGATAAGTTTTTAAGCCAACACGTCATGAACGAAAAATGTTAAATCTGCATTCATCACTAAAAATTACTTCTTGTCAGAATCTAAAATCTTTATCCAAGTATTCTTGCGAAAACTGGAAATATTTTAGCTTTTATACCATAATGATCCATGGCTTTGTCCTAGTTACTTAATTTGTGCTTCTGTACGATATTTTGAGTAGTTTCAGGAATAGCAGTTTTGTTTGAACATCTTCCCATCATATTGGTTACTTTCGGTGATGAAATTTTGATCTTTTCGTCTACTTTTCTTAAAATCAACCTCTCATCATTAGATATGCTTAGAGAGCTATCTCGTAACGAGGTGTATATGGTCTGTACTAACCCCTAATCCGCGATACTAGAAAATTGTATTCTACGTAGTGGTTTCTGTTGTCTTATACGTAGTTGTGTCATATAGTATATGTGTTAAGTAGGAGATCTTGTTACTGTTACTGTTTGCATCTCTAGAATGGTTGAAATTATGGTCAGCAAGCAGGAAGCAAACAAGTTAAAAAGTATACCGCTTTCTGATAATACTATTTCACGCAGAATAGACGATATGTCCAATGATATTCGAGATCAGGTAGTCGAAAAGTTAAAGAAGAGCCCACATTTTGCTTTGCAGTTTGACGAATCTACAGATGTTTCAGATTGTGTTCAGTTTGTAGTATTTGTGCGATTTGAAGCAGATGATAGTATCGCGGAAGAAATCTTATTTTTAAAAAGCACTTGAGATTACGACATTGATCTGACAAAATGTATCGCTATTTATAGCGATGGTGCTAAAAGTATGTCTGGCAAAAATAGCGGACTTGTTGCGAAGTTAAAATCAATAATGCCAAATGTAACATAGACACACTGTTTTCTTCATCGATTAGCTCTAGCCTCTAAGGTTTTAACGTCTGATTTAAATGACTTGCTTAAAGAGGTAATAAAAATTGTGAATTCTATCAAAGGTAAAGCCTTGCAAACCCGACTATTCCGAATCGTTTGTGAAGATATGGGTGCGCTTCATCACAATCTCCTTTATCACACAGAGGTCAGGTGGCTATCCAAAGGAAAGGTATTGATAAGAGTTCTAGAACTTGAAGCTGAATTGCTAATGTTCTTACAAGATGCTAAATCTGAATATGTTAATCACATTTCTGACCTTTTTGGCTCTTGAAATTATCATTTCTGGCAGATTTTTTTAGTCATCTCAATAATTTGAACAAGAATCTTCAAGGTAGAGATGAAAATATTTTAACAGCGAAAGATGAAGTGAGAGCATTCCATGCAAAACTTTATTTATGGTCAACCTCTCTGCAAAAAAACAAATTTGAATCATTTCCATGCTTTCAAAAGACTGTTGAAGATAATGCAACAGATCAATCGCTTGTGGTTAGAGCTCACATTCCCTGCATGACACAGAGCTTGCATAATCTGCAAGAGAAATTATTAACATCCTTTCCATAGTTGCACTCTGAAGCTGACAATGGGCGCAGATGGATTCTTAACACTTTCTTAGATAAGTCAATAGTTGATCTCACTACAAATGTGAAAGAAAATCTTATAGATTTAGCTGCTGACGGCATGCTTAAAATGGAATTTTATTCACAAACTGTTGATGTGTTTTGGGTGAAAAGGAAACAAGAATATCCTGAGCTGGCAAGGGAAGCTCTTAAATTATTACTGTCATTCGCCACTTTATACTTATGTGAATTGGCGTTCTCTTCAATGGTGGACATTAAAACTAAAAAAAGAAATAGGCTTCAATTAGAAAATGATTTGATTATTAACATTTCAAAAATAGCATCACGATTTGACATTTTTTTGAAAAATAAACAAGCCCATCCTTCTCACTAAAATTGTGTTTTACTGTAGTGAACCATGTAGAACCTTGACTTTTTTTTTGCCGGCGACCCCCCGAGTAAGGCTCCGCGACCCCCTAGGGGTCGCGACCTACAGATTGAAAAACACTGGTCTAGCCTGTATAAACTACAGCAAGTGGGTAATGTTTTTCTCATAATATTGAAGAACTTTTTTAGATTTCTTTTGACATACGAGTATAATTAGAGCATCATTATCATGTATAAGTTCGCAAGTGTCTATATTTTATTAATATTAACTCAAAACAAATTTTTACGTACGTGGAACAGCTGGTATGACGTTCGAAAAACGTCTAAACAATGAACAACAAACCCCTGTTTTTTTATATTTAAGTGAAGGACAAAAGATGAACGAAAAAAGTAAATTGTTTTTCTTTAGAATCGTCCTTTTTTGATGTGGGTATGTGTGAAAGGAAAGCTTTTTGTTTTTATGTTTACTATTTGCTGAAAATAACGACGTTTCTGTATACGAGTAGTTCAATGTGGGTGTTATTTTAAAACATTAAAACAAACGTCATTCAATAAAGAAAGAAACATGATGTTTTGCGTGTTTTAAGTGTTGTAGAACTTTTTACTCTTCGTCATAATAAAAATTTGGGTGTCAATCACAAACCAAGTTCTTTTTTATTATTTATTAATTTAGGAAAACTAAAAATTGTAATACATTAAGAATAAGTACGATAAAAATTGTTGGACATTATATTAATAAGCAAAAATGTAATATGTTAACTTTATGAAGACTCGGTGTGCAATACACTTCATTTAGTAGATATATTATATTAATTAAATTATCATATAGTTTTAAAAAATTTCCTCTGTCTGAAATAACCTTCACACTTAAAATTTCTTGAGTCACTGTTCTTTGAGAGAGTAAAACTATCTGACTCCTGTTCTCCTACAGAACATTCCGGCTCCAGCTCTTTCATATTGTCGAGATTCATCTGTATACCAATAAGACCCATTTTTCGGTATATTTTGCTTTTCCTTTCAATACTCCCTGCTTGGCAAAAGCATTTCAAAAGAGTGGTCGAGTTTCAAAAACCAGCGCCATGTAATTTGTTTCCATGGGGACTGATGGATACCTCTGCACCAAGCGTCCTCAAAAATTTATGATTGATGCAGTTTAGAACCAGGCTTTTGTATTAACACAGGAATAAAAAATTATAGATTTATGTTTTTTGTATAATGATCAAAAAATATTTTAGAAAAATGCTAATTAAAGAAAAATTTTAAGGATACTTTCATGTACTACAGTAATTCTAATTTTTTCGAAGAATAACCCCACATCAAAATAAACACAATCAGCAAAGCAATAATAATTATAATACACGAAGCAAAGAGCATGATTATTCATTAATTTAGGTAAAAATTAGCATTGAATGCTGTTACTGCTTACATTGGGTTGAAATTTCTGTTTTCCAAAAGGCTTACTTCTAATTATGTTTTGGAATCTTAATTAGACCCTTTAGTGATGTTTAAACACGATTATGAAACGATTTAACTAAACGAGAAGTATAAAAAGGTTTGTTTCTTATGTAAATTATGTTTTTTAACTTTCACGGAACTGTACAATACTATACTTATAGTTAGAGTCAGAATTTTTTTGCACGAGTTCAAGCCCAGAAATTTTCGTTGCTTACTAATAGTCGTATACATTTGGTTCAGTGAGGGAACACCCAATCTACGAACATATGACAGATAGTTTTGAGACATTATTCTTCTAATCCAAGCCATACGTTTCAAAAAATCTGGCGTTATGGGTAGAGCAAGATAGAAAGAGACAACCTAAACAAACGAGTCATTTCGTTGTATGAATACAAACTTTATTTTGACTTCAGTCAAAACATTATTTCATTTATAAAGTAATATATATATATATATATATATATATATATATATATATATATATATATATATATATATATGAATCAGTATTAATCTGGGAATACATCCGTCCGTTCGTTCATTTGGCATCTTTTGTGCTTGCTGGTTGTAGATCAACTGAAAGATATTCAAGGTGCCTTGCTGTGTATGTTTTATTACAGGTGTCACATGCGATTTTATATATGCCTTAATTTTGTAGATTGATTTTGTCTTTTGGATTTCTTAAAGAAGAGCCTATAGTTTTGTGTGGTTTGTAAGCTGTAGATATGTTACGTTTCCAAGGCCACTTGCCGAGGATAAACAAATCACCATACTTCCTTACATAAAAGGCACAACAGACAGAATCGGCTCCGGAACATAACATATCTACAGCCTACAAACCACACAAAACAATAGGCTCTTCTTTAAAAAATCCAAAAGACAAAATCAATCTAGAAAATCAAGGCGTATATAAAATCAAATGTGGAACCTGCAATAAAACATACATAGGCCAAACCAACAGAAAAATATCAAAGAGATTAGAAGAACATAAACTCAGTATAAGAAACAAACAGACAACTGTCCATTTTTCAATACCAGCATGAAACAAGACACAAAATTGACTTTGACACCTGCCAGCAAGTCGCTAGTATAGAACACTACAAGACAAGATTGATTCGTGAATCAATTGAAAATAACGGCCCTCTGAATAAGAGAGACGATGAATCTTTCTTCTACTTGAAAAACTCTCTTTTAGCGGGCCTATTGTACCGACACCTTAAACTAACACCAACGGCGGCGCTCAAAAGGGAGGCGGAGCCAACGCCAACCAACCGTTACTATCTGCGACCGCGTATAAAGCACACTGCATGTCGTAATTGACAGCGAACACGGGGGATACAAAGTTTGATGACACACTTGAGAGAAAAATTACATCTTACCGACACGTTCCGCCGAGGAATCACTTGAAATATTAGTTCCAAATTATGATCACGTCAAACACAGGGTGCCTGGGAAAGGTGTCAGCGGACCCTCTGATGAATCCAACCGCTGGCACCGTGGATGAAACACACCTGTAATTTTTAGTGGTAAAAATCTGTTTGTAATTCCGAGCATTCAGGGATAATTTCGTCCCGGATTACAACATGGCATCCCTGGGTTGGGACTAATTGCAGTTTAATGGGTCACTGCATGAAATACTGTCATAGTATTGGGTCCACGAAAACGGCTAAAAATATATTCGCCGCCAATTTCGTTCAATTCTAGGCTCCCGACTTCCGATATAGCTTCATGCATTCAGATGAAAGCTTGAACAAATACGAAAGTGGTTGCCTTAAGGGGGGGGGGGGGTGTTGTAATTGACAGCGAACACGGGGGATACAAAGTTTTGATGACACACTTGAGAGAAAAATAACATCTCACCGAAACGTTCCGCCGAGGAATCACTTGAAATATTAGTTCCAAATTATGACTATCAAGTCAAACACAGGGTGTCTGGGAAAGGTGTCAGCGGACCCACTGATGAGTCCAACCGTTGGCACCGTGGACGAAACACGCCTGTAATTTTTAGTGGCAAAAATCTGTTTGTAATTCCGAGCATTCAGGGACAATTTCGGCCCGGATTACAACATGCAACTTGAATTTCTTTCAGTTGATCTACAACCAGCAAGCACGGAAGATGCTAAATGAGATTTTGGTGAAACGTCTGCAAACATTTTTTTTGAAATAAATATTTTCAATTAGGTATCATTATTTTTAGAGAGTAAAAATTTCAAAGAAAAATCTTTATGTCATTAGAAAAAGGAAAGAAAACAATCCAATTATTTTCTCTCTTGGAAACAATGGACCTCTAAGAAAAAAAAACACAGATCTTCCCGAAGGAACCAAAAAGGAAGTTTAAAATACACTTTACAATATGTACTAAGACAATAGCAGTATAATCTCTATTATAATATAAGCTAAGTAAGAAAAATTTCTATTAATCTAATTTTGTATGTAACGGTAATTTAAATAATCTATATTATATCTATTATTTACCCACAGATACTTGAAAATTCTATTTGTTATAGAGAAACTATTCTGTAAATGGAATCTACATGCATGTAAGTTTAGTGTGAATATTGCAAGGAAGTTTGACATACAACTTTGTAGGGATATGGAATGATTTGATGCGTAACTGAATTTTGATGTGTTCGTACATGTTATAACAAAGTTTAAAGAACCAAACTTTTAGTGGATGGATGTGTAGAGTACACGTTTATAAACACTTTCGTATTATCTGTATAAGACAGATTCTTAACTCAACTTATTTGAGTTATACTGACTTTTTTAATATAAAATGCGTTACCTAAATTTATATATATATACGGGTTGATAAGGGCAATACTATCATAGTAATGGAGAAAGGGAATTATTTATCAAAAACTCTTGATTTCTTGTACCCAGATAAATTTAAAAAATTGGGTTTTGACACAACTCCCACGTTTCAAAAACTTAATTAATAGACACATAACTCTATGAATTCTTTGGAAAAATTAAATCTTACTTTAATGAATCCTCAACCGCCCAAACTAAACTGAACAAGTATTTATCGATTATATAATATGCCAAAATTTCAATAAAATATACAAATTTGCTCAAAAGCTACAGCCAAATAGGTATATTGTATTACCAGGAACCTTTATGGGTGTCATAATTCCGTTACGGGGTACCTTACGAAAAAGAATGAAACGCTAGGTTGTTCTTTGATGCATTCTTTATACTGCTAATAGTTTGTAATATACTTATTGGGTACCTATATAAATACAGAAATTTTATTACATTCTATAAAAGTTTCATAAAACAAAATTTTAATGTACTGAACGTATTAGGTCATTATTTTCTCAATTTTATGGGTTACTTTAATCACTTTTAGAAGATAAATTAATTGCTATCTCTACGCTCTTAAATATTTACGAATATGCCTAATATGCCATTATATTCCATAACGAGCTTACTAAAAAATTCAGGGAGAGAATATTACAAAGTAACTAATTGATTTTATGTTACCCTTCTCTGATAAAATGTTGTAGTCATATATAATATAGTCATGTTGAAAAAAAAAGTTCAAATTAGTCAATATCTAGGACGAAAGAGCGTTCCCCGTATAGATAGTACGAAAACTGACTAGCTAATTTATAAAAATAATAATTATTGTAATAATGTAACGAAATGGACTGTGAGGTCCGACAATAACAAAGAGAAGATTGGTGAATCCGAGCCATAGCCAGAATTTGAATCACAGCCAGAATGCGAGATCCAATAACAACCCAATGGCAACGTCCAAGAGGATAACCCTAAATCAACCAGAAATTATTCACCGAAATGCTACATAGCATAGCTCCAGTATGATGGAATCAACTCATTATACTAATCACCATTACCAAGGGTATACTCATCTAAATAACTCTTTATCATATTAGATATCATAAACAAAAGAGTTTTATCAGTTTATGTTTTAGAGGCTGGAGCATTTAGACATGCTGATCTACTGCGCTACAACTGCAGCAGCTAGAGCTATGGACGGTAGGATTAATACAAAGTAACGTACAGAACACTCAGTTACTGAACCACAATGAGAGACGAGACTTAAAAAGTTCAAAATTCTTCGGAAACACATAGCGGCGCTTATAGAGTACGTCAGAGATATCAGAAGAAGAAAATTGCAGGGACGAGTAAAACAAATATTGGATCCGTTTCAATATCACTTGCAATATGAGCGTCTAAACAATAAACAGATAGACGAGTTTTGGAAAAGTCTGCTAGCTACTAGTTGGACTCTATACCAACGACTCACTGTTCCCATTAAAGATGTTTTGCTTGATTCACAGAAACTGTGATTGTTTCGTGCAGTAGGAGTACCGTATTTTTTACCAAAAGAGCTGCATAACACACAATATCAGCCAGTCACCTACCTTCCTACGCTATATAGGGAAATAATATCCTGTTTGGCACAATGTATCCATCCACCCTGCGAAAAAAACAATATAATTTCAATTGAACTAACTTATTATCTACTTATCATCTGCAATCAGGCCTATACAAATCAAAGAAATTTTTCATTGCCTATGTCGACATTTTTGATAGATTCAGCGTCAGATGACTGGCTAGCAGCTATATTAAGAATATGTATAATCAATATACATACTGTTACCTTCTAGAATAGCTCATGTCAACCTAGAGGACGAGGAAGCGAATGCAAATACCTTCCAGCTACAATATCGAGATAGGTACAATTCCAACAGGAAAGAGATTCATTAACTCCATTATAGTTCTGCAATGAAACCACACTTATATCATTTAAGTTACATCAGATGCAGTTTCAGTATTAGAAGAAGTGGAAAGACTAAATTGCCAGAGAAAATGACCTGGAAAAAATGTTCAAAAATTATGGAGGAGTTCTTCGGTGCCGCATTTTCAATGCCACTCCCTAACATCAAAAGCTTGGACCTTAGCGAACACCTCTTTAAGAGTATGCTTGCGACCGCTTGAACTGCTCGGAAGTTTATAGAAAGGTCACCATAGACCGGACAACATAAAGCTCAGCCCTTTTCATATTTGAATATATCTGGAATGAGGAAATATTCAATTAACATGTAGCAAAAAAAAATGGAGGAAAGAAATAATAATATGATAGAGGCGACAAAATAAATGACCTTTATCGTTCTTTCCCATCAGTAAACTGAGGCTATCTAGTCAAATAAAAATCATTTTCTAAAATGATTCTTGAATAATAAATGTTCAATTTAGAGTCCATAGTTTGCTCTTAACAAGCTTCTCCAAGGCATTTTAGTAGAATTAGTCCCTTGGCGTTGACCCCACGTATGCTTAAGTGGCTCTTAGGGAACAAAACTATGCTATCAATTTGCTATGAATAAGAAATCTCGACCCTTTATTACCTTACCTTACTAAGTATAATTTTGACCAAAGTCCTGTTAAGTTATAAATTAATTACATCCGAATCCTGATCGTTTATAAAATATAGAACCCCACGTATAGCACAATATATTTTAAACTGTCTGGTTATTATAATTTAGTTTTTGTTATCTTGGCACTTTTTCAAACTAAATTATATAATTTGCTTAAAAACAATTACCTCGGGATACGAACGTTAAATAAATTGAAAATATAAGACGTTTTATTTTGATTTTTTTCATCGGCAAATTCTGAAAGTGACGGGTTCATATATATTAAAATGTCTGCCAAACGGCCCGTTGGTAACGATTTAATTAGTGCTGACAGGTGTCTATTTCATTCTTATCCCAACGGCACTTTTTCTATTGCTGTTGACTGTGCTTTGACACATTTTGTCAACGGAATCATTATTTGCACTTTAAAAATAGGGATAAAAATTGGGGAAAGTGGTCAATTTAAAATAAGGTAGAATGGACGAGAACTTCTATAAAATATTAGTGACATTTTAGAAAATAATGAATATAATATTTTAATAGATTAAGCTTAATTAAACTTAATTTATATTTAAATTAATCTACTAAGATTCTGAAGAAACCTTTTATAAAAATATCCAAAACTTATGAGGAAACTATGGTGTGCAATCGAAGATTTTCGGGCATCACGTGAATGTACTGAGTTCCCCTCGGTATATTTTATATTACTTAATATTTTATAAAAAGTGTTTATTTTTGTCAAACGCAGTATAACATGTTTATATATAATATAAACTATGTGTGTATATGTTTGCAATCGAAGGTTTTCGGGCATCCCGTGTATGTCCCTCTCAGGACCGTAAGGCAGCTGACGTTTCGGTGAAATCTCATTCACCATTTTTAAAGCTCACTATATAGCGTCTACGAGCGAACTGACGCCTCCCATTTAAGTGCTGTAGGTCCCGTGTGCACGTCGGACGCGTTCGTTTTCAAATCTCGATAGCATTTTTGTTCATGGGAAATTTATCTTATGTCCTGTGTTTAACCAATGTTGGGCCAGAGCAGAAGAAGTTGTTTTTTTGCTGAATTTCGTACACTCCCTGGTTTTCTAGAGGGATTCTTTCTTTAGGTGTTGGCAAGATATCTTTTATTTTACGGTCTGTGGTGAAAATGGTTTCAATGTTGTGTCTCCTGAAAATTTTTGCGATCTTGTCTGTGGTGTCTCTTACATAAGGAACAAAAGCTTTGGAGCTATTCTCTTGGTTTTCGCGATTTTTTGGGGTCAAGTGTTTGTTTTTTAGAGTCTTGTCTATATGTCCTTTTTTATAACCGCTTTCTGTTAGGGCGTCTTGCATTATGTTCATCTCTTTGTAGTAATTTTCTTGATTTGTAAGGGACTGCGATCGAAAAGCAAGTGATTTCACTACTGCAAATAATTGGGTGAGGTGGTGATGTGAATCCGCGTTGAGGTATCTGTTGGTGTGAGTGGGCTTTCTGTAGACAGTGTGCGAAAGCAAGCCATCCTCTTTTCTTTTCAGTAGGATATCTAGAAACGGTAGTTTTCTTTCCTGTTCTGTCTCCATGGTGAATTTGATTTTTGGATGTATACTGTTTATGTTATGTTTTAGGAAACTTTTGATATTTTCTTCTCCATGTTGCCAGATAACGAATGTGTCATCTACGTAACTCAGCTACAGTCGTGGTTTGTGTGAAGGGGTCTCCAAAGCCTTTGATTCAAAGTTTTCCATAAATAAGTTAGCGAGTGCAGGAGATAGCGGTGATCCCATAGGGGCTCCCTCGAACTGTTTATATCGTCGGCCTTCATAAGTAAAACTGGCGTTATTAAGACAGTGTCTAGCTAATTCGATGATATATTTTGGCAGATTGTATTTGTTTTCTACTACAGAAACAGCAGCAAAATATTTTCGACATTTTCGAATCTATAAAAACTATATTTTTAGTACAATAACAACTGATAACAAGCTGGCTTTTAATGGTGTATATTTACCTTTCGATATCTTTAGTATATACCACCACGTGTATTAGTGCGTCTATCTCTTAATAAAATCGACATTATTACCGAAACACCTTTCCAATAACAAGTAGATCTATAATAAATCACTGGTGAATTTTCACAACCCGAAGAACAAAGAACAGGCCAATATAGGTTTTCCTCAACATTCACATCAAATTTTAGACCAATTTGCGTGTGCTCACCATCCGTAAATTTTCAGTAAGAAAATTATGTTTTTCTATTGAATCAATGAGGAAAATCTTTCCTTGCTTAAGTTTTTTTCAAAGCAGCTGTCGATTCATATTTTCATATTTTTACGGATGATAAGCAGTTTTATAACTGGTAATATAGATAAACTTATATTTTAGATTTACATTAGTCCATGTCATTTTCAATGCACTAAAACCCGTTAGTTAATGAAAGTGAATATCGTTGTGAAAATAGTTGAAAACTAGTTTCTAATATTAAAAGTTTTCAAAGCATAGCGTTATTTTGAATATTTTCTACCTCGACCCAACTGTTAAAAGCATTTAGTATATAAAATATACGCAATAAGGCTCCTTTTTCGATTCAGTTCAAGTTGTTTTAAATGGTATCCTACTGAACTACCGGAAGGTTATCGCTGCTCATGTTGTTTTAAATGGAGAACCGTTTAGATAGTAATGTTGCATAAAATATGGCTGATAAGTTATGTGCATCATTTCATTGCTTTTAAAATAACAATACTCGAAAATTAAGTTTTTAAAGTCGCAATGAAATGAAATTTCAGTTTATCGAATGCTCGACCAATAGTTCTTCCTATCTTTTTCTCTTAACAATACTTTATTAATGATGTATCAAACAATCTTCTCCTTTATTATTGCACGCAAGCTATTCTACGGGGTTAATTTATATACATTGTGTATTTGTCATCATTTTAACGTAAGTTTAACTAAACTGGGATTAGGTCTTAAGCTATCATTAAACTGTAAAACGATGAAGTTTCATTATAACCAGCGAACGTTATGGGGATTTCGCGTTTATGAACATTAAAATTTTAGGGTTCTTAACCCATTATTTAATGGAACGAGATCATTCCGGCAAATTAGGTAATACATTCACGATTTAATATCATTGTCTATACAACTACGAAGAATAATTTTCATAGATAATATAATAGATATTTGGCTGTGGATTATTTATATCCATATTACAATACATAATTTCGAAAATATTTAAAATCTAAATAATCGAAAATGTTCATGGACTTCCACTAAAAACGTAAATATATATATATATATATATATATATATATATATATATATATATACATACATATATATATATATATATATATATATATATATATATATATATATATATAAGAGAGAAGTTGTCGCGGACAAAAACCGTTGATAAATATTACTCATGTTAAAAAGTGCGGAGAACTCTAAGATCATGGAAAAACTCCGGGTCCGAAAAATTACGACAGCACTGTTTGGTCTTAGTATGGGACTTCATTCCATACAAGCCATCATATCGCATCTGTGTCTCATAAACAGATTTCACAGTTGAAAAATAGTAAATAAGACTCGATGGCTCACTCAATAACACAAGAACAACATAAACCTACAATATTGTCCTGTCCACAGTAGCTATAAGGGAAGCCATCAATATTGCAAATAGGCCCAAAAACTTAAATAGCAGAGATGATAGTCAGTAGTTGCCTAATATTTGGAAAAACCTGCTTACGAAACATAAACCAGTAGTGGGGAGTGAAGAAAAGGATCACAACTCGGCAACAGGAGCTCAAACACTGACAACATGGCCAATGATACGCAGCAGGACTTGGAACCTGATTGGCCAGATCATCCAGCCAACGAACACACCCCACGTACACGCGGGCCGACAGCATCCGAGTTGCAAGCGTTAGTTCGTCTACAGACACTGTACAGTGAGTTTGAAAATGGTGAATGAGATTTTCCCGAAACGTCAGGTGCCCTACAGTCCTGAGAAGGACTCAGCACACACACGGGATACCCGAAAACCTTCGAGTACATATATATATATATATATATATATATATATATATATATATATATATATTTGTCATGTGTGTTTCTTCATATCGTAGTAGTTTATCAATTGTGTTTATATGTACAGTGTGAGTCAACGATTGGATGAAGTAAGTTTGTGCCTTTTCGATGAAATTTACAAAGAAACTATATTTATTGTTTGATACAGTTTATTTTTACGCAGATTTTAAAAATATTTAGGACTCTACAGGGTGAGCCAAAAACTAGGACAGATTTAGCTTATAATTTTAAATCTTTTTTATTAAGGGTTTACTATAACAAAACTTTATAGTTTCTGAGATAATTAAGTTTAAAGAAAAAAAGTCACCTTTTCAAGCATCAATTCAATCCTAAATAACGTTTTCAATTTTGTGACAAATATATTCAAATTTGGAATTTAGCAAGGCCAAGGACAAGTTAACATAATTTTTACCTAATATTTGCAATAAAAGCTATAGGGTATTGAACACATCGGCTCAAATTTGAACAAGTTTAAATGAATAAATATCTTTTTTTTTAAATGGTACACCCTGTATATTTTCATGTTATTTAATAGAGTAATAAAAACCCTAAAAGTTTTGTTCAATATATCCTATACCTATTTATAATAGTTTTTGAGATATTTCAGTTTTTCTTATTTTCCATACTTTTTTACAGAAATAGTCTTCATTATCATAGTAGCCATGGCAAAAACAATGTAAAAGAACATTTTTCTGTGTGTCAAATTTATAACCGCAATCGCTTCTTTTGGTTTTTATGTAGTGTAGTTTGGTTTTTTTTGCATTCATCTTATATTGTAAAATGAATTTTCCAAAGAATGAGTTAACATATATGATTTATATAATAGGAGAGGCTCAAAAAAATTGCCTTCTTGCTCAAAGAATTTACAAAATGAAGTATCCTGATCAATGCCAGCCTAATACCCATACTTTTCAAAACTTAATGCAAAGATTTGATTCTTCTGGTATTGTTGATTATCCAAAACGTAAAGTGGTCAACAAACCAGTAACTAATGAAGAAAAAGAACTACAAGTATTGTTAAATGTTCAGGAAAATCCTTATATTGGTAGCCGTCAGTTAGCAGCATTATGTGAAACATCACAATCCACCGCTAATCGTACTACCAAGAAATATAGATATCATCCATATCACATGGAATTACACCAAGAATTGCATGGACAGGATTTTGAAAGTCGTGTAAACTTTTGTCGTACAATAAATGCGGAGATTCAATTAAATCCAAATTTATTATGCAAGGTAATGTTTAGTGATGAAGCTACTTTTAGAAGTAACGGTGCCATAAATAGACGCAACATACATTATTATGCCACAGAAAACCCATTTTGGATTAGAGAGGTGCAACATCAAAACCACTGGTCATTAAATGTTTGGTGTGGTATTCATCATAATCGAATTATTGGACCCCACTTTTTTAATGAACCACTAAATGGCCATAGTTACCTGAACTTTCTACAAGAAGAATTATCCCAACTGCTTCAAGGCCTCGATAGGGATGAGCTCGACAGTATGTGGTTCCAGCACGATGGTGCGCCTCCGCATTACCATCGTGAAGTTCGTGCGTTTTTGGACCAAGGATATCCGCAAAAATGGATTGGACGTGGGGGTTTCATTGAGTGGCCACCAAGGTCTTGCGACATCACCCCATTAGATTTCTTCCTATGAGGTTATATTAAAAATAAGGTGTATGTTAATCCACCAACAACAGTGGAAGATATGCGAAACAGGATTAGGGATACCTGTAGAACAATAACGCCACTAATTTTGTCCAGGGTCCGAGAAAATCTGCAAAAAAGACTAAATTTGTGCATTGCACAAGAGGGTCGTTTATTCGAACACTTATTAAAATGAAATAATTAATCTCAGTATTTAATAGGTAATTTTTTTGTTTCAATTTAGTATAAAAGTAAATATGTATTTGCCTTGTCGTTATTGTTGTGTTAATTTTTTCACATTATGTTTAATTAAACTATTGCCGTTGTAATATAACGAATAATGTATTTCATCATATTTAACCACATTCTGTTTGTTTCTGTAGTTTCTTTTTATTATTTTACATGGCTACTATGATAATGAAGACTATTTCTGTAAAAAAGTATGGAAAATAAGAAAAACTGAAATATCTCAAAAACTATTATAAATAGGTATAAATAGGTATAGGATATACTAAACAAAACTTTTAGGGTTTTTATTACTCTATTAAATATCATGAAAATATACAGGGTGTACCATTAAAAAAAAAAGATATTTATTCATTTAAACTTGTTCAAATTTGAGCCGATGTGTTCAACACCCTGTAGCTTTTATTGCAAATATTAGATAAAAATTATGTTAACTTGTCCTTGGCCTTGCTAAATTCCAAATTTGAATATATTTGTCACAAAATTGAAAACGTTATTTAGGATTGAATTGATGCTTGAAAATGTGACTTTTTTTCTTTAAACTTAATTATCTCAGAAACTATAAAGTTTTGTTATAGTAAACCCTTAATAAAAAAGATTTAAAATTATAAGCTAAATCGAAAATACGATTCGTATATAGGGTGTTCTATTTAAAAAAATACAACTTTGTGCTGTCCTAGTTTTTTGGCTCACCCTGTAGAGTCCTAAATATTTTTAAAATCTGCGTAAAAATAAACTGTATCAAACAATAAATATAGTTTCTTTGTAAATTTCACCGAAAAGGCACAAACTTACTTCATCCAATCGTTGACTCACCCTGTACTTGTAGAGGTCGTTCACATATTTTTAGCACTTCTCAGATAAAAATTACCATTTTATGACTTCTAATCTAATATGTTCTTTAACTGAACCCATTATTTTAAACGAATTCTACACTAGTCCGTTGCGTTAAGTGAAAACAAATAACATTAGGTTCGTTTTATCGTGGAAACTTAGCAACCCTTCTTAGAAATCCGTTGAGTTGAAAATTATCGTTTTATTGCTCCCCTTGTGGGATTTTACTTTTTCTTCCGTTGGTTTTAATCGAACAAGCAGTGTGGAATAGCCATAAAAAATATTTAAATTAGATCATAAATAAAGTTAAAAAAATTCCCTCTTCTGAATTTGGGTTATATTTTTTAGAAAAAGTAAATTAAAATTACTTCCATTGATTTTATTTTGATAATTTTTGATCCTTATATTTTACAAGTTCTATGTCCGAAAAATTCCATGAAAAAGAGAGTACATACAGGACTGGATTTATAAATTATAGAGCCCTGGGTATAAATTATGTGGAAATCAAAATTCTTCGAATAAACTTACAGAAATGTCGAACTGTTAAAAGATAATTTACTAAACAACATATATGTGAAGACTTACAATTACGCTTATGTTAAGATTTATTTACAGTTATGTATAATTTTTTTAAACCTAAAATTGGCACTCTCATTGAGCCAGATTTGTACGTAATTACTTCAAAATATTCTCAGAATGAATTTTCATGCAAATTTTTTCTGTATTAATTGGATGCATCCAAAATTTATATTAATAAATTCTGAGATTGGTGGTTTGAAAATTTTAGAAGGGTTAGTCCAAGATCTTGAAAATATAAACAGGAAATGTTATATGATTTTTGTAATTGTACGGAGTATTTTTGATTTTTTGCAACTTCCTGGCTTTATTGTTGACATGTCTCAGTAAAATCCAACTCTTTTCGTTCCAAGATGAATCGTGACCGGCTATCAATAGTTTTGTGATGTTTTTCGGATCAAACAAGGGTACAATTTATTTGTACACTTATGTTTATAATCGAAAGTTTAAGCTCGCGGCTGACTATCTGAATACTGTACCCTACGGCTCTGCTCGTTGCTTATATATCAGTTAGGAGTACTTTCCCTTAGCTCGACGGAACGTCAGGGTGTCCTTCTCAAAACTTCTCTGTCTTATACGTTTCTTTGAGAGGCAAGGGAATGTCGCCATCGCTGCGAGCTACCCGACTAGCTTGACCGAGTCGGATTTCGTCAGGCATAAGGAGAGGTGTCCGCGTCGGCAGTTACCTGTTTACATGACAGATCTAGCGTGTTGTCAAACATAAATAAATTATTAATATTTTATCACCTAATTTTGTAGACAAAAAGATATTGCACGACGCACAGATGAGATCTGCCTGTTCAAATCTGGACATGTAATGTCGTTCGCTCGTAGACACCATACAGCGAGCTTTGAAAATGGTGAATGAGATTTCACCGAAACGTCAGTTGCCTTACAGTCCTGAGAGGGACTCAGCACATACACAGGATGCCCGAAATCCTTCGATTACATATATATATATATATATATATATATATATATATATATATATATATAATGTAACTACCAAAATAGGTGTTTGGTTGTTCTACTTACATAGTGTATATATTTTTAATTTTTAATGTTCTAATCGGTCTATATTATATTTTACAGAAAAAAATCTAAAGAATTATAACTAAATAAATAAATCCTAGCAAAAGAGTTTTATCTGAGATAAAACGTATCTACTTCCCAGCAGATTTAAAAGTCGTTGTGTTACAATAAAATCTTTCACTTATTGGTGTCTGTTCTGAGTAACGCCAGAATTTCTGCTGGATGAAACTGTGCAATTTCTTACATCGGATACGGACGAGAAAATGAATTGAAAAAGGGGGTCATCATCTAAGTACGTTTTCTGTCGAATCCCCTAGTGTAACTTATGTTTTTAAGTTCAGTAACCATGGACTGGTGAGAAAATCGATGCTAGATGGATTTAAGTATTTATTATAACACTTTAGGGAGCATTACGGTAGGTATCTTGTTGGATATTTCCAGAAAATCTTCTTTAAAAGGTCAGTGACGTACGCAAGGTTTTTTATTTAATTTTATTATTTTTTAAATTTTATGTAAGTAAAAGATTTCACATTCAGTAATAAAAATATCGCAAAAAGTAGAAAATTTATTAAAATTACTTTAATTTGAAAATTAAGATCAGTAGAAGTATATATAAACATATGTGTACAAATAAATTGTGTGAGATGCAATAGCAGTGGATATATCCACATTGTGCCGTTGTAGTGCTGAAATCACATTCAGCAAACGTACAACTATATGCAACTCTGGGTATAAATGAAGTAAATTGTGATCAGTGAATGCAAACTTCGTTCCAATTATATCCTTTCCGTGTTAGAGTTTGAACAGTTTGAATAAACTGCGATAAAACACAATCCATCCCATTCCACCACCATCGAGATGATGGCTCACCTGTACCACCATACCGAGAAGAAAGTCAAAAGTCAAAACTGTGGCGGGGAAGGTAAGTTTTGACTTTCTTCTCGGTATGGTGGTACAGGTGAGCCGTCATCTCGATGGTGGTGGAATGGAATGGATTGTGTTTTATCGCAGTTTATTCAAACTGTGCAACCTCTAACAAGGAAAGGATATGATTGGAACGAAGTTTGCATTCACTGATCGCAATTTAATTCATATGTGTGTATATATATATATATATATATATATATATATATATATATATATATATATATATATATATATATATATATGTATGTATGTTTACATACAAATAATGAAAAAGAATATTTGGCTTGAAGATTTTATGAGACTTAAATCTAAAAACTTTAAGTCTACACAATAATAAATCTAAATATAAAATTTCGAATTTACGATGACGCACAAGAAAATGGCTGTAAAATGTAACTTTGTAACAGATTATAGTGATTATATTAAAATTTGTCATATAATTTTTGTAGCTTTTCAGACTATAAAATTCGATATTTTGATTGAAATGTATTGTATTTTAAAACCAATTTCACTGGACTTCCGATGAAAAAGTTCTAAAAAGCTCTCACTCTGTGTAATAAATAAGTTTTTATTTTTATTGGAGTGATATATTTTAGTACATATTTAAGCTGTTTTATAGAGGAACGTAAATAAAATTGAAAATTGTTCAAATACATACAATGTTTTCATAAATTTTGTATTGACTACTATGTTATATTAATTATGTTTATAAATATTAAGAGTGTTTCAATAAAAATTTCCATTTTTCTTGCATAGGGGTGGTTTTACCTTGCCTAAGGGGTAAATTTCACACACTTCTTCTTATGTCATTGATATTTTTTGGTATTCTATGTGGTCAAAGCTTTAAAATGAGTTATGATAAACTTGTTTATCTTCTTTCGTTTTTGAGATAGTGTCATTACTTTTATACAACTGAAGCACATTATGTAACTCAATTTCCTCAACTGGAAATTAATTCTCAATTAATTTCTCAAAATTGAAACAGAGGCTCATTTAGGAACTTTTTTAGAGCATTATCTTATCATACACTTTCAACGATATAGGCTTATTTTGCGGTCACTTTTTAAAAAGTATCTGATTTTAAGGGTCATTTTATATCAACTGGATTTAGATGTTTTTAAAATTACCTCGATTTCTTGAAAGATTTAAATGAAGTTGTTTACACCCTAATTCATTGCTCATTAGGAAAAATAAATCTGAAAATGAGGAGTCGATATTTCTTTTAATACAAAGTTTATTGTAAAAATAGTAAGATGGTTTGCCTATATTTTTAATTTACACAAAGGTTTTCTATAAATTATATTGAATGTTTAAAAACATGCATAATTGGATATTTTTCATTATTTTAAGGATTTTCTTGCTAATTAGGTTTTTATTTCTATCAATTATTTATACAGGAAATTTTTTGAATAATGCATTTATTGAAAACGATTTATGTAAAAACAAAACCAGAATGATTTCTTTTCTTTCCAATAAATGGAATATTAACCTGAACTAGTGACGGAAAAAAAGACACTCTAATTATATGAAAGCCTAAAAACAATGAGAAATTGCCAATTGTGGATATTATTTGTTAGATTTTTAAGATCATTTATAGCTTCTTATAGGTCAAAAATAAAGGAACATTATTATACAATACCTTTGTATTTTTACAATAACTTTTGAAAGAAAATAGATATTGGTATCTGGAATCAGGTTTATTTTTCCTAGACCATTATTAGGTCTAATTAATGGAGTTTTTTAAGAAATCAAGATTGGACGGTCGTTTTTCGTTCACTATATGAACTAATTATAAATTTTGTTAAAATAAAATGTATTCAGAATAAAGATCTTTTTGAATTGAGCCATAATTTGTTAAATCTGATTAAAGCAAATCGAAGTTATGACATATTAATCTGTTTGAATTGTTAGTCTTGGCTATGCTTTAATCATATTAACCGCGTAAAAATTGTTTTAATAAAATTTGTATATTAAAGAACATAAATTTTATAAAGTTTGTTTTTGACCTACAGTACATGTAAGATCTTTATAGAAATTAACGATTTTGAATAGCAGCAAACTTAAAAAGAATGAAACTTTATGGACAAAATTCAATGGAACACGATTCCTCTATACCAACTATTATCATATTTAAATAGCTTTATTTCATTTTATGGATAACTGCTACTAAAAATAGCCGAATCTGAAAAAAACTTTAGGCAGTATAGCGTTGATTATTTGAAGTTTGTAGTTTCATTTCATCGTTGTCGAACAATTACCTGCCTATGTGCTTTAACACAACAGAGTTCTGAACAATAACCCTGTGAAACGATCTAAGTTGGAGGATCATCTGGGAAGGTGTCATCCCGATAAAACAGGTAAAGATTTAAAATATCTGGACAATATTTTTATCAGATAACAAAGCATTTTATCAAAGTTTGTTTAATACCCAAAAAGGGATACACAACGCAAGCAAATTCTCTTAGAGCAAAGTATTTCATAATTATTTTTTGAGGTTATAGTCTAACGATTCATCCTACGAAAGTTAAATGTTACCAAAACTTGCGATGTTGTAAGATATACTCCAAGATTAACCAAACTTCTTACGGTGAAGCTTCAATGAGTTACCTGCAAGACCACATTCATAAAATTGACATTATGGACGACCAGATGTGCAGATGGTGTCTAGAGAAGGACAAGACTGTTTACTATGTTCTCAGAGAGTGCCCATCACCCAACGAGATTTTGTAGACATTTAAAGGCTTAATGTCAAACATCACCACTTTCTGTTCATTCATTGGTTCATTTATTCATTGTTACTAATGACGAACGTCACAATTTAATAGATTTTGGGGTTTTCGGTGATGCAGGAATGATTACTAATATCGGCATACTAAAAAAACAGAAAAAATGTTATCTTTCTTAACAAAATTGAATTTAATCTGTGACCATAATCTTCAATGGAAAAATAGAAAACACCATTTTACAGTAACGGATAATGATAATTTTTCCAATATAAATGCAGTATTTTAGTCAATATTGGGTGACAAATTCGTTTTAGACCTATGAATACAATTGCATAGGAATTTTATTTCTGCGCTTGATTGAATTTCATGAGTTAAATGGTATTTTTTCGCAAGAATGAACAGAAAAAATAAAAAATTCTTGCTTGAAATGAAATTAAATAGCGGCAAATAAATAATTTGGGATCTACATTTTTGGTAAATTAAATTTAAATAGTAAACGCTGCATTCTTCACAGTGTAATTTGAACACAAAAACAACAAATGGTTGAATCAAAGGATTGTTAATTTACAGATATGGGCAGGTCAATTGGGATTGGTAAATTCAGTCGTCTTTCTGCTGAAGGGTTTAATTATTTTCGTTATTAAAATTAAGGTTAAAATAAGATGTTTTTCATGAAATTTCTGGTGTTCCAAAGTTCTTTTTGAAGCAAGCGGAGTCAAAAGAAAAAAAATCTAGTTTTCAGGTACAACTACAGGGTTTTTCAATAAGGGGGGGGGTCGATGTTGTCAGCCTGTGGCGGCCATGTTGCGTGGCTGTTGCAGATGCCAAATCACCATGACAATTTACACGGTTAAGCAGCACGTTCAAATGATAAAACTTTATTATCAAAATGAGTCTTCGTTAAAGCAAACGCTGCGCGCGTTGCGTCCATTTTACGCGGTGGCCCTTCAAAGTCGACTCTCCAAGGTTTGGTGACCAAATTCGAGACGACCGGTTCGGTAAACAATCAGCTAACACCAGTACATGAAAGAAACACCAAATTAGACGGAAACATCGCCTCGGTTCGTGAAAGTGTGCAGGAGAAGCCGAGACAGTCAATTCCTCGGCGTGCACAAGAACTCCGCTTTTCGCAGACTACAACTTGGCGGATTTTGCGTTGGGACTTAAGCCCACATCCGTACGAGATCCAACTTACCCAAGAGTTCAAAGTTAATGACTATAGATAATTCCGCTGACTGGAAGAGGACCTCAATTTCGGTTGAAAAATCATCTTTAGCGACGAGGAGCATTTTTGGATGAATCGCTATCTTAACAAACACAATTGCTGTATATGGGATGAGGTAAACCCACACGAGGTTTACCAGGTGGTAATGCATCCACAAAAAGTTACTGTTTGGTGCGAATTTTGGGCCCTCGGCGTCATTGGTCCGTACTTTTTTGAAAACGACGTTGGTGAGTCCATCACCGTCAACGGCGAGCGCTACAGAACTATGCTATCTGATTTCTTTTGGCCCAAACTGAACGATATGGAGGTAGAAGACATGTGGTTTCAGCGGTATAGCGCTATGTGCCACACAGTGGATGCCATGATGAATATTCTGCATGAACGATTTGGGGGTGTGGTTATCTTTCGCAGAGGTGACGTGAAATGACTACCAAAATCGAACGATTTGATCCCGATAGACTTTTTCTTGTGGAGTTTCTTGAAGTGTCAAGTCTACGCCAATAAGCTTCAATTGATCGATGCCCTTAAAGTCCACATAACCAATGCCATTGTTCAAGTTCAGATGGATCTATGAGGCAGAGTCACTGAAAATTGGACCACTCGGATCCGTGCCAACTTGAGAAGCCGCGCGGATATTTGAACGATGTTATATTCTATACATAATGGCATACATGGGCCTTTCAAATTAAAAAAAAAAAAGAATTTCGTTAATACCTCCCACACAGCTTGTTTTATTCCATTTCAACATCGACCGGCCCTTATTGAAAACCCTTTATTTTTAAATAAAATACTTACGGTAACGCTGGCATTTCGAATATATTTCTCCTGAGTCATTTTAGGGTTGTCAAGTTGCATCCAGGTGAGGCGGTATCCAAGGAAATCTCCGTTGATTAATTCGATGTCCGGAGCTTCCCAGCTTATGAAGACCGACGTGGAGGACATGTTGCGGGCGGTGAAAGGAATGCGGGCCTCTGGAACTGCAAAAAGAATTTATAAAAATAAATTATTTCCTGCTAGTGTAGGGAATTTTACGTAAAGAATCTCAAGAAAATTTTCTTTATGTTTTGTTAAGAAAATTAAAAAAATGTTAATAGAAATTTCTCTAAGAGGGATTACATAAGTTTTTCTTGTCCCTCATAGCCTTCTATGTATAGAAAAATTCCAATAGGGGCTGTAATGCCCTACAAGGGGTATTAAAGCCTCTTAAGGGGGTGGTAGCAAGTCTAAGAGAAAAGGGGGCTTCATAGTTGTCAAGATGGGAGCGGCGTATTGAAAAAATTAATAACACATACTTGAAATCTTTTACCCATATCGTGCAAGTGGTCGGCAAAACCACAAATTTCCACAAGCGAGAGGTATTTTCACAACTCGAGGAAGAACCAGGTAATATGGGTCTCCCAGTAAATGAAGAAAAAACTAAATACATGGTAGTAACCAAGAATCCAAGACCTCGAATCGGGCAGAATATGTCACTGAATGAACATAACTTCGAAGTGGTTAAGGATTTCATGTACCTAGGAGCGGTAATCACAGACGACAATCGAGTTGAAAAAGACGTCTCAGCGAGAATAGCGGCAGCAAATAGGGCGTTATACTCCCTCACAACATTATTGAGATCTAAACTGTTAAAAAGACAATCCAAACTAACTCTGTACAGGTCAATTATTCGCCCGGTAGTTACTTATGGTAGTGAAACTTGGACCCTCAGTCAACAGGAAATAAATAAATTACTCATATTTGAACGAAAGGTTCTTAGAATGATATTTGGTCCCCAAAGAGGTGAAACAACAGGAAATTGGAGAAGACGCCACAATGCTGAATTGGCGACACTGTATGGCAGTGAAAACATAGTCCGTTGTATAAAAGCCAATAGAATAAGATGGGCAGGCCATGTGGTAAGATTAGGGGACCACAGATTATTGAAAACAGTATTCTTTGAGAGACCAGATGGTAGAAGATCAATAAGCCGTCCCAGGAAAAGATGGAAGAATGCCGTGGAAGCTGATTTGTATAGGATTGGAGTCCAGCAGTGGGAAATGGAAGCACAAGATCTTAGGAGTTGGAGGTCGATAGTGGATGCGGCTAAGACTCACCCAAAGTTGTAAGACCAGGAAAGAAGAAGAAGATATCTCAGAAAGGAAAAAAGATTTTGAGATGATTCAAAATGGTTTTTGAAGGCAATGAGTGGTACATTTAGATGCTCTGTAGTATCGTGTCGAAAAATTTCATGCAACACTGAAACATAACCTCCAATATAACAAAAAAACAGCGTTTTATGTACTTTTAGGTTAAGATATCTCGAAAACCAGACCTGTATAGTATACTCTCGTTTCTGCGTCCGATATTAGGGAAAATTTTGTCGCCTCTGTAATCATAAAAATTCACATTCAAAAATATAATTACTAAAACAGTAAATTTTCAATGGTACTGCCTCTCTCGTATATGTTTGTTTAAAATTTTTCCTGCATGCAAGCACCAAGATCTTGATTCTTTTGCTTTCAGGGATTAAACTACCTGGAAATTTTCAAAAAATCGATTTTTTTGGCATGAAAAATTGTTTATATATTTTCTAGAATTACAAGTGAACAAGGCAGAACGAACTCAAGTAGTGAGAAGACCGGTCGGAGCCTTGACAAAGGTGCAATCTTCTATTGTTTTAGATATTTTCAGTACCTTATAATAAGAGTGATGAAAATTTTCAAAAATATTTGGTTTTCAGGCACCGAGGAGGAATTTTTTTCTCTTGCGTTTTCTCGATACTTCGTTTTTCAAATTGGTAGACAAGATATCTCAAGATATACCTAACTGATTTGGATAAAATTTAAAACACATAATTTTTGTAATATTATCTGAGGCGTATCATATAATTTTTTTGATTAGATCCCGCGTTAATTTTTTATAAATTTTTCAAATTCAAAATTCTTATAAAAATAAGATTCATTTCACATTTTTACAAAAAAAATTGAAAATGTTTTCTTATTAGCCGTTACCTTTCTAAATAAGATGTATTTTTTTAAACAATGCCTCACAGAAAAAATTTTCCCATCAGCAATGATTTTCAAAAAGGCTCCTACTTGGCAACTCCTATCTGCATCATTTTTTAATGTTTGATTAGTTTTTTTTTCAAAATATTCATAAAAGCACTATTAATATGTGTTAAACAAAGATTAATTTGTTTATATATTTAAAAGCTGCTTCAGAAAAAATTGTTATTCTTATATGCATTTTCCGAAAGCCAAGGTGATGACGCTTCAAAAATTGGATAAAACTTTTTTTTTCAAAAATTTATATGAATCTTTTTACTGAATTATTTGCATCTTATTGTTTTCTTCTTATTAAAAGGAACCTTTTCTTTAAAATATTTTTACGATACTGGCATTCTAGTTCCCCACCGAACAAAGCCAGGTACGTCTATTCCTGTTTGTATTAAAAGTCGTCATTCCTAAATTAATTTTATGAATAATAGATCCTGTAGGGTTAGTCTTTAGAAAGCTTTGTTTCCAGATGAAAAGAGGAAATATATTTTTATTTTCCTTCCGCAACAGATTGTTAATATCATTGTTTATTACTCGCTTCCAAGTGCATTTAAATGAAACTTTCTGTAGATACAGAATATAAAATTTCTTATCTCGACTATAACTCGCATTGTCAACAACCAATTTGTTTTAAGAAGCTAGATTAGACGGAATATTGTTTTTACAAAATTAAGTGGAGATAAATCGAAACAAGACAACGATAATATCATGAATATTACAAAATCGTTACCAGGTATGACATAAATTCTTCTAAAACACTAAATTTTTTGTCTTCAAATTAAAATGTTCGCGCAACAGTATCATTCCTAATTTAAAAGTGAATTTAAATACAAATAAAAAAAACCGTAGCATACTAAGAAGAGAACAATAGTTATTTCGTTGAATAATATACTAAACTTTGAATGGGGTACGTTTATGACTATATGAAGGCTTAAGGGCTTAAGCTTTGTAAAAAGAATTACAAACATATGCATAGGTTTAAATATACAACAATTTTACTTAACCTTTTGTTTCTGCAACTCTGCGCCAAATTGCCCAATAACAGTTGGAAGTTAAGATTTGGTAATGCTGTTTATTTGCATTTCAGATTTTTATCGTACAAGCGGTTTTTGGGATTTTCATGTGACTTTAGCTTATACATAACATTAACGTGATTTTGTATGTCTACATACAATGTTTGTATATATTTTCAGGTATAAATCTCCCATTATATTTTACTAATATAAAGCATTATATCTGCGTGGAAAATTGGAATTAAATAAAAATATTTTCCTAGGACGTAAGTAGGTCCAAATCTGAATTTACTTTATTTATATTCTGCATTAAAACCTTGTCACCGTTGCTTTTCAATTTTGCTTTGGAACATGCAATGAGCAGGGTTGCGTCGGGGCTGGCAGAGGGTTTTGCGAACCAAGGTTCAAAACTGGTGCTGGCCTTTGCTGATGATATCGATACAGTGGCTCATACAACAAGAGATGTGCGAGAGGTATTTTCACAGCTCGAGCAAGAAGCAGGTAATATGGGTCTCCGAGTAAATGAAGAAAAAACTAAATACATGGTAGTAACCAAGAATCCAGGACCTCGAATTGGGCAGAATATATCACTGAATGAACACAACTTCGAAGTGGTTAAGGAATTCAAGTAGTTAGGAGCGGTAATCACAGACGACAATCGAGTTGAAAAAGACGTCTCAGCAAGAATAGCGGCAGTAAATAGGGCGTTATACTCCCTCACAACATTATTGAGATCTAAACTGTTAAAAAGACATTCCAAAGTAACTCTGTACAGGCCAATTATTCTCCCGGTAGTTACTTATGGCAGTGAAACTTGGACCCTCAATCAACGGGAAATAAATAAATTACTCATCTTAGAATGACATTTGGTCCCCAAAGAGATGAAACAACAGGAAATTGGAGGAGACGCCACAATGTTGAATTGGCGACACTGTATGGCAGTGAAAACATAGTCCGTTGTATAAAAGCCAACAGAATAAGATGGGCAGGCCATGTGGTAAGATCAGGGGACCACAGATTATTGAAAACAGTATTTTTTGAGAGACCAGATGGTAGAAGATCAATAGGCCATCCCAGGAAAAGATGGAAGGATGCCGTCGAAGCTGATTTGTATAGGATTGGAATCCAGCAGTGAGAAATGGAAGCACAAGAGCGTAGGAGACGGAGGCTGAAAGTGGATGCGGTTAAAACTCACCCAGAGTTGTAAGACCAGGAAGGAAGAAGAAGAAGATTAAAATTTTGGGTGAAACAATTATATTTTTGAAACTTATTTGAATCTGTGTGCAGGGAAATAATTGTGCTGCTATTTTTTGTATCTCTAGCCTTCAATTTATCATAGTTGTCTCCACTAATTTGTTTCAGGAGCTATCACAATTACGAGGTCTCCTTCACTTGGGTCTACTAAAAACTCCCTTCCCTAATGAAATGAATTGGACCAATATTTTATGCAAATGAAAGACAATAATTCTTGTAAATTCCAATCGTTCATCTTTTGATTTTCGTTGGAGTTAAACTGATTCTGCTGTTACTCGATGGAAATTTATTTTATGAAGTGAAAAACACACAAAAGCACATTTTTGTTGCAAATTTCCACTATTTTATTTAATACTTTGACATAAACAATCAAAATTTCAGTAAGAAATAAAGAAATCTTTCTGCCGTATTTAAATAGTTTGTTATATATGTAATTGTCTTTTATAGGCAGAGAATATGAAAAATATATGTACAAACAGTTTATTTCCTGCAAATATCGCTCTGGTCCTCTCTCCATACGCGTTTCGATCACATCATGATCTCGTCAGTGGAGCTGTATCGGACCGAGAGCAACATTAGCAGGAAATAACTGATATATGAACCATAAATTTCAAGGTATGTCGGCAGGATATTACACCTGCCGTCTACCAACTTTGACATGTTTCGCCACACAGTGATTTCTTCGGAAGGTAGTTTGGTACTGAACTATATTTAAGATTATAAAATTATACATTAGGTAAATAATTTGTATCTATAATTTTATAATCTTAAATATAGTTCAGTACAAAAACTACCTCCCGAAGAAGTCATTCTGTGGCAAAAAATGTCAAGATATAATAAAATATTGGCAATTCGCAACAAAACTGTGCTTTTGTGTGTTATTCAGTCCTCCCTTAAAAAAATTTATCACGGCTCAATATTTAATTTGCCATATTTTTTAAAGTATTTGAATTATAATAGTAAGACCTGTTTGTATCTCTTACAGTGAAAAGGTTTGTAAATCCTACAGACAAAAATTTTGAATTTGTACACATTTTATTATATTTTATTATATAAGGCTGAAAATAAGCAATTTATGGTCTACATAATACAGTAAAATATGAATCACATTTCTTAAATAAAGAAAAGCGGTGGTAACAAAACTGAGTATAAATTCATTTTTAATACATACATACATACATATATATATATATATATATATATATATATATATATATATAATTAATAGGCCTTGATAAGGAAAAATCCCTTTTTTGATTCTGTCAAGCATTCGAGAATTTATTTTTCTCTTCCTCAGGAAATCTCTATAATATTATTAAACAGTTAGAATATTAAAACCTAACCTATAATAATTAAGTAACTCATCAATGTGGTTTGAATATGAAACAAGTAAATATGTGAAAAATAGGGAAAAAACCAACCATTAACACTTTTTAATTATATTTAAAGGCATAATATGATAATATTGTAAGAATTTGTTTAAATTTTAAAAATTACGAAACAGCAAAACATCCTACTCGACTATTTCATCATTTAGGGTAGGGACAAATGTCAGGTGCCAACCGAGAAAGTGGTGCGGGTTGCCTAAGTAGTCAAGGAATATACGAATCTGTAAAACAGCGGCGTAGTCAAGTATGAGGCTCAAATATTTTTCTTTTTCCAACTTTAAAATATAATTGTAAATGGTACTCAAATTCTAGGTGTCACTTTTTTATTTATGGTATTGCAATCTTGATTAATATGGACCATTTCAGGGAAGAGCCTTTTGTGATATGCAGAAGCTCTTTCTAGAATCTCAGTGCCATCCCAGTTAATGATGAGATCATGATGAAAAAATGTTCAGCCATAGTACAAGAGGGTAAACCTCTATTAATATTATTAGTGAGTTTGCCTTTGAGGCTTATGGAAGTCTGGCCTATATAGACTAATTGACAGTTGGAACAAGGAACTTTATACACTATAATGGACGTATCTTTCAGTTGTAATGGTGTTTTGGTTTTAGAATAAATTTGAGAGAGAGTTAATAATTGTTTTCTAGCTATTTTGATATCTGTGTGTTTAAAAATATTCATTAATTTGTTAGCTATGTGAGGTAGTATGCGGAAAAACTGAACTTGTACTGTTAAATTTAAAAGAATGTTGGCTGGACTTAAAAATTGAGTATTCAAAAAAGACGGTTAAGAAGGTATTTCAAAGACGATTTCAGGAATATTATATTTGGTAATAAAGATATATTTTTATTAATGTTGTCAGGGTAAGAATTCTCCAATAGTATATTATTAAATTGGCGCAATGCCTCAGCTCTAAAATTCGGGGGTGTCAGTTTCATAGATCTATTTTTGATCCCAAGATGAGATTGATTTTAAATCTCATAGGACGGTACGAATGGCAACTTATGGATCTATTAGAACGGTATGGTTTTCTATACCATTTAGTTTTTAAAGTGTTTTAATTCGTACCTATAACTAACATATCAAAAAATGGGATATTGTTGTTAGTTTCTTCCTTCACTGTGAATTGAATATGAGGATTAAAGGAGTTCTAGAGCCATCTTGATTCTATCCGCAGGCACAGCAAGCAATAAATCATCAACATATCGCTTGACAATCCTTAACCAGATCATTCAGCACATAGTTATCTAAAATGGGAGACATTTTAGACCCATTGGTGTTCCAAAAATCTGTTTACAATAGTTATTATTGAACACTAACATGTTGGAATCGGAAACAAATTCCATGATTCGCTTAAAGAAGTCATAATCGATCTCACAGTGCTGTGATATGTCATCTCATTTTTCATGAAGGCTGTTGAGGATAGCCTCTAAAGGTAAATTTATCAATGTTTGTAAGAGTCGATAAATAAAAAATAGAAATTTTAAAGCCATGGGTATTTGAACCTTAAATTGAAAGAAAATATTTCCTTTAATTTTTTTAGTTATAATCTTTTTTAAAAAAGGAATGGCAACATGTACTAATTTATTACATACGTTTATTAAAACAACGCTATATTTTATTGTTAAATTACTTTATAATATTCTTTAATAGACGTTAAATAAATACAGTATTAAAACGTGAATGTAAAACAAATTTTTGCTGCAATTATGTGCTTTTAGTTCAGGCTCATACTGCACTGCAATAAAATACGGTAACAATACAAACACTGTTGAATTAAACTAAATATTTAATCGAATTAACCTCCGTTTTACAACTTCATACTTTATGCCAATTAAATATTTTTGCGATATTAACAGCACAAAAGCGGGTGTTATATTAATTGTCAAGATGAATTTTTAATTAAGTAAAGTGAGAAGTTTCTGAATTTCAGTATTATCAAGAAATTGGAGCGAAAAGTAGAAATATAAGGAAATTCGTCGAGGTAAGATAATAACATAATAACAGCTTTTTATCACTTTCGCTTATTAACCCTGTCATTAGTTTGCAATCTCTGGAAGATTACGTTCCTTTTGATCTGAATTTGAATTTATTGGAACTAAGGGAGAAATAAATCTAAATTGTAAAATTTCGAGATATCTTCGTTATCTAGGGTACTTATTTTATATCATGATGACATTATTAATAAAACAAGTAATAAATATGGAAAATACTTAAAAAGTAGCTTTCTTTTACACTTCTAATTTATAAACTATAAAAAAAGTTATTCTTACTTAAATTTCGGCTGTATTTTGACTGTACGAATGTTTCACTGTACACTGAAAATACGGCGTTAGTTTAATTAAGAATGTATTTTACTTATCACAATACACCAAGTGACAATCAACAAAATTAAATTATAAAAAGAAATAAACAATATAACAATTGTGTTTTATTTGATAAATTATCGGATTCAGTTTGTCACAGTTTTGTTATTTTACAATAAAAACTATAAATATTTATACTAATAATACCTACAATAAAGCTAATACGCACCATAAATTAATCCCCTATTTTCATCAAATAGTCTCTTTAATAAATATTAAATTAAAACATAAAAGTTTATTCACCTGTCACCTCAAAAACTGGCATTGTAAAAAAAATTCAAGTGTGTCTAGAAATGTATCAAACATTCCACTTTCACTACTTTCATCGACGGTGTATTTAATCTTTTGTTTTTTGTTTTTGGCGCTCTGGAGATTTCTAGAAGCGTTGGTAGAGAGAGTCTGGGCGAAGTATTGGTTGTGAAACCTGACAAAAACCCAGAAAGCAGAATTTTTGCTGATTTCCTTAGAGCACAATACTACTTTTATTCCTGCTTTGTCCCTAAAATCATAGTTTAGTGTATTAAGGCCTCATTTGCCAGATATTGTGGATAAACAAAGTTATTATTGTATTAGTTCTTCGTTATATAAACTAGAGGGAAATTGATCTCACCTAAGAAGTCAACACACCATCATTGTGACTTTTAATACTTAGTGCACCCTTAAAAACCAACAGGTACATTCCAAAAACACTTTTTATTATACCAGGACTTTGCCTTCATGTCTAAAATTGCATTTACATGCCAGTGCCGGCATTTACCACACCATTGTTCCTATACAGGCCATCGCTTATTCAGCTTGCCGAAAGTGTTTGGACTCGATGCCAAAACTGCCTTTCAGGTATTAGAACTACCCAATAAACAGTGATATTACCGATTTTAAAGTATATTTTCATTTTTCCCCTGTGAATGAGAACTAATAAGACTTTCTGCGAGCAATTACAGGACACTTTATATTTAATTTCACTTAAAATATTATGTAAACCGAAGGTATACGTATACACTAAGTAATTTAAAACATCATTTCACATATTAATAGTCCAAGACTTTTAATTAGGTTTAAATAAATATAATTTTAGTCTTGATCGTCCTACTAGATAGTGTATTCTTTCAAAATAAATATAAACATTTGAATGAAAAAAAAAAGTAAGGTTATTCAACGCCCCTATTCAAAATCAGCGGAGGGTCTAAAGCTGGACCTAAAGTTCACCGACTTTGCGTGTGGCGTGGATGACGTCATATTTGCAATAGTGTTATTATTCATTGTGTCTTGTTTTTCATGTAGCAAATAGTCGCATATTTCTATTAGATTAAGTTAAAATACACATAGTTTGTAAATCAGAATCCTTTTTTTAATTATATAGATTGTAATTTTTTTAGTATCGGTGTTTTATTTTTCAATCTGGTTGTTTCCTATTTTCGCTAACCTCATCGCTTGTTCTTACTTAAATATAGGTATAAATATATATATCCCCTAATCTCCGGTATGCTAGCCTAGGCACTGCCCTAAAAGAAGGAGCGATCAACACCAAAAAAAAACCTGTATCGAAGCATTTAATATTTTTAATTTCATTTTAATTCTCTCTTTCTTCTCGCCGTAGAAAGTTTCATCAATTTTAATTCCATTCACTATGTTTTCATTTAATTTTTGAAAGAGGTACTAGTTTTTTAATAAAGTGTTTGTTTTAAAAATTTTGAGTGTTTTTGTAGAGCTTTGGATAGAGATTATTTCAATCAAAAATAGATACAGTATTTTCGAAAACGTATTACATTGAATTAAAATTTCTAAAATAATGATTGGCGAAAATCAAATCGTGTCCAATGATTGATAAATTTGTCATATGAATCTCAATTTAGAAAATAGGTAAGAAAATTAAAAAATTTTAAGATTTATTTGGAAAACAAATTTAAAATCTCTTTACCGTTCGCTGATACTTATGTTTAGTGAAATTTTATATCGAGTATAGTTTCACAACTCCCTTCTGAAGCCTTGCTTGTGACTTATTTTAAGATAATATTAAAGAAGTGCCAAAAATTTATTATTCTAGTTTTGAAACCTTTCTTATAATTAAATTTTCAAAAAAATACCTATCCTTGGAATGAAGTTGTGAAACTTTGAACAAGAGAGATATTTTTCGCTGCATCTGGTGTATAACTAAGATGGTTAAACTTTTCTTAAAATGTGTTTATAGATTACCTATTAAATAAAAAATCTCCGATTAATATAGAAAATATTTATTGTTTAGAGCTGTCACCCAATCAAAATATTTTTCTGTAGGATACAGAAACACCATGAAAAAAATAATTTAGTTCTTTGTTACTTCCCTATCCTTTCTTCTGTCTCACAGTGGGGAAACATAGACAAAAGTCTGTATCAGACACAAATTTGAAAGGATCTGGATAATTTTTTATTTTAAATACTCAGGACAACGTATTCTAACGGTACACGTGCGACAATACCCTAATTCATGAACCATAAACCTGTGGACCCGCGAGGATTAGGGTTTGTGGGTTTAGGCTTTATCGGTATAGGGTTCATAGGTTTGGAGTTTCTGGGTTTATGGGTATGACGTCTTGGGTTCACGGGTTCAGGATTGATGGGACTGGGGTTTATTGGATGAGGCATTATAGGTTTATGGAACTGGATTTTATGGGTTTATGGGCCTGGGCTTCGTCGATATGGGGCCCAAAAATTTAGGGCTCATGGATTAGGGTATTGTTGCAGATGTACCGTTAGAATACGTTGTCCTGAATAATTTTAAAAAAATAATCCAGATCCTTTAAATTTTATGTCTGATGCAGATTTTTGTCCATTTTTTCCTACCGTACGTCACTGTAATCGAATTTCAAAAGAAAGTACGATCACTTGTCTATATTTGTCAACCATTCATGTGATTCTATTAAAAATAATATATTGTCTTATCCTTCTATGGTAGAATTTCGGAGAAAACCAAAATCCCTGTTTTTTTTTGAGTGTTAATATTCTAGTTTTTGTATTACTAATATTAACTGTTTCTAAGATATAATATATATATATATATATATATATATATATATATATATATATATATATATATATCTTACAATATCGTAATTATCTATCTCTAATCTATTTTGATTTATATAAAACAGATACCCTACTTACGAAAAGAACAAAAGAAATAATACCCTTGAAACTACGGGTTAAAAAACGAAAAAAAACGTTCCCCTTTAAATAAAAAGGAATAATCCTTCTTAAAGGAATGGAATAAAATCCCTTAAAAGTACGAATTCAGACAAAGTAACGGAACAATCCTACGGGATATACTAGAAAAAATACCTACCTAATTATGATAAAAATAACTATTTGTGCTTTCCTTAAATCAGAATTCAGATCCATTTAAACGATAAAATTTAGAAGATACAGGCAAATTTATATTAACAAAGTTATCAACTATTAGTTAGGACACACAGGCGATGCTGTCTGTCTGTTGCCTTCGCCCGTAGCGTTGTTTAGCTCTGTTTGTTGCCAATGGTGTAGTTCATATAAACATATGTATGAAAATGCTTAGTTTTTAAGATACAGGGTGTCAAATTTATTATTATTTTTAGTTTTTTAAATTTATATAATTTGTTTTTAAAGATAATTACGTGAAATTTGGAACATATAAAACTTTTTATAGTTCTCGTACTGGATAAACTGCCTCTAAGTGTCGGCGTACATTGATACTGAAATGTGCTGGAGCGCCATCAGGTCTAAACCATAATTCTTGTCTAACTTGAGGAGGAACCTCTTCAAGAAGGGCAGGTAACTCTACCTCGAGAAAATGTCAGTACTGTTCGTCATTTAATCTTAATGGAAGGAAACACGGGCCAAAACTGAAGGTGAAAATTGGTTTCAAGAAATGCATGTGGATTTTCTTCAGCCCAAATGTTATTATGGTGAAAATTTCTTATGGATTCCCTTGAAAAGTCTGCCCTGTCAGTAAACAAAATACGAGATAAAAAAGGGATATTATATCTTCATTATTGTATACATAATATTATAACGAAAAAACGCTTCTGGGATAATCAAATTTAATTTTGCAAAAACTATTTGAGGAATTGCTCTTAATTATTTACTACATTTTAAGTACTATAAGATCCACCTTTTCACGCAATAACAAAGGCATAGGTTGATTTTTACAGTAGTTATTATTAATTAAGAATTATGCCATTTTTGACCTTCTTTTACAGTCTTCTAAGCAACAAATAAAGATATCGACATCTACAAGACGCCATTTTAAAGGTTTTTTAATTCTCTACAAGATGGTTATTCCATTTGGTTCAAAAAATACTTCAACTTTGATTCGCAGGAAAAAATGTGCAAATATATGTATTTTTGGACCATTAATTGTTAATAACTCAAAAATCACACATAATCTAGTGAAGAAAAAGTATATGTTTTGTTCCTGTATGCCTATATATTTGATTCCGTTATTAGGGAAAGTATTTGAGGTAATACTGAAAAACAGCTTGAGTCGTTATTTTGAACATCACAATTTTTTGCATCCTTCACAGTTTGGTTTTCGCCGGAATTTTTCGACTATTCAGGCAGTTGCTGCGGTTGTGGAGGGAATAGAAGGTGGGGAAACCGTGGGGCTCTCACTGTGTGACCTCAGTCGTGCCTTTGATTGTGTTTCTCATGAACTTTTGATTATAAAGCTTCATAGATACGGTGTAAGAGGCGTTCCCCTCGATTTGCTTTCATCTTTCCTATCAAATTGAAGGCAGGCAGTCGCATATGGTGGAGAGCTTTCTGAACCTACGGCGGTACAATGTGGAGTGCCGCAGGGTTCGGTATTGGCACCTCTTCTTTTCATTATATATGCCAATGATCTCTTTAGGTATTTGTCACCAGGTCTGTGTATTTGTTACGCTGACGACACGGCGCTAATTTGTAAAAGTAGAGACCCAGAATGTTTAATGAATGAAATGTCTGTTATGGGAGAGTGTACGAGATGTTGGTTTGCTAATAATTCCCTTAAATTGAATGAAGAAAAAACACGGAATTTGTTTTTCATGAATGGACGTGGAGTGGTTGATGGTTCTTCGGTGACATTGTTGGGTATCAGTTTGGACGATGGTTTGAACTGGAATTCTCACATTGCATTATCTATTTTTGTTCTCAGGCAACTTCGTGGTTCTCTTCACTGTGACACCCTTCTCTCTGTTTATTATTCCTTGTTGCATTCTCATATTTCGTACGGTGTTCACCTTTGGGGTTGCTGTGTTGGCGCGATTCAAATTTTTAGAATGCAGAAGAAGGCTATTCGACTTGTCTCTGGTATCGGCTATAGGGACCACTGTAGGCCACACTTTATAAAATTGCGGGTTTTAACGTTGCCTAGTTTATTTATCTTATACCAACTACTGGAGATTCATAAAAACCGCGGAAAATTCCACCAAAATTCCTACTTCCACTCTTATAGCACTAGATCAGCTAATTTAATTAGGCCTTCGAGGTATAGATTGGAGAGATCTAAGAAAAATAAACTTAATGTGTCATTGTACAACACATTGCCTGAAACATTTAAAGATTTAGACTTTATGAGATTTAAAATTAAATTAAAGGAATTTTTGTTAGAGCATGCATTCTATTCGGTGGATGAGTACATGGAGACTTCTTCTAGAGCTTATTGTTAGGACTTTTTTAATGTAATTTACAGATAGTTTTAACCTTATTTTTTTTTTGTTTTGTGACATATTACAATTGTATTTTTCTGTACAAAATGTAATGAAATAAATTTATCTATCTACCTATCTATACTACTTAAAAACCGTGTTCAATTGCTGGATGATCGAGTTTCCCCAACTGGCTATTTATTTGCCTTAAATTCCTGGGTGGGTTAAAATCTTAATACGAAATATGTTAAACTTGTAGTTCAGGAACTAAAAGTAGTCTTCGACTATTGAAATAAGTTTATTGTACCGAATATTTATCACGTAGGTTCGATTCGCTTTTTGTTCCTTTCTATATTGATTTCTAAGAAAGATAATTCCATGAAATCGAAAGCAAGACATTAACAAGTGACAACTAATATTTGTATTTATCCCTTTTTCAAATGAAGCAAATATAAAACAAATTACTCTAATACTGGGAATTTATCTATACTCGAAACCTTATTTTATTTAACAGAGTATAATAGTTATCTAAAAAATTCTTAAGCCCTTGAAGTTCTAATTATCTGGAAAACTTAATTTTGCGGGTTGGTTTTCTCTATTCATTATTAATCACTAGCTTTATTTCTAGATTCTTTTCAAGATTTGTCGGTCCATTCTTAGTGTTCTACTTTTCTTTTTGTCGAGTTTTTCGTCACCCTATTTAATTAAGAAAAAAATGTGGAGCAATTGATTTAATTGTATTTGAAGACCGTGCTTAAAGGATAATGCCACTGATTTATCTGAAGGTACTTAAGAATTTTTTAGAACAAAATGAAGCGTAGAATGAACTTAAATGTGAGTAAATTGTCCTCAAATTAAATAAGTGTAAAAAACAACAGAAAGAAAAATTCGAGTTGACCTTTTTGAATAAATATCAAATCTTTTTGGGATTGGTAGGAAATTATTTTAACTGAAAATTAAACCAATTATGAAATGCTAATTATCTTGAAAATCATGATTCTTGAGTTTAGACCGTGTCAAATTGGAATTATTATCCGACGTTTCGCCTACGATTGTAGGAGATATCTTCAGGGATTTTTACACCACGAGATTAAAAAACTGAATAGGTATCGAGGAGGAACCGCCCGGTATTTATACCCGACTGGTACTCAGCGAATCATGGTCCAGCGTTACAATCGATTTCCACGTGTGATGTAAACTGTAACCCGCATCCCTATTAATATTATATGGATATTTACAAATTTCGATTCATTCTCTAATTTTACGTTTAAAGAAACCAGGTACTACTGCTAGCACCTTAGTTTCTTTTACATTAAAAGTATGACCTGAGCAATGCTGGTGTTCAGCTACTGCAGATTGTACAATTTGTTTCTTTTTTATACATCTTTCATGTTCTTTAAGCATAGTGGATATAGACCGTCCTGTTTCACCTACATATACTTTTCCACAAGAGCACGGTATGTTGTAAACGCCTTCTGTTTGAAATGAAATTGCGTCCTTTGGAGACTTTAAACATTGTCCAATTTTCTTACATGTGTTGAAAATTGTCCGTATGTGTGATTTTCGGAGCAATCTGGCAATCTTGTCGGTGGTTCCGTGTATGTAATGTAAGACAACACTGTTCATAGGAGGTTTAATTATGACATTTTGTTGAGGAGTTGGGTTTTTATATCTAATAATAGAACGTCTTATATCTTCAGCACAATATCCGTTGCCTCTCAGATCATTAGTCAGTTTTTCTGTTTCTGATTTCAGTGACTGTTAGTCATATATTGAAAGTGCTCTATATACCAATGAATTTATGACGGATTGTTTTTAAGAAGGATGATGGTGTGATGTTGCATTGAGATATGGATTTGTATGTGTTGGTTCTCTGTACACAGAATGTCCTAATTTGCCATTATCTTTAGTTTGTACTAGTACTTCAAGAAAGAGAAGGGCACCATTTGATTCAGTTTCCATAATGAATTTTATCCTAGGGTGTTGTTGGTTTAGATGATCCAGGAAATTATGGAGTTTATCTGCGCCATGCAGCCAAACTACGGACGTGTCATCTACACATTACGATTTTCAACTTGACCAAAGCCGTCAAAGCCTCCGCTCTTTATTGCTAATTATATTGTTCAGCTAAAGAAGGATGTTAAGAAAAGAAGAGTGAATTTTGACAATGTATACATATACAATACCAGGTTAGATTCTAATAACTGGTAGATTATCGCAGCCTTAAATGTTGGAGGGATACCATTGCACTAGGCCACTAGCAGGTTTTACAATGCAAGCCTTGACTACACCTTCCTAATGGGATTGAATAATAATAATCATACTTCACAAAAAAGGTTTGAAAAACTATCGCCAAGTAAGTTTGCCCTTACATTAATTTTTCATATTCAAATAATCAGGGCCAGATTATATCTGAGTTAAACCTATACCAGCCAAGCAAGCAGGAAAGATTTAGGGCTGCCAACCATAGAAACAATCACCTTTAAGATCTTAAAATGCTGGTCAACCCCTTAGCGTAGTATTCATGGATTACAGAAAAGCCTTCGACACCGTCACCCAGCATAAAATATTTAAACCAATCATAGACTGCCGTATAGACCACAGATATTTTAATCACTGAACACAAATGTCTGTGTTAGGTTTAATGATGACACCGCTGATTTTAAAATCGAGAGAAGAGTGGGATTAGAAGATGTCAGTTAGACAGTTCATCAATCTATAAGAATAAATGTCTAAGTAAGTTGAGTTTGGCGAAAATGGAACAAAGCATCGTCGATGACATCGTGATTTTAGTAGACACTTACGATGTGACCAAAGATATGTTACAGAGGCTAAATCCAGCATCAACTGAAGTGAGATAAAAGACTAATCTGGGATACCAGTATGTCCCTAAAGAATTGTGTACAACCGATGTGTCCTGCCTAGGTTGACGCAATAGCATGTCCAAAAAAGGAAATTTTTTTATCTTGTTTAATTTCTAGCGTGAATTGGATTCTATGGTGGATGTTGTTTAGGTAAACAAGGAAATCGTTTAGGTGTTCTTTTTCGTGTTTCCATATTGTAAAAATGTCATCCATATAGTGTTCCAAAATTTCGGTTTCAAAAGTGAGTCTTGCAGTGCTTCTTGTTCGAATATATCATAAAATGATTGGCTATAACTGGTGAGAGTGAGGGCCCCAAAGGTGCGATGTCTGTTTGTATATTTGATTATTGAATATAAAAAAAGTGCTTTTTAGATAGTGTTCTGCAAGTTCAATTATGTAGGCTGAAAAAATTTTCATTCATGGCGATATTTTCTAAAGTCTTATATAGTGATTTTATGTCGAGACTTGCTAAGATGTCGTGTTCTTCAAGATGAAGGTATTTGATCATTCTGGTCAGATGTTCGGAGTTTTCATGAAGGAATCGGCCCGTTCGACTCTTGGTTGCATTATACTTGATAAATATTTTTCCAGTTTTTCTGTTGTAGATCCCACGGCGCTTACTATTGGTCTATAGCTTTTACAGCATTTCATATGCATATTACCATCAAACTTACATGGGACAAACAAGCAGGCGTACATCAGCAAGACTTGAGGAACAGAAAACTAGTTTCGAAAACAGACCAACAACATCCGCTTTATTTCAACACCGTCAAACAACCGGACATACCATCGATTTCAAAAAAACAAAAGAAATAGCACCAATACAAAACTACAAAGTACACCCTGGAGAGGCCCTGGAAATCGAAAGAGCGGGACAGCTGAATAAACGGGATGATGCTTTAAATATTCCAATTACATGGAACACAGTAATAAAAAAATGAAAAAAAAAAAAAAACAAAACAACAAAAAACATCAAATATACGAGAGAAGAGCATACAAGGAACAAATATATCTCACTTTGCAGAGGGGAGGACCTTACGAAACCGCACAACCAATCAGAAAGCGAGTCAACAAAACTCGGAAGAAAACGGAGACCAGTATCAGAGTAAGAGTAACGAGACGAGACAGATTTGAATATGCCAAGTGAGATTTTATATATATATATATATATATATATATATATATATATATATATATATATATAAACAGCATTTCTCTAGAACAAACAGTTAAAGACAAAATACAAAGCCATCTTTTATTTCATTTACTTACTTTATTTCATTTTCACACTAATTTCATCTTATCAGTCCGGCGAACGTAGTCATTGTTGTAGGTGTGTTTTGTTCTCTCATTGATAAAAAGTTTCTTAAGGTACGTAAAAGTTACGTATTTTTCTTTAATTAATTAGAAATAATACTGCGATTATATATTTAGCAAGTTATATTCTAGTTTGTTTTAATAGTTTCCGAGTGTGTTATTATTTATGTATTGTCACCTACCTGTAAAATATGGAGATAACTTTAAATCGGTACAAAATTCCGAATATAAACAGTCAGTGGGATCTAATTATGGAATATTCCCTAATTGGTTTTAACACTTAGACTATATAAAGTTTTAAGATGTCGTTGTCACACTCAAAAGAAAAACAAAAAGGTTGAAATGAAGACTAGATAGGCTAAAAAAATGATTCAAGAAAGAAAAATGGGTTATTTTAGAACAGTGAAATATATTCGAGTACCCAGGGCAACTTTGCTTCGACTATGCCAGAGGCATGAACTATCTCCAGATGAAGCAACAGCTACCATATCAAGAAGAAAAACAGTATTAGCACAGATGAAGAATAAATTCTATGACTTGACGAGAAGTGATCAATGTTCGTCGAATGGCATTTATGCTGGCAAAGCGTAAGAACTTGCAAAATCTATTTGATGAATCTGGGATGGCCGGGAAAAAGTAGTTGTAATTATTTTTGAAACGCCATGAGGGTAAAATTTCGGTAGGAAGACATTTCCATGCCTTTCGCAAGAGCGATTTAATTCAATAAAGAAAACATTAGTAACTTAAACTTCTGGAAAAGGTATACGATAAAAATAATTATCCACCGAATCGTATATGTAACGTGTATGGATCAAGTGTCATCGTTGTAAAAATCAGATAATCTAAGTCATTTATCACAAAGGGAAACGGCAAATAGCTTCACTTAAAAGTAAGAAGAAATTAGTAAGAATACGACAAAAAGAAAGGGAATCAAGAAAAAAAGACTTACAATAATCCTGCAGACTTTGAGGATAGAGACGAAGTCCAGTTTGATACAGATAGTGAATCTAATGCCCTCATGGGAAAAGAAGCTCTTGACACTTTGGATATAGTGTAGGTTCTGTCAACGACTTTTTTCTGAAGATACTTTAGGGAAAATGTGGGTCAAATGTCTAATTTGTGGGCTCTAGCTTCATAATAACTGCGCCAGTCCAGGGTTCACTACTTATACCTGTGATTTTTGCAAGTAGATAAAGTTAGTTTTGATCAAAGATTGCTTGATCTCTTAGAAGATAAAGATTATTGTTTGAAAGGTCACTCACAGATGCTGTACAATGAGTTTTGAAAATTGTGAATGAGAGTTCACCGAAACGTCCGCTGCCTTACAGTCCTGAGAAGGACTCAGCACACACAAGGGATACCCGAAAACCTTCGATTGCATATATATATATATATATATATATATATATATATATATATATATATATATATGCAATATTAAAACCTGCTCCAATTGGTCGTTATATTCACGTTAGATCTTAATCCTTTTAACGTATACAAAAAAAGTATATTTTTAGGGTAATTCTTTTTCTAAAATAAAATTTTTGCCAGTGTAGCTTAATTTCATCATAATTAAATAAAACAGAAACGAGCAAGGAAAAAAAACTGGAAATGAAGTTCTAAACAGCTCATATAATGGCAAAATCTTGTTATATTATGTATATGCGGTATATTGTTCCACAGGAAAATATAAAGTAAATTTTATTATCTTTAAATGGAAGAAAAGTAGTATATTACGTGCTTTATTTTAGTATTTATTTTTATACTGAAATACACTGTGCATAAGAAGAGAGGAATATTGATTTTCTCTTTAATTTTGTGACAAACACTAAAATTTAATTATGCATCTAAATCACTTTTCAGTTAATATAAAAGAAAAAACTTATTTCTAAAAAAATATAAAATAATAATATCTTGAATAGATAGCAAATTTCTAACGATAAAACTACTTTGAAATAAACGCAGAGATAAAAACAATTCCATTCCGTTAGCTGAAGTATTTTACTGAAATTAAAAACGAAAATGATGATATATTCCCAAAGCAATTACTAATTAGAAAATAGATTTAGAACTAAACTAACTCTTGTTATATGTAGCTCTGCAGAGCGAATAATCTACGATAAATGTAATTTAATAAATGGAAAAAGTTTGTAGGTGCGCCAATGATTAAAATGGTTTTACACCTGGGAAATCAAAGGCAAAACAAAGCTCAAATCAACCAATTCCTATAACTTGTTCTAGCAATAAAGATTGCAAAGTTATGAGCCATTTTGTTTTTATGTGGGGTTTGTGCCGATATTAAAATATTGTTTAATTTGGGGTTTTATTTTATTTGTCTTAAACAATTAAAATATTTGTGTAAAATAGTTTTTTTTTATACAAGAAGCTTTTGCTTTATGCAACAAAAGAAAATATAGTGATACTGTTTTAAAATACAGTATCTAAAATTGAAACTTGATCAAAAAGTTATCGGAATTACCACGAGGTAGCGCTCTGATTTGATTTCTATTTTTTTTTGGTTAGATTGCCACATCTGTTATTGACATTCCAGTAAATTTTATCGTAGTAGCTCGACATTTGTAAAAGTTACATCATCTTGAGTACATCTATCTCTAGATGTGTTTTCGATTTTTTACAGTTTCAGAAATGGAGTGGCATTTACAACAAAGAGTTTGTATTAAATTTTGCGTTAAAAATGGATTCAGTGTTGCGAGAATCTTGGAAATGTGAGAAAATTGTTTCGGTAATGATATTCTAAAGGAAAAGCTAATTTACCATTGGTATGAACGCTTCAGAAGTGGTCGTGAGTCCGTCGAGTATGACGACGACAATGGCAGGCCGTCAACATCGAAAACAGACAAAAATATCAATTATCTGAGCGGAATGTTGGTCTATAATAGCAAATTAACCATCAGAGAGCTGGCAGAGGACTTGAACATTACCTATGAATCCATTTAGGACATTGTACTTAATGATTTGGGTTTCCGCAGTGTTGCTACAAAGTTGGGCCCGCAGAACCTGAATTTAATACACTAAAGACATGATTTCCAAGGCTGAATCCGATCTAAGATTCATCAAACGCATTATAACTGAAGACGAGACGTGAGTTTATTAGTATGACACGCAATCCAGACATCAAACGAGCTGAGCTCCGAATGAGCCAAGACCAAAAAATCATTGTCAGTTGAAAAAGAAAGCGATGTTCATGATTTTAATGAATTACAATGGTATTGTGCATTGCCAGAAGGTCAGACAGTTACTAAGGAGTATAAAATTGCACTTATACCAAAAATTATGGAATCAATTACAACTGACTTTCTTGATAATATTTTTCAAAACATAATTATAACACGCCAGCATGGTTTTAGTAAGGGGAGGTCAATAGTAACAAATCTGCTAACATATACTGAATATATAATAGAATCTTTGGAAGATGGTCAAGTTGTTGACTCCATTTACACAGATTTTTCAAAGGCTTTTGATAAATTGAATCATGAAGTTTTGTTATGTAAATTGTATAGATATGGTATAGAGAGCTCATTTTTGCCGTGGATGAAATCATATATCTCGGACAGGAATGAGATCAGAGTTAAAATAAATATCTGTTACCTCTGGTGTACTAAAGGGGCACTTCTTGCACCACTATTATTCAATATATATATATATATATATATATATATATATATATATATATATATATATATATATATATATATATATATATATATACCTCTCTTTTAAGCCACATTTGGAAAATTGTACCAGTGTGTGGAGTCCTTTTTATCAGGTCTGTATTAATAAGCTTGATTCAGTCCAAAGGAAACTTTTACGTTATATACGCTTTAAAAAGCATATACTAAAGGACAATATAAATTATAAAAGTTTAGAATTGGAGTTAAATTTGAATTGTATAGCAAAACGTAGGGAAAATTATAATATTGTGTTTTCTTACAAGTTTTTGAATGAGTTCATTAACAGCCCAGAACTTAATGGATTGTTTCAAATATATGTTCCTCCTAGACATCGAACAAAGTATGGAGAAAATTCACCAGACAACCGTATTATGAGAAATGGAAACGAGTTTCATGGGGCTTTATTTGATATTTCTCTAAATAGATTAAAGTTTGTTTTAAAAAAATTTACAATTGATAGTCTGAATTTGTATATTTGTGATAAATCAAGATGTAACTTCTCTAAATTGTGACTGGTTATTTGTTTGTTTATTATTTGATTTCTTTGTAATCTACATTTTAACTATAGACTGTGATTATTGTTATTTAGTACTATTGTGCGAATGGGCTGTCCCGTGTATGGATAAATAAATAAATAAATAAATAAATTATTTGGGCGTTATGAGACATTTGCATAAAGCAATTTGCCAAAAAAAAAGGGTTTGTGGGTAAACAACTTCTAGCTGTTGCATTTCCCAAATGTGTTTAATGTTGTTGCACTTGTTTTTTTCGAAGTTTATAATATAAATATTTGTCAACATACACTTTCTTTAAAGTTTACCAAAGTATTGTGAAATATTACTAACATGATAGAAACAATATTTCACTAAAATTAGCTAGGAATTAAAAGCTTCTATTTCTTTTAATCAAAGAAACAAAGCACTTTGTTCCTCGAATTTGTCCAATTGTATATGTCAGCTTCGAATTTGTCATTCCCAATCCAGAACACTGAATATAGTTTTATTGTTTAGGAATATAAACGTTAATTGTTTGGTATGGCAAGTACGTGTTGTTTAAATACATCTTTCGTCTAAATATATATATTTAACCCACACAAAGCATAATGGGCTTCTTATTTGATTATTCAGTAAAAACGAAATTTAACAACATATTACGAATTACGAATATTACCAGAGTAACACAAATTTCGAGTCAAACGACTTGAAAGAAACCTTACTTGGAACAAATGTTCTTTTAAATTTGCATTCATATAATTAGAAATGTACGTAAGACGCAAATCAAAAAGTAATAGCACAGAACTCCGCTGTAAAAGCTTAATAGAACCTAGCTTTAATTATTCGAGTTGTGGTAAGGGTAAACTACAAGTCCCAATGTGTGGCACACCGGGATGTCAAGATAATCCTGTGTTAAATTCCATAGCAATATGCTATCCTGTTCTCTCTCTTGCTTAAATATAGAACATATTATTACAAACTGTTTTGTACATTTGGTTGTTTTCTGTTTCACCATGTTGTAAATTTAATTGAGGGAAAATTTGAAATGATTTTTGTAGGTCTGAAATTTTATATTTTTACTGAATAAATATTTTTGTGTAGATTTTCATCTTTATATATATATATATATATATATATATATATATATATATATATATATATATATATATATTCGCCTTTCTATTTAATATGCCATCTGCCACCCTCGACACTGACCATCACCTAACTGTTTTCACTTACAGATAAAATGCAGATAGATAATACTATTCATTAATAAGTATCCTGTTCATTCCAAAAATGTTGAGATAAAGAATATCAAGCATGTATATATGTATTGTTATTGTTTCTCTTATTACACTTTCCCGCTTAAAACGCGTTTTTTGTTTGGTCCCTTTAGAATGATCTCAAGCGGCTTTTAATATATATATATATATATATATATATATATATATATATATATACAGTGCCTTCATTTCAAAACGAACCATCCTTAATAACTTTGTTAAATAGAAAAATTTAAAAAAAAGAAAAAACACGTCAATTTAGATATACAGGGGGAAGTTTAATTTTGCATTTGTTAAAAGTCTGTCAATCACCTCCTCACCTCCAGCTAACCTCACTTTGATATGTCAAATGGGAACCCCCACCTTGTGACACATCATTGGAAGCAGCATAAAATTGTCTATCCAACCGTATAAAAAAAATTAAATCGGTTGACGTACAAGCGAACAGTGTGCAAAAATGTCTTGTAATAATGCATAATATATCGGCCTCGAACTTTGGTATGTCAAATGATTACCCTATAGTGTGATACATCATTTTAAAGGACGTACGATCTGCTATCCAACGATGTCAAAAAAAATTAAGTTAATAGACGTTATAGGCAATTAGGATGCAAAAATGTGTGTTAAATATAAGCAGTTTATTCAGTTTTATTCAGTTGAAGAAAATTATTTTATTAAATGTTCAAAATGTGCGCGAGACAATAAAAAGCCTATTTTGAAATTCCCCACGAACATTGGCAAGGGTTTCTCTGCTAATTCCTCTACATTCCCGAACAATTCGATCTTTTAAATCGTCAATATTTTCAGGTGGGGTTTTATAAACCTTGCTTTTTAAATACCCCCAAAGAAAAAAGTCTAGAGGGGTTAGGTCTGGAGACCGTGCTGGCCATTCAACTGCACCACGTCTGCCAATCCACGTCCCTGGAAAATGTTCATCAAGCCACTCTCGAATTGCCAAAGCGTAGTGCGGGGGAGCTCCATCTTGCTGGAAATGCAAATTATTTTCATTTAGTACCATAACAGCATTTTCATCCACTTGATTTTCTAAAGATTGCACAATGGCAGGGTATATTGTGTTTTCTAAAAGGTTTAAATAAATTTGCCCAGTTAAATTATCTTCCAAAAAAAATGGCCCGATGATTTCATTGCCATAAATTCCTGCCCACACGTTAATTTTTTCGGGATATTGAGTATGCCCTTCTCGGAAAAGGTGCGGATTTTCATTATCCCAGTATCTGCAGTTATGTCTGTTAACCAGTCCATTTAGAAAAAAGTTGATTCATCACTAAAGCAGATATTCTTAGGTAAATGGGGGTCCTCGTCAATTCGTTGGCACATTAATTCGCAAAATTGAATTCTCCTATCAAAATCGTCTTCTCCGAGTTCTTGAAGAATTTGAATTTTGTAGGGAAAAAACTTATTTTGTTTTAAAACTTTATGCACAGAGCCAGCAGAAATGTTGGTTAAATCTGCGACCTTTGAGATGGATAAAGTTGGATCTATTGCAAACTGTCCTAGTACCTCGATTTGGCATGCTTCATCTACAACCCTTTTCTCAATAGATTTTTTATTACAAACGGATCCCGTTTCTTCAAACTTTCGTACCAATTCGAGTACATATTTATGGCCCACGTTTTTGTCTTGATGCCTCTCGTTAAATGCTCTGGCGGTTCTACGAGCGCACCGATCTTCAGCTCCATAGAGAAAAATTATTTCTATTCTTTCGGCTAGCGTATACACCATTTATATTCACGTTTCAACTAGGCGTCACAATGACAATTTTAACAATAATAAACAACTGGTGTTTAAAGATCTTAAAAATTTTATTTATTGCAGTGATTTTTTGTACCTATCAGGTACCGCAAAAAATAACATTGAAATAAATACACTAGATTGATTAGACTGCAATGAATTTTGCGATGAATTTTAAAACAGGCTTAGTTTTTTTCTCGCAAATATTTTAACTGTTTATTATTTTAAAAAAATATTTATTTTAAATTTAAAATAATATTTTACTCTATGAAGTAGCCATTTGACATAATAAAGTTTAATGTGATAAGGTGTCTATTATTACCACACATCTTTTCTTACTATTCGCTGGTACATCAACAGATTTTGTTTTTTTTATTGGCTAAATAGGAGATAGTATGCCCTTTAAAATGATGTATCACACTATAGGGTAATCATTTGACATACTAAAGTTCGAGGCCGATATATTATGCATTATTACAAGACATTTTTGCACACTGTTCGCTTGTACGTCAACCGATTTAATTTTTTTTATACGGTTGGATAGACAATTTTATGCTGCTTACAATGATGTGTCACAAGGTGGGGGTTCCCATTTGACATATCAAAGTGAGGTTAGCTGGAGGTGAGGAGGTGATTGACAGACTTTTAACAAATGCAAAATTAAACTTCCCCCTGTATATCTAAATTGACGTATTTTTTCTTTTTTTTAAATTTTTCTATTTAAGAAAGTTATTAAGGATGGTTCGTTTTGAAATGAAGGCACTGTATATATATATATATATATATATATATATATATATATATATATATATATATATATCTATATATATATATATATATATATATATATATATATATATATATATATATATATATTTCGGGTATATCATGTGTGTGCTGAGTCCTTCTCAGAACTGTAGGGCAGCTGACGTTTCGGTGAAATCTCATTTACCATTTTCAGAAATCAAACACACCATAGACATAGAACAGATAAGAAAACTACCTTTTCTACATATCTGACTAAAAAGAAAAGAAGATGGCTTGCTTGCACACATTGTCTACAGAAAACCCTTTCATATCAACACGTACCTCAACGCCGATTCACATCACTACCCCGCCCAATTATTTGCTGTAGTGAAATCTGCTGCCTTCTGATCTCAGTCCTTCATAAATCAAAAAATTACCACAAAGAAGTAAAAATACTGCAAGACGCCCTAACAAAAAATGATTACAAAAAAGAAGACATTGACAAGGCTATGGAAAACAAACGCTCGTCCCCAAAAACCACTAAAACCAAGAGAAGAGCTCCAAAGCTTTTGTTCCTTAGCTCAGAGGCACCACAGACAAAATCGGAAAAATCCTTAAGAGACACAGCATTGAAATCATTTTTACCACAGACCGTAAAGTACAGGATCTCCTGCCAACACTCACGGAAAAAAACCCTCTACAAAACTAAGGAATATGCGAAATTCTATGCAGAGAATGTAGTTTATCTTGCGTATGTCAAACCAGCCGCAAAATAAGCATCAGAAGAGACAAACACATAAACACTGTCAAGCAAAAAATAATTTCTTCTGCACTGGCCCAACACCTGTTAAACACAGGACACTAAATCAACTTCTCAGGGACAAAAATACTATCAAGATGTGAAAACCTGCCCACGAGAGTTATAAAGGAATCCATCGAAATTGCAAAGCGGGCTAACAAATTAAATAGCAGAGACGACAGTCAGTGGTTGCCTAATATTTGGAAAAACCTACTAACGAAACATCGACCAGTAGTAGGAAGTAAAGAAATTAATCATAATTCGGCGGCACGACACCAAACACTAACAGCAGGACCGATAACGCGCAGAAAATCTCGTAATTTGAGTGGCCAGAAACATCCAGTCTATAAGCATGCCCCACCAACACACAAAATCGGCCGCCTTCGAGTTGAAGGCATTAGTTCGCTCACCGATGCCGCACATTGAATTTTGAAAATGGTGAATGAGATTCGACCGGAGCGTTAGCTGCCCTACAGTCCTGAGAAGGACTCAGCACATACACGGGATATCCTCGATAAGCAGAACTTTGATCTTAAGAAAATCTATACCTGGTACATCCAACGCATATTCGGAAAACATAATTATTGGCCCGTTTTTCACAGAACGCCCACCAGCCAGCTAAAAATACTTAGAACTTCTAAAAAGGAAGTGTGTATGACACATCTGCAAAAAAGAGAATAAATAATATTTCAACAGGATGGAGTTCCCACACATAATGCAGTAAAAGTAAATAACTATTAAATAATACATTTCCGGAACACTGTATTGGACGCTTTGGTCCTTTTTAGTGACTCGCTCGAAGCCACTTATTTCTAAAAAAGAAAATTGTTATACATGGTCAGAGTTCTATTATAGTTTTGGGAACATTTTATGGAATAGGATAAGTACATCGAAGTAATTTAAAAATGGGTCGCTAGATAAGTTTTCAATATTAATTAATTAAGTTCCATAGTTTAGTTCATTATGCACGTTATGTACTTTATCTTTGTCCTATTTAAAACGAGCTTTTAATATTTTAGTTTCTGTTATAATTGATTTAAAATATTTTTTACTTTTGTAAAATTGGTGGCTTATTTCATTAAACAAAAGTAACAATAGAAACATGCATACTACCACATGCTGCGTTCAAATTATGATTTAATGTAAATTTCTGCTATTGTGCTATTTCTATGACCACTGCTGTAGTTTGTTTGTGACAGGCAAATAAGTAAGATATATTTTAGTGTGTTCGGTGATTTTTTAATTCTGGACACAGCGGAATAAAAGATCTGTATTAAATTTTTGCGTTACAAATAAAAATTATTACATAGAGGTGTTGGATATGTTAAAGAAAAGTTTTTGGGCAATTCTGTTTCGAAAAAAAAACGCCGAAAAAATTAAGAAAGAAAGGGAGATGGTGAAAGAAGCTGGCTCTTGTGAAGCAATTTTACCTAATGTTTTGGGAGGTTAGTAGTCAAGTACGTACCAACGTTGTTGGTTTACCGGACATGATGCTCTATGATATCAAGGTGAAGTCGACAATAAAATTGTAGCATTTTCATATTCAAATCAGTGCTACGAGATTTTGTATAAGTAGAAGTTTTTATTTTTTTTACAAGTTTTCATTTAATGTTACGAATTGAACATTACAGGCCTTATCCTTGATTCTTCCGTTGTTGATGGAGTGGCTGGTAAGTCCGGTAAGTTCTGAAAATCCGGCCTCACACCAAAATGCTGTGTTTCCTGCTCATATACCCAAGGGAACCCAGAAACTCACCTCTGAAAGGAATTTGGCTTCCAAAAAACGAACCACAACTGGTCAACGACAAATGCGTCAAATGTCACGAACTTCTAAAGTAATTTTTTTTTGCAATATTTGTATGTGATCGAGCAAAGGACTAAAGGGTACGTCCGGAATAAAATAGTGCTGTTGCTTTTTTACGGAACGGATCAAGAAAATATGACTAACTAATAGTAGTTGTAATATTAGATGACAACTTGTAGAAGGAAAATAAAACTTCTAATCATAGAAAATATCGTAGCGTTAATGTACGGCAATATGAAAATGCTACAAAATGACAATTCTAGTATATTATGTTCGACGGAGATGATTTAGTACCACAGTACATGCATATTAAAGAAAAAATTAATATTACGTAGTCAAGACATAAGTTATGTAGAAATATATATATATATATATATATATATATATATATATATATATATATATATATATATATATATATATATATATATATATATATATATATATATAGACCAAGATCATGGACTCACCCATAGAACTGGATGTAAAACAGAAACTAATACCACGGGAAAAATCCAGCAGGTGCCCAAAACTATACGGACTTCCAAAGATCCACAAGCCAAATGTTCCTCTAAGACCCATCGTTAGCGCCTACAACTCTGCCACCCAAAGACTAGAAAAATACCTTGCTGGCTTCACGCAACCACGTGTTGAGAATGCCGCCTCTTACGTCAAAAACTCGGATCACTTCTTAACCATTCTACACTCCGTAGAAATTGACAAGGACGACATAATTGCAAGCTTCGACGTAAAATCCCTGTATCCGAGCATACCAATGGATGAAGCACTGGATCAAATCGCCCAAAGAGAGGATTTCCCAACTTATATCATGGATCTCACCAGACACTGTCTTAAAAACGCATATTTTCTGTTTGATGGTCAAATATACCGGCAGATAGATGGCGCTGCCATGGACTCTTCACTATCTCCAGCCGTGGCAAATCTTTTCATGACCTATTTCGAAACAAAAGCTCTTGAAAAATTCCACCTCAAACCCAAACTCTGGTGTCACTACGTCGATGACGTATTTGTAATATGGTCTCATGGTGAAGAACAGCTCAAATGCTTCCATGAGTTTCTTAATTCTATCCACACTAAGATACAGTTTACTCTGGAACTTGAGGAAAATAATCAGCTTCCGTTTCTAGACGTCCTCATAACCAAATCAATGGATGGTGATCTACGACACACAGTATATCGAAAACCAACACACACGGATAGATACCTGAATGCTGATTCTCACCATCATCCCTCACAAATACAAGGCGTAGCCAATACCCTAATATCAAGATCCCTTCGCCTAACTGATAACCAAGGAAAAAAAAAGGAACTGTCACACATAAAAAGGGCCCTTCAACAAAATAGCTACAAGACACCACCAATAAATAAAGCAATAAAATTACAACAAAAACCAACGGAAGAAACAAGGCCACCTGCCGAGAATAGACAAATCACCGTACTTCCTTACATAAAAGGTACAACAGACAGAATCGGCAGATTACTCCGGAAACACAACATATCTACAGCCTACAAACCATATAAAACCATAGGCTCTTCTTTAAGAAATCCAAAAGACAAAATCAATCTGGAAAATCAAGGCGTACATAAAATCGCATGTGGCACCTGCAATAAAACATATATAGGCCAGACCAACAGAAGAATATTAGCTAGACTAGAAGAACACAAACTCAGTATAAGAAACGAACAGATATCATCGGCGTTTTTTCAACACCAGCACGAGACAGGACACAAAATTGATTTTGACACCGGCCAGCAAATCGCTAATATAGAACACTACAAGGCAAGATTGATCCATGAACGGCACACTGAATAAGAAAGACGATGCATTCAATCTCCCTTCTGCTTGGAAAACTCTCTTTAAGCGGAACCATTGTACCGACACGCATGCCACGCTTAACCTGGCACTAACGCTGGCGCTCGAAAGGGAGGAGGAGCTAACTCCAACCAACCGTATATATATATAATTTAAACACGCTATTAATTAAAACGAAAAAATTTCAGTTATAATACCTTACATGTCCAGTATCACAAAAAATATTATTTGAATGACTGTAAGTACTAAATTTATCATTTATAGTTATGAAGCGATACGAAACTTGTGTATAAATTTTTACTGTAAATTAAAAATTTTACCACCAAAATTGTAAAAAGGTTTGCAGAACAAAAAGTAATAACATTTTACTTTAGTGATAAGACCTGTGAAATATGATGACTTAACAAGCTGTATTTCTGCAAAAAAGATCGAAACTGCGACAGAAACCTGATAAAGTGACATATTGGATAAGAAAACAAAGCTCGAAAGGATTTACACCTCCGCAAAGAGCAATAACTATTTAGAGTTGATTAAGGGTGAATTTATTTTATCAAAGTTTATTAAAGTTGAATATAGACTTAAAAAAAATATAATTGGAATTTATTTCTTGTTGAATATTTTAGAGGTAATACCATAACTTTTCAGGATTTTATTGGAACCCTAAGAGTTTTGTCTGTACGTCACAGTCTTATAACTTCATCAGTTTCTCATCATTACCCAAAAATGGATCGAAAAAAATACAATATCACAATTTTTATTAGAACGTAAAATTATTTGTTCCAAATCATTACAGTTTTTTGCCTGGGAGGTCCACACTATTTTTAAATCTTTAAGTTTGACTATGAAGGAGTTGAATTACAGTAAGCAGAGGACTGGCACTTGCTTTAACCTCTTGAATGCATTTGATTTAATTAATCGTAATTTGTTACTTTTAAAATTAAATATGTATGGAGTTGGGGGGTGTTGTGAATGAACTGATCTGATTGTACTTCTGTGGCAAAACTCAGGGAGTATGCATAACATTTAACTCCTCAGGAAGTATGGAAGTTTCGTATTCACAGGGCCTTCCTGTGTCTATATGGGTCAATTCTAGAGCCGATATTGTTTTTGATTGACATTGGGCTTCACTTTTGTTTTGTAGCTGCAATTGATATTCCAAGGACCTCAAAAAATCCAGTGAAATTGTAGCAAGGATGGATACATGGTGCACAAATAATTATTTAAAAGTATATGTTGAAAAAATTTGTTTCATATTTTTAAGAAGCCCCCAAGTGGATACAACAAAATTTTTAGGAGTGATACTGGACCCGTCTTTATCTTTGAGGGAGCATATTGATAGTGTGGTTAAAAAAGTAAATAATACATTTCATGTAACGAGGTATTTTCGTGATCAACCAAGTTTGGAAAGCCATAAAGTTTATTATTTCGTATATGTTCAGTCAGCAATAGAGTAAAGTTTTGGTTTGGCTCTGTAGATTGGCACAGAGTATTCGTATCACAAAATCATATAATAGGGTTAATACAGGATCTCTCCAGCTAAAAATCTTCTAAACCCTATTTTCAATTCATGAAAATTTTTACAGTTTCTTGTTTACATATTAAAACTCTTTGTTTATTTGTCAAGAAGAATTCATAAGAATTTTCTAAAAATGAAGATTTTTATAATAACATGATCACAAGAGGCCACAGCACCTTCAGCATTCCCAAGTATCGAACCAGAATGTATGTTCATATTTTAATTGTAAATTTTGAACGCGTTACCTAATACTATGTTACGAGTCAAATGTTGTTTAAAAAAAAATAAACTAAAGATACTTTCATTTGAAAATGTTTTTTATTCACAGAAAGAATATTATGACTTCAGGTAGTAACGGGGATTTTTTTTTATGCAAAATGAAATACTATTTTCTACTTGTGATAGTTCATTCTTCATTTATATTACCACTAGATCTGAAGGTGTGTATGTCCATGAGTGTTGTTTGTATGTGTGTCATGGTGCGCATGTTTTACTTCTAAAATTTGAACTTATGATGTAATGTTTCACCAATAAAACTAATGACAAATAAAATTTTAATTAATTAATTTATTTTATTGGTTGTGAGGGGGTATACAACTGAAAAGATTTTGTGGTTAGTGAAATTCTTAATAGACTTCATATATATATATATATATATATATATATATATATATATATATATATATATATATATATATATATATACAGGGTGATTCAAAAATCGATCACGAAACTTAAGGGGGTGATTCTACTTGACAAAATAAGGGTAGAGCTTCATATAATTTTTTTTCAAAATGTCATTCGTTTTCGAGTTACAAGCCGTCCAAGTTCAAGTTTTTATTTTTTGTTTTTTGAATTACTCGCTTACAGGAAAACCGATTTGACTAATATTTGAAAGATAGGCTAAGTCTTCTGCGCTTCATCATTTTAGTAACAATTCACATTGATTGTTTGCCGCTAGAGGGCACTTTACCTACATTGAAAATTGTTTTTTTGTCATAATTTTTTAGTGTTGACAGCTACAGTAGTTTTTGGCATAATTTCTGAAAGACTGATGCCAGGCCTTTAAAAAAGGTGCTCTTTATTTACATCGCTAAACCCAACGGTTTAGACGTAAATCACCCTTAAAAATTAAGTGGTAAATTTACTTTTCTCATTTCATTACCACCAGCTACCAGATAAATAGCTATCAAAGTATACTAGAGCTGTCAGTTTAACATCAAATAAATTCGCTTTTTAAACTATTTAATTTATAATCTTAAAATAACTAATAATGGCTAATCAGTAAATATTCATATTATGGATTATTGCGATATACATTTAATTGATAAAAATTAATGAAACAGTACTAAACAAACTAAAAAAGATTCTCAAAATGTCCCCCATTTTCTTCCATAAATTTCCTAACACTCTTCAAAAAATGTCGCCTAACTCGATGAAAAATTCCTGGTGTTTCTTTAATTATTTGGCACTTTTCGATTATCCTGAAGCGAAGATCCTCGACGTTGATTACTGGAATATCGTACACCAATTGTTTCAAATGACCCCAAAAGAAAAAATCCATAGGATTAAGGTCTGGTGACCTCGCTGCCCATGCCAATGGTCCACTTCGTCCTATCCATCGCTCAGGATACGTTGCATTCAAATACTGTCGGACACGTATACTAAAGTGGGGCGGAGCTCCGTCTTGGAGGATCCACATGTTGGCCCTTACTTCCAATGGCACATCTTCCAGATACAATGGGAGACGATTTTGGATAAAATCTAAGTATACGTCACCAGTTAATGGGCCATCAAAGAAATGAGGACCAATAAGGTAATCTCCTATTATCCCTGCCCACAAATTTAGTGAAAATCTACGCTGATGTTTCGTTTCTACCACATTGTTTGGGTTCTCGTAAGCATATGTGTGGATGTTGTGTAGATTTGTTATGCCATCACGAGTGAAACCAGCTTCGTCAGTGAATAATATGATGCCAATTAATCGATTATCGTGTTTATACTTAGCTAGGATCTGATTGCACATTTCCAACCGTCTCGGCCGATCATCGTCATAAAGAGCCTGCATCTTTTTTGAATGAAACGGGTAGAGTTGTTCTTCTCTTAGTATCCTCCATGAACTAGCCTGACAGAGCCGCACTTCATTCCCAATTTTTCTAGTACTAATACCTGGATTATCTTCAATAATTTCAAGCACTCTTTCTTCTTGTTGCACGTTTCTAGCAGTTCTAGGTCTTCCCCTATTTCCATTATAACTTTTAAAGGAACCACATTCCGCAAGCCTCCTGTGCACACTGGAAAATGTTTGAGCATGAGGGATATTTCCTTCCGGATAACTCTCCATATAATATCTTCTTGCCAACTCTGCATTACCATTTGCTTTTCCATAACAAAAATGGATATCACAATATTGGTGATTAGCCATTATTAGTTATTTTAAGATTATAAATTAAATAGTTTAAAAAGCGAATTTATTTGATGTTAAACTGACAGCTCTAGTATACTTTGATAGCTATTTACCTGGTAGCTGGTGGTAATGAAATGAGAAAAGTAAATTTACCACTTAATTTTTAAGGGTGATTTACGCCTAAACCGTTGGGTTTAGCGATGTAAATAAAGAGAACCTTTTTTAAAGGCCTGGCATCAGTCTTTTAGAAATTATGCCAAAAACTACTGTAGCTGTCAACACTAAAAAATTATGACAAAAAAACAATTTTCAATGTAGGTAAAGTGCCCTCTAGCGGCAAACAATCAATGTGAATTGTTACTAAAATGATGAAGCGCAGAAGACTTAGCCTATCTTTCAAATATTAGTCAAATCGGTTTTCCTGTAAGCGAGTAATTCAAAAAACAGAAAATAAAAACTTGAACTTGGACGGCTTGTAACTCGAAAACGAATGACATTTTGAAAAAAAATTATATGAAGCTCTACCCTTATTTTGTCAAGTAGAATCACCCCCTTAAGTTTCGTGATCGATTTTTGAATCACCCTGTATATATGGAAAACTTATTTTATTCTCCTTACGACCGTTAAGACATCATATTCTCTGCGAATTCCACTCTGGTTCTTTTTCGTCGTCGTAAGGAGAATAAAATAACTGTGAAATTGTTTATTTTTAATAAATTTCCTACCGCTCCGGGGTATATTCAGATGTTCGTTTGTACTGTTTAAGACAAGAGTTCGGCATCAAGTTCTACGGGTAATATCCTGCCGATATTTTGCGACATAGGGATTTTAAGTAGACAGTTGTTTTCTATGCATTAAATATATATATATATATATATATATATATATATATATATATATATATATATATATATATATATATACTTTGGATAGAAGTGATATGTTGGTATAACGTAGAGAGGGCTATCAAGAGGATTCCGTATAAATATTTGTTTCGTAGGTGTAAGCAAAGAGTCAAAAATTGATAAACAAATTGTTCATGAAGGAACTTTTTTGCGCATTATTTTTGATCGGACTTTAAAAAAGATCTAAGCAAATGAGTAAATTTTCAATTATTAAATTGATTGCAATTTAAAACAATTTATAATTTACTTTTAAGTGCAACTTTTTGAAGTCGGTTTATTTTTTTTTGTAAATATTATTCTCTTCTATTAAAAGACTTCTTCTAATTTCAAATTAAAAATTTCTATTTTTCGACTAGCCTTATTGTATAATTAAAATTTACTGATATAAAACCGCAAATTCGCACTCATTCAAACCATATCATACTTTTACTACAAATTCACAATAATATTTTAATTTAAAAATTGTTACCAGTTTCCATTAAATTACAGTTATTATCTCTACAATTTTTTCCGATTATTATAACCACAATATTTAGTTAAAATTAATCGATTATTAAATGTTGTTTACTAAACAACTTAATTTACACAATTAACCTAGTTCAATTATTTATAATTAAAATTATCACAATCAATTTTATTAAATTTGTTTAAATATTTTAATTATAGGAAGTTCTAAATTGACTTTAATTGCAGCAACAACTGACTTTAATTATTCCCTATTTAATTAAGAAACTTTGATCAGCATTATTAAAATTTTCATTATGTAAATTAAATAGTTTTCCCGGTGTCAAATTGGGGGTTTTGGGATTCATTTTTTTAATTATTCATAAAGGTGAGCGAGTCAGTATTGGGTTTAGGATTAGTATTGTAATTTAGAATAGCATATATAACAAGTGGTTCCAAAAATCCTGAGACTAACACATAATGACACAATTTTTTGGCGAAATTCGACTTTATTCATTAGTATCCTTCTAGAGTGATACAATTCATCCAGCTCCCCTTTACCATTTTCATGTCTTTCTTACAGAACGATTTTTCCAACCATTCATCTCTTCATTGGGGCCATATCTCTCTGTGACGAGCATTTTTTGCAGTTTGCGAACAGGTAGTAGTCGCAGGGGGCCAAATACTCCAGTCTATGGACGAGAAATAGGCCCTTTTATGACGTTAATTTGCCACAGAATGGGCAGTGTTTTAAATTATAGGCAGGATCATTACAAGAATGTCTATATAGTTTTGGAGGCTGAAGTAATCTACATTAACAAAGGGAGGTTTTTAGAGTGTACATTTGTTATACTTTTTTAAAAGTATTAATGATATTTTTTAATTTAAGCTATTGCCGGTTTCATTTGGTTAATTAGTTATTGAAAAAATGCTGAAAACCCGTAAAAAATTGCTGTTTTTAGCAAAGTTAATAAATATTGCAAAAATAACTTTTTTAATATTATTATCGCTTTCTTAATTTCAAATCGAATGAGCTTTCCTAATAGTTGATCGGTTCATTTGTGGCTGAGATATGTTAATTTGTTTATCCCAGGCGCTTAATGTTGGATGCCATCACGTATTTGTTTATGAATATTTCAACTCATTTTAGAACTTATTTTCTTCCTTAAGACCTATATTTTATTATTATCAGACCAATACAAAAATTAATGTTTACCCTTTTATTTGTTGCTTTTAAAAAAGGGGTAGTTTGTTTTTCTAAAAGTGGTCCCCGTATGTCGCACAAACTAAGGGATAAACATTAATTTTTTTATTGAATTCCCTTACAGAGTATTAAAATATAAGTCTTAAGGAAGAAAATAAGTGCTTAAATGAATTGAAATATTCATAAACAAATATCTCAGCAACAAATGAACCGATCAACTTTTACGAAAGCTCATTCGATTCAGAATTAAGAAAGCTTCAATTGAAGGTAAAAATAATATTAAAGAAGTTATTTTTGCAATAGCTAGTAACATTGCAAAAAACAGCAATTTTTGACGGTTTTACGACATTTTTGCAATAACTAATTGACCAAATGAAACCAGTTATAGCTTAAATTAAAGATCTCCTTAATACCCTCAAAAAAGTGTAAGGAACTTATGCTGTAAAAATAATATTGTAGCTTGCAGAAACGAAAAACATGTTTTCATCAACTTTGAACACCCGCCATTTGTTAATGCAGATTATATCACCGTAAAAAACTATATAGGCATTCTTGTATTGATCCTTCCTACAACTTAACACACCTGTTCATCGTGTGGCAGATTAATGTTACGAATTTCGTCCGCTGTCCAGTCTGGTAACTACCAATTTGACCCCGGAGTGTAGTGGTAGATCCATGTTTCATCCTTATCACATACCACATGAAAAAATCCTCTTGATTTTGCTTAATGAGCTCCAAACCCCGCTCTGAACCATCATAAACGCGGTACCCACTTTGAACAGAGCTTTGTCATACCCAAATAATCGTGTAAAATATGATGAACATAATCTGCCTCACGCAGTTTCATTTTACGGTTGTTTAAAACGATTTAGTACATTTTTTTTGAAGTTTTTCTGTGTAACAGCTTCACTTGGGCGCCCAGAGGGACCAATAACATCTGTGTTTTTAAGACCGCGCTTGAATTCAGCAAACTAGTGACAAATGGTTGCTTTCGATGGAGCAGAGTCCATAAAACACTTTTCAAGCTATTCTTGAGTTTAAACTTTATTTTTTTCCAGCAAATATAACGTTTTATCAACGCTTTTTCCATTGTTTTGGAAATATCAAAAGGTGCATCACTAAAACTTCAATCTCGATGACAAATTGTTGAAATGTAATTAAATTTTGAAATGTATGGTTTGAAGGATGGTACTAATTAAAAATTGTACAAATATATTACTAGAGTCGCCATCTATGTGACAGTCTCAGGACTTTTCGAACCACCCGTTACTGTTAATACTATTGAATTTAGGTTGATTGCTACGATTGATTCTTTATTTGAGGAAATACAAAGATTAAATGGGATATCCGAGTTTATAGCTTGTATTAGTATAATTTTTAAATTTTGAAATTTCGATGTTTTCTGCTTATTTATTTTCTATTTTCTCTATTTTTATTCCAAACAATATCACCGACAAGTTTCATTTCATTTTTTCTCCTATATAAATCGTGACAGTAATTTGGTAGATCTAACAGTTAAGCGCTCATATCGCCGCTGGGGTATTATACTTGTCTTCTTGTGAGTGTATTTTCTCAAAACAACAAAGCGGAAAGTAGCACACTGTCGGAAGTTAAAGCTCATATCAACGGATTTAAGAAATTGGAATATCTTATAAAAATTTTAGGACTTATTGAAATAAAAAATTATATAGCGTGTTTCTAGAAGAACTTACATTTTGAATAAATTAAAAAATACAATTTTTTAATAAATCTTTAAGAAATTAATTGATACGTTTATACAGGTGTCTCGAAAAGGTCTGTACAAAATTCAAGCGAAAATTCCTGATACTAAAATTGACCTTAGTCCAAAAGTTGGTAGTTTTCGAAATACAGAGTGTCAAAGTTATGATTTTTGTAAATATTTATCTAGATAAAAACTTGATTTGCATTAAGTTTGGTGGTTAAGGATAAGAAATCAAGATCTGATTAGTCTCCATGTAAATTGCAGAGAGCATCACCAGCAGCACTTCGCCTACCTCTAAAGCTTCATTATTTTTAGGTGCCTTATTATCTAAAATTTCTAATTAAAAACTCTTATTCTTTGAGGTAAAATGTCCATCATGGCAGCAAAAAGAGCACTGGGCAAGACCTGGAGATTCGAGCCACACATTGTGCACTGGTTGTACACTGCAGTAGTAAGACCCATGATAACCTCTGACTTGGTAGTTTGATGGACAAATACCATACAAAGATGGGCTATTTTGAGCTCTCAAAACTCCTTGCCTATGCATCATCGGTGCTATGAGGAGCACTACAACAGCAGCCATGGAAACCCAACTATATCTTCTTCCCCTTGATGTAATAATCGACGAGGGCTTACAGACTGGAAAGAAACAACGTCTGGTGGACTGGACCTGCCCTCAGACACACCAGCATCAAAGGCGTGGTAACGAATTCTTTACTAGAAATGAGCAGTGACACCATGCCTAGAACTTACAACTTTGACAGACCCTATACCATTCAGCTTGACTGAGTCAGCCAGGAAACCTCGCCTGGTACACGGACGGGTTCAAAACTGATCATGGTGCAGCCGCCGGAATACACGGGGATACACCCAGCACTGGGGCAGCATACCACAGTATTTCAGAAAGAAATTAACGCTATCTATGTCTTCGGAAAAGTTTAAGAAGGGGTTACAGGAGCAGGACCGTCATCATCTTATCTGACAGTCAGGCAACGCTGAAGGATCTAGAGTGCAGATAACATCAAAACAGGTCTGGGACTCTCCTCAAAGCATTATCGCTCTGGAAAACTATAGCAGGATCACTCTTGCGTGGGTACCAGGGCACGAGTGCGTCCCAGGTAATGCAAAAGAGGATAATTTGCAAGACAGGGGTCTGCCACGCCATTTATTGGATCAGAGTCAGTATCTGGAATTACAAAGACTGCTATAGATGGGTGATTGTTCTGGTGGACAAATCAACAAAACTCGAATATGAATGAAACCATATTGAGGGTCACAGGCAAAGCAAACTGGCAGGCAAACTCAGTCGTGAAATTCTGCGTCTAAACAGACAAAAAATCAGGCTAGTGACAGGACTTACAACTGGCCACTGCAGCTTGAGAAAACTTCTACATACAATGGGTAACTTCAATGAAGAACCACCATGTAGACTACGTGATGAGGAGGACGAGACGATTTAACAGATCATCTTCGAGTGCGAAGTTTTGGCCTACTGGAGACACCTTCAGGAATCAATTCATCTGGAAGGTTTATACCCAGAGGATGAGCTAGTGAGCAGGCTACTAAACCTGACCAAGGTAACTAACCTGTTCACCTAGAACCGAGATAGCAGGCAAGACAGTAAGTCTGAAGGCTGCAGTGTAAGGGCTTCTCAACCCTGGCCTGTTGTGCCATACAATCCATATCTACATCTACATCATATTCTTTGACATCTTTTTTCCAAAAAAGTTAGACTTAGTCGCTTCGACTAGATGCTTCTTAGATCGAATCTGAAAGTTTTAAATTTGAATTTAAAGATTTTATTACATACTGAGGCTCGTTGTAGCCCCCTTCACACTTTATCCAGGCTTATGATTAGCCTTTCTTCAACTTGTTCTAAAATTTGTTCCTCAATCTCCATTATACTAGTCATAAGATTCAGTCCATAATCAGTCATTGCAGGAGCAAAACTACCAGTTTCTCGAAGACGCCTCCCAAGAGCGACAAATATCTGGGAATTTGGTAGAAATCTTTATCTTTATACTCACACCGACTCCCGAGCATTTTCTTGGGAATAATCGGAAATCAATATCATATCAGTCATTTCTGCTAGTGTAAAAATTTAAAAAATTAAATAATAAATTTTAAAATTAACAATAAAGCAACTGTATAAGAGAACTCATTTTAGTCCTCAACCAACTTAAAAAACCTTATATTATAATGAGAAACGTACTCTGTTCTAATACGGTTAGAGACGAAGCACTATCTCAGATTGCAAGAATACTAGAAAGGGGTGGAAGTCTTTCCCATGGTAGGGTACCACCCTCTGTATACTGGTTTCGATCTTATTGGTTCTCGTCAGTACACAGTAGGCCTGCGCACCTCAACATGATACTACCATTTTTGTATATAGTCATGTTCAATAGTTAATGTTAGTAAATTGTTTATTGTTCTTTCTAACTTCTATTTTGCACACGCACACTGTTTCTTCCTAACCCAACATTTTCTAAATTTAGATTGGAAGCTCCCTGATTCGAATTTAAAAATAATTTCACACGATTTTCATTATGTAGAAATAAATTTAGAAGTTTATTACTTAAATGATAAATTTTAAAGTAAGGGCCGAGGCACGGAAAGGTTATGAAGCTTCACATGTTGGCGAAATGCTGCTGGTGGTGCCCTGTGTACTGTACATCGAAAAGGTAATAAAATCTTGATTTCTTGTCCCAAAAAAACTCAAAATTATCAAACTTAGTGCACATCAGGCTATTACTAAGATAAATATTAAAAAAAAAATGATTTGGATTAAAGTTGCATCGGTACCGGAGACTATTTAGCGACTTGCCTACAGTTTAAAAAGGGTTCCGAACCACTCGGTCTTCCCAAGCGGTCACCCGTTCAAGTTCCACCGAGCCTAGTGGGGGTGTACTTCGATGATCAGACGTGGAACGGCCTGATCACCGAAGTGAACAGTTGCTGTTGATAAACAAGTTTTTAAAAAAATTATAATTTTAATACCCTGTATTTCAGAAAACATCACCTTTTGGGCTAATAATAAGGTAAACTGGGCTAAATCCTCACATTTTAACCTCAAGATTTTACGCTTGCATTTTGTACAGACCTTTTAGCGACGCTGTATATCTTTCATGTATGGGAAGATCAAAAATTGGTCTTTATTGTCTTTAAATCAAAACATATTACCATATGTAGTCAGAATTCGGAATTCTTTCCATGATAAAAAAATCCAAAGCCTATTGAAACATCAAAAGTTCTTAAGATGTCTTAAGTAGGTGTCTATGTTCAACAAATACTCCAAAGTTAATAATCAATAACCGTGACTTTCACAACTTTAAACCTACAAAAAAAAACAATTAGAGTCCTGTCAAAGCGAAGAAAATAAATCTCCCAGCGTTTCCGCGACTGTTTGCTAAGTCAGAAGTCTCAATATTATAAATCACAGTAACTTTTGCAACCATTTATACTAAACATATTATAACAGAGTAACTTTTGTGATTCATTTGCTCAGAAATTTTGGAGACAATATATTTTCGCCGGCTATAAATATTCTGTATCACACATATGGAGTTTCACGACATGAAAAACATTCCCTTTGTAATAAGTGGAAAAGGGAAGTGGAAAAATTAAAAAAGGGGTTTTTCCGGAAGTTATTTTTTTGGAACAAGTTGAATATAATGCCGGGATATAATGAGACAAGATTTATGTATTTACCTACTTTTGAAGTATAAATTGATGTAATAAGTGGGGTGGTTTTATCTTTTTAATAGAAAATTTTATGCCAGAAAGATTAAAGGAAGTAGAAGGTAATTTTACCAGTAATAAATGAAACAAAAGTCGGTATGTTGCAAATTGTAATTAATTTGTTTTTTGATTCGTAAGTATGTAAGAATATGACAAATGCTAAATTGTTTTTTTTTTTTTTAAGTTTGAAATATATCTTTTACTCTTAGTAGCCCAATTCACTTGTGAAGTTCCACAAACCATGTTGACAAAATATGACTACCCTAAAAATTATAGTAAAAAGTCTGACGCTTTTGGAGACACTAATTATCCCGCGCGATCACCTCAATATAGGGTCAAGTCACCACTGTTAATTATAACTGACTTACATCACCGACCACACAGAAAGCGAGAAGGAAAGAACATTACTCTTAGTCAACACTTGTTTTCCGGGAAGTAAGTCAAGCACAGCGAATGACATCACAGAACACCACGAAACACACATATGCAGTAGCGATGGTTTAAAATGGGCAATGGATACCTTCCGATCAATTAAAACCCGAATAGTCTATGGAATAATTCCGGGGCTCTGCCCTAAGGAGGGCGGGAAAAATTTTTACCATATATACATATATATATATATATATATATATATATATATATATATATATATATATATATATATATATATATATATATATAGTGCGTACTAGTCAAAGTAGCCTGGAATTGGGCTACACTCCACAAATATGGAGAAGAGCCAGAGTCACCTTTACTCTAAAAGCCGGGCAAAAGGACACAGCACACCCTAAATCCCTGCAACCTATAAGCCTCACATCATTTATTTTAAAAATGATGAAGAAAGCAGTTGATAACTACATCAGAACAGAAATTCTTAAACAGTTGCTACTGCACCCTCATCATCATGCGTATCGAGCGAACAAGTCCACGGAAACCGCACTGCTATAATTAACAGATGCGACTCAAGATGCTCTGAACAGTAGGAAAGTCGTAGTATGTGCCTTTCTTGGTATAGGAGGGTTTTTTGACAACACTCGATATGAGGCAGTCAGAAAAATTTGGGTAAGTCACCAAGCATCTTTCAGGCGGAAATACACGCTGTCAGGAAATGTATTCAATTTAACAAAAATAAAAACACTATCGTAGATAGGAGATAATTATCATGTCGGATAGTTCTCAAGTATTCAGCTCCATGATGGGCTGGGAATGCCTAGAGGAACTAAACGAATTAGGTAAGAATAATGAGTTCATCCTGCTGTGGGTACCGGGGGAAAAGGGGCTGAGACAGCATTTTGAGGCCCTACATTTTCTGTGGAATCAGTAGCAGTGTAATGTTGGAAGAACTAAACAGAGGAATGCAAGGAATGCATAAGCCCAAGCAAAAACCAACTTAGAGTTCTGACGGGGCATTACCACTTGAAATGACACCTCAAGAAACTCGGATTGACAGAAAGAGAAAAGTGCAGATTCTGCGAGGAAGAGGACAAAATCTTTATTCAGATCTTTTCAGACTGCAGCGCCTTAGAAAACCCTAAAGTTCAGTTTTTGGGAGCACATTAAATAGAAGGAGGGAAATTACCTACCTTAAAGCCGTTCAACATTCTAGGGTTCCTAAGGAAGATAAGACTGGAGAACCTGCTCTATTCGGCCAATTATCCGTAACGACTTAGTAGCAGAAGGGAAACATAATAGATCTATTAGGTCGAAGTGTACTGATCCCCAATTTCACACACATACATCGGCGAAGCATGTTACTAACCAAGTTTTTTGCACAATCCAGTAAGAACAAACACTTAGTTGTTTAAAAGTGCATATATGTTGTTTCCAAGTTGAATCTTCATTAAACCTCATACATATTCAATTGCATCAGGCGAAGAAGCTGGCTACTCATTGATGGTAATGCATTCTTCTCTTTTCCAGTTCTGACAAAAGTGACTAAGATGTTTCGGCTCATTATTTTCTTGTAGTGTCCATGAGTCATAATCAGATCCAAACCAGCGTTCAGCAGACTTTATTAAATATTTTTATAAATTATTTTCATTTTCGCTGCATTCAGGTTTTTAGTAAAAAGGTAAAAAGACTCTATGAAGGTGCTCCTAAATACAGGCACAGGTTAGAGAAACATGTAATTTTAAGTCTAAAAATATACACTAAATTTAAATCAAGAAATTACAACTAGGATAAAATTCAATTAATTTAAAGAAAAATTTATTTTTAAATTACATTTTTCTTAGTGTAACGACGTAGAGATAGAATTCTCTTTCCTTGTGTGGAGCCGCAAATCATTGGCGATGGTTTATAAGGCAGTCTTGCATAAATTTCAAGAGAACCGCTATTAATAAACTTATCCAGCATTATATCACTCAAGTCAATAATAGCGGATAGATACCTAAAATAATATTAGTTTTAGAATTAACGTTTGTAAAGAAAGAAGTGATTTATAGAATTTAAATTTAAGATTATAAGTAAAAGTACACTTCGAAAATTTACCCTCTTTCATCAAAGGTAAATACAATTTTAGAAGTATAAAATGTTTAAAATAAAAAAGAAATTATAAGAGCAAATACTTTTAACCTTATAGATAATTCGCCAAATACAATTTCTAAAATTTTCAGCGGTTAGATTAAACACTTCACAACCTTTCTAAGTATAATATTTTTAAGTAATAAACTTAATTGACAGCATTGAAATACAGGTACTTAATTTTCTTCTTTAATTTTAAAACAGTTTTAGAGGAAATTTCTTTAGTTTTTTAAAAAGTAATAAAATAAAGGGCGAAGTGGTGGTAAAAAACAAATCCGTAGCATTATAATTTATGTAGCATACGTGTTTAATGGCCCAAAAAGCTGCTACCAAGTTTAAGTATTGGAAGGGAAGTAGATAAAAAGTTATAGGGCCAAGTTTGAGCTTTGACCCCGTCGGGATTTAAAAACTAAACGTGGTTATTAAAGAAGAGTGGTCTGGAGATTTAGAAAGGTTTTATAATCCAAAATATTCGACAGCATTACAAATCTTTCCAAAGCTTTAAATCAATAATCGAATGCAGTAAAAGTTATCTGATAGACATTTTATTACCTTTCCATTTATTTTGGTATCTTATAAAATGAAGCCGAGTGAACTTTATTATACAACGGTATACTTTTTTGTCAAAAAAAGTTATTTATCTGAAAGGGCGGGTAAATAAAGATAATAAAGGAGAAAGGAAAAATTGTATTAATTTTTTTATGGGATATTACGTGGGGTTTATTAGCACATGTGGCTCGTGGCGTGCGTCCACCTTAATTGACAATCAGGTTATAGCTTCTACCAGAGTATAACTAACATAATGAATAAGTTATTACCACAAAAATACATCAACTCGCTAGAGTTTTTATGATCGTGCAGTGTGATGGATGAATTGCAACGAGAATTACTAATATATCAAAGGCGTGCATTCATTGTTACGCCTTGTCGGATAATATTAACAAAATTTTGTGAATTTTTTTATTAATTTTAATACATTCGAAATCGGGAATAAATTTGCTGAGACCACTTTTTTGCTATTGAAAGCATCCACTCCTCCAACAAGGGGAACATGGTGAAAATGTGTGCGCTATCTTGGACCTTGAGATTTAGCAACTAAAGGCTGTTTTTTATAGAGGCATAGAACTTTAAGTTGGCAACACTTTTTTAACTGGTTTGGCATTTCAACATGAATAGACTGACGCCTGAACAACGCTTCCAAATTGTGCAAATTTATTTTGAAAATCGTGGTTCTGTTCGAAATACGTATCGCGCACTACGTCCATTTTACGGTCAACATAATCGTCCATCAGAGCAATTAATTCGATTACCTATGGTTTTCGCACCACGTTTACTCTAAATGATAATACGCATCCACAGAGATGTCGTACAGTGCGTACAGAAGAAGTCATTGCTGCTGTAGAGCGTAGCGTAGAGGAAGACCCGAATCAGTCTATCCGCCATCGTGCACAGGAATTGGATATGTGTCCATTCACTTTATGGAAGATTTTGCGGAAAGATCTTGGTTTGCGTGCTTATAAAATCCAACTGGTGCAAGAATTGAAGCCACACGATCATCTAGCAAGGCGTAGATTCGGTGAATGGGCCCAAAACAAGATTGCCGTTGATCCCGATTTTCATAAGCGAATTTTGTTTAGCGATGAAGCTCACTTTTGTTTGAATGGATACGTCAATAAACAAAACTGCCGTATTTGGAGTGATGATAATCCTCAGGTGTATGTTGAGACACCGTTACATCCAGAAAAACTGACTGTTTGGTGTGCTTTATGGGCTGGTAGAATCATTGGTTCGTACTTCTTTAAAAACGATGCTGGTCAGAACGTTACAGTCAATGGTGACCGCTATAGAGCCATGATTACTAACTTTTTCGTTCATCAATTGAACAACCATGATGTGCAGGAGCTGTGATTTCAACAAGACGGCGCAACATGTCACACAGCTCGTGCCATAATTGATTTATTGAAGGAAACGTTTGGTAACCGCATAGTTTCACGTTTCGGACCCGTGAATTGGCCTCCAAGATCGTGCGACTTAACGCCGCTAGACTATTTTCTGTGGGGATATGTGAAGTCGCTAGTCTACGCCGATAAGCCCGAAACGATTGATCACTTGGAGGACAACATTCGCCGCGTTATTGCCGATATACGGCCACAAATGTTGGAAAAAGTCATCGAAAATTGGACCTCCAGATTAGACTACGTCCGAGCCAGCCGTGGCGGTCATATGCCAGAAGTCATATTTAAATTATAATGCCAGAAGGTTATCTTTCGAATAAAGTAAATTTTCAAAAAATTCATCTTTGTTTTATTCCATTTAAAAGTTCTATACCTCTATAAAAAACACCCTTTATATGTAAACAGAAACAAAACTTTTGAAAATATTTACACATTAACAGTATCTATTCTCTACCACCACCTATGGGTTAAAATCCCAGGAGCTTAAAGGTATTTTCATCCACAATAGCCTTAGTTAACTAAAAGAGTCAAATTACAAAAAATCAAAAGATTTATTTCCTTACAAAAACAGATCTAAAGTACACTAGAACAGTTTGATATATTTACATAATCGTTGAACTCAACGATCAGGCAAACTTATTATGCAGTCTTCTGTATTGTAGCAGTTTAGTTTAATATTTATTTGTATATTTAGGTTATTTTTTTTCTTTTAGTACCACAATACATACACCTCTTCAGAATATTTTTTTAAATTACACGCAGAATTGGCTGAATTGAACGAAAAAATCTAATAAATTCGGAGGACGATCGTTGATTAAACGAGAAAAAAAAGAACGCTAATGGACCACATCCATATACGAAAATAGGTTGGTCATCTATACTTCTCTCTCACCAAGCGTTGCCTATGTTCAGAAGGTTATAATAAATTTTTTTTCCTAAAAGAGATCGTTTTTCATATTATTGGATTAAACTTAGTTTTTTTAAAAATATTATTATATAATGTGAAAATATAAATTAAAATAAAATACCAGAATTGATTTTGACTGGAAAGAAAAAAGCAAGGCAATTGAAAAGGCAGAAATGCCGTCCACATTGAAACAATTTTTTTTTGACTTTCGTCGGATGGCATTCGGCATTCGAATTGCTTCGGCTTGTTCGCCAGAGGCAGTTTGCAGCGCCCCGATCACACGTCCTCATACATATGCTCGTGGGGTCTTGCCTTGCATCGTTTCATTCGTGTCCAGATGATAATGCACCTTAAGGAGATCCAGGTCGTAATGAAAATAAATTTTTTTATAATTGGATAAGTCGTAATCTCTACTATTGCAGAATTTCGATTAACTTTACCTTGTAAATTTTTGAGAATTCAATTTCTTAAATCGTAAAAAATTATACAGCGTCCTATGGGAAATCAGAATCTTGCCATTTTTCTTGGAATTATACCATCATTTGTTAATTAGATGAAGTTGACAAAAATTAAAAATTAGCTTTTTGAAACTTACATATTTCTTTTTTTTTGCAATAAAATATTTACCTTACTGTGGGTTTTATTGAAATATCAATTAAGAGAAATGACGTAAAATTTAAGATTAACCTGCAATAAATTATTATCTATTTTTGTAATCACTAGTTTGAACTAAATTTATACTATAAAATTTTATTCATTTTACGTGAAAAATACTTGGCTCACTCTAAAATTTCCGCTTTAATGACATGTCTTAAAGATATTAGTAAATCACAATTTTTACACCACAAATCATCAGACATATATCTTATTTCTATCACTCGGAAACTGATAATGTTACGAACGACTAGGAGAAACTTATTTGTACGCCCTCGTATAAATATTCCGATGTGATAAGTCGTCTTTATTATAATGTGCCGAAAGGAATATTATATCAATGAGTCATACTTTTATATATATCGCAATGTTTATGTTAGTAAGTTCTAGGTTTGTATATGGAATTCTATAGGTATATAAATAGGGATAGGATAAGAGTTTCAGTGGAGTTGTATAGTGGTATCTGAATAGTGAAGATATTAAGAAGAAGTACTGACATAGTTGTGTTTCAGCAGTGTTAAGAAGTATTTAGTATAGTAGTAGAAGTAATTTAGTGAGAAGTGTTGTGTTTTATTCTGCGAACCCAATGGGCGATATTAAAGAGATAAAATCGTAATAATATGGACATACATATCTTGTGAAGTGAAATTTTCTTCTGATTTACGTTTTTTTGTAATCAGAATATTCTGATGGCATTGATTAAGTCTGAAACTTACAAATTTACCAGCATCTTTGCCATGAGACATTTGAATGTTATAAATAAACATTTTACTATTTTCTAAACTTATTTGTTATTAAAGACTAAAGCTAGACTGCACCGAGATAAACATAAACAGAAAAACACACAACATTGCCAAGTTGCATATCATTTACGACTAGCTGAACTAAATGAGTCAAATGAAGGTTCGTATTTAATTATTTTTTTTTAATATTTTATTTTTAATTCAATGATAAATGCTTCTCAAAATATTTACTTCTAAATTATATTATTTTTTATTAGCATTTTAATTACTTTTGTCAAATACACTTCATTTGATTCATGTGCAGCGAATGGACCCACTTAAGAACAATTTTTGCATTAACTGCCAAACATTTTACATAATTTCGTGAAAAGTCTCGCTTGAGATGACCTATTGTCGCCATTTTTGCCTAACGAAACTAAAAAAAAACTACATGTAATCTTGTTTTGTAAGTTTCGGGCCGAAAGGATTTCAATCGGATAAAGTGTTTTTTTTTTATTTGGTCAAGTACCGGTTCACATATAAAAAAGCTAAAAATCTGTGCATTAAGGCCATTGTTTTCATCCAAATCATTGAAAAACAATGACATTACTGTAACGTCAGTCCTCGAAATTTAAATGATTTAAGCGAAAATGTTTTTCTTACATTTCTTTCTTCTCTTGATATGTTGTGTATTTATACCAAAAAAAGAAGTGTTTCGCTTTTGAGTCTGAATTTATTGATATATTCCATCAATTAATTACATTGTCTTATAATTCCAACCAACCATTTTCAATGATATAGGTGTGCACTTTTAATATTTAAAATGGCAACAATGGTTAACTTGTGAGGAGTATCTCGGTTTCTTACTAATTTTTTAATTTAAGAAAGTGGCATCTTACCTATGACAATTGCATCAATTATTCTTATAGGTATGTAGTAGATTATATAACCTAAAGGCAACTAAAATGACTTACAAACAAATGGAGTTTCACTTTTTTGAGAAAAAATGTGTTACTTTTTGTCGCGTTAAACTAATACCATGGTCCACATAACTAATATCAAATGACAGTAAATGAAAAGACCTTCAAAATTAACACAACGGTTAATAAAATATTCGGTTTAGTTGCCGAAATACGAGAAATATTGTGTGGTCACCTTAGAGCAGCCCGATTTCTAGTTAACTTTGTTTATTTTGAAAAAAGTGTAATTTTTGCCATTAAATTTGAGGTTAATACCATAATTATTAATAATTTTAGGTCGGGAACGGAACGAGGTAAACGCAAGAATAAAAGAACTAAAAGAAAACTATTGGGAAAGATTCACAAAAGGAATGGAGAGAGACATGTATGGAAGCCAGAGAAAAATAAGGGGAATGTTAAGAAGAAATAAGCTTGAAGTCAAAGATACCGTCAGAACTGATAAAATCACATTAGAGCAGTGGGAAACATACTTTAAAAATCTATATAAGGAAGAGGAGAACATGGAACAGATACAAAATGAATATGAGGAGAACGATAGTATGGAACCAACAAATGACAAGATAGAAAACACCTTAAAGTTCCTTAAGAATAGAAAAAGCCCTGGACCAGACGAGATCACTAATCAGATGCTTAAATACGGAGGGAAAAAGCTATGGAATGAAATATTAACCCTATTCAAGAATATCATAGAAGAAGAAAAAATACCGAATGAATGGAAAAATAGTGTAACAATACCCATTTTTAAAAAAGGACAGAACACGCATCCAGAAAACCATCGAGGAATAACACTGCTTGATAGCATTCTCAAAGCATTCACAAAAACTATACTGGAAGAAATCACCAAAATCATAAGTATACGAGAATAACAACAAGGTTTCAGGAAGAACAGATCCACTATTGACGCAATATTCATTGTCAAACAAATAACTGAAAAATCCCTAGAATTCAATAAATCTGCGTACATGTGCTGCGTCGATATGACCAAGGCTTTTGACAGAGTATGCTTAAAGGATGTCTTAGAAATAATGAGAACAAAAGGTCTAAACCATAGGCTAATTAACCTAATATACGATATTAACATCCAGTGCAAAAAAAAAGTAGAACATATAACAATGGAAGACATATATGTAAACACAGGAATTAGACAGGGTGATTCGTTCAGCCCCTTCATATTTAATCTAATAATGGATAAAATAATACAAAATCTCCCCAGAACAGCTGGATACAAAATAGGAAACACATTCTTCCATACCGTCTGCTATGCGGACGATGCTGTTCTTATTGCAGCCTCTGAAGATAACATCCAAAGACTACTGCACTCTTTTAACACTAAAGCGAAAGAATTAAATATGCTCATCAACATCGAGAAGACCAAATGCTTAGTAACATCCCAAGAACCAATATGGTGCAAGTTGGAAATCGACTCCAAAATTGTCGAACAGGTAAATCACTTCAAATATCTGGGAGCAGAAATAACGAACCATGGCAACTTTTTAACGAAGTAAGAGAGCAAACGATGAAAGCGGCTAGAATTTCGGGATGCCTAAAAGAAATTGTGTGGAAGAACAAATACCTTAATACCAAAAGTAAACTAAGATTTATAAAACGGCTCTAAGACCCATCATAACATACGCGGCAGAAACAAAACCAGATACAGGCAAAACTTTACAAATGATGAGAACAGTCGAAATGAAAACATTAAGAAGTATACAAGGCAAAACTCTACACGACAGAATATGGAATGAAGATATCAGACAACAATGCGGGGTACAAGACATAGGAAGATGAGTTAGACAAAGGCGAAGATTCTGGAACAAACATATAGGGAGAATGGAGGACGGTAGACTCGTTAAAAGCGCAAAAATGAATAACCCAGTAGGAAAAATATCACGGGGAGGACCACCAAAACGATGGCGAGAATGCTGAACCTCATCTTCCGGGGAAGACGTGATGGCAATGAACAGACAATGGCCTACTAGCATGGTTACCTGTGTTAGAAAGAAGAAGAAGAAAGGAGAAGGTCGTTATAAACATTTAGATTGTTAATAACAAATTTCTTGGCCATATAATGGGAAACGCCCTCACTATTACATGGAAAGTTCAAATATTTAGATCCAAAAACTGACTGGACGCCAGGACTAAAGCGCTAATTCTTAATAAAAGTTTCTTCGAACTTTTTAAATGATTTTTTGTCTCATGTGATTACCTTTCGCTTACTAGTTACATTCGAGTTTTATTTATTTAATTATTATCGCGTTGGTTTAATTAAAAGGCAGTGTCGTCGAAATATTTATTATCGTTTGTTGTATCAGTTAGAATTGAAGAAAAAATTTATTAGATAACTTCATATCCCATATTTTTTTGTCCGTCATGTAGACAAATATTATTATATTATGTTACAGTTAAAAATAGGCGAATCATTTGTTATTTTATTGATTTGGACGACCACATTACTTTTTTTGTTTCCATCATTTTTCGACGTGTAATTATGGCAAACACAGGAAGTTCTTGCTACCATTTTGATAAAAACTTTTTATATATAAAATATGAATAAAAAACAACATGACGAAACGTAAATAATAAAGTTGGATTCAAGCATAGAAATTTGGTTTTCGCGAAAAAGCCTTTTGTCGCATTAATTCGAGATGAAATAATCTATAGTGGTCTTTTCTAACATTCAATTTCTTCCATTGTAATAGCGTGTCGCGAAGCAAGCAAGGTCATGAAATTTGGGTTTAGCGAGAATATCTTTTGTCCCATCTGTAAGATGAAATAACCTATGTTACTTGTTGCATACTTTTGTTATAATATATTGTATTAGGAAATGTTTAGTAAAGTTTAAGATACCATAAGCAAAATACGAATGACAATTAGTAAAATATAGGGGAAAGTGGGTTAAATCGGGACAGGAAAATATTAAGTAAAAAAAATGTTTTAAAGAATATGAATTAATATTTTAACCATCGTTTAGTTTACTTACTTAGTCACATGTTTGATCAAAGAGATCACGGAATTACGTTATAGTAAGTAACAAAAAATAATAAATTTTCATAACTTAAGTATTTACGATTTCGCTCCATACTTGGGCGAGTATTGCACTTCGTAATCGAACTTTTCTCTTATTATTTGTTCTTTCATTATTGCCTTCGAGTGCTAACTTATAAAGTGATGAAGTAATAACAACATTTTTGTCTTGATGAACATTTGAAGTTACTTTGCAACATGAGGTTTAAGTAAAATATCAGCCCGAGAAAAAGCTAAAGACGACGATGCCGATTGTCGTGAAGTGCTTGGTTGTGGAATGACTGCTCGCTATAGAGTGATTGGTTGTGAATTTATTGGTGACGTTTCTGCTGTTGGCTGCTCTAGTATAAGCACAGGATTATCCTTTTCAACGATTGCGCTAATAACAATGTTTTCATCCTGAGCTCCAACTGTAGTTTGACCGAAAGAATTCGTCGTGCGCTCAATGGATGTGATGTCATTATCCGTCGTAGTAGCAGATACAAAATCATGATCAAAGAAGATGTTCGGAATCAGTAGATAAATTCCTGTTTTTGAAAAACCACTCATAGCGTTCTGCAGAGGTGCTGCTGTAGAGTACGCAATCCCAAAAAGCTTTCCAAGTTGAAACTGGGTAACAATATGACCTGGATTATTACGGAACCATGTCATTACTTCTTGGCTGTAATATATGACTTTGTATCCATCCACTGGAATGACATATCGCGATAGTTCCAGGCGGTGCACTATCTAACAATTCAGCCTCTATGCGGACTCTTGGGAAAATTAAGGGTAGTGAAACATAAGCACCTGTAGCGGATACACACAAAACAGCGGTAGTCAATTAGCCCCTTTCAGCAGAAGAAATAAAACCTACTTGTTTCTTGCCTTTTAAAGAAATAACTTTAGATTTCTATTTGGGGACAGTCGTAATCCTGGTTTCATCGATATTAAATATATTAGTTGGTTGAAATTTGTATTTGTCTTGCAATTCAACCAATAGAGAAAAAAATTTTGAAACATTTACTCTGTTGAATCTCATCGCACGGGCAACAGAAGTAAGTTCTGGAAGTCGTAACCATAATTCCGGATGACGACGTCAAAAACCATAAAGCCAATCCATTCCAGCTAATTCACTGTCTTTGTTAAAGTTGTGATCGATACCATTTTTTCCGCCATTTGAAAAGCAAGATGTCGAAAATCCCTATATGTTAATCCGAATACTTGAGCTTCAAGATCTTTTATGTGCTGACACATTAAAATTTTTTGCTTAGGTGTAAACACTGTTTTAAATCGACCTAAGCTATTTTTTGAAGCATCTTCGATATTTTTATTTTTCTATCTTCCAGGGTCTATTGTGAGACCGAAAATTTTCGAACTGCGACGCAATAGCCACTATTACCCAGTATTAATTCTAAAATCGTATTTTTCATATATTCCTCGCTCCATGATTGCCGATTTGTTAATCTTTTATAGTTTTTTGGCATTTTGTGTTGAACTGTAACAAACAATAATGTCATGTCCGGATTTTACTCCCATACCCGGTTTTACACTAATCTCCCCTAGTGTTGGCAGAATCCATTGACAGAAAACTTATTTAAAAATTTCAAAGTATAGCTAGTCTTTCGTAACTTAATTCACAAGTCCTCAGCATGCATTCCCCACCGCAGGCAAACATTAAATATTAATGCATACTAAAGATTTTAATGGCTCCGGTGCATTTTCGAACAATGAGAATTTATACTCATTTAGCCAAAATTTATTTTATTTCTGTTTCTTATCTATTTTCATTTGACCATAAGACGACGTTGTTGAATACTATTTCGGCTCGATTGTAAAGAGTTGTTATTATTTTAGGTTGTTAAGATATTTGTGTTAGCGGCATAATACATTAAGTCGAATCTATCCAAAGTTTATGAGGTCATTACAAAATATAAAGAAATTGAAATGATTTGTGTAAACAAACGCATGATATGTACTAATTAACCTGTTTCTGCTTTGGTAAAAAAAAAGTTTAAAAGAGAAAAATTGATGCCTTACCTAGAATCTTCAAAAAAGGTGTTAAGTGAAACCCAACAAATTCTGAGATAAGTGTGAGGGCCCCAAAAAAGACTAGACTTTTTAGTTTTTGTTTTGAAAAATCATATGATTCACCAAGCGACATTAAGTTTTAATGCCGATACAGATTTATTCCATGTATTGCTATAATAAGATAACATTTTTCACTTGTGTTGCTTTTACAAATGTTTCTATTTAAAAAGGGCAAACGACAAAAAATGTGTAGGCTGTAGCCATTAGTAAAGTAAATATTTTTTATAGATCACAGGGGTAATTTTGTGGCCTGTTGTTAGAATGGAAACTTTATCAGAAAATTTACGGAATTTTCAACATATAAACGTGTAAGTACATTTTAATTAAAAGTTAACAAAAATAACATTGTACCGTTTTATCCCGTGAGAGAAAAAAAAATTAATTTTGATGTTGTTTTTTATAAACAAAAGTTTTACTTAAGTTTTTATGTAACAAATTAAAAAATATAAAATATATATAGTTTGTTGATACAATGAAATACAGTTTACGGAAAGTTCTAATTGAATTTTTTTCACTGTATCTCTAAAAAAGTTAATTAAAAAAGTAACTTTGCTATATACATAATATATATACATACTTTGGTCTTTTTATTCTATTTTCAGCCAGGGGCGGATCCAGCCCCTCTCCTTGGAGGGGGGGAGGCGGTGATATCACAAAAGTACAGTATGTCAAGAAAAACAAGTTGTCAACGGGGGGGGGGGGGAGAGTGCAAGCAGCATACTCATTCCTAATATAAAAGGCAGAATGGGTTCTATTTTCCTAAACTCAAAGCTCCTGGGAGGGGGGGGGGGGTGATCGCAAGTACACACATTTCTATACTCTATTCAAGAACTAGAGAGAGTAATAAAACTGTTACCGAAACCTTCAATGTACATGCTCCAATGCCGCTGGTAACTGAGAACTGCCGTAAATCTAGTTATATTTTATTATATTTAAATATATTTTATAAATTTACTGCAACACAAAAATTCTGATAGTTTAATTTAATTTCTGTCAGTGAGCAAAGTACACCTTTCAGTTTTTTCTTAGCGATTTATCTTGTTTGCGTTTGTTTTCATATATTATATATCTAGATAATAATATTAAAAGCTCTATTGAGATGTGTTCCAACATGACAGGAGTTGGAAAATCTACTATGTACCGAATACTGAAGGAGAAAAAACGACTGGAATTGTTAGTACTCCCAAGCCACATTCGATTACAAGCAGATGAAAAACCTCGTTGGAAGAAGAAATGAAAACTGCAATTAAAGGGGTTGTATATACATTTTATTGTGAGAAGCAGATCCCAACAGTCTACAAAATTCTAACTAAAATCAATGAAGATCGCGATTGACCTGAAATTAAAAGAACTGATCTCTGGAAATTGCTCAGAGAACTTAATTTTTGCTGGGAAAAACCAGATAGAAAATCTGTTCCTATAGATTGTCCGGAAACTGTCCGTTGGAGAAGTAAATATCTCTCTCAATTAAAAGGTAGAGTTGCTAGAAATAATACAATTAACAAAATTAGTAATTTAACTAAACTTTTGAAAGATTTTTTTGAATAAAATTACTGCGGAAAATTGGAAGAAATCCATATAATAAAAGAATAAAACAAAATGTGAGAACTCGATCTCATGATCGGTGAGATAGAGGAACCAATTACAATTAATTTGAGCGAAGATAGTTTCACTGACTTTGATTAGGAATTATATACGTAATGTTAATTAGTGTAAACTCAATTTATTATTTTTTTTTTGTTGTATTTTATTGTTTAACGTTGTTTACATGTTTTTTTTATATATTTTTATTTTAGTATGTCCAACTCTTTAATTTTACATATATATAATTCCAATTAGCCGTAAGTTTATTATTATTTTATTATCGTATTTGTGTCTTTTTCTTAAGCATGTAGAATTAACATGTTTATCTTATTTTTTTGGGGCTATCGTATTTCCATATAATAAAGTAAATTAAATTAAGATATCAGTACAATAGAAATAAAAATTAGTAGGTCTAATTTTAATTACAACATAAAAAAGTAATTACATTTGAATCCCTTTTTAGTGTTTAATTGTAATACTGCAGATGGTTTAAGAAATAAATAAACTGAAACGTCAAATATCCTAAAAATGTTTTTAATTAATAAGAAAATGACCGATAGCCCCAAAAATATTTTAATATTATATGGACGAATTTATTTTTTTATATATGTTTACCTTTTTGTATTTATGGCAATGGATATTTTGTAAGTATTTAAATTATAACTTCGAATTTTTTGAGAGAATAAGGCTACGTTTTAGTCCATTATTATAGATCGGTATTTTTGATTATAAAATTTCTAACCCATTCCTATGGAAAATATATGTGTCCAACTGATTTTGCTAAAGACACCGGACTAAAGAACACAGGTAGTTTGCGAAGAGAAAAAGGATAAAAAATGATTTATTACTCTCTCTAGTTCTTAAATAAACTGTAGTATAAGAGGAAACATAGGGTTAATTTTCCTAAACTTAAAGCTCTTGGGGGGGGGGGGGGCGATCGCCTCCACCGCCCCCCTTGGATCCGCGCCTGATTGCAGCCTTATGCAGTGTCTGTTTGAGAATGCTGTTTTTAATCAAATTAGTTGAGCTATATTAATGTGTTTCGGATTTAAAATTGTTTTTGGATATAAATAATCGATTGCATAAAGAAATCAAATGCTTAAATACATTTAAGTATTACAGTGGCTAGAAGTAGTTAGTAGGTTAATAGGTAATATATCTATTATTATTTGATACTTGGCGACAATGTTGCAGCACCAATCTAATTTACAATCATATTTTCGAAAAAATTTGTTTACACTACATTGATTTTATTTACCACCGATTGTTCATTTGGCAACATTTGTGTAAGTATATGACGCCCTATTTCTAAATACTGTTTTTCAAAGAGGTTAAAGTCTGGAGATCCTACGGACCGCTGCAAAACTCGAAAATTATTTTCCTGAAATCATTCCTGCATAACTGGTGAAAATTGCTATCGATCGTTATTCTGCTGAAAAGAAAATGCAATGGAATTTTCTACTCTTCATAAAATAACATCGCATTTTGCATTATATTTCTATAGACAAATCTACTATAGTACCATAAATGAAGTTTAAAGCGTCTATCCTATTCTACGAGCCATTACCATATTCGGAATTAAATCTTGTAATGATTTAGCCCCGTACATGTTTCATTTCATCAAAATCAATAAGGTTCTAACGCATTTTTTTGTTGAACAGCACTTTTTCCACTCGCGTACTCTCTAGTTTAAATATCGACGTGCAAATGCAAGCCATACGATTTTATTTGCGAAATAAGTGTCTCTCTCTAGCCAGGCGTCCACTTTACGTTTACCTACTTCACTGGTCTAAACACAATTTTTAGAATTTTAGTAATAATTCTAAATGCGGGCTTCCAATGATTGTTTTAAGTAATTCTTTTAATGCTCTTGTCGGTCCATATCGTTGTTTTTCTCGAGTAAATACAGTTTTTTTTATACTTTTTCAATTTAATTATTAAAATTAATTAAACCGTGTTTGCATTAAAAAATAAAAATTGTAAAGTTCCTTTCCTCGGTAATAGAATATTTTATTTATATTCCGATAGATACTTACAACCTTTAAAGTTTTAATATTAATTTTTACACCACATTTGATGTATTATTGACGTTAAAAAGTTTTTAAAGCTTAATCGGTATTACTCCATGGGTTATATTACCCACATCTCTCCAACTAATATTCAGTTGGAGAATTTAAAATTTTCATATTACTAAATAATTTAATAGCAGATATGTTAAGTTATAATTGACCGAAATTTGTTTATTAAGGGTAAATTGTATCAATGATTTGTTATTTCAATTTGGCCTTTTAGTGCAAAGCAAAATTAGCAAAACCAGGATATCATTTCATAGTAAATTACTTATTAAAGATTTAATGTAGCTGATTTTAATGTTGATGTAATCGCTATTATAAATACATCGATTAAGGCAATATAATATGGTTTTGTGTTGCGACAAAAGGACGGAGATTAATTATGATATTTGAATTTATTTAATACATTTTCAATATTACTGAAATATTGTTCAAATGGAGGACTCTGTTCAAATTAATTAATTATTATAGTAAAAGTATTACAAGCTGAGTAAGTATCAGAAAGATAACCATAAATTAGCGTTAAATACAAGCATAAAAAGATATACTGTGATTCAACCGTCTTTGTAACAGGTATATAGTATTTTTTAAAATAACAAAATTGTAGTGAAAGTAAGAAATAAAGATATCTATCTGCGGCATTTAAATAGTTGTTATATATGTGTTCTCCTTTCAGGCAGATACCACTCTGTTCCTCTCTCCATACGCGTTTTGACCACCTTATGGTCTCGTCAGTGGAGCTGTATCGGACCTAGATCATCATTCGCAGAAAATAATTGATATATGAAATATAAATTCCAAAGTGTATCGGTAGGATATTGCAAACGTGCCACCTACCGAACTCGATGTTAGACTGAAAAATATCGCCAGTCGAACGACATCTATGGATCACCGGAGTAGTGAAAAATTGTCACTACTCGCAGCTCTAACAACAAATAATATACTTACGTTCTTATTTCCACAGGTTAGCGTACTCTTCCACACTACATTGAGCAATATGCGAGGAAGACGATTCAACGCCACTACAGCCGCGGGAACGGAATATTACTTCTCGCCACCGAACAGATCAAGAGAAATTATAAGCCTGGCTACAGAAATTACTTCATGGACGGCATCCAAATGAGCTCATCCAGGACAATGTCGACAACTCAGCGTCGAACTACGGGTTGATTTCAGAACAGATACTTCCGGACATGGAGGGCTTCTTGTTAGCTATCCAAGACCAGGTTACTCCGATGAAAAACTATAGGAAATGACCAATGTAGATATGGCTCTTGAACATCAGAGACAATCCAGTACATAACTGGCGGATGCCAAGCGTTTGCCCCAACCGAGCACAAGGAAAGACACGATTCAGCCACTAAGATACTCCACAAAGAGTTAGCACATAACTTACAACTATTGCAGGTAGGAAACTGCCTTACTACAAATACAATCCAGAGTTTATTCTTGAAAACAACGAGTTTAAGTTATATTGGGACCGAACGGTTCTAACAGATCAAACAGTTGTTCATATTAGGCCAGACATTATACTAACAGATAAAATTTCTAGACGAACTACACTGATAGACACTGTTATACCTAATAACAACAACCTAAGACCAAAATGCAATGAGAAGATCGCCAATGAACAGCGTTCACACTATTTCCATAATACTATCCACAACTTGAGTGGTACCAAAAAACCTCCTGCAGAACATCAAGGGACTGGGCCTTAGTGAGCATCTGTATAAACCTATTCGGAAAGCAGTTCTCCTTGCGACCGCGCGGACCGTCGGAATGTTTGTAGGAAATACAGCAGACCACGTCATCTAGGACCCGATAACATGGAAAGGGTTACCACAAAGCTGAATGCTTTTGGTATCTTTGTATACCTGAGATGAGTCAATACTCCCTGAAGGGAGTGCCAAACCGTTTGGCTTGTAAATCTGAAAGTAAGTTTATCAATGCACTTTTGTTTTGATATACCATAATTCCATTTTTTGGCCTACATGAAATTTTTAAGTTACTGTGAACAACACAAATAGCATCCGTATGTCAAATGTTTTGAGTACAATGGAGATATCAGCTGGCACCTAACAACACCAGTGTTGCAGTTATCAAAATACAAAAGGCTATCCTCGTACCAGCAACAGCGTCATCAAGAATGTTTCAATATAGGGCTATTTTAGTTAAATGAACTTCAGTTGAATTAAGGCTTAAAGAATTTACTATCAAATATATATGAATTATGTAAGATTCTATACGTTTTTGGGTCACTTCGCTTGCTCATAAATAATTTAAAAATAGAGCCAATTTTGCTTCCAACAATCATGTAATATTCTCCGAGTTTATTTTATTGTTAAGACGTAAATCTCCACGGCAGTTTGTTTTCCCACTTAATGTAATTGCCTTTATAAATAGTGCAATTATGAAAATGTAATATGCATTTCCATTCTTACAAAAGGAAATGAGAAAACTCTGATATTTAAATCTGCATAGCTATTTGAATTTAATATTTCACAGTTTCATATTTTGCGATGTTGTTGGATCAGAAGTAGCTATAAAAAAGGTTTAACAACATCAAATATTGTATAATTTATGTACGTGGCAACAAGTGACATTATTTTTTATTAATGTGCGACTTTAGATACATCCAAGGAATACAAAATGGTGTTTCAAAAATCTACATGAAGGTGACAATTGTGTTTAATGGCCCAAAGTTTTTGCAGTTATTTAAATAAAAAACTATTAATCCTATCAACTATCTGCAAAAGTTTTTCTCAAGTTAGAAAGTGATCATGTTGCTTAAAATGGTGCTCAAGTATAACTAATAATGTTTTTCGGATAAAGATACTACTCAGTTGTGGATCTCATATGAATGAGTCCAAATCGGTTATCGCATACCTCTATCATCACTCAAGGAGGAGTCATGCGCTCTATGTGAGTGATTAGTCATAAACAACAACTTACGAGGACTGATTTTTATGTTGAAATCTTGATCGAGTTATAATATTGATTAAAAAATTCGGTTTATTGCATTTATGTTGTAAATATTGGTAAAGTATGTTGGCAAAATTTTAAGTCTCAACAGACTCCTCCCTCGATAGGATCGACGCGTAAATTGTGTGAGTGTGTTAGTGTTAAAATGGAGACAAAATACCTCACAAAAAGTATGATACCGATTTAATTTTACAAGGAATTGAGGCATATTTTGGGTGATTACACTGTTTCTTATGAGGTTGTGAAACGGTGCTGTTGTGAATTAGAGTGTGGTAACTTAAATTAACCTGAACTTTATGTCTAGAGGAACCTGAAGGTGGAGCTCCGGTAACTGCTGCTACTCTAAAAAAGATTGATAATCAAAATGGAGCGAGTTGAGCAAAGAGCAGCGACAAAATACCTTCACAAAGAAAGCATGATGCCAATTTAATTTTACGAGGACTTGAGGCATATTTTGAGTGATTATAAACTCTCTTATGACGTTGTGAAACGGTGCCCTCGTAAATTAAAGTGCGGCAACTTGAACTAACCTCAACTTTATGTCCAGACAAACCTAAAGGTGAACCTCCGATAGCTCTCGCTATACCTTGTTCTGAAGGGACACATCTGATAGTGAAATACTTCGTTAGGGAAGTGCATTTGATATACTGTAAAGTGGTATAGTGATTCCAAAATTTTTTTTTATCTAGGTTTAGAGAAAATAAATTAGACTTTCAGGACAGATTTGTAACCACGAACAAAATATGGGCCCATAACTATGACCTTGAAATTCAAAGCATTCTTGTGTTCTCTCAAAACTTTACACTGGAGGCTGAATTTATATTGAAGTTAGGGAAAGGAAAGTAAAAAAGTATGCTTTTCCCTCTGGATAATATATTCACTAACACATCGTGTACTGTTATGGTGGCTGATATTATGGTAAAACTTGACCTAGCATCTAGACTATTGGTTTCCAAAACTAAAAGGAACTGTATGTTATTTAGTGGGTGGAGGAGGTTGGACACACTTTTTTCCAGCCGTTGAGAAGAGTGTATAGACATTGGAGAAAATTGCGTGGAAAAATAAGGTATAGATTTTTACTAGTTCTTATTTTAAATAAGTTAGAGGTGGAGCATAAGAAAACTACTCTAGATTATCATATATAGTTTTATGGTCCAAACTGTCAAGGCTTTTGGTTATATTAAATTCCTAATAAGCTAAGCACAATTTAACTAGGCAAACTGCAGATATTACTGTTATGAGATAGTAATGAAGAACAAATTCAGAATCTGGTTAGTATTGAAAACTGAAGATTGAAGCTAGTAGGAATCGTTAAGTAAACAAAAATTTATTGTTTAAGTTGAACTTGTCTGAAATTGTGAGATTAATGACGATATGTTAAAAGTTCTGTGTACTAAGAGGGTAACTTTACAACTAAATTCCTTAAGTTTTTTTCTTTCTCTTTCTGAATATATATTAAATAATTACATTTTTTCGAACTTACTATTAATATTTTTTGGTTCTTTATTCTTTAGTTTCAAAAACTAACAAAATTTATCATAACTTGTACATTTGTACGTTATTTTTCTTAACAATTTATGAAGTTAATAATGCAAAAAAAAATGATCGAAAAAATTATTTGTCTAAATATATTTGTGGTGTAATATTGAAAAATGAATGAAATTTTACTCGCTCCATTACCAAAAATTGCCAATGTCACAGAACAAATTACTTTAATTTTCCTTATATTCCCCAACCTGTTTATAATTTCAACATAATTTTAAGCCAATGAAATGTAAAATTAATTTAGCTAATCAGGAACTAGATATTTATGAATAAGTTTACGAATTTCAACTATGTAGCTGCATAAATTCTATCTTAAATAGATTCAAGCAAGTTATGAGCTAAAGCTGATTTTACGAGATAATCTGAGAATTTCTAAATTAAGTCAAGGTATAAAAGATTTTCTGGAATAATTTGTTTTAAGAGTATTTTTAGGGTTCCTATGAATACTTTTAATCACTCATCCATCTGTTTGTCTATATATTAGAGTCTTGTAATATATTGTAAGCTCTTCAAAATTTAATCTTTGATATTTTAATAGGTTTTCCGATAAAAAAAATATAAATTAATATTTTGGAAAAAACCATTAATATAATACAGTGTTCATGGAAAAATTTGCACTATATGAAAATATATTTTATTCCTTCAGTTTTTACAAAATGACTGGTGTAGTTTATATTTGCATAATTATAAACTAAAATATCATCGAAAATAGTGAACGTATTGCTTTTGCTTCAATCCGTAAATGTCACTGAAAAATTTTAAACCTTCGGAAATGGCATTACTTGTCCAAATGTAAGCAAATATTATAAGAAAAACTGATTTGTATTTCTAGGAATATTTAAAATCCAAAGTTTGGCACATAATTTTTAACTTTTATTTTTTTCTCATATTTATCACGTATTTTTTCAGTGTATATTTCTCTACAATTTCAGAAAAAAAACATATAACACTATATAAAGAAGGGAAAAAAATGAATTTCATTGTTAGTAACAATGTTAATTTCCCACCAAAATAAAATATTTTATGGTGTCATTGAAGTTTAAGAGTCAGCATAATGATTGAAAATCGTGGCGGTTCTTGAGTTCAGATCGTGTCAAATTTGGATTATTATTCGACGTTTGGCTTACGATTGCGCAAGAAATCTTCAGGGATCTTTATTTCATGAGATAGGAACACTGAATTCAGTAAAAATTTTTGTCAAGTTTGTGGATTTAATTATTTAAATTGTATTATAAATTTATCAGTAAGTTTAATAACAACGAATTAAATTAAATAAATTAATTATTAAAATAGTACTCTTTCATTTTAAAACATTGAATCCTACAAATTATTTGTTTATTAATAAGTACAAGTGCCGTTGACAAAACGTTTATTTAGCGAATTTAGAATAAAATAGTTTCAAACTCTTAATTAGCAGAATGGCAGGATTCGTAAAGTTATAATTGACTAAAATATGTTTACTACCGCATATTAAGCGTATTAATTTGTTTATTTCAATTCGAGATTTTAGTACAATCATATTATGTTGAGATATTAATGACTCTAGGAAATTATTTTCTGCTTAATTACTTATCAAAGATTTGGTGTACTCTGTTTTTCCATCTTATTAATTACTACTAATTAATTAATAAAGAAACTGTGTGTAATATCTATTTACACTTTCACTTTGTTATAGTAGAAAGTCGAGACAGTAAAAATTGATAAGAGTCGTTTGGTTGGGGATGAGAGTCTTTGAAAAATGAGCCATTGAAAATATCAGATTGGCGGAGAAAAAAATGCAAAAGGACATAGAATGGCATTTCGACAACAAATGCTTTTTAGATACTTCAAGAGCCCTTAATAACAAAATAATAATAATAATAATAACACACATAACTGGAGGATGCCAAGCGTTTGCCGCAACCGAGTATAAGGAAAGACACGACTCAGCCGCTAAGATACTCCACCAAGAGTTAGCAGAAAAGTTGAACCTATTACAGGTAGGAAAAGTGCCTTATTACAAATACAATCCAGAGCCTATTCTTGAAAACAACCAGTTCAAGTTATATTGGGATCGAACGGTTCTGACGGATCGAACAGTTGCTCATAATAGACCAGATATTATACTAATAGATACAATTTCTAGGCGAACTACACTAATCGACATCGCTGTACCTAACAACAACAACCTAAGACCAAAATACAACGAGAAGATCGCCAAATACAGAGATCTGGAGGTGCAAATCCGAAGACAGTGGGCAATGAACAGCGTCCAAACGATTCCCATAATACTCTCAACAACTGGAGTGATACCAAAGAACCTACTGCAGAACATCAAGGGACTGGGTCTTAGTGAGCATCTGTATAAACCGATGCAGAAAGCAACTCTTCTAGCAACCGCGCGAACCGTCCGAAAGTTCATGGGAAATGCAGCAGACCACGTCACCTAGGACCCAATAACATGGAAGGGGTTCACACAGAGCTTCATACTTCTGGTACCTTTGTGTACCTGGTATGAGTGAATATTCCCTGGAGGGAGTGCGAAGCCGTCTGGCTTGTAAATCATGTATAATAATAATAATAATTTGTTTTTTGTTTGTGTTTCAAACATACAAATATCTAGGTATGAAACATGCTAAAAGAATTGACCATGGCACTATGAAGGCCGAATTGATAGCCGAATTTGTCAGGAGGGTAAGGCGGGTATTACGAACTAATTTAAATAGTAGAAATTTGTTTAAGGTGCTCAACACGTATGCTTGCTCTGCGCTAAGCTACTCTTTTGGAATTGTAAAATGGAGCAGGACGGACATACAAAACCTGCAAAGAAAAATAAGGACACTCCTAACAAAAGCACAAAAATATCAACCTCGGAGTGCCATTGAAAGTACAATGCTTCCAAGACACCAAGGAGGAAGAGGATTGGCGGATATTGGTAAACAGCTCGACCAACAAATAATAAACTTACGTTCATATTTCCACAGGGTAGCGGACTCTTCCACACTACATCGAGCAATATGCGAGGCAGACGATTCAACGCCGCTACAATTGAGGGAACAAGATATTAATTCTCACCACCAAACAGACCAAGAGAAGTTACAAACCTGGCTACAGAAGCCACTTCATGGACAGAATCCAAATGAGGTCAATCAGGAGAATGTCGACAACTCACCGGAGGGCTTCTTGTTAGCTATACAAGATCAGGTTATTCCGTCGAAGAACTATCGAAAGTTCATCATTAGAGATCCTTCAATAGAAAATCACCAATGCAGATATGGCTGCCGAACATCAGAGACAATCCAGCACATAACTGGAGGATGCCAAGCGTTTGCCGCAACCGAGTATAAGGAAAGACACGACTCAGCCGCTAAGATACTCCACCAAGAGTTAGCAGAAAAGTAAGACCTATTACAGGTAGGAAAAGTGCTTTATTACAAATACAATCCAGAGCCTATTCTTGAGAACAACCAGTTCAAGTTATATTGGGACCGAACGGTTCTGACGGATCAGACAGTTGCTCATAATAGACCAGATATTATCCTAATAGAGAAAATTTCTAGGCGAACTACACCAATCGATATCGCTGTACCTAACAACAACAACCTAAGGCCAAAATACAACGAGAAGATCGCTAAATACAGAGATCTGGAAGTGCAAATCCGAAGACAATGGGCAATGAACAGCGCCCAAATGATTCCCATAATACTCTCAACAACTGGAGTGATACCAAAGAACCTCCTGCAGAACATCAAGGGACTGGGCCTTAGTGAGCATCTTTATCAACCGATGCAGAAAGCAACTCTCCTAGCAACCGCGCGAACTGTCCAAAAGTTCATGTGAAATACAGCAGACCACGTCACCTAGAACCCGATAACTTGGAAAAGGTTCCATAGAGCTTCATACTTTTGGTATTTTTGTGTACCTGGTATGAGTTAATATTCCCTGGAGGGAGTGCGAAGCCGTTTGGCTTGTAAATCATATAATAATAATACATTTATTATTCCATAAAGTTTAACAAAAGAAAAAAAAATAAATTAAAATAGGAATAAAAAACATCCTACGTGATCGTAAGTACTGTTTCAGGCTATGTTAGAAAATTAAAGTAAAAAATTTTATACTTCTGATTTTTTTAAAAGTAAAATAGTTTATACAATATTAATCAGTTAGAGTGCAACATTGGGAAAAAGAAAGAAGAAGTCAAGTAGAAGGAGAATAGTCACGGAGCTAGTTCACACAAAAATGGTAAAAAGAAAGAAAAAAATATTCATGAATTTATATTATTGTAAAAAGCTACTGATCATGCAGTAATGTAACTTTCAACTTTTTTTTAAAAAGATGCTATGGTTGGTTAAAATTCCCATATTCACATTTATTTAAATATTAGCTATATTATATGAATATGATTTTTTAAACATTTCCTTGTTATGTGACGATATCGTAAACAATTTTTTCTGCGTGTATTTAAGTTAACAAGATCAGTTCGAAATTTAAGCTTATTATAAAGGTAAGGTGGAGATTTATATATATATATATATATATATATATATATATAAAATAAAAAACAAGCTTCATAACAAGTTACCATTTACAAGAATCGTCGACAAAATATAAAGTTTAAATTACCACTAAATAGGCACAAGGTACTATTGTGAAGCTATAAGCAGTTAAAATGCTTGTTACTGCAAAACTATACGAAATAATCTGTCATGTATTTTAACTCAGCTTTTCAGCCCATTTTGTATACTATAGAGCAGAGTTAGTATAACTGGAAAGTCGTTTTATGCTAAATTCCTCATTTGGGGTTTATTCTAACATATTTTCTTATTAAATGAAATGGTGTTTATAAATAGGATAGTATAATACCTAAGCTTGCCCATATTTATAAGAAAAGTATAGAATAAAAAGTTACTGCTTTTATTCTATACTTTTCTCACCTTTTGTGTTTCGATCATCTAATGATTTCATCAGTGAAGATGTAACGAACTAAGAGCACAAACTCAGAAGAAACAACAGTCCATACAAAATCTAAATTCCGAGACATGTCGGCAAGATGTTAATTTTGCAAACATTTTAACTATTAAATATCAGCAGGACATTAAAATTCTACCGACATGTTATGGAAATTAATATTTCATATAGCAGTTGTTTCCTGAGAATGTTGCTCTCAGTTCGACACAGCTCCACTGACGAGACCATGAGGTGATCGAAACGCGAATGTAGAGAGGACCAGAGTTGTATTTGCAGGAAATAAACTGTTTGTATATATTCTTTCTTTTATGTGTTTGAAAGGAGAATATATATAGGCAATTATTTAAAGACAGCAGATTTATTTTATATGTTACTGAAATTTTGATTTTTAAAAATTTCACATGTAGTTTAATTAGCGATATTTTTCATTCCGACACTGAAGTCGGCAGGTTTTTAATATCCTACCGACATATTTTGGAATATATATTTTATATAGCAGTTGTTGCTCTCGGTTCGATACAGCTCAACTGACGAGGTGGTCAAAATGCGTATGAAGATAGGACCAGAGTTGTATTTGCTGGAAATAAACTGTTTGTATATATTCCTTCCTTTATCTGCTTGTTTGTCTATCTTTTTTCCCTTAATCAACCAGTAGTGGTGGTATATTAAACTAATGGTACCAGTTATAACGTACGTGCCTTCGTCTATGAAGGGAAGTGCAAGTGTACTTACTGGCACTCCCCTAGTGCACATAATCGATTGAAACTTTCACTAATCATTGCATTAATATTTTAAACACATTTTAATATATATCTAAAATTTTAATTTTTAAAAATATAGATATTACCTTGTATAAACGTGCCCATATAGTAGATAGATAGTATAGAATTGGTATAGGGTAGCGAGAATTTTTTGATAAATAGTAATAATATGATATTACATTGACAAAGATTGGACTTATTCGGGTTATTTTGAGACATTTTAAGTTTATTTTACGTTTGGTATCCATTTCGATTTAACAGTGACTTTAAAAATTCCTCTAAGAGGATATCAGTGTCAATCATATGGAGTTAATTTTTTATGTGTCAAAAAGTGAAAACTGAACAAACCTGTTATATTTTGATTTATTGAGACGATCAATTTTTTTTCAGTTGTTCTAGGATTGTTTGATATAGTTTAATTGCAGCATTTTGAAGACTAATCTATTGAGTAATTGAAATAAAAAACCAAACTATGATCCTTGAAATTTAAAAGCTTAAAAAATAACATTTAAATCGTCGAAAAGTAATTATTAATGCAACTTATTAGGCGAATTTATTGATACATTTAATTTGGAAAATTTTTAATAAAAATAAGGGGAAAAATCAACCGAGGGGTTCGTCAATTATCCGACTTCAATTTATTTCACACAATTGCTCTGTGTGAAAAAATAGGATAAAAAAGTAAAAACCCTATAGTTAGAACGATGATTGATGATGACATATTTATTAAAAAAAAACATTTTTGACAATAATGTATTTGGCCTTCATATACCTGAACAAAATATTGAGTTGGTCATTTACCTAATTTTGTACTGTGTATTAAAAAAAATGCCATATTCTAAAAGAGCAAATTTATAACTTTTCAATGCCAGATATACTTGTTGCAAAAGCTACTAAAAGTAAATTAAAGCATTGTCGTGAATACAATGAAATAGTATCAAACTTTTCATCAGCAGAATGCTAAGTTTTGTGAAGTTATAATTGGCAGAAATGATTGTCTTCAATAATAGAAATAAATTACAGAGCTGTGTTGAAACAATAGACGACTATTCCACGAACAAAAGAGTGTTTTTGACATTCAGGCTTTCGACCCTTCTTAACAAAAAATATTTACTACTTCGCCTATCTTATTAGGAAATGTATCTATGGTATATCGTGTTCAGATATCTTGATTAAACCCTTATTTATTTTTTATGGGGTGTTCTGCATATTTTTCATTACTTGAATTATACGAAAAATTCTATAAATTAAACATTTATCATATCCTAAACCTATTACTAATAGTTGCAGTAATGCAACTCATATTATACTACTATTACTTTTCCAATTTAAGCAAAAGTTTAAACATAATCACAGATTATTTCACCTTATAGACACGACAAAAGGCGTTTTCGTCAAAAGTAAATTTTGTGACCTTGCTTGCTTCGTAACCCGCTATATTACACTGAGAGAAATTGAAAATTAGAAAGGATACTGGCACGGGTGCCACCAAAGGCAAATTTCTACGTGGATATCTACGGAATTGAAACTTACTTTATTGTCTACGTTTCATGGTGTTGTTTTTGTTCGGATTTTATATTTATAACGTCAAATTATCTTGACAGAAATATTTTAGCTTTTTTTTTTTAATTCCCTAAAATTCACTTATGAGAAACATTTGAATATTGTCTGAAGTGATAGGAACAAAAAAAGTGATATGCTGGTCCAAATTAGCCAAATTTAACAAATGAATTACCCATGTTTAACTATAACTTGTTTCGGTGTTGGATTGTTTGCTTGACTGCACCGCTGGGTCTCAAGCGGGCTGTAAACCAGATGTTGTGATAGTTTATCTGCATTATTGAGGTACTGTTGATAAAATATTTATTTGGTTGATTTGTCTGAAGACACTTTCGAACGTTTAAATAGTAACGAAGTTTTAATGGACTAAAATATATTTGCTATTCCACTTTCAATTAATTAATGTGGTTCAATGCGATTTTTAAGTAAAAATGGAGTACGAATCAAAATCACTATAAAGGTTTGTGGTTATTTTGTTTGCAATAGCTTAATAAAGTTTTAGTCTAGCTTGTTTTCCTACTTAGTATTATAGCTATTTCAAAGAGGAAACAAACAACGGAATTTTAATATGCATTTGCATTTTTATAAAAGGAGAATGAATTGTGATATTTAAATCTGCATCTTTTAAATGAAGTGTTTCTCTGGGCTTGTTATTCTTTCGATTTCTGAAAAAAATATGCTAAAATTTAGTGAAGCTTTAGAGTGGTAAATGATAAACATTAAATAAACATTACGAATAAACATGAAATTTATGGTATTTTTATTTTAGTCTTGTCCTATTGCCGATGATTACTGTCGCTGATATCTTTAGGATCTTTACTCAGCGTAACCTACATGTCGAATTTAATGTTATTCTAATAACATCGAGTCTTAATTTCATAATAATAATAATCCCTAATTTCACTAATGCTGTAAAGGCTTCAGTTTTAGGGGAATAAGTTATTTTGGTTTCAATTTTTAGTAAAGGAGAGGGATATAACATTAGCATTGTCTATAATTTAATTACTACGGTTATTTATTCATTTTTACGACAGAATTAAAATGTGTATTATTTGAATATAAAGCATTTTTTGGTTATTTTGTGAGCAATTTTTTAAGCAAATTGTATTGTATTTTTTTTAGGTTTCACTAAGATTTTTGAAATACAAGTGGGTTTTATTTTATTTTTCAAAAAATTCTCCACGACGATCAGTACACTTTTTCATGCCTTTGAACCAATTCAAAAAGTATTTTTGCCACTGTGAAGATAAAATCTACCGCCTTTGTAGAAAATCGTTGGCAACCAGTTTATTCTTCATATCATCATCATTATCATCATGATTTAGCTTATCCTCTCCACTGCTAAACGAAAGCCTCTCTTAATTCCAGCTATCTCTTTCTATTTTGTGCCACTTGTATTCAATTTCCAGCCACTCTTTTTGTGTCGTCTGTCCACCGACTAGGAGATCGTCCTCTACTTCTATAGGCCTCATGTCTTGGCCTCAATTCTACAAGTCTCTTTGTCTACCGTCCATCAGTCATCCCAGCCATATGTCCTGCCCAGTTCCATTTAAGATGTAAGACAGATTTCACCGCGTCTCTTACTCCTGTTCGGTTTCTTATGATATGATTGGGTATTCCATCCCTAAGAGTGACTCTCAACATTGACCGTTCCATTTTTCGTTACATGACATGTATTCTGTTAATTTTCTTTTTTGTCAAAGTAAGTGTATCAGATCTATACGTGAGAACAGGCAAGACACACTGGTTAAAGACCTTTCTTTTCAAGCATATAGGAAGATTAGATCTCAATATATATCTGAGTCTACCGAATGCCGCACATGATAAACAATTCTTCTCTGGATTTCGTGCGTCTGATTATCTCGTCTAATACCGATCTCATGTCCCAAGTATTTGTATACATGCACTTGTTCTAGATTTATGTTATTGATGTTTAAGGTACTACTCATTACTAGGTTTGTCATGTAATGTATCCTTCATAAATAATATATTAGTTTTCAAACCGACATTTTCTGAGGCATATCCAGCATAATTTGTGCTATTGTGTGTATATTGTCTGTTAGGGCACTCATGATTTCTTCCTCGGTTATTTCTGGAATTTTTTCCGATTCCTGATTTAGCACTTTTGAAACGTCGATTGTAATAAGTCGCTGGTTTGATGTATAAAGTTCTTGGTAGAAAAGTTTGATAGAGTGTAAAATTTTCTCTTTGTGTTTTACTATGTTGCCGTGTATATCCTTGATCTTTTGTATTTCCTTTCTTCCTGTTGTACTGTTTCTTTATACTTTCAAAGTTCTATTCTCCTCTATGACGTTCCTATTTTTTTCTGTATTATGTTGTCTCTTATGCTTTCTTTTGATATCTCTCTGTTTAGGGTTCTATATTATTGTGTGTTCTTGTCTTCCATTTATCTTCTCTGCTTCATTAAAAGTTTTGTTCTTTGGTTTAATTTTTGATCTTTCACTTCCTTAGGGCAGAATTTTTCGATAGCTGTATTTATGGAGTCTTGGATGTTTTATTCTTCATATATAGGAACAAAAATATATTATTGGGTGTAGAATCAGGGCTTTATGGTGAATGACCCATGATTTTCACGTTTTGAGTGCTCGAAAAGTCACTTGTTTGAACCGATGTGTGCGATCTCGAATTTTTATCGTGGAGAATGATGTGTCACATCCGGTTTGATTTCCTCAATTCACCGAAAACAAGTGGTTGGATGGTAATTCACAATAGCAACTGTTAAAGGTTTTTGTTCATCATGGAACACCCATATGGTTGACTACTATTCACTCTTAGGCTCATACGCACAGATCACCTGTCACATGTCAAGATCTAATAAATGTTTTTTGAAGTACCGCGGTGGTATTTTCGAGTATTTCAATCGACACGAGCCTTTTTTTAAGCGATTGTCATATCATGCGGAATACAACCCGAATAGCCAAATGCACTTGCAGTATATTATATACGCTGGTGTTATTAATGCTCAGGGATACCTCAAACTCACGGAATGTCACATGACAGTCCACGGACACCCTCCATGTTCCTTTGCACTGTAACCGATTTTGGAATATCTTCACGGGACTCGTCCGTAAACGAATGACGGCCACGATTGAATTTACTAAATCAGCGATATAAAGTGGTTTTTGTAGCTGCTTTATGGCCACAAAAAGAATTAAGTTTATCGATAATCGCACGAGATGAGATTTTAAATTTTGAACTGTAAACAACACTAATACTGTCCGTATGTCATAATGTTTTGATATACCGTCTAAAATGTCAAACTTTACAATGGATGTTAGATGGCATCGAGCCACCTCAGCGATACTACTATCAACAGCTACACAAGGTCATGTTTCAATATATACCAAATAAAAACACATGTTGAGTGTTAATAGAAATGTACTCTATACAGGCATATAAAAAACTGTTATTAATAAATTGATCAAAATAGAAAAACTTAGAAAGTTTTTTCTACAATTTTGTGTAGAAGAAATTTTATCGCTATTTTTTCACTTTACACGAAATATGACAGCTTTATTACTTTAATTATTCGTTTTAGTACAGCTGCATGTTGCAAAGCTAAATTAGTAAAGCCCAAAAGTTATTTTGTGCTAAATTACTTATTAAAAGCTTGGTGTAGCTTGTTTTTCCACTTAATGCAATTGCAATTATGAACAGAGTAATTAAGAAAATATAATGTGCATTGTTGGAAAAGAGATAATTATGATATTGGAATCTGCTTGTTTACAATTTCAACGTAATATTTTAGAATAAAATTATAAAATATAACTAATTGAAGAAGGAGTGTATTCCTAAAAGTACATACAAGCTTTTTCCCGCGATTTCGCTCGCGGTGAATGTGGATCTGCCAACAGAAAAATTAATAGACAAACAGATAATTCACCTTGGAATTGCATACTCTATCTTTCTCTTTAGAATCGTGAATAATAAACGGATGTATGACTAATGTAAAATGCAAAATGATGTCTTATAATGTACCCTTTCAATTTGTAAAAGAAGTCATGGGGAGACCAACATGTTGGAGAATGTCTTCAAAAGGCAACACCGGGAGAAATAGGTATTAACATAGGCGAAGAAAAATTCCCAAACCCAAGGTTCGCTGGCGACATTGTCATGTTGTCGAATATTATGGAAGACTTGGATGAGTTGATGGTAAATATGGAAATAAGCAAATTAGCGTTAAAACAAAAAAATGTTCTAAAAATATCTTCTTTTTGATTACTGTTACATTAACTTTTTAGAACTTGTACGTCTGTCATAAGAACAACAGCTTAAAACGCGCGGATTTCTTTATAGTAAAATAAATAAAGATGAAGATCTACAGGGGCCTATTTGTGAGTAAAAAGACTGGGACCAGTGGCGTAACTAAGAGTATGTGCGTCCCACGCAGATTTTTGAAGGCGCCCTACTATTTTGCATCCGTCTTGATCCTTCGTATTTATTAATTTTCATCAAAGGACTTGAGGGCCCCTCTAGATTGACTGCCTCCCCCCCCCCCCGCACTGCGGGGTCACTATTTACGCCACTGGCTTGGACTATATATTAAAATTTCCCAGTGCGATTTTGGCCAAAACCATTATTACCAGACTTGTAGAGAATTATGTTATCAACAAGACTTGTTCAAAAAATTTGGTAATTTTTAATATATTTTTGTGCAAAATAGGCAGGGATGGGATTTTAGCGCAGTTTTCACATTTCTCCATAATTTTTTTCGAACAAATTGCGTTTTCGACGTGATATGCTTATCCTAGTTATAAATTGGTTAGGACGAAGAAGAAAAGAAGATATTCCGGTTATGGACAAAGGTCCTTTTCTAGATTTTACCCTTGTCATGAAGAGAGGATAGTTACCCTTGTGTTATTTATATTTTTAAAATTAGACGTCATAGAAAAATCAATTTATTCTGGTTGGCTACATGTGTCATTGTGTTTTACTTGATAAGTTAACATTAAAAAGCGTTTTAGCCAGCTTGGTTGAAAAATTTTATGACCAGTACTTGTTTCAAAAATCATGAACTACAATTCAACTGAGTTTTCTTATAGATTATTGTTTCTTCAATAAGTATTATATTATTTTTCATTAAGAGTTCAAAAGTATTGGGAACTTTCAAAAGTTCCACTTAAAATTGTAGTAAATATTTTAGTTGTCTTTAGTAAATTATAGAAGTTAAAACCCCTATCAAATAGTTTTGGACATTATTCTTTATTAGTGTCTGGAAATAACATAATTAGCTAAAGCATAACCATTTTAGGGTTTTATTAATAATGGAAGTTTATAGTTTATTTACGAGTTTAATCCCAATATAAAAATTTTGAGGTCAATAAGCTGGCACGAAAAAAAAAAGAATGTACGTGTCCAATAAGTTATAAATTTTTAATGTCCCCCTGAATAAACCCAAAAAAATTAAAAGTTGTAAGTTTCGAGTAAAGATACTTATATGGGCAAAAAATCTAACCAATTTAGAGCAGAATTATTGATTTACATATTTTAAGATATTTGTATTAATAGTTTCGTAAATATTATAAATATTTATGAGTTCTTTTCTTTAAGTGATTTTGGATGCATGTTATTTTTAGAATTCCATAGGAATCCTTCTAGTTTCGACATGTCCGTCCATCTGTATGACACAGCCTTGTACCTTAGTAAGTTTTTAGTTTTTTAAAGTAAAATTTTGCCGACAGATGCGTTCCAGTAACCTAAACACAGATCTGAAACGAAATTGACTTGATGGGAGCCTCAAAAGTAGCTTTTTAAATGTTCTCGCTTTCTAACTTTTCACGGGTAAGCTACGTCAACTAATTTAGGGGATGCAACTAAATACGTTTATAATATTTTTTATCTAGTCGTCTCGTTCACGAAATATAAGCCTCTAAAGTTGCTCAAAATTGTTATTTTATTTTATAAGTGTGAATTTTGATGAATGCGCTGGACAAGACAGTTTTCCGTTAAAAGGGTTGCAGATCGTACAGGTCTCCTTGATATAGAAGTGCCGGGTTCCAACAGGTTTACTCCGGTAGTTCTATGAAGTTTGAATGAGCATTTATATGTCTGATTATTTGTTAGCCCAATTTTATCCACAATTTTCTATTGGATTCCATTTTCTACGTATTTTACTAAAAATTCTAAGTTACTTTAGCCCATATTCTCTCTCTTAATTTTACACGCTATTTTCGCACTAACTTTTAACGAATTTGCCCGCAAACTCTTTCAAAATCACACATTTATTTATTTTTACAACTTTTTCTGCAGCCCTCAAATAATAAAATACAGTTAACTAAATATTCGATTATTGTGAGTAAACATTTTACTATTTTGTAAACTTGCTTATTATGAATGAGTAAGGTTAGACCACTATCTTGAAGATAAGCAGTAATAGCACAACGTTGCCAAATTGCGCATCACTTACAACCAGCTGTTTCCAATGAAGTTTCGTATTTAATCATTTTATTTACATTTTCTATTTCAATGTTAAATGCCTTATTATGTTAATTTTTATTAGAATTTTAATTTCTCAAATATTGGGTATTCCACTTTATTTGACTTTTGTGGTAGCATGGACCTCCGTGAGCATGAAATATCTGGAAATTTGTTCGCTATTTCGCGAATATTTTATTACTTTTAAAAACATTTTGAATTCATTAAAATACTATATTTATTATGACGACAACATTAATTTCTTATTGAGAAAGTTAATAAAGCGTTCTTTAAAAGTGGTTCATTTTTACCCAATGACTCTGGATATTTGTGAAATTAATGAAACCTACTTTGGAGTCACACTTTTATTATGTGTATAAAGAAAATATTCAACTCAAAAAATCACAACGCGAAAATATTTTTTCATTTTCATAATGAATAAAAAAACACAGGTAGAGTATCTTATTAAGGCTTCCAATTAGGAACAGCGTCAAAGCAGAGTTTATCCGGTCTCTAGAATGGTTACTGTAATAACATAACTACATAATTGCTCGGCAAGGGTATAGTTATGTAATGTAAGGGGATATTATGTTTTCCCTTATCATATGCTGTAAGGATAGATAAAATACACACACATGTCATATAGAGCTCGATGGCAAAAAACACCCCTTGGCAACAAAACTGCGGTAAGTCTGCTTGTTTTTGGTTTCTGAAATAAAGACTTTTTTTATTTGTTTGTTATTCTTTTGAAATTATGAAAATATACAGAAGCGGAAATACGGTTTTGTTATTAAAATTAGTAATTAAAATAACAATCAATTATTTTATTATTAATAATGTTGATAATAACGCACAGTTAAAGTTGTTAATTCTTAGATATGTTATTAATAGGAACAAGACACTTATAATTGGTTGTTTCAATACAGATGAATTTTATTTAATTGAAACTAGTATATTGTTTACCTAAACTATTTAATAATTCAACGTTTGTACGAACATTTCAACGAAATTTTTAGTTGTTATAGTGCCATTATCGACTACAAATTCACAAGGAAAATTAAGGCCACATGACACTTTATTTCAGAGATCATACATCAACTGAAACTATGCTTTAAGAAGTCGTAATATTAATATTTATTTCGCCTATTTTTCTTAAAAAAGGTTTTACGTTCTTAGCAAGAGTTTACATATTTTTAAGAATCTTTCAATTTCAGTGAGTGCCCGCAATTAATCTGTGTCAAAATTTTTCCTTAGAATGAATAGATATTTTGTGCACTTAATATTATTTAAGTTTTAAGGGAGACGACTAACAGGATTACATAATTAAAAGTTATGTACTTTGCTCTACGTCAAGGAATTTTTGGAGGATATGGCAACATGCAGCTCCCAAATTCTTCAGTTAACAGAGATATGGCATTTTTACTTCAATAAGTTTGGCTGTTCGTAAATGTGTTTCCAGTTGCTTTTGGGTGTGATCTATACATTTTTTTATCATTTAAATTCCTCTACAGCTTTGAATCAAATAATTTCCGAATCGTACGTTGTAAAGTGTTTTGGAACTTTTGAAAATTTTTAGAATACCATCATACTCCTTTGTGATTGGCAGAACACAGACTTAAGTTTTGTTTTCTTCACTCTTGTTATTCCTCAGTATCTTCAAATTTGTCCCAAAATTCGTAAGCTTTACAGTACGAACACTTTACAACTAGATCAATAATTTTTCCTGAGTAAAATGTTATGAGGCAACAAATAACCATGATTTCTCCAAGTTCCATCACCTGAAACTGTGAGTTATTCTGCATTATCCAATTTTCTTGACTCTTCATTAGCATTTTATTGACAACTCACAAAAAGCTTTAGCAGCAATGTCAAGATCAGAACTATCACTGCTCTCTACTTCTTTACTGATGATACTTGATTCCTTATTTTCCATTGAATAATGATTCAACTGGTAGTGTCTTTTCTTCATGCTCTGATGAGGCACTCTAGACTTACAAACTTATTATTTCTGACATTTTTATAAGAGCAGATATTCAATATTATTGGAGACAATATACATGTCTGCCACATTTTTGCCCTCCCGTTGTAATACAGATATGCAACTGGATTTATTACACGTTTATCCATGCTTTTGCTTTTGAGAATGAATAACAGTTTCGTATGACGTATATTGTCGAAGGCCCTTTCGTAATCAATAAAACACAAATACATTTCAACATTAACATTGCGATATTTCTCGATCAAGACGATGCTTCTCGAGTTCCCATGCCACTGTAAAACCCAAATTGAGTTTCTTCAACAGTTTTTTCTGGTTTTTTAGATTATCATTTGTAGATTATTGTAAGTAGAATTTTTAGGATGTCGCTCATTAGACTTAAGGTAGAATATTTCCAGCATTCTTTTGCGTTTCATATCTCGAGCAATACTGCAAATGTCGATGTTACTGATTCCTGTGGGAGTATACCTGCCTCCTAAAATTAAGTAGATCAGCCAACATTACTGCTTTGCTATCTTTCGTATTTTCAATGGTCTTTTTTAATTTTTATTATGTAATGCTTTATTTTTGTGGTGTTACTGCAGAATCGTTATTCCTTCTATCGTCGTAAAATAATTCCTGTATTGTATTCGTCCCACCTCCTATCTTTAAAGGCTTATTCCACTTTAAGGGCTTAGAATTTGCCCATACCGGTAATATCTTTGTTGTCTTTATTCTAGATCTTAAATTTCTTGGCAGTTCTGTTCTATATACTATTCTATTGCTTCTTTACTTAGTTACTTTATATTTTTTTATATCGTTCATAAAATCAATACAAGGGCCTGATTCAGTTTGCCTTTGTTAGGCATTAATAGTGATTCTTCAATATTCTTCCATTTTTCATAGCTCAATAGCAGAACGTAATTTTCTATATGTATTACAGTAAGTTATTGCTGCAAGTATAATTCCTGCTTGGTCTTAAAACTGTGACTGTAAGTAAAAAATATATGTAGGCGGAGAACCCTAATGGTTCTATTGTATGGACTTTAATTCTGTTTCTTGATTCTTGTGAAATTCCAAGTTTAATAGCTCAGGGCAAAAGTCAGGATCTGGAATTTTATTTAATGTTAATTCATGAGTTAAAACAGGGACAACATATAATACCTCGAATGAATCTAGTATTTTGGTTCTATAAGGCAAGGAACAAAAGGCATCTAAAAAAATTAGCCCGAATTTGTCAGCATATTTTTTGGCATTCCTTTTCCTTGTCTCTTTCAAAACAGTGACACACTTATGCATTACTACAAGCTCAACAAAGCTGCAAAGTCCTTATTATGTTATTCTTTTATCTTTTATTTTTATAGAATCCCAGCAAATGATCTATATTATTGCTGCTTAATAATAAGTTTGATATTTTTCATTACGAACTTGCTGTTTCAAATTTAAAAAGAAGGTTTTTTTTTAATTGCATTTTATAAACTTTTAAATTATAAAGTAAACATTCTACCGTTCTGTTTTTACAAAGTTTTCCCTTCATATATTTCTTGGCAATAAATATTTAAAATACATGAATACATTTTTAATATTTGTCATAGAAGATACGGCATAAAATACATAACTAATCTTTTTTTCCGCGGAAAGAATATTTTGTTGGTACGTTTCAACCCTCCAATATGAACTCGAATGTGGTATAAGATATGCTGTTTTGTATTCATTTCACGAGGGGTTTTTAATATTTTAGAACTTCAGATTTGTGCCGGCTTTTATCTCCCTGTCTTTCATCATATTTTACGACTTGTGTGTAAATAGATTAATAAGCCAAAAATGAAAAATATTGCCATTATAATATTCCAGGCTCAAAGAAAATGTTAAAATTCCTACCTTTGGGCTGTATAAGATATGCGAACGTTATAAATTCCTTATCTTAAAATTTTCCCTCAAATGTTTCTTTTGGGAAAAAGATAATATGGGAATGATTTTTTATTTAAGATGCGAAGATTGCGGTAAAAACAACATAAAAAACTAATTTACCCTTATCGGGAATGAAATATCATTTTATTTAAATCGACATTTTTGATTTTTTAGTTAACACCAGTAAAGCCGTGGAAAAATAATATGGTTCGGATGTTTGTTTGTAAATACATATGCGGCTCCAGTCTTTTAATCATTTTAGATTTCTATTGGTTACATGAAGTAACATTTAATCAATAACTAAGTATTCTGATTCTTCGAAAATCAGTAATGGAATTCGAAAGATCTTAGCGTCATATGTAAAATATCAAATGAAAATTTTTTATTTGAAACCTGAAATTTTTCGAAAAAATTAAGATTTTCGTAAGAAATAAATAAATCTATTTTTTTGCAATATTTGAACAGTTGCTAGTATATATATATATATATATATATATATATATATATATATATATATATATATATATATATATATATTCTCCGTTCATTCAGATAAAGATAGAATATAAACAAACAGTTTATTTCCTGCAAATATAACTCTGGTCCTCTATCCATACGGGTTTCGACATACTTATGGTCTCGTCAGTGGAGCTGTATAGAACCGAGATCAACATTCGCAGGAGACAACTGCTATATAAAATATAAATTCCGAAGCATGTCGGTAGGATATTAAAAACCTGCCGTCTTCGATGTCAGACTGAAAAATATTGCCAGTCGAAACGACATCTATACATTCACCAGAGTAGTACGAGATTTAAGAAAAAAATCAAAATTTCAGTGAGAAATAAATCTGCCGTGTTTAAATAGTTGTCTATATATTATTTTCCTTTCCTTTTTCTCTGCTTGAAAGGAGAGACTACATATAGGTAATTATTTAAATACAGCAGATTTATCTTATTTTTTTACTGAAATTTTTTAAATTTCGCACTATTTCGGTGAATGTATAGATGTCATTTGACTGGCGATATTCTCAGTCTGACAGCGAAGTCGGCAAGTTTTTAATATCTTACCGACATGCTACGTAATTTATATTTTATATAGCAGTTGTTTTCTGCGATTGTTGCTCTCGGATCGATACTGCTCCATTGACGAGACAGTGAGGTGGCCGAAACGCCTATTGAGAGGGGAACAAAATTGTATATGCAGAAAATAAGGTGTCCGTATTTTTTTCTTTTATCTGCCTGGAGGGGAAGAACGGTAACGTATTAAATTAATTCAAGGACAGTAAAGGTTACTTTGTTTGTTATTGAAATTTTAATTTGGTAAGCTTCTAACTATGCCGATGTGTGTATAAATGTCGTTCGAGAAAATGATTTTGCGAATCATCCTAAAAAGTATATATTTAACATGGATGATACTGACATTCTAGTTAATAATAAACCGGGGGAAGTGGTAGCCACAAAAGAAGCTAAAGATATCTATACGCTTGTTAGCATTAAGAAATGTGAAAATGTGACGATTATCATTCCTTCTGTTTAGTATACAAGGGAACACATAATAAGCCACAATTTGCCGAGGGACAACCATTAGGATCACATGTTTTTATAAATAAAAAATCTTCATATATAATTCAGATCTCTTCATGCAATGGTTCGAACAAGTACTTCTACGACCCAAGAGCTCTCGGGCGATGCTATGAGTTTTAGATGGGCACAATTCACACTGTAACAACATACAATTACTGGAAATAGCTAAGGAAAATAACGTCATACTGTTGTGTCTACGTAGTCATACGGCGCATGCTCTGCGATCTTTGGACAGAGCATTTTTTAGACATATTAAGATATATTTTGCTCAAGAAACAAAAACATGGATGGTATGAAATAAAGACAAGAAACTGACCAGATATGGTGTCTCCAAATTAATAGGTGCAGCTTGGTGTAAGGCTGCTACTATATCAAATGGAATGTCAGCCCTAAAAACATGATCCTAATGCCATTCTGGAATATTATTTATCCTTATCAGATTCTTTGCATGATCAAAATTTAATAGGGGACCCCCCGAATTTAGAAGATGAAACATCAAGAGAATCTCCATCATTGCTTCAAACATGATTGGATGTAGGATCCTCAAAACAAAATCTCAGTAATTAGCGGCTTGATAGTCTTTTGGTGTCCACGTCTGTAACCATACACTCTCCACCACGTCCTCGTTGCCCTAAATTACAGTTAGAACTTAGAAAAAAAGTCGTTTGTCAAACCCAATCTGACAATTTATTAGAGAAGATACAATTATCCTCAGAGTTTAAAAAAACACCCCAAAAGTGAACAGAACAATGCTGTTGCGACTCCTTGGAACACAAAGTGAAAACCAGCTCTAATATAATAAATTTGATTGAACGTACATCTAAGAAGACAACTGAATCGCCGTCTAAGATTTTAGATGATATTGTATTTACTCTACCAATATCAGTATTAACGAAGAGAAAACAATAATCCGCTATCCTGACATCTACAGAAAATATACAGAAACGAAAACTGATTGCTGGTAAACAGCAGAAACCGAAAGATTAAACTAAACAAAAAAACAATGTTCATACCGTTCTGCAAGCTCCGTATTCACTCGAAATGACTCCTTGTGACTTTTTCCGATTCCCACGACTCAAGTTACTATTTCATGAAAAGCGTTTTGAGACGATTGAAGCGACAAAAGAGAATTCGCAGAAACAGCTGAAGATGATTCTAAAATCGACCTATGAAAAGTGTTGGAATATATGTATTGCTTGCAATGGAGATTAATTTGAAAAAAATAAAATGAATATCGTTGAATAATTGAACCGTTTTCATTTTGTTGAAGAATTTTAGAGTATTTCTTGATCAGAAAGTATATTGTTGTCCTGTATAATGAGTTTCTAACTAATTTAAGTTTTATAGGTTTACCAGCTATGAGCAGTATAATTCTAGCTTGTCCTATTTCACGTTCAACCGCGTATATTTGGTGTCTAAATCGACATAAAATAGATAGAATATTTTTGAATCTAAATTTATTCGGTCCGTTTGGAATATCTAGGTTGACTTTTTGCTGAGAAAGCGAACATACATGTATGCCGTATAGAGCAATTTGTTTAAATTTCCTGTTACCACTTATTCGTTTTTATTAGCTTCGGGATTTATAACAATTCAGAATTTACACACTGAAAGCTTTAGGGCATTAAAAACTCTCTTCATATACTTTTTGTCGCAGGAATTTGTGATTACTTTTTTTTATATATAAATGGCATTTTACCTTTGAAAATAGGCCAATAAATTTAACTTTCATATTCCGGTCTCACTCAACGAACAGCAACGATAACATTTTTGAATGTTTTTATATCCCAATTTAACATTATCTTTTTCTCTTTAAATTGCGTTACCCACATACGAATGTACTTCTCAAATTAAAAATGGTCCATTATCTTTTTGACTCTCTAATTACATTTTGTAACTGGGTTTTCTGGAAAAAACTTGATCAATTATCCGAATCTCGTTTCCTTTTGTAAAACGTTACAAGTTCATTTATTTTTTTCTAATAAAGCGACTTTTATCATTTAAAACTTTTAAAAGTTTTCAAGCTATTTAACCATTTAAAACTTTGAATTTTTAAAGAGATGCAATATAAAAAAATTTGTTGGTATTCTGAAATTTAAATTTTTCACATTTTTTATTTGCGACGTCGGTAGACATATTTTTTTTTATTTCATTGTTTAATATCTTTTATTCATTATATAAAGAAGTTTATGTCTAAATAGAGTAATTTATTAGCATTTGAATAAAACATATCTCCTCTTCTAATATATAATATATATATATATATATATATATATATATATATATATATATATATATATATATATATATATATATATATATATATATATATGAGGCTGTAAGTTTTTTGATAAACAACAACAATTTTCTATTTAATTTTAAAATTACACCGACAAAAACTTAGCGCTGGTGCGACATCTTGCTTAAACTGTAGAATTCGTGGTTAGTCTGGTTGCCGATGGCGAATAACGCGACGTCTATCCTTTGGGTAGCACGTTTCGTGTATCAAGCTTTGATATATTTCTTTTTTAATTTACTGTCGCCCCATCACATGGCGGTTTTATATAACACTGTTGGCTCGTGTTGCTCTTGTGTCATTGATTGATCCATCCAGATGTCGCTGTTTTGTCTTGTTTACTGTTTTTTAATTTTAAAATCAGTTTATATGGCACAATTGCGAGATGATGGTTTCTACTGAATGCAATGGCCTGATGAGTTCCATATTAAGATGTCGCTGTCGTCACTCTTCGGACCGGAGCTTCTCCAATATCTTAGAGAATTGGAGTAATCTTAAAAAAACACACAATATACAACACATATTCAAATCTCAAAAGGCAAGAACCACATCCTGGGAAACCCCAAAGGTAAGATAATCCTTGAAAATCATGGCGTTTACAGCATTCCATGAGTAGATTGCCATCAAACTTGCATAGGACCGACCAACAGGAACATAAAAATCACCTCAAAAACAAACAGACAACTTCAGCATTATTTCAATACCATCAAACTACTAGACATACCATCGATTTCGAAAAAGCGCCAATACAAAACTGCAAAGTACGTGCCAATGGAGAGGCTCTAGAAGTCAAAAAAAGCGGGAAAGCGGGATGATTCTTTAAATATTTCCACTACATGGAGAACAAACAATAAAGAATCAAAAAACGAAACAACAAAAAACACCAAATACACGAGAAAACAGCACGTATGAAACAAATGTGTGTAGAGGGGAGGAGCCTGCGAAACCAATGAAAAAGCGAGACAACTTAACAAAACTCGGGAGGAAACTGAGGTCGACATCAATTCCAAGCTAGTAACGAAACAAGCCACACTCGAAAATGCCAAACGAGACTTTGGCGGAACGTCGTGAACACGATGTTTTTTAACGAATGGATTGAAACCCGCAATAACCAAACCTTCCATTCCACCATCCGTGAGAACTTACGATATATATATATATATATATATATATATATATATATATATATATATATATATATATATATATATATATATATATATATATATTGAATTGGAATTTTTGACCTTATTTCTTCAAAAATAAATTTGAAATATAGGCATTCTTATGCCTGTCTTCTATTATATCCAGTAATAATTTTCAGATATATATATATATATATATATATATATATATATATATATATATATATATATATATATATACTCGAGTATTTCAACGGTGTTCTACACGATCCCAATGTTTAAAACAGCAAGGTATTTTTTTGATCTTTTATTGACTTTTCACATTTCAGTCGTATCTTTACAAGATTAGTTTGCCTAAAAATGTAATCAAATGTACGGAAAATTTTTCGAGGAAGTCGATAAAATGGGTCTAGATTTCTTTTTTGATTAAAATTGGAAAATTTTCAATCAAATCTAATTTTCAACGGTTTATAAACATCCGGAACATGCTCGAAAATGTTTGTGTATAAATATTTGAAAATTATTATTGAATGGGATACAAGGAGGGAACAAAGCTGCCTCTATTTGCATTTTATATTTGAGGAAATGAGGCCAAAAATTCAAATTTTGAGATTTTGCGCCTAAAAATGTACAAGAAAGCACCAAGACGGTCAAATTTGTGTATTTTTTTGACACGGAGTCAAACGGCGTTATTGCTAAATTAGAAAAAATTAAGTTGAAAATTTCTATGAGCGCTTTTATGATTATTCATAACGACTGTGTTTACCTGTTCTTAATTAAAAACAAAAAAAAAAATCGTCACTGCATGGGGTGACTAAATTGATAAAGAATGGTATATATATATATATATATATATATATATATATATATATATATATATATATATATATATATATATATATATATATATATATATATATATATATATATGTTATGTTGGATATTCTCCCGGGTGTGATGTGTAATCGAAGGTTTTCGGGCATTCCATGTATGTGCTGAGTCCCTCTCAGGACTGTAAGGCAGCTGACGTTTCGGTGAAATCTCATTCACCATTTTCAAAGCTCACTGTATGGCGTTTACGAGCGATCTGACGTCTGCGACTCGGGTGCTGTCGGTCCCGTGCGTGCGTCAGACGCACGTTCCTTATGTAAGAGGCACCACAGACAAGAACGCAAAAATTCTCAGGAGACACAACATTGAAACTATCTTCACCACAGACCGTAAAGTAAAAGATCTCTTGCTAATACCTAAAGAAAGAATCCCTCTAGAAAACCAGGGTGTGTACGAAATTCCATACGGAGAATGCAGCTCATCTTACGTAGGCCAAACCAAACGTAAAAAAAGCGCCAGAAGAGACCAACATATGAACGCTGTCAAGCAAAAACAACATCTTCTGCTCTGGCCCAACACTGGTTAAACACAGGACATAAGATTACTTTCTCAGGAACAAAAATGCTATCGAGATGTGAAAACCTGTCCACAAGAGTTATAAGGGAAGCCGTTGAAATTGCAAAGAGGCTTAACAACTTAAATAGTAGAGATGATAGCCAGCGAGTGCCTAATACTTGGAAAAATCTGCTTACAAAACATCAATCAGTACCACTTAGTAACGAAACAAATTACATCTCGGCAACGCAACCCCAAACCCTAGCAACAGGGCCGACGATGCGCAGCAGGTCTCACAATCTGATTGGCCGGAACCTTTCGCAAAACGAACGCCTCCGACTCACACACGGGACCGAGAGCACCCGAGTCGCAGGCGTCAGCTTATAGAAGCCATACAGTGAGCTTCGAAAATGGTGAATGAGATTTCACCGGAACGTCAGCTGCCTTACAGTCCTAAGAGGGACATAAACGGGATGCCCGAAAACCTTCGATTACATATATATATATATATATATATATATATATATATATATATATATATATATATATATATATATATATATATATAATTTACAAAAAAAAAACAATGTACTGATAACGTTAAAATGTTCTGCAACAAAACTTTTGCTATAACGAACATACATACAAAATATTATTGAATTAAATAAATTTTTAGTAGGAGTTCTCATTGTGGATATTTTAATATAGAAAGTGGCACTTATATTATCATAATTTTGCTATAGTTGATTTTATTTTCTATGTCTAGCTTGTTTTAAAATGGGAAAGCACTCTTAGATAATTAGAGTAGAATCGTGGACGTGGTAATTTAAATGAACTTGAGCTAAAGTTGTAAGGAATTAAAGTAATAAATTTTTCAAAATAGATAATAATAGCTCAAAAAGTTTTTTAGCTATTAACATCCAACAGTTTTAATAATTTGACAGATTGTGGTATCGTCTTCTATCTCTAATATAAAACCCTACATGTCGTTTTCAAAAATGATGTTATCGCTGGCTTATCTTTAAGATGGTTACATCATCTTAAAATTTCATTTTTCATATATCAAGAAGTATGACATTAATAAATTTTGACACATTGCAAGCCAATCCGCGTAACCGGAAACAGTCTTATCATATTGTGGTCCTTACAACTTTTCTTGATAAACTTTTTTGATCTCTAGAAATAAGAATAGCTTTTATTAATAAACAACGCTTTATAAAATCTACAAGTTTTAAAATTCTTACTTGTGAAATTTCTTTGTTACCTCGGTGATTGCCAATACCCACATCGACAAAAGATTTATTATTAAATTTCAATTTTCCGAGTCGATATTGCCAATTATGAAGAATTAAATATTAATGCAAAATTTCTAGTTACTTACGTGTTTCTCTCTATTTGATTTTTGTTCTACAATTTAAACTTTTAAAACTTTCTAATGAGTAAAATTAATTTACGGAAGGCAATTATTTGTAATTTAAAATTGTTAGGAATATGACATTATTTCTGTCATCAACCATTTATTTCTGGTGCGTATTGGAAAATATTTATTTTTCATTCAATCTTATACAGAGATGTAAACATAGTCATTATTCGGCCTAACTACAATAATTAAACAATAACGAATAATATACATTTTAATTATAACTTATAGTTAAATAATTTATCACTAGTAATTCAAAACTTGCTTGCAAACTAAGCCCACGCGACCCTTTCAGGTAGAAACAACCAGGGTTTCGACAAAATTAACACCACAAGATAATTTTCATCTTCGTGGTTATCCTTAAGCTTTAGGTTATTGTAAGTCCCCTTCTAATGTAAAATGTTTCGAAAATAATTTAAACGAGTCTTAATATGTTATAATCTCCTTTAAGTAACCAGAAACATAGTTAATAAATAAACTTTCAGAACAAAGGCGTCCTACACCAAAATCTGGCTGAAAAGACTTTAAAATTAACCTAGTTTTCATTCCATTCTCCGAAATCTCTTCCGAATTAGCAAAAAGAAAAAGAAAATACAGTAGCGCCCGAGACGTCTTTTAACCACCAACTTTAAAACTATTATCAAATAATAAACAAAATCATTAATTATTGAAATACCAAATTTCACATTTCGTAAACTCGTTGCTTCTTACCCACTAAATATATGTAATTATGGAGGATAAAAGCCACAAAGGAGCCTCAATTTTCACTAAGGTAAAACACTATAATCATTAAGTGCTATAATCGTCGACTTAATTAGAGATCGTAATAAATAAAGGAATATAGCAAGAAAACCAAAATAGGTTTTCTTATTGGAATAATATTAATTAGATTTCAGATATTAAAGATTAAACGTGATATGCCAAACAAACAACTTTATTTGCAAATAACAAAATAAAATAATTTTTGAGGACTTTATGTGCATTTTAAAATTGTCATTTCTATTTAAGGCCGTAAAAAAAAGGTGGGCAGTTATTCTCTGTGAATAATAATAACAATAATAATAAACAGAGAATTACGAACTAACTTAAATAGTAGAAATTTGTTTAAGGCGCTCAACACGTATGCTTGCTCTGCGCTGAGCTACTTTTTTGGAATTGTAAAATGGAGCAGGACGGACATCCAAAATCTGTAAAGAAAAATAAGGACACTCCTAACAAAAGGTTAAAAACATCACCCTCGTAGTGCTATTGAACGTGCAATGCTTCCAAGACACCAAGGAGGAAGAGGATTGGTGGATATTGGTAAGCAGCTCGACCAACAAATAATAAACTTACGTTCATATTTCCACAGGTTAGCGGACTCTTCCACACTACATCGAGCAATATGCGAGGCAGACGATTCAACGCCGCTACAGTTGAGGGAACAAGATATTACTTCTCACCATCAAACAGAAAAAGAGAAGTTACAAACCTGGCTACGGAAGCCACTTCATTGACGACATCCAAATGAGGTCAATCAGGACAATGTCGACAACTCAGCGTCGATCTACTGATTCATTTCAGGACAGATGTTTCCGGAAACGGAGGGCTTCTTGTTAGCTATCCAAGACAAGGTTATTCCAATGAAGAACTATCGGAAGATCATTAGAGATCCCTCAATTGAAAATGACTAATGCAAATATAGCTGTCGACCATCAGAGACAATCCAGCACATAACTGGAGGATGCTAAGCGTTTGCCGCAACTGAGTATAAGGAAAGACACGACTCAGCCACTAAGATACTCCACCAAGAGTTAGCAGAAAAGTTAAACCATTACAGGTAGGAAAGGTGCCTTATTATAAATATAATCCGGAGTCTATTCTTGAGAATAACCAGTTCAAATTATATTGGGACTGAACGGTTCTGACGGATCATACAGTTGCTCATAGTAGACCAGACATTGTACTAATAGATAAAATTTCTAGGCGAACTATATTAATCGACATTGCTGTACCTAACAACAACAACCTAGGGTCAAAGTATAACGAGAAGATCGCTAAAAACAGAGATCTGGAGGTGCAAATCCGAAGACAATGGGCAATGGACAGCGTTCAAACGATTCCCATAATATTCTCAACAACTGAAGTGATACCAAAGAACCTCCTGCAGAACATCATGGGACTGGGTCTTAGTGAGCATCTGTATAAACCGATGCAGAAGGCAACTCTCCTTGCAACCGCACGGACCGTCCGAAAGTTCGTGGAAAATACAGCAGACTATGTCTCCTAGGACCTGATAACATGGAAAGGGTTCTCACAGAGCTTCATACTTTTGGTGTATCTTTGTGTACTTGGTATGAGTCAATATTCCCTGGAGGGAGTGCGAAGGCGTTTGGCTTGTAAATCTTATAAACAGAGAATAGACAGAGACAAAAACCACTTTATGGACGATATCCAAATGAGGTCATCCAGGATAATGTGGACAACTCAGCGTCGAACTACTGGTTGATTTCAGGACAGATGTTTCCGGAAACGGAGGGCCCCTTGTTAGCTATCCAAGACCAGGTTATTCCGACGAAGAACTATCGGAAGTTTATCATTAGAGATCCCTTAACAAAAATTGACCAATGTAGATATGGCTGTCGAACATCAAAGATAATCCAGCACATAACTGGAGGGTGCCAAGGGTTTGCCGCAACTGAGTATAAGGAAAGACACGATTCAGCCGTTAAGATACTCCACCAAGAGTTAGCAGGTAAGTTAAAACTATTGTAGGTAAGAAAATACAATCTGGAGCCTATTATTGAAAACAACGAGTTCATATTGTATTGGGACCGAATGGTTCTCACAGATCAAACCGGGGCTTATAATAGGCCAGACATTATACTAACAGATAAAGTTTCTAGGCGAATTACACTGATTGATATTACTATACATAATAACAACAACCTAAGATGAAAATACAATGACAAGATCGCACTATACAGAGATCTGGAGGTGCAGATCCGTAGACAGTAAGCAATGAACAGCGTTCGCACTATTCCCGTAATACTATCAACAACTGGAGTGATACTAAAGAACCTCCTGCAGAACATCAAGGGACTGGGCCCTAGTGAGCATGTGTATAAATCGATTCAGAAAGCACTTCTTCTTGCAACCGCGCGTACCGTCCGAAAGTTTGTAGGAAGTACAGAAGACCACACCATCTAGGACCCGATAACATGGAAAGGGTCCCCACAGAGCTTCATACTTCTGGTATCTTTGTATACCTGGTGTGAGTCAAACAGATAAAATTGCTAAGTGAACTACACTGATTGACATTGCTATACCTAATAACAACAACCTAAGATGAAAATTCAATGAGAAGATCACCAAATACAGAGATATAGAGGTTCAAGTCCGCAGACAGTGGGCAATGAACAGCGTCTACACGATTCCCGTAATACTACACTCCAACTGGAGTGATACCAAAGAACCTCCTGCAGAACATCAAGGGACTGGGCCTTTGGAGGCTCATATTTACCGAACAAGGAGATTAAATAAACAATATGATATTACCATTTTACTTTGTTTTAGAAGACCTATCCAATGATACCGCACTTGAGCGGGTTAATGATTTTTTTTTTACTTTTCACACAGTAGGAGTTACCCAATTTTTCATCAGATCTGTTTTTGGGTCACTGGAAAGCATGCGCCTGATAAATTTCACCGCAGAAGATGAAAATGTGACGAAAATATAAGGCTGTGACAAACGGATGAACATGACGAATCTCGAAGGATTTTATAGAACATAAAAAATAACATAAAATAAAGTTCTAGGACAAAACCATTTACATTACTGAAAATGATTGAGTTTGTTTCTTATATAGTTTGATCTTGGTGCAAATCCTGTAAAAAATCAGGGAGAATAATGAATTGACAAAATCGATTAACGGAAAAAATATAAGTAAAATGGTGTTTTTCCTGGAATTAATGTGTTAACGTCCATACTATTTATTGTATACTAACAGAACTTTTCGGGATAACTTCTGGATGCTGTCTAACAAAATATAATTTTGTTAAGTATTTTTGCCCTTCAGTTTTTCCCTTATTCCTTTGTGAATTAAGGGGCTGAAACTTTAAAAATGAATACTAGTCAGCTTAGAATTTAAGACAGACAAAAAGACAGATGGATACATGTAAACCAAAAAAAAAAGGTTTCTACTTACACCAATTTGCGTATGGAACTGAGAAAAGGAATAAACAAAATCTTATTCTTTAAGGTTTTGGAGTTTCTATAGATTTTTAGAGAAAGAAATATTGCACTTTTGAATAGACCTAAACCAATTTTCGAATGTGGGTAAGTGCTGGCTTTCTATAGAGCTTTAGAATTTATTGAGGTGTATACAACTCTTGTATATAAATCATTCATTTTTACTTCAATAGAGAGTGTAATACTCAAAGTCTGTTCCATATTGCTAAGTAGTAATTTTTAGAATAAATATTTCTGATTATGAAATATATTTTATATGACTATAAGGGTCGAACATATATATATATATATATATATATATATATATATATATATATATATATATATATATATACATATATATATATATATATATATATATATATATATATATATATATATATATATATATATACATATATATATATATGTATATATATATATATATATATATATACATATATATATATATATATATATATATATATATATATATATATATATATATACTTTTTTTATTTTTGAAAAATTTTTCATTAAATAAAAATCTTCAAATTATATTTATTTCATATAGTTAAGTTGTCAACGGCAAGTGATATTTCGGCTAACATTTTTAGCACTTGTCAAACTAAAAAAAAATAAATGCTGAAAAATAGTACAAAAATACAAGAAGTAAACCTAAAAATTACCTTGGAGAGTGGTTGGTAATCTCAATATATGCTTAGTTTATACTGGTGTGAGTGGACTTTCTGTAGACAGTGTGCGAAAGCAAGCCATCCTCTTTTCTTTTCAGTAGGATATCCAGAAACGGTAGTTCTCTTTCCTGTTCTGTCTCCATGGTGAATTTAATTTTGGGATGTATACTGTTTATGTGTTCCAAGAAACTTTTGAGATTTTTTCCCCCATGTTGCCAGATAACGAATGTGTCATCCCCGTAACGTAGCCACAGTCTTGGTTTATGTGAAGAGGTCTCCAAAGCTTTTGATTCAAAGTCTTCCATAAATAAGTTAGCGAGTGCAGGAGATAGCGGCGATCCCATCGGGGCTCCCTCGACTTGTTTATATCGTCGGCCTTCATAAGTAAAATAGGTGTTATCAAGACAGTGTCTAGCTAATTCGATGATATATTTTTTGGCAGATTGTATTTGTTTTCTATTACAGAAAGAGCCTCTTTAACTGATATTTGTGTGAAAAGTGATGTTACGTCAAAAACTAACTAGACATTTTTTTTCTTGTAAACGTATGTTTTTGATACCAACAGGTACCTCAACGCCGATTCACATCACCACCCCGCCCAATTATTTGCAGTAGTGAAATCACTTGCGTTTCGATCGCAGTCCCTTACAGATTCAGAAAATTATCATAAAGAGATGAATATACTGCAGGAAGCCCTAACAAAGAACGGTTATAAAAAAGAACATATAGACAAGGCTCTAAAAAACAAACACTAGGCCCCAAAAAATCGCGAAAACCAAGAGAATAGCTCCAAGGCTTTTGTTCCTTCTGTAAGAGGCACCACAGACAAGATCGCAAGAATTCTCAGGAGATACAACATTGAAACCATTTTCACCACAGACCGTAAAGTAAAAGATCTCTTGCCAACACCTAAAGAAAGAATCCCTTTAGAAAATCAGGGAGTGTACGAAATTTCATGCGGAGAGTGCAGCTCATCTTACGTAGGCCAAACCAACTGTAAAATAAGCACCAGAAGAGACGAACATATAAACGCTGTCAAGCAAAAAACAACTTCTTCTGCTCTGGCCCAACACTGGTTAAACACAGGATATAAGACAAATTTCTCGGGAACAAAAATGCTATCGAGATGTGAAAACCTGTCCACAAGAGTTACAAGGGAGGCTATTTAAATTGCAAAGAGGTCCAACAACTTAAATAGCAGAGATGATAGCCAACGTGTGCCTAATACTTGGAAAAATCTGCTTACAAAACATCAACCAGTACCACTTAGTAACGAAAGAGATTACAACTCGGCAACGCAACCACAAACACTCGCAACAGGGAACCATTCGGAAACGAACGCGTCCGACGCGCACACGGTACCGACAACACCGGAGTCGCAGGCGTCAGTTCCCTCATAGACACCATACAGTGAGCTTTGAAAATGGTGAATGAGATTTCACCGAAACGTCAGCTGCCTTACAGTCCTGAAAGGGACTCAGCACATACACGGGATGCCCGAAAACCTTCGATTACATATATATATATATATATATATATATATATATATATATATATATATATATATATGTATGTATATATATATATATATATATATATATATATATATATATTGCTATTATATTTAGTTATAAAAAATGTTGATCCTGGTTTTGAAAATTTTGTTTATAAGGTCTTTTGGATAGTTGTTCAATATTAAGGTGTTTTTCGCTTTTTCAATAGATCTTTTTCTAAATTCTGGATCAGACGGTTTTATTGCAGGGTCAGTTATCACTACCGATTTTTTTTGGGTAAAAGGATGGCATGAGTTAAAATTTTTGTATCTTGAAGCCCATGTATCCTGTTTTTACCATTGTCTCTACATTGTCATTATCACTGTGATGTAGGGAAGTATCCAAAAAATTAATCTTTTTGTTTTCCTCTATTTCTATGGTGAATTGAAGTTTTTCATGGAAGCTATTAAATTGTTTTAAGACATCGCTACTTTTATCTTTTGGAATTGCCGTGATACAATCGTCAAATTATCGATAGAAAAAGGGAACTTCATATCCGAGTTTGTTCTTCGAGTTCTTCCATTACTATTTGCGTTATGATACTTGAAATTGATGATCCTATAGCACATCCTTCAATTTGCTTAAATAGCTGGCCTTCATATGAAAAATTCAAATGGAAATTCAAAGAAACAAGTTTGCGATAAATCACAAAAAAGAAATAAAAAATTTATAAGTACCATTCCTTTGATACAAAATATTCAGTTGTTTTGCATCGATAAAGCAGTACCACTGTGTTGGCGTTAGTGTGTGTCATTATTTGCTTTAGTTTTTGTTGTAAAATGTTGCTGTGCACACAGCCCAAGTATCTGTAATTTTAACTAGTGTAAACTAAACATATAATGAGATTATCAACCTCTCTCCAAGGCAATTTTTAAATTTATTTCTTGTATTTTGTTTTTTTTTAGTTTGATAAAGGCTAGACATCTTAGCCGATACGTCACTTGCCGTTGACAACTCTTTTAATTATATGATATAAATATAATTTGAAGATTTTTATTCAATGATTTATACCCAAGAAAAAAAATTTCAAAAAAATACAATTCTTTGCCCAAAGAACATAACAAAGAACACAAATATATATATATATATATATATATATATATATATATATATATATATATATATATATATATATATATACAGTGCCTTCATTTCAAAACGAACCATCCTTAATAACTTTGTTAAATAGAAAAATTTAAAAAAAAGAAAAAACACGTCAATTTAGATATACAGGGGGAAGTTTAATTTTGCATTTGTTAAAAGTCTGCCAATCACCTCCTCACCTCCAGCTAACCTCACTTTGATATGTCAAATGGGAACCCCCACCTTGTGATACATCATTGTAAGCAGCATAAAATTGTCTATCCAACCGTATAAAAAAAATTAAATCGGTTGACGTACAAGCGAACAGTGTGCAAAAATGTCTTGTAATAATGCATAATATATCGGCCTCGAACTTTAGTATGTCAAATGATTACCCTATAGTGTGATACATCATTTTAAAGGGCATACTATCTCCTATTTAGCCAATAAAAAAAACAAAATCTGTTGATGTACAAGCGAATAGTAAGAAAAGATGTGTGGTAATAATAGACACCTTATCACATTAAACTTTATTATGTCAAATGGCTACTTCATAGAGTAAAATATTATTTTAAATTTAAAACAAATATTTTTTTAAAATAATGAACAGTTAAAATATTTGCGAGAAAAAAACTAAGCCTGTTTTAAAATTCATCGCAAAATTCATTGCAGTCTAATCAATCTAGTGTATTTATTTCAATGATATTTTTTGCGGTACCTGATAGGTACAAGAAATCACTGCAATAAATAAAATTTTTAAGATCTTTAAACACCAGTTGTTTATTATTGTTAAAATTGTCATTGTGACGCCTAGTTGAAACGTGAATATAAATGGTGTATACGCTAGCCGAAAGAATAGAAATAATTTTTCTCTATGGAGCTGAAGATTGGTGCGCTCGTAGAACCGCCAGAGCATTTAACGAGAGGCATCAAGACAAAAACGTGGGCCATAAATATGTACTCGAATTGGTACGAAAGTTTGAAGAAACGGGATCCGTTTGTAATAAAAAATCTATTGAGAAAAGGGTTGTAGATGAAGCATGCCAAATCGAGGTACTAGGACAGTTTGCAATAGATCCAACTTTATCCATCTCAAAGGTCGCAGATTTAACCAACATTTCTGCTGGCTCTGTGCATAAAGTTTTAAAACAAAATAAGTTTTTTCCCTACAAAATTCAAATTCTTCAAGAACTCGGAGAAGACGATTTTGATAGGAGAATTCAATTTTGTGAATTAATGTGCCAACGAATTGACGAGGACCCCCATTTACCTAAGAATATCTGCTTTAGTGATGAATCAACTTTTTTTCTAAATGGAATGGGTAACAGACATAACTGCAGATACTGGGATAATGAAAATCCGCACCTTTTCCGAGAAGGGCATACTCAATATCCCGAAAAAATTAACGTGTGGGCAGGAATTTATGGCAATGAAATCATCGGGCCATTTTTTTTGGAAGATAATTTAACTGGGCAAATTTATTTAAACCTTTTAGAAAACACAATATACCCTGCCATTGTGCAATCTTTAGAAAATCAAGTGGATGAAAATGCTGTTATGGTACTAAATGAAAATAATTTGCATTTCCAGCAAGATGGAGCTCCCCCGCACTACGCTTTAGCAATTCGAGAGTGGCTTGATGAACATTTTCCAGGGACGTGGATTGGCAGACGTGGTGCCATTGAATGGCCAGCACGGTCTCCAGACCTAACCCCTCTAGACTTTTTTCTTTGGGGGTATTTCAAAAGCAAGGTTTATAAAACCCCACCTGAAAATATTGACGATTTAAAAGATCGAATTGTTCGGGAATGTAGAGGAATTAGCAGAGAAACCCTTGCCAATGTTCGTGGGGAATTTCAAAATAGGCTTTTTTATTGTCTCGCTAATAACGGCGCACATTTTGAACATTTAATAAAATAATTTTCTTCAACTGAATAAAACTGAATAAACTGCTTATATTTAACACACATTTTTGCATCCCAATTGCCTATAACGTCTATTAACTTAATTTTTTTTGACATCTTTGGATAGCAGATCGTACGTCCTTTAAAATGATGTATCACACTATAGGGTAATCATTTGACATACCAAAGTTCGAGGCCGATATATTATGCATTATTACAAGACATTTTTGCACACTGTTCGCTTGTACGTCAACCGATTTAATTTTTTTTATACGGTTGGATAGACAATTTTATGCTGCTTACAATGATGTGTCACAAGGTGGGGTTCCCATTTGACATATCAAAGTGAGGTTAGCTGGAGGTGAGGATGTGATTGACAGACTTTTAACAAATGCAAAATTAAACTTCCCCCTGTATATCTAAATTGACGTATTTTTTCTTTTTTTAAAATTTTTCTATTTAACAAAGTTATTAAGGATGGTTCGTTTTGAAATGAAGGCACTGTATGTATATATATATATATATATATATATATATATATATATATATATATATATATATATATATATAAATATATATACATATATATATATATATATATATATATATATATATATATATATATATATATATATATATGTAGATTATTTTGATAATTTCATTTTGCTATTTTATTGTGCTAACTTAACCTTATAAAATTGCGTCGTGAATTTAATAAAACAGACTAATAAGGAAGACAGCGTTTCATTAGCTGGATGTTTTATGTCTTTTATAACTCAGAGGTGCCTGATTATTATTTCCTTTTAACTTATTTACAATGTAACATAATTCTTTTAAAAGAAATTCCTGCAACAAAATTCTGTTTTATCTTGCTCATAAACCATTGCTTTTAGATGCTTAATTTAACCTAGTTTTTGTAATTTATATTTTTAGTCTTATTTTGGATTATCTTTGACCTGTCCTATCTGTCTTTTTATAACAGCTGAAAGGAACAAATAAAAATAAATAGAGGAACATATAGCAGGTTTCTTAGGAAGTAATTTTTGGGATAGAGAAATAAATATATTGAATGACACAGAAATATGTTGAGGTGTTTCAAATTACATGCTTTTTTGGCGAATTAACCCATTGTCTCAATTTTTAAAAATTAAATTAGATATTAGATTAGGTTGCCAAAATTTATAGTCAATTATTTAACAAATTGCTGTTTCTAAAACATTTTATTTTATTGTGTATATAAACCTATGTAATAATTGGGGAATATATTAGTTTATTGTTTCATTTCTTCTAGGGACTGGTGTACGTTTCCTACAAATCTTCTTTGAGGGTAGCAACGATTTTCAAAAAAGCAAACTAAAGTGGCGGAGGTAACGCCAAGTTACAGATTGAATCTTCCATTTAATCTTTCAGTAGGAGTAATTTTAGGAAGTGTTGTTTCCCATTTTGCAGCAACTATATCGTTAAACCCTGCCAATTTGTTACTGCCACGGCAAAAGGGTGGGCTAGCTGATTCAATCACTGTAGATTTTCATAGAATGAAAATTAACATTATTATAAAATCTACTAAATTAACCTATTACCATTATACCTAAGTAAAGTTAGAAGATAACAAGGTAATAAATTTACTAATGTATAATCATAAAACGAAGTAACTGTTTCAAGATTTAAACACTATTTGAAGCATAGGCGGATTCAGCCTCTCTCCTTGCGGGGGGGGGGGGGGTGATAACATGAAAGTACAGTATAGCAAGTGAAAGCAAATTGTCGATGGGGAGGAGATGCCATTTCTAGTGTGAAAGTCAGGGTCGGGTCTATTTTTCTGAATTCAAAGCTGTTGGAGGAGGCGATCGCAAGAAAAAACAAGTTGTCGACGAGGGAGGAGATGCCAGCAGCATACACATTCCTAGTATAAGAGACAAAATCAGGTTTATTTTCCTGAACTCAAAGCTCTTGGGGGGGGGGGGTGATCTCAAGAAAAAACAAGTTGTCGATGGGGGGGGGGGATGCCAGCAGCATACACATTCCTTGTATAAGAGGCAGAATCAGGTCTTTTTTCTTGAACTCAAAGCTCTTGGAGGGGGGCGATTGCCCCAACCGATTGAAGATCAGTGCCTTTCTCAAGTCAGCGTACTCACATATGCACAGTTTAATCAAACGCAACAGTTGTGTTGATGTCTATGAGGTTCAAAGGTACAATTTTCGTGGCCTTACGTGCCCCGCGTTCCTCTGTATTACACAGGGAGAAAGCATTAAAATTGAAAATAATATCGCTGTTACACTGATAGAAATGAGAAATAAATACTAAGGATTTTCAATTTTGTATCATCGTATCACTTTTTTCTTCTTATTTTTCTTATTATTTCTCGCAATCTATATTTAAATGGAAATTGAAAAAGTGCCATATTCTTTTCCAGTTTTCGACAGTTAGGCTAAGCGTAGAAAGTACTTCGAACCATTTTCAGGTGAACATATCCTCTTTAAAATGATAATTTCCGATATAAAACATAAAATTGCCGTAAAATACAAATGCAAAACAACATAACAGAATGCAATATAAACATTAGGATTAAGTTCAATCTAGAGTTCGCTGCTATGTCATTCACAGCGATTTAGTCGTCGGAAAACTGCAAAGAACATATCGGTATCGGTAGCTCGTACTCCTTCCGCCTGATACCGATCACGAAAAATATAAAATAAATAATTTTATTTATGTTACTATTTCTATCCTTTACTTATATAATCGCTGATAAAAGATAAAAAATCAACCCATCCGGTAAGCAGGAAAAGTATTATGTGGGTTAACAAAGGAGAATATTTTTTACATTGTTTAAATGAATGTTTCTAATTTTATATATTTAATTATGACATATTAATTTTGCTTCCAAATATATATGCATATTTAATATTTATAGCGATGTCGAATCTGAATTATTATTATATTGTATTGCATTGGGAGTAAAAATCACTTCAGTGAATAATCACCAATAAAAGCACGGCGATGATGCGGTCTTTGATGCACTACAAGAGAACATGAAAGTAAAAGACTTCTTTCCTTTATGAATCAAAAGCTTCCCGATCTCTGACATGAGCGTATTGCAGGAGCAGAGTGTATAAAATGGATTTAAAAAATCCTGTTTATATTTGAACCGCGTTAGTTAGTTTCAAACAATGATATAATAAACAAAAAAGTCCACAATACACTTTTATAAGATAATTTATCTCAATTTTACCTTAAATTTCAAATATTTTTCAAGGAATAATAAAAGGTGGTATTATTATAAAAATTTTCGTAACGAAATTAAATTGCTTAATCGATATTTATTATATCTAAGGTCAATTAAAGTGGAAACGCCGCTGACTTCTAAAGACAAGACAAAGAGGGAGAAAATTAGCTTCTTCAAAGTTAAAGCGAGCATTCCCCAATAAATGGCAGTTGTATCGCCCTTTATAATTACAATGTTTCGACGTTCACAGGGGTGCCATTAAGAAAGGTCCCACGTCACTGATGAAGTTCGGGCAACGAAGGATACTTAATGTAGCCTATTGCCACAAGTGCCATTGTGCGAGGTTGCGAGACATCTATACGATCATTTTAAGTTTCCTGTTATTCAAGTTTAAAATAATTTACTTTTACAGACTTTATTTCAGTCGGTACAATCAAGTTAAATGTAATACCTTTAATTAGGGTAGTTTTCGTGGTTATTTTAAAGGCGTTAGCTTTAAAGACGTATTAAACTTTAAGCAGATATTCAATATGTATTCATTTTCATTGGAAAGCGATTATTTATTTTATAAAACTTAGAAATAGATTTTCTCCAGTTGAATTAGGTCTTAAAGTAACCTCGAATTTGTGTGGTAGGAGGCATTTTTAGTCTCTAGATAAATCACTCTGGAATGATGTCACAAGTGATCAATGAGGTCGAAACGTGGAAAATTATTTATAACAAAATTTCAAAAAGAGATGATAATTTTCCCAATTATATCTTTGTAAATATCAGCTTAGAGCAAAATATGATAGAACATGGTTCGTCGAGAATCTTTGAGTCGATTTGTGCTATAATGATTTTCAAAATATACAAATTTATATTAAAAAATGGAAAAAAAACGTGAAAGAAGTGGAGAAAAAAAAGATATTTTTCAAGGGAGTGGCGAACAACTTTAAACCCAGCCAATGTTTTTGGCCTTTGGGCATATTCGCAATTCAACCAAAAATCCACACAGGAATGGTCCCAATTGGACAAAAAGTTTTTGCAAAATATTTTGTTATTCCTCTCCAGAATGCCAACATTGCGCAAAAAAAATCGAAAAATGCTTTAACAAATTCATTAGGACGCCAGTTTCTTTACATATACAAGATGGCTCAAGCTTCAAAACTACGATGGAGAAGGGCCTAGAAAAATTTCAAAATCACCTTTATTAACAAATGAATGACTTCTCGGATTAACAACAAAATGCTATAAAATAAATATAGAATACTCGAAAGATGCTTCGTTTGACGAAAAATTGGTCCCGATCCGATTAATAGCCTACGAGATATAACCCTATAAAATTAATATCAAGGTCATCTTAAGATAAATTTGATTATTAATTCAAGAATTAATAACACGACTATTACGAATTTCCTTAAGTTTTTGGCATATCATCCATTATGTTATTTCAGTAGCGGATTTCGCCTTTCTTTTTGGAGGGGGGGGGGGCGATATCAGAGTATAGTATGACAAGCGAAAGCGAGATGTCGACTGGGAGGGCAGATGTCAGTGACATTCACGTTCCTGAGGCAGCCGGTATGGGCGAGTGTATTTTTCTGAATTTGAAGTTCTGGAGGGGGATCGCCCTCCCGACCCCCTGGATCCGCGTCTGCTTTATATATCAGTATTTAACCCCTAGTTAGATATTTTGAAGCCGGTTCAATGTTTCTTTTTTCTGAGAAATCTCGTTTGAGACGAAGAGGTTCTTTTCGAGGACCACAATTCTGGGAGGGGGGACATTAGTTCTAATTTAAGTGGTGAGCTCGTTGTTATTTAGGGTGGAAATTTAATAGGTCGTCGATACTCTGTGGACGTTGTACATACCCTTGTATCGATCTATGTTCGCCGTCACCAGCAAAGTTCAAACTTTTTTTGGCAAAGATCATAAATAGGTTATAGATTAGTCAGCCAAGAGTCCTGACTTAAGTTCAATATATAATGCATCTGGAATGAGTTAGGGAGGAGCATGCGGCATAGACACGGCGCAAATAATCTACAACTGGAAAAGGTTTTTCTTTAAGAATGGGATTACGTACCTCAAAAAAAAATCGACATTTAATTAATAACATCGATGTCAGGGGGTAACAGAAACCATGGTATAGTGTTCTGAAAAATAAAATGTTTCACGATGTATGTATGTGCGTAGAATTGGGGGTCTGTACACTGTGACCTGGTAGATCCTCCTTACTGCTGCCCAGTTGTAAGAGTTACCTTATCGGTTAGAGCAGGTCCTCCAGTCTTATTTCCCTCAGGAATCTCAAGATGTTGGACGGCTTCAAGATGGGTAGCTCCCCTTCTTCGATTTGGTGTGCTCCTAAGAACTGCATCCTAAAGTTTTCTAGAGCCCTGCACTCTCCAAGGATATGAATAGAGGTTTCGTTCTCCTCCTCACAGAATCTGCATTCTTCTCTTTCTACCAGTCCGAGTTTCTTGAGGTGTCCCTTCAGCTGGTAATGCCCCGTCAAGATCCCTGTCAGAACTCTGAGCTGGTTTTTACTCGAGTCTATGTATTCTTTAAATTTCTCCTGGTCGTAGTTCCCCAGAAGTATCTTCGCTTGTCTCAATCCTTGCAGCTGCTACAGATTCCACAAAAAGGCTCTGGCCCCAGAAAAGGTATCTTAGCTCCTTTCTTCACGAACTTGTCTACTATTTCATTCCCTTCTATCCCGGGATGTCCCCGTACCCAATTGAGGATGACTTTGTTATTCTTACTCAAATCATTTAGTTCCTCTAGGCATTCCTAGACCATCTTGGAACTGATAACTTGAGAGTTCAGTGCACTGATGGGTGCTTCACTATCCGTCATGATGATAATCTCTTGGCCGTGATAGTTTTTCTCCTTGTTAAATTGAATACACATCCTAATGCCATGTATTTCTGCCTGGAAAATGCTTAGTGACTTACCCAAGCTTTCGTAGTGTCTGGTGCCGGGTCCATACACTCCTACTCCAGTTCCCTCCGTTGTTTTGGAGTTGAAATTTCTATTTTATTTCATCTTGGGACATGTCCCAGATTTGTTGATTTCTGGATAAGAGATTAGGGCTTCGTTTTATGACCGCATCTCTCATCATTCTATAAATCGTCCTCTTCGCCATATTCTCGAGAAATATATGTACAGGTGTGAGATTTAGGATTACTCCCATGGCGGCCGCTGGGCAGGTTTTTATTGCTCCGGTTATACATGCATAGGCCAGTCTTTGAACTTTCGAAGGGTTAGCTCTGGTATTAGCCAGATTGGTTCCTTTGCTCCAGATTACTGCCCCCTAAGGGATGATTGATCTCAATAATGCAGTGTACATCCACTACAGAACTTTTGGGTTTGTACCCCATCTTATTCCTATAACGTTTCTACACACCATCAAGGCCTTTGTAGCCTTGTTGATTAGTTCTTTTTCATGCTTATTCCAGAGGAGTTTGTTATCTAGGGTCAGTCCCAGATATTTGACCTCTGACTTCCACTCAATAACATGCCCACCCATTATGATAGTCTTCAGATTGAGATTTCTTTTCCTTGTGAAGGCTACAAGGGTGGTTTTGGTGGGGTTGCTGTTTAGTTTCATCATCTGGCAGCATTATCTAGTGTATTCAAGCCCTCTTTGAACTGTGTCGCAGAGGGTGTTCTCGAATTTGCCTCTTGCGATCAAGACCACGTCATCGGCATAGCTCTTACAAGATATGCCGAGGTCAGTCACACGCGCTGGTCTACCATTAAGCTCCCCATAAGTGGAGAGGCTACTCCTCCCTGAGGGCATCCTCTGGTGTTACAGAGGGCGATAGTGTCCTGTCCTATCTCTGTCTATGTCTCACCATAGAAATTTACTTGAGTATATTTTCAGAAATTCAAATGGCATTGACATAAAATTATTTACTTAATAAGTAGTCATGTTTATGGTAAATAACTTATTTTTTAAAAGGTATTAAAAGAAAAAGAATAATTTATTTTAATTTCAAATAAAATTGGTTATTCTATGGTTAAATTTAATAGCTTTTTTGCGTGTGGGTAGAATTAACCCTAAATATTTCAAAAACATTAATTAAATCTATTAAACGTTTTATGGGGAAGGATTTGGCTTTAATTTGGTACATAGGGTAAAGTGATAAAATTTGCCTGAAGACTATTAAATTTAGCAATCAATACTAAAGTCTAATCCTCCCTGAACATATCCGTTTAAGGCAAAATTTAAGCTTAAGTTTCCAGATAGGAGATAGGTCTGAAGTCTTACAATTATTTTCAGTAAGACTACTTCCATTCTAGCACTTTGCTGCATTAATTACGACAAAATTCAACTTTCTCAACGAGTAGAAATAGGAACTTGCATACTTGAAATTATATAAACTTGATGGAATTCCTTGCGTCAAAATCGAGTTTGTCATATGTATAAAGTTGTTATAATATAGTATAGTTTTTGTTTGATCTAGTAAAATATAACCTTAAGAGGATGTCATTGACACTCATCAGCTCTTAGCGCTTGTAACATAGTAAAATCAGTGGCGTCGCATGGGGGGGACTCGACTAGGGCGGTACTTTTAGAAAAAAAAATTATTTTGATTAGGACTACTTTTAATTTTTTCTTTGATTGAGGGAATCCTTTATCTGTAGGTGAGTATGATCATCCCGTTAATTTACAACCTTCGTACGTCTTTTTATAGATGAGAATTATTGCCATATATATGTTGCCGGTCTAAATTTACTTTTACAATTATCAATTTTTATAAAAGGTGGAAAATTTTTAATACTATTCCAGGATTTCCTATCTGCAGATAAAATTACGGTTTGTTATATTATATATATATATATATATATATATATATATATATATATATATATATATATTATATTTTTAAATGATTAATGCTTTTTCGTTTTATTTTTTATACAGAAATGATAGTTTTGAAAGTTAAAAATAACTTATTCAATGAGAAAGATATTTATTTTATTGCACCATCCAATAGTTTCAATAATATTTTTTATGACTGAAAATTAACTAAAAATTTTTGTAAAGTAATAATGTTCCTTTTAACAATTGATTAATATAGCAATTCAAAAGATGTATTTACAATTAAATCTTGCTTTCTAGTATTTTAGAATTTGAAATCTTCGAGAAAAAATGTCTTTATGAAAGGTCTCAAGTATGAAGCTTAAGGAGTCAGCTTTATCAACTTCAAAAAATTATTTTTTTCAATAAATTTCAAGAATGTTCTTTAAAAATTTCATAAATTTTAATATTAACTCGAGTTTTGATTATTTATTTGCTTGTAAAGTCATTTTTGGCTTGGAAAGGTTTTTAATTAATTTTTCGAAAACTTTCCATTGATTAAATAGAACAGGATATATCAGCCTCTGAAGGAGGTCATTTTTGGGAAAGTATTCATAAGGGACCTAAACCCTTTCTTAAATGTAGTAGAAACACAAGGTAATAGTTTGATCTTCTATATTTGAAACTTTGTATTTTTTTTCGATATTCTTCATATCGATTTATATCCATTTTTAAACTTTTTCTATTTTTAAAAATTATTTTTACAAGTTTAAAGTCACGTTTCCATACAGTATAACAGACCTCCTTTTAAAGGCTATCTCTGGTTTTTTTTTTAAGCAATCTGAATCTCTCAAAATAGAAATTGAAAGATTTCTTAACATGAAAAAAATAAGATATTATAAAGCAGAAAGAATCAAAAATCGAGATTCTGTAAGGATTTGAACCTGCCCAAAAATCATAAAAATTAGCAGAAAGAGCGCTGCACGACTGGTGGTATAAGAAAGCTCATTCGAATTAAAAGTAAATGGACAAATGGGCTGGAAATTTCTTTTTAAAGTGAAGAAAATGCTTTATTTCAGAATTTATAACAAACTAAATCTGATATAGGTGCAGATGACATCGATAATGTTCAAAAAGAATATATTCATTTACTTGGCTATTTTCAGATTGTTAACGGAGCCCAGTTTGAATATCTAATTTAGCTGATACCAAAATTTGTATCCTACTGAAAAGAAAAGAAGATACTGTGTACAGAAAACCACTCACACCAATAGAACGCCGATTCACTTCACCACCCCGCCCAATTACTTGCCGTAATGAAATCACTTACCTTTTGCTCTCAGTCTCTTACACATCAAGAAAATTACCACAAAGAAATGAACTTACTGCAGAACGCTCTTTTCCCGAAAAATTGCGAAAGCCAAAAGAACTGCTCCAAAGCTTTTTTCCTTATGTCAGAGACACGACAGACAAAATCGCATAAATTCTCAAGAGACACAACATTGAACCCATTTTCATTACAGGCCGTAAAGTAAAAAATCTCCTGCCAACACCTTAAGAACAAATCCCTCTAGAAAAATAGGGAGTGTACGAAATTCCATGCAAAGAATGCAATTCATCTTATGTAGGCCAAATCAACCGTAAAATAAGCGCCAGACGAGACGAACATATAAACGCTGTCAAGCAAAAAACATTCCTTTTGCACTGGCACAACACTTGTTAAACACAGGACCTAAGACAAATTTCTCAGTAACAAAAATGATATCGAGATGTGAATACCTGTCCATAAGAGTTATAAGGGAAGCCATCGAAATTGCACAGAGGCTCTACAACTGAAATAGCAGAGATGACAGCCAGCGTTTGCCTAATATTTGGAAAAAGCTACTTTTGAAACATCAGCTAGTAGTTGGTAGTAAAGAAACGATTCACAACTTGGCAACACGACCCCAAACACTGACAACAGGGCCGATAACACACAGCAGGGTTCGCAACTTGATTAACCAGAACCATCCAGCCAACGAACACTCTCCACGTACACAAGAGACCGATAGTACCCGAGTCGCAAGCGTTAGGTCTCCCATAGACGCAGTATGAGCTTTGAAGATGGAGAATGAGATTTCAGCTGCCCTACATTCCTGAGAAGGACTCAGCAGACACACACGGGATACCAAAAACCTTCGTGAAATGCCTCTTAAATTTTCTTCGCTCTAGAAATTTTTTTCTCTATAATAATATTATCTGTTATTGCAGAGAGGAGGGCTCGGCAAATTTTGCATTTGCTCCGGACACCAAATTTTGCATCTATCTCGGGCGGGAGAATCCTACGCGAAGCCCCTGAGTAAAACAATTTATGTTTAACATCAAATTTAAAAATGGTGAGCAATATCATATATTTCCCATCATCTATCGAAAAACAAACTTTCGGAAGATGAACTTTGATCAAGAGAAGAAAGTTGATATTTCTAAATACAACAGAGTATGTATATGTTATTCAGTTTTAACTGCGATTTTTTTACTTCTACGTAAAAAGAGGGCCCCTCTCTAAAAAACGCCATTTAAAATCAGTTTACTTCACAAAAGATCGTAGTACAAGTATCAAGTTGTCCCAATGACTTGCTTATTTAATGGAGTGAGGCTAGTTTGTTAAAGGGCAATCCCTTGCTATAAATTAATAATGGCCAAACACCTTCGCACATTCCTGAAGTTGTTAGGAACCGTCCAGGGTCCAACAATTTTCGAATATATACGTAAATTTAGACCTTTTTATATTAAGGATAAAGAGCACAACATCGCACTTTATATAAGTGGTTTTCGCTGAAGTTTATTTTCAATAGATTTTAATGTAAGTTACTTACTTATTGAAAGAAAATTATGTGTAATAATTTGGGTTTATAAAATATCATATTATAAGAGTTTAATATACGTTATAAATAGTGAAATTCTGCAATTGGGACTAGTAAACCTTTATCCAAGTTATTTTTACTTTAATTAAAAATTTTAAAATTTTGATTAAAAGTCCTGAATGTAAAAGTAAGTCGACGGTTGATATCTATGAGTAAAAATTAGGTTAGTAATAATTTAAAGGTTAAGAAAATAAATTCTCTCTTTTTTAAATTACCGATGTTAAAAATTAAAGTCTAGGTATCAGAATATATAATTCACTCTCTTGTCAAATGCGTCGTTGCTACACATGTACTATACCAAGAGCGAGGACTCTCTCTCGCTCTCTCTCTCTCTCTCTCTCTCTCTCTCTCTATATATATATATATATATATATATATATATATATATATATATATATATATATATATATATATATATATATATATAATAAATAAATAAGTTTTTGTCCTTGTAATATAAAAACAAAAATAAAATTAAATCTTGGCTTAGCGGACGTGAAATGTGTCAATCTGCATTATTTTCCTGTTAAAAAGTGCGGATATAGATTTCTGTTTTAATTCACCGTCGCGCCACCACATGGCGGTTTTTACAAATTTTGTCAATTTGTGGTGTTCTTGTGTTATCAAGTGAACCATCGAGATGTCGCCTTTGTCGTCCTATTTGCTGTTTTTAATTTTAAATTCAGTTTTATGGGATGCAGAGGCGAGATGATGGTTTGTACCGACAGCGGTGGCCTGACGAGTCCCATATTAGGACGAAACAGCGCTGTCGCCATCTGTCGGACCCGGAGTCTTTCCATACTTTGGAATGCTCCGCACGTTTTAACAAGAGAATAATGCAGATTGACACATTTCACGTCCGCTAAGCCAAGATTTTATTTTATTTTTGTTTATATATATATATATATATATATATATATATATATATATATACATATATATATATATATATATATATATATATATATATATATATATATATATATATATATATATATATATATTTATATTTATATATATATATATATATATATATATATATATATATATATATATATATATCTACATACACAAATTAATTGTAATAACACGTAATAATCCTACTTTCTTGGTCTAAAATTGTTAACGATCATTACCAAATAAAACATTTTTATATCTTTAACTTAAAAACATTTTTGCTGCTTTGCTATATATGAAGTAAAATAAAAATATGTTCCAAATCTGGTAAATAATTATTGCTGTTATTGTTTCATCCAGAAACAGAGTAACTCTAGCTTGCGTGTCTAATTTTCTTTATTATTCCTTTTTCTGTTAAAGTAGTTCGTTTTTTAAAGTGCCAAATTAAGAAGGTACACAGAAAGCAGATGTTGTTAGAACAACAAAGAGGATTAAACGCAGTTCAGGTAATGGGAGAAACGAAGATATACAAGTGTAAGCTTGAAATTGAAATTTTCGGGATAAATTAGCGAAATAAAAAATAAAAATTTTATTTTGTGTTTTTACTTTGATTCTATGAAAGAAAATATTTGCTTTTAAGCATATCCAAAATCTGAGTTTACTTTTTAAGATATTTGTATGTCATACGGAACTGTATTATGAAAAAGTTACACAATATAAACTGTTTTTAATTATCTCGACATGTTTGTATGAAAAAAACTGTTATATAAAAATATTTATTTCAATTCACTGTCACTAGTACTAATTCAAAGGTTAAAAAATAACGTCTAATTTTTTAAATATCTCTGATATTAATTATTTTTATTAAATTTACTATTAGCATATAACTTACCCCATCAAGAAAAACAAACATGTAGAAAATTTCAAGAAAGGTATTATTTGCGGATGTAAAGAGACCCGACGATAGCGGAAAGTCTAGTAAGCTTTCAACAAGAGTTTGTCTATCCTATACTTACAAAATGAAAATTCACTTTTAAAGTTTTATTATAAGAGTGTTCAAAGACTAGTCCTTATCAGAAAATTTGCATTTCAACTCAGCGAAAACTTTAGTATATGCTTTTAGTGAAATAGGATATAAATAATAACAGAAAAATTATTTCTAGTTTCATATGTTTGGAAATTTTACGTAATTGTTTCATTTATTTATAGCAGAAAGACCACTAACAGGTCTTTTTTTTTGCTGCTAGTATATACACTGCCCGTCAATCATTTTTGCTATGTCTACGCGAAAACAAGTAGAAGTTCAAAGTTCTGTATTTCAGTAAGGAACCATCGCATGACAATTCTGAAAAAAGCTTTTAAAAGCTCTTTGCGCATACTTGTAGATGACATAAAGTGAAAGTAGTTTTTTAAATTTTTTAAAAGTTTTAATCGATAATAAAAAAATTTAAAAAAAATATTTTTTTCGACTTAATTAATTTCAGCGCTATTTTTGTAGAAAAGTTTGTGAGAAAATTCTGATCAGACAGTTTTTTAGAGTTTTCCAAGGGGCTTAAACTACTGTTTTAAAGTTTGATCTAAGTGCATTTTTGACCAAAATACGGCCCTTCTTACGAAAAAAAAGACTTTTTTTTAATGTTTTGTATATTCTTAACTGAACTAGATAGAGAAAAACTTAAAAGAGAAAAAATGCCTGTTTTTACATGCAGAATGAACTTCATTACTTCCGAAATGTTTTCCGCTAATTTTATTTAAAAAAATTTTTTTGATTCCTAAATTTTTTTGAAAATAAAAACGATAATATGCTGTTTGCGACTGTTCACCAATACGATACCAACGCGTAATTCTTGGATAATTTTTCAAATGTTTTTACTTGAAAAAATATTCAATTTATTCCTTTCTTTACGTGTAGTTTAGTTGTAAACAGTTAATTCTATGATAAATAATTAAAAATTGGAAATCACGTAATGAAACCAATTTATTGAGAAATACTTTTCAAATTAGGTAGAAATATAAATATTATGAATATATATAATGAAATTTATAAATATTATGAGGTAGACAGTAATATCAAAAATTTTTGTAAAAAAACAATAATATATACATATACAATTTTCACACCTTTTTTTCATCGAAATGACCACCTTTATTGTTTATCACAGCTTGACATAATCGTGGCATTCTATGTATGAGCAAATCTAAAGTTGTAGCTTTCATATTTTTTCATTCCTGTTGCAACATACGCCAGAATTCAGGTTTCGATTTAGGACGAATTTTTCTCACTGCTCTATCAAGTTTTTTCCATAGCAACTAAATAGGATTAAGGTCAGGTGATTGCGATGGCCATTCCATTACTTTTAATTGTCTTCGTTCTTCTAACCACTTTGAATAATCTCTACACAGTTTTGACGAGTGTCGGGTCATTGTCGTGTTGAAATATAAATTTAGACTGAAGCAAACGTCTGCCAGATGCAACTACATTTTCTTTTAAAATTTTTTTATAACCTTCTTTCTTCATAGTACCGTCAATTTTTATGAGATCGCCAACCTTCAACCCTGCAAAGCATCCCCACTCCATTATCGAACCCCCACCGTGTTTAACAGCAGGTACAATAATACAGTCACTTATAAAATTTTCACCTGTTCTTCCTCTCACAAAAATTTTTCTTTTAGACCCAAAAAGTTCAAATTTAGATTCATCAGACCAGAGTACCTCCTTCTAATCTTCTATGGTCCAATGTTTATGACTTTTAGCCGATTTGAGCATATTATCGTTTTTATTTAAAAAAAAAATAAAAAATAAAAAAAAATAAATAAAAAATGTAAAAAAACGAAATTCGCGGAAAATATTTCGAAACTAATGAAGGTCATTCTGTATGTAAAAACAGGTATTTTTTCTCTTTGAAGTTTTTCTCTATCTACTTCAGTTAAGAATATACAACACATTGAAAAAAAGTCATTTTGGTTAAAAATGCACTGAGACCAAACTTTAAAAAAGTAATTTAACCCTCTTGGAAAACTCTAAAAAACTGTCTGATCAAAATTTTCTCACAAACTTTTCTACAAAAATGGCGCTAAAATTAATAAAGTCGAAATTTTTTTTAATTCTCGATTAAAACCTTTAAAAAATTAAATATCGACTTACACTTTATGTCATCTGCAAGTACTCGCAAAGAGCTTTTAAATGCTTTTTTCAGAATTGTCATGCGATGATTCCTTACTGAAATACAGAACTTTGAGGTTCTACTTGTTTTCGTCTAGACATCGCAAAAGTGATTGACGGGCAGTGTACGTAATAAATAAAAAATTTTAAAAGGTTAAAAGAAATATAATTGCTAAAAGAGCGATGCCAAACATGGTTTAATAAGCTATGACTTTTTCTTGTTCAGGTCATTAAAGGAAAAAAGGTAGACAGTTTATTTCCTGCAAATGCAACTGTAATTATCTCCCCATACGCGTTTTTTTCCACCTATTATCTCGTCAGTGGAGCACAATCCACACGAAACCATTTTCTAAAAAATTTCGGAATACATCGGCAGAATGTTAAACCTTTAAAGATTTCCCATGCTAGATTATAAAATATCAACAGTCAAATAACAAACATGAATAAACCGGAGTAGTGAAAAGCTTAAAAATTAAAATTTTAGTAAGATAGGAAAAAATCTTTACGGCTGCAGATTTAGTTTATTATTTTTTTTTGTTTATAGCAAATTACCTGCCATTTCTCGGGAATCCACTCTTGATATCCGTAATAAGAAGATCAAAATACATAGACAAAACTTTGGTGAAGCCAGGTTTCTTCATCAGCTAAAAAACACAGTGGGCTTCCGGACTATAGATGTCGCTTGAGTGTTGAAATTTTACAATCTGGTATCGAAAATCTCTACAGGTTTAGCATCCTGCTAATATGTCTCTGAATTTAAATTTTATATAGATACTTATTTTCCTGGGAATTTAACTCTTGTTCATTACAGCTTCACTAACGAGATCATAAGGTGGTCTAAACGCGTGTGGGCAGGGAACCATGTTTGGATTGACAAGAAATAAATTCTCTAATAAAGAACGAAAGCTTATCCAGTGTTACAATCGATTTCCACGTGTAATGTAGAGTGTAACCGGCATCTCTATTAATATTATTTGGATATCTACAAATTTCGATTGATTCTCTAATTTTACGTTTAAAGAAACCAGTCACTGATGCTAGCACCTTAGTTCTTTTTTATACATCTTTCATGTTTCTTAAGCCTAGTGGATATAGACCGTCCTCTTTCATCTACATACACTTTTCCACAAGAGGAAGGTATCTTGTAAACGTCTTCTGTTTGAAATGGAATTGCGTCCTTTGGAGACTTCAAACATTGTTCAACTTTCTTACATGTTCATAAATTTCTGTGAATGTTTGATTTTCGGAGCAATCTGGCAATCTTGTCGGTGGTTCCGTGTATGTAAGGTAAGACAACACTGTCCATAGGAGGTTCATTTATGACATTTTGTTGAGGAGTTGGATTTTTATATTTATTAATAGAACGTCTTATATCTTCAGCGCGATATCCTTTGCCTCTCAGAGCATTAGTCAGTTTTTCTATTTCTGATTTCAGTGACTGTTCGTTAACAAGACTGTTCGAACAAGAAAAAACGGTACCTAACTAAACTAATTTTACCAGCGTAAAAATTGCTTTACATCTTGCTGAACTTTCATTATTCCAAACATGTCCATGAATGGTATTTATTGATACATGCTTAAAAGTTTTAAATATTTCGTAAAAGTGACACCAAACCATTAAAAACTTAAAACGATCAATACAGTCAAATCGAGGGAATTAACTAGAAAGTTTAAATTTAATTTAACCAAGTAAACATTTTGGGATTTTGCCTCCTTCCACAACTTATTTGTGTAAAAGAATGAAAAGCAAACAAGTTAAAAACTTTTCTAATCGGTAAATAACCCACAAATAATGGAGAATTCTTAATGGGCAACTCCAAAGGTGCTAAATTTGAACGAATGTCTGTACGTGAGAAAGTTCCTAATACACATTTAAAAGTGTTCTTGAACTCCTGCGGATTAAAACTTTTTGTCTCTTAGTATACACAAATTGGTTGTGACAGAAAAACGATTACATAAACTTTAAATTTTGTTTAAATACATTTTTTAATTAGAATTTATTAATTGGTATAATATTTTTCTTACATTTTTAAATTACCTTCTTTTTACTTAGAACTATCTTTTTTCTACGATTATATTTTCTGCTTTTTTTGTTGTGTGTAGATTAAAAGAATAAGTTTCAAAATCTTTTTTAGTTCGATGAGGTGATAAAAGAGTACAACAATAATAAGTATGTTTAGGAAATGCATATTAACGTAATTTTTATCAGACACGATGTTAATCGAAACACATTTACTAAAATAATAGTTTGCTACTAAAAGGAAAATCCATATAGTTTACTTGACATTTGAGAATATATATATATATATATATATATATATATATATATATATATATATATATATATATATATATATAAACATACATCATATATGTTCACATTTATGTATATATGAACTTTGCCCATTCCTTCTTGTTCTTTATTATCCTATTCACTGTTTCCCAAGTTTTTCATTTCTTCTTTAGTATTTGTGCAATCTCGTCGTTCCACATTTTCGTCGGTCTTCTGCTTTATCTTTTCACTCTTTGTTTATTTGCCTTTCATATTGGTTTACTATTTTAGTATCCCTAATTCTTTCCAAGTGTCCGAATGATCTTAGCTGCTTCTTTTCTATTTCTGTAACTTCCAGATCTTGTCTAATGTTTGCGTTCCTTATTTTGTGTCTCCTAGTTATTCGTTTTATTTGTCTCAGAAATTTCATATCAATGGCCTGTATTTTGCTCTTCATTGTGTTCGTTAGGGTTCACCTTTCACTGTCATATGTAACAATGAGATTGTCCTGTATCTTATCAGTTTCGTCCTTCTACTTATCCTTTTTTAACGATAGAATTACAGAGACTCTGATATACGATGGTGCCTTTCCGTATTTGTTCGTTCTATCTTTTATTTTAATATATATATATATATATATATATATATATATATATATATATATATATATATATGTTACATCGTAGGTTTTCACAGATGGTGGAATGAATGGTTTGGTTATTCCGGGTTTCAATTCGTTGATTCAAAAAATCGTTTTCACGACCATTCGCCAAAATCTCACTTGGCATTTTCAAGTGTGGTTCGTCTCATTACTCGCTGAGAACTGATGGTGCCCTCTGATGAATATCGAGTTTTCTTTAGCTGGATCGCTTTTTGATTGGACGAGAGGCTTCGCAGGCTCCTCCCCTCTGCCGAATGCGATATATTTGGTTCTTGTATGCTGGTCTCTCGTGTATTGGTTGATCTTTGTTGTTTTGTTTCTTGTTTCTTTATTAATGTTTTACATGTTGTTGGAATATGTATAGCATCGTCTCGTTTATTCAGCTGTCCCGCTTTTTCGATTTCTAGGGTCTCTCTTATGACGCGTACCTTGTAGTTCTGTACTGGTGCTATTTCTTTTGTTTTTTCAAAGTTGATGGTATGTCCGGTGGTTTGGTGATGTTGAAATAGATCAGAGGTTGTTTATTTGTTTTTGAGGCTATTTTTGTGTTCTTGAATTCTTGCTGATATGCGCCTGTTTGTTTGTCCTATAGATGTTTGCTGACAATCTGCACATGGAATGCTATAAACGCCATGATTTTCAAGGTTGGTCCTATCTTTGGGATTTCCCAGGATGTTGGCTATTGTTTTTTGTGGTTTAAATATGGGCTGTATGTCATGTTTTCTTAAGATTCTTCCGATTCTGTCCGTTATTCCTTTTATGTATTGGATTATGGCTTTGTTTCTTGTTTGATCTTGGTCTTTAGTTTTTGTTGTGGTTTCTCTTGTCTTTTTATGGCTTTCTTTATGTCTGATTGTGAGAAACCATTCCGTTCTAGAGCTGTTGAAATGCGTCTTATTTCGTCTTGTTTTGTATCGAGTTCTATTAGTCGGAGAGATCTTGATATTAGTGTGTTGACAACTGCCTGCTTTTGAGAGGGATGATGATGTGACTTTGCATTGAGATATCGGTCAGTCTGTGTGGGTTTTCGATATACGCTAAAACCTAGAGTGTTGTTGGGTTTTCTAATTAAGAACAGGTCCAAAAATGGAAGTTTCTTTTATGGCTCGATTTCTAGTATGAGGACAATCAGGAACTTTTAAAATTACGTACAGACTAGGAGAATGTGAAACTATGAGTCTTTAAACTTAAATTTTTGTCATTAGTCTATTTTCTAGACTTTCCCATATTTTTTTTTTTGGCACTGTATCAAATGCTTCTCTACATCCAAGAATGTCACGTGTGCTTTTGCTCCCATGCTCAATGTTTTTTATTCAATTGTTTTATGAAGAATATATGGTCCTGAGTGCTTCGCTCTTTCCTGTGCTTCATACAACTGCTCTTCTACCACGTTCAATAATATCCTTTCTAATAGTTTTTTGTAAGTATTTAGTTTTGCGCTCAGAAAAATGACCCCTCTGTAATTTTCACTTACTCTAGGGCCACCCTTCTTATGTAATGGTATTGTCCTTTCTACTTTTCAATCGTTAGGTATTTTTTCGTTTTTTCAAGCTACGTTAAGCATTTTCACAAATATTTCTTTCCTTATTTGTGCTAAATTATTATTTTTTTATATATTCCTAAAAATGGATGATTTTATCAAAACTGAAGCGTGATCTCCATACAAAGTTTTATCACAGGCTCAGGCAGCGAAAAGCATCAATTTGCAATGGTTGCAAAATCATGCAATTAAGCAACCTCAGTATTAGTGCATGTAATAAAATCAAACTAAACTAAATGTGGCTTTTAATATTGATTATACGTTAATTTCACATCTTTACCTGTTGATCGTTCTGATTATCAATAATATATTTTCAGTAATTAGCAATCTAAACGAAAATATATATTTGCCAGTTTAGAAATAAAATAAATTTTTAATTGACGCTATTTTTTGTATAAATTGTCCTTTCACACAATAAGTGAGCTGCAAGTTGATTTTCCGTATAAATTATTCAAATTTAGTGTGATATAATGAAAACTTTTATTTATTAAGTTCGCGCTGCATGTTACACTCGTGTAATAAATCTGGTATCTTGAGCGAGAGAAGCTACATGTGAGGTAGTAAAATTCCGGAAAGTCATAAAAAACTTCTCTATAGTTTAAATTGACAATTTATCAAACCATTCTCGCTGTTATATTGGCTAAGTCCTCAAGGGCCAACTTTATTACATACACTAACCTCGATTTAACGAAACTCTATTTCGTTTTAAAAACCATTCAGAAATACCGCTATCTGAGAAATTGTTCTGAAAAATCATAAACGAAATACTTAAAGTTTTACGCTAGTGAGACAGATTGGGTAAAAGTTTTCTGAAATTGAACATTTTTGGTCCCCGGAGTCATGTGAACCACAAAAGACACTTCATACTTGTCTTCGCTCCATTCTAAATCGATTTGATATTGCCCTTTTGCACCACAAACAATTTTACAAATTCTTTGTATTTTTATGACTTTTATTGTTTGGTATCCGCTAAAAGAGTAATAATAATTATATATATGATATTGATTCTATTCAGAAATTATGAAAGTTTTATTTTTTAATTCACTGGCAGTCATATATCCGCCTATTATGCTTATAATTGTTATTAAAATGTAAGATCGCTTGAAAGTATAGTATGTATATATATATATATATATATATATATATATATATATATATATATATATATATATATTGTCGAAACACTCCAAAATTTTTCAAGTGTATAGGAAAGCTGCTTCCTCAGGCAAGGGCGCTAAATGAGGAGCCGGAAGCCAGGGGGCGTAAAGCCGGTAACGTAGCTTCCTATAACACAACATGGGATCCCTGGTGTTGTTTGGGCCGTTGCAGACAGGGGTCTGCACTGAGCATTGTGCTAATGCTGGATCCACGACGGGGTGTTAGTCCCCGCTGTTCTTCAGTTACATCTCGAGTTGTCGTATATTTAGAAACAAGAATACAGATTCTAAATAATACGCCAAGTGAGATGTCTAAAGGGGGGGGGGTGTCGTAGAAAGACGTTCCTCACCGCCTTTCTCCGAGGGCATTTCACTTCAAATATAAGATCCAACAATATATTAGTACGGCAAGCGAGTGTCTGGGAAGGCGTCAGTCAGAATCCCACTGACGAGTCCTACGACTGGCACTGGGACGAAACACTCCAAAAAAGTTTTCAAGTGTATAGGAAAGCTGCTTCCTCAGGCACGGGCGCTAAGTTAGGAGCCGGAAGCCAGGGGGCGTAAAGCCAGCTACGTAGCTTCCTATAACACAACAATATATATATATATATATATATATATATATATATATATATATATATATATATATATATATATATGCCCCATGTGATGGTGGTAACAGCTGAAGACCTACAAAGAAATCTAGAAATTTTAGGCAGAAAAATCACAAAGATATATGAAGATGAATTTTGAAATAACCATAATTGCATGATAAGGAAAATACATAACATTACAATACAAGGAAAAACATTGAAACAGGTGAAAAATTATGAAGATCTTGGAATAATGTTACAAAGCGATGGAAAAATGGATCAAGAGATAAACGAAAATAACGTTTCTGGAAAAAGGAAAATCCCAAAACAGATCTAGATGAAAATAGTGAAAGTGACAAGACCAACAATAATGTATTGTAGTAAAACAAGGACAATAATAGGAAAAAGAAAAACACCTGTGAATGCAATGGATACGTGATTTCTAGGAAGAATAAAAAAATAAGACTAAGGGAGATAAAATAAAAAATGGGGCATACTGGAAGAAAATAGACATGAAACCAATAACGGAAAAAATAGAAGTGTGGAGTATGAACAGCGAGAGATTGGTGAAAAAAAATGTATGAGACGCGAGTGACAGGGAAAAAAGAGAAAGGAAGACCAAGCGATGGAGAGAAGGATGCAGAAGAGTATAAATTTGACTCTGCTCGGGCCTTACACCGAAAAGAAAAAATCCGTAGTATTAAGTAAGAATATCAGATGACAATATTATCAATGACACCATTTTATAAAGGTGTAAAAAATGAGGTGGGAATCAAATAAAATGTGGATAATTTTAATAAAAACATAACTGACTCTCACTTCAAGTTATACCGGAATCGATACTAACTTTGTCAAATTAGATAAAGCAGCCAATATATTTTAAATTTCTGAATACCTATCCTACACTTTTTAAGATATATTAATTTAAAAATTTGATACTTTTTGTAACTGTGGAACCTAGAGGAAAAAAAAATTAATAGCAATATTGGTTTTATTTAAAAAGCCCAAAAAAATTGTTAATAACTTTAGAAAATGTATTTCAAAGTCTTATCTGTTGTACAAAAAGTTGAAATTAGAATGTTAACAATTTTAGCCCATATTTTTGCTTTTTGGTATTGTATCTCTAAATTGAGAAGACAGGTTAATAAGGCCATAATGTATCGTACATATTCCAAAATTATTAGACAATTTTCAGAAAATATGTACTTACGTTTTTTAAATAAAATTGTAACATTGCCTCTAAATTTAAAAATATTTCTCTAGTTTGCCTATATTTGGTTAAATTAATTTTTATATTTAAAAAGCCCAAATTTTATAATAAAATTTTAAAAAGTCATTATAATTATATAAGTTTTTAACTGTAATTAAAATTTTTAAAGTTGGTGCTAAATGAACAACAACCGGAATTCCAAATCAGCCCCTAATTTTGACATCATGTAGTATTTAAACTTAGTTCTAACTGATAACTCCGCAACTAATTGTTGAAAGTTTAAAAGGAGTCAGCGTTGGATAGAAAATTCGAATACCTTTCCAATTAGGATTAATACGACTGCTATTTTCATCCTCGTGATCTCATTTAAAAGGCATTTTCATTTTCCATTTAATTTCGACTCATTTTTGCAATAGTAGCAATTGGTTATGGAGTTATGAGCAATTAAATGTGATTTCACAGATTTTTTTCTAAATTACTGTGTGTTACCCTCAAAATAGGAATATAAAAAACTATCAATGAATAATTCGGTTTCATTCTACTTTAATTATGCCACTTTGTTATGTACGATTTAAAAATTTTCGCTTTTTTGTTTATTGCTTTTGAATTCTAATAACACAGACCTGCCAATTTTGGGATCCCGAATTATTTTTGAAAACAAGGGTCCTTCGGTACGTAGTTTGTTGTGTTAAACTGAAAACCGGTTACCAAAGCTGACAATCGAGTCAGTATTTTGAGAAATTTGAGAAATTATAATCTAAAAGGGATAAAACTTTATTTCTTAGGATATATTTGGACTGTCTGTGATAGATCATGCTGATGAGCAGAATTGTATTCGACACGAGAAATCTATGGAAGTCAATCATAAAATTTAGGAAAAGACGTAGACATATAACCTGACTGTTTATCGGCAGAATGTGTGTACTCGAAAACTAAAACTATTATTTTGATCTTTTTGTGACTGGAACCAACTTTTAAATCCTGAATGTATTGCTGAAATATTTAAAAGCTTTCTTAAGAAAACAATTTCAAATTCAACGTTTAGTTGTGAATTTTTGATGTGGAATTTAAATTCTTTGTTTATGTTTGGCTGCCGCCATATTTTTTCTGTCATTTTTAATTTTGACAACTAGATGTCGGATTTGAATTTGGTTTTTCTCGAGGTTTGGGAGCTGGTTCTACTCACAAAAGAGCTAATATTTTTAGTTTTAGATTAAATACGTTCTCTGACTATATATTTAAGTTATGGCCCAGATTTTTTTCTAGGTTTAAGGATTGATTTTTGTATATTTGTTCGTGTACTCCAAATCTGCCTGCCGATATGTTTTATCGCTTCCGATTTGAGATATTCAAGCCCAAATATATATATATATATATATATATATATATATATATATATATATATATATATATATATATATAATTTATTTTAATTTATAAAGGATTCTTAGAATTGTGACAAAAAGGACAGTACAAAACAAATAAAGTAAGGTCAATACAACGAACGAGGGTTTGCAAATTATCCTTATTATGAGGTAAATCCTCAGTAAACGGTCCGTTAAGGTTAATTGGCTATAAAAAACCATTTACATGTCATATACTAGGTTCATTCAAATATGTACATGACTTTATTAATACAGAAATACGGTAGAAATATAGGGTTAGAAATATTGTTTCCCTTTGTCTGCAAGTTTCATTATATATATATATATATATATATATATATATATATATATATATATATATGTTTAGGGAAAACTTTCTGAAAAAAGTTAAAAATAAAACACTACGTCAGATTGCAATAAATTCTCAGAAAAGAGTGGACAATTTTTCTGTAACAGTGCTCCACCACCACCAGCCGGTTTCGAACCTATCGATTCTCTTCAGTAGAGGGTAGACAAATACACCTAAGCCCAGGAAAAATGAATCTTATAAGTAAATAACAAGTAAAATATTCGTCCAAAAAGCTTCATTGGGGTCGTGCATCCATGAAGTGGCAGTTTTTTAGATACAACCAATCCCAATGTTTGCAGAAAATTGAAAATAATCGATCTTGCTCGGGCGCAATCTTCTTCTGGGAACTTATTAACCACCCTTCTTTAGGATCAAACAGTAACTATTATTGTTAAATGCATATCGAAGAGTATTACCGCAACTACCTATTGTTATTTAATTACAAAATTACATGCTGATATTGACCAAAATCTTCCTGGTTTTCGCCCTAATAATGTACGTCTTCTTAGCATCAATGTGCTAACTCACAAAGCAGTTAAAGGTTTATTGATATTCCACGTGAGCATCTCCACTGAATTTGGCCATCCGGTGAGTAATCTAGATTTGGCTCCCTCTGACTTCTTTTTGTTCAGAAAAATAAACAAGACCTCAGATTTTGCAAATTTCATAAATCCGCGTTTTCAAATTCAACTAATCTTTTATTTTAAATTAAAACAAAAACAAGCCGTATTACCTTTAATTATTTTATAACCTTCTAATTATAAAATATTATGTTTTCTTACTGGTCGTCGATCGTGCAAATTCACGAAGTCAGCAAGATCGCTGTCTCGGTCATGATAAGTCAAGGTTTGCTAAATGATGCGAATTGTTGAATTGATGGAAAAAAACAGGATTAAAAAAAGATGGACATGCTTGAGAAAAAAGTTGGTTAGTCTGTGTTTAGTGTAGAGTGCTAGAGTGCTAGTTGCAATATAAGTAGAAACCTTCAATTATAAAGTGTACAATACAATATGTTAGAATAGAGAATGCAGATCACGATTCCCACATCCCTAGTTTATCCCAAAATTGGGCGTGACAATATACAAGTCTGCTCAAAAGCACAGTCCAAAAAGTAAAGTACTGGGCCCATATCTCCGTTATGGGACTCGTAGGAAGAAAATTATATGAAAATTTACGCCTTCTGTACATTGTGAGAGTTTGACCTATACTTATCGAACACCCTGTATAATTACGATGCATTTTTTAATTAGGCTGAACAGTATAGAATTAATAATAGTAAGTTTCAGGACAATCCTAATACTATAGCATATTTTAAATACAATACGGAATAAATTAAGGATGGTAATTCAAAGCGGTCAGCTATTTTAATCTAGGGCTAAAAACTACAACTTACGTTCTCTCAAAGTGACCATAAAGTAAGATGGCTTGCTGGCATTGCTCGGTCCAATTGCGTTCCAGGCTATTATCTGGAAGCTATAAACTGTGTAGGGTCTCAAATCCTTCACTTGAAACAAGAGATTGGTGTTCGTAGTGTTCACTTTCGTGATGGTAAAATTTGTGCTTTTGGCCATGCTGAAACAAGAAAAGAAATCGCTGACATTGATATATTACTCCGAGAAGGTGCAACGGACTTTTAAGGAAATAACTTTCTGATATCATGTAAAATTTTATATAAAATGAAAAATGCTTTGAATTTTGAAGAGAGTTTACTTGAAAATAAGAAAGTAAACTAGTTTAAAACTTGCGAAATTCTTTGAAAGCTCCTAATAAATTTATTAGGAAATAAAAAGACGTTTTAAATTTTGAGAATATACTGGATGCGATAAAGAAAACAAATATTTAAACCTTATGGGTTTACACTGAAAAAATATAATGAATTATTTATTTTAAGAAAGTTTTTAATTGGATCAAGGAAACTAGGTTACATAGTGTTTAAAATAACAAAATATTAAATAATAACAAAGTATGCTGACTATAATCCTCACCGATATAAAATTTTAAAAACATTTTGACAGCTTTGCTTATTTGTATTAAATATACAAACAGTAAATAAGATTTAAGCAGACTCTTTGGAAAAGAACTGACATTCGTATTCATTCAGATTATAAGAAATTATTTATTTTAAGTGAAATTTCATTTAGCAAAATTATAATTTTGTAGGTTGTGTACTCTGTTATCTAAAGCAATTAATATTTAAAAATTGCGTGTTCTAAATAAAACTTTAAAATAAGTAAATCGAGTTCCGTCCAGAGAATGGAGTTGTGGTTCCATTTCTTTTGATTCATCAACTGTAAGGCTATAAATGTAGTAATGGCTTGTAATTGTTTTAGCAGGTAGCACCAATAGGTGAAACAAAATTGTAAAATACGTTAAAATACTACTCCCTTATCTAATGTTCCGACAAGAAGGATTTAACTGTATTTTATGTATATCTAACCTAACTGATAACCCAATCTATGACCATGACGTGAAGGATAGGGACTCCGTAGATGCCTGAAACAAATAATCGCTGAAAATTTTTTAAAATAAACTGACTTCTTGGGTTTTTTGTCTATATCATGGAAAATGTTGAAGAAATTGAATTTCAACGGAACATTTATAGATAATTAAAAAATCTAAAAAGCAGTTTTTTATAGATCCCAATCGGAAGATTTTTCCCCAAAAAAAGTCGAAAACACGCTAAAAAATGGTTTTTGTTTTAAATTTATATTTTGGTAATTTAGGGAATGATAGTTCATTATATGTACTTTAAGCAAACAGAAGATGAAATTTGTCGCATTATTAGTTTTTGCATAATTGCAATATAAACATTTCAGAGCATTTGTTTTTGTTAACGCCACCGTATTAACCTGATAGGTCTGATTTGAATTTACCAAACGATTCTCAAAGTAGGAGTTATGAACTGCAATTTATCTATCTTAGATTTTCGTATAAACTTGTTAAAATATGCTAACAAGATAGTAGTGGTGGGTTACGTATGTGCGTAGAGTTAGGGGTCTGTACACTGCGACCTGGTAGATCTATTGTGCCCCCTAATGCTGTCTAGTCGTAACAGTTACCTTACCGGCTAGAGCAGGTCCTTCAGTCCTATTTCCCTCAGGAATCTCAGGATGTTGGGCGGCTTCAAGGTGGGTAGCTCCCCTTCTTCGATTTGGTGTGCTCTCAAGAACCGCATCCTAAGGTTTCCTAGAGCGCTGTACCCTGCAAGGATATATAGGGGTTTCGTCCTCCTTCTGACAAAATCTGCACTCTTCTCTTTCTACCAGCCTGAGATTCTTAAGGTGTCCCTTCAGGTGACAATATTCCGTCAGGACCCCTGTCAGAACTCTGAGTTGGCTTTTACTCAAGCTTATGCATTCTTTCAATCTCTTCTGGTCGTAGTTTCCCAGAAGTATATTCGCTTGTCTCAATCCTTGCAGCTCCATCCAATAATTGGATCTCCTGCTTTCTTCTTCTTCTTCTATCGTTAGTTCTTCCAGCATTACGCTGGTTCTGATTCCACAGAAAGGCTTTGGCCCCAAAAATGGTGTCTCAGCCCCTTTCTTCGCGAACCTGTCTACTATTTCAATCCCCTCTATCCCGGTATGTCCCGGTACCCACATGAGGGTGACTTTAATATTCTTACTCAAATCATTTAGTTCCTCTAGGCATCCCCAGACCATCTTGTGTGAATCGTATAAATACATATTATGTAATGCGCTTTCTGCAACACAAGATGTACTTTCATTTAAAAAAATATCACTTTTTTTCTGTAGCATTCAATAATTTCATATTATCTTACTACTTTTATTTCACATACGTAAAAATAAATGACACATATTTCTATAAAGTTTTCTATTTTCTCTTTTTCGCAGTGGTAAAAAAATCAGTCGGAGAGAATTTTATTAATCAGATTTTATTGAACATCAAAATACTAACACATATTTTTGCACCAACAGCAAATATTAAATATCCAACTGTTTTGTAATAAACTCCAAATCGTTAAAATAAATTGTAAATAAAGTGAGCTACAAAATCAAACCCTGCGGGATGTCATTTACCACAGACTATTACCATCGGGGCAAGAATATTGAGTTTTATTATTTAGGTGCGATTGAATTTAATTAATCTTTAAACTGTTGGTAATATTTTAAATTTTAGTTTGTTTGGTATTTGCGTTTAATTGTTTTTGGTTAACCTCAAGAATGTTTTCAAAATAAAGATAAAGATTTTTTATTTTAAAAACAATTAGTTATAATTTTGTTTTAACTTTTTGTCATATTAAAAATTGTATCTGGTTTCAGTGTTCGTAAAGGTGTGTTTTAAAATATTTTGGAAGAAAAGGAGTATAATTAAAACAATATTATATTTTAATAGAAATTTAGATCTGATTGCAGTTGTTGGTATGCAGTTAATGTCTCTAGAAGATATGCCACTTTATGTAGAAAACAACGAAATACAAAGAGTCGAGGAATATGTGTATTTAGGCCATCTAATTAGACTTGAGAAAGAAAACCAAGAAGCGGAAATAAATAGAAGAATTAAAATGTCATGGGCAGCTGTTGGAAGATCGGGATATGCTCTTAAAAACCCCGATATTCCCATTAATTTGAAAAAAAGTGTATTTGACACGTGCGTCATTCCAGTAATGACCTATGGAATTGAGACAATCACATTAACAGTTAAAGCAGCCTATAAACTGCGTACTACACAGCGAGCAATAGAAATAATCATGTTGGGAATATCACTACGCGACCGAATAAAGAACGAAGAAGTAAGAAGACGCATGAAAGTGGAGGATGTGATAAAACGTATTGCTACTTTGAAATGGACCTGTGTTGGACACGTCGCTAAGCAAGACTAAACAAGGTGGACAAAACATATATTGCAATGGAGACCTAGGTCGTCAATAAGAAGTATCGGAAGATCCCCAAAAAGATGGATAGACGACATAAAAAGGAAAGCAGATAGAAACTGGCACCGGGTTGCAGAAAATAAGTTGGAATGGATTGAGAGTAGAGAAGGCCTATGTCCAGGCGTGGACAAAATTGGGCTGCTAGAGAGAAAGAGAGAGATTGAGAGAGAGAGAGATGCAGTTAATACAATTTTAATAGATAGTTATGCCAAAACTTCGGTAGCAGAATTTGATACTATTTGAAGGGATTAGTAAGCTAGAGTCAGTAATCGAATTGTAAATTTTTAACATTTATAGGTGAAGAAAAATAGGTATATATGGACAGAACCATTAGTATTTTTCAGTGTTTCTTCAGCCCATGCCTTTACTAAACAATATTCAATATTATTACCTCAAAACTTTTGCATCAAGTTTATGTTTTTGTATTTTTATTAATGGTACATATAGATATATGCGTACAAGCTTTCGAATTAATCTTAGCCACATAAAAAAATAATAATAAACCACAAAAGACACTTCATATTTATCTTCGCTTCGTTCTTAATCGATTTGACATTGTCCTTTTGCACCACAAATAATATTGACTCTTTCTTAAAATTATGAACGTTTTCTTTTGTAATTTATCTGCCGTTGTATATCTTATATCTACTTATTATGTTGTAGGATCGCTTCTTGCAAATAAACATTGTATATATATATATATATATATATATATATATATATATATATATCTTTGAAACAGAATGATTAGATTATTGTAACGTTTGAATCTCATAATGTAAATCAATCATAAAGAAAGATTATACAAGCACTAAAAAAGGAATATTTGCAGGTGCTTGACATCGCGCATAGAATTTACTAGAAGAACTTTCCAAGTGAAAATCAAAGAAACTCAAAAGTTTATTTAAAAAGGAAAAATATCAAGATCCGTTTCCGCAGTGTAAACATCAAATTTAATGGCACGAAGCTCAATAATTTTATTGGAAAAACCAAAAAAACAGCATCCATTGAACCACATGCTCTATGGCGTCTTTTCAGCGTAAAGCTGGTATTTAACGTAAGGCATTTTTTGTTAAAGGAAAAATTATATATAGAGGAAAAGATAAGTGAATGGTTTTAAAATATATTTAAGTATTGTTACGATTGAAACATAAAATCGTATCAATTTTGACCATGATCAGTACGAAATATTATTTTTCTTAAGGTTGATATTTCACATATTCTTCTAAATAAATCTGTACCTTTATACTCCAGTGTTGTTATTGAATTTACAGCGATTTCATGTAAAAATTTATTGCAGATATCTTAAAGTTTCATGTCGTAGGGGCACCCAGTAGATGATAAATACGTAAAAAAGTATAGCTAGATCAGCCCTGTTTTTTTTATAAACAGCATCCAAATTCGGAAAATTCGATTTTCTGCCCGTAAAATTTTTCGGTTACATTTTAGAGAAAACTTGTCCAAATGAAAGTTATGGGTATTGAAAAGACCTTTAATTTAATTTTTTATATGTCAAAATCGATAAATAATTTATCGAGAAAATGGCGAAAAACCACCTTTTTTGCACTATTCTATAAATGTTAATAACTTTTGTAAGAAAGGCCGAAAGTGATGTATAATGCCTTGATGATAAGGCCATTATGTGCCTTTATAACTGTGCGAAAGCTAGATCAAATCGGTTTGGTAGTTTATGAATAATCTTCATTGTTTATCCCAGACACTGAATGTTCAAACAATTGTCCTTGCCCAAAGGATGATTCTCCAGATATTTGCAAAAGTGGAATAGATTCTTTGAAGTTCAAACTATAAGCAAAGATGAAAAAACGATGAATTTTAAAAAAAATTGTTGTTAAAAATACCATTTAAAAAAGGAGTACCATTTTACTTATAAACAATTGGAATAACTTTGCTAATTTTAATGGTACAAGTTTGTGAATAAGTGGACCTGAAAGCTGAGTTATTTGGACAAGTTTTCTCTAAAATGTAACCGGAAAATTCTACGGACAGAAAATCGAATTTTCCGACTTTGGATGTTGTTTATAAAAAAATGAGGCTGATCTAGCTGTACAGGGTGAGTCAACGATTGGATGAAGTAGGTTTGTGCCTTTTCGGTGAAATTAACAAAGAAACTATATTTATTATTTGATACAGTTTATTTTTACGCAGATTTTAAAAATAACTAGGACAGCATAAAGTTGTATTTTTTTAAATAGAACACCCTATATACGAATCATATTTTCGATTTAGCTTATAATTTTAAATCTTTTTTATTAAGGGTTTACTATAACAAAACTTTATAGTTTCTGAGATAATTAAGTTTAAAGAAAAAAAGTCACATTTTCAAGCATCAATTCAATCCTAAATAACGTTTTCAATTTTGTGACAAATATATTCAAATTTGGAATTTAGCAAGGCCAAGGATAAGTTAACATAATTTTTACCTAATATTTGCAATAAAAGCTACAGGGTGTTGAACACATCGGCTCAAATTTGAACAAGTTTAAATGAATAAATATCTTTTTTTTTAAATGGTACACCCTGTATATTTTCATGTTATTTAATAGAGTAATAAAAACCCTAAAAGTTTTGTTCAATATATCCTATACCTATTTATAATAGTTTTTGAGATATTTCAATTTTTCTTATTTTCCATACTTTTTTACAGAAATAGTCTTCATTATCATAGTAGCCATGTAAAATAATAAAAAGAAACTACAGAAACAAACAGAATGTGGTTAAATATGATGAAATATATTATTCGTTATATTACAACGGCAATAGTTTAATTAAACATAATGTGAAAAAATTAACACAACAATAACGACAAGGCAAATACATATTTACTTTTATACTAAATTGAAACAAAAAAATTATCTATTAAATACTGAGATTAATTATTTCTTTTTAATAAGTGTTCGAATAAACGACCCTCTTGTGCAATGCACAAATTTAGTCTTTTTTGTAGATTTTCTCGGACCCTGGACAAAATTAGTGGCGTTATTGTTCTACAGGTATCCCTAATCCTGTTTCGCATATCTTCCACTGTTGTTGGTGAATTAACATACACCTTATTTTTAATATAACCCCATAGGAAGAAATCTAATGGGGTGATGTCGCAAGACCTTGGTGGCCACTCAATGAAACCCCCACGTCCAATCCATTTTTGCGGATATCGTTGGTCCAAAAACGCACGAACTTCACGATGGTAATGCGGAGGCGCACCATCGTGCTGGAACCACATACTGTCGAGCTCATCCCTATCGAGACCTTGAAGCAGTTGGGGTAGTTCTTCTTGTAGAAAGTTCAGGTAACTATGGCCATTTAGTGGTTCATTAAAAAAGTGGGGTCCAATAATTCGATTATGATGAATACCACACCAAACATTTAATGACCAGTGGTTTTGATGTTGCACCTCTCTAATCCAAAATGGGTTTTCTGTGGCATAATAATGCATGTTGCGTCTATTTACGGCACCGTTACTTCTAAAAGTAGCTTCATCACTAAACATTACCTTGCATAATAAATTTGGATTTAATTGAATCTCCGCATTTATTGTACGACAAAAGTTTACACGACTTTCAAAATCCTGTCCATGCAATTCTTGGTGTAATTCCATGTGATATGGATGATACCTATATTTCTTGGTAGTACGATTAGCGGTGGATTGTGATGTTTCACATAATGCTGCTAACTGACGGATAACAATATAAGGATTTTCCTGAACATTTAACAATACTTGTAGTTCTTTTTCTTCATTAGTTACTGGTTTGTTGACCACTTTACGTTTTGGATAATCAACATTACCAGAAGAATCAAATCTTTGCATTAAGTTTTGAAAAGTATGGGTATTAGGCTGGCGTCGATCAGGATACTTCATTTTGTAAATTCTTTGAGCAAGAAGGCAATTTTTTTGAGCCTCTCCTATTGTATAAATCATATCTATTAACTCATTCTTTGGAAAATTCATTTTACAATATAAGATGAATGCAAAAAAAACCAAACTACACTACATAAAAACCAAAAGAAGCGATTGCGGTTATAAATTTGACACACAGAAAAATGTTCTTTTACATTGTTTTTGCCATGGCTACTATGATAATGAAGACTATTTCTGTAAAAAAGTATGGAAAATAAGAAAAACTGAAATATCTCAAAAACTATTATAAATAGGTATAGGATATATTGAACAAAACTTTTAGGGTTTTTATTACTCTATTAAATAACATGAAAATATACAGGGTGTACCATTAAAAAAAAAAGATATTTATTCATTTAAACTTGTTCAAATTTGAGCCGATGTGTAGCTTTTATTGCAAATATTAGGTAAAAATTATGTTAACTTGTCCTTGGCCTTGCTAAATTCCAAATTTGAATATATTTGTCACAAAATTGAAAACGTTATTTAGGATTGAATTGATGCTTGAAAATGTGACTTTTTTTCTTTAAACTTAATTATCTCAGAAACTATAAAGTTTTGTTATAGTAAACCCTTAATAAAAAAGATTTAAAATTATAAGCCAAATCGAAAATACGATTCGTATATAGGGAGTTCTATTTAAAAAAATACAACTTTATGCTGTCCTAGTTTTTTGGCTCACCCTGTAGAGTCCTAAATATTTTTAAAATCTGCGTAAAAATAAACTGTATCAAATAATAAATATAGTTTCTTTGTTAATTTCACCGAAAAGGCACAAACCTACTTCATCCAATCGTTGACTCACCCTGTACTTTTTTACGTATTGACCATTACTGGGTCCCCCTACAGGTTAAAACTTTCAGATATCTGAGAAGACTGGAGTATTAATTTTAAGTCAGTAAAATATGACATTTTTTATGCTTTTTAGTTATATTTGCTTTTTTAGCAAATGATTAACCAATGTTCATCGTCTCTTACACTTTGAAAATAACTTTTTAGTTTCAAAGTGATAAAAAATCAATGGAAAACCGGGAAAGTTAGGAACTCAAAATGCAAGCGAATTTAAATTTTAAAAGTCTTTAATACTTTCAAGCTTCCAGTTATTTCGTAATGGAATTGTAAACAAAAGGAATTTTACTATCGTTATTTTCACCGAAAAATCCTGTCAGCAATAATTTAATTTGTGTACCCAGTATGAACTAAAATAATTAGACAGGGGAAGAGGGAGCAAGAGAACTAAATGCTAACAGATTTTGCTTCCATGCGTCTAGTCGTCTGCTCTTGATATGAATATTTATATGTCTTTTTATGGACGAGAAACAAGAGAAGAAATTCTAAGAGTTAAAAAAAAGGAGTTATTTCAATAATATAAATGAATATTAAATTTTTATGAATGCCATGGTATTATTTATTCTTATTACATAGAACCAGAGATTTTATTATCTTGTAAATACGATAACACAACGTTTTTAATGTTAAAGGGTTCAATTTTTTTTCGACTTTGCTCGTCTCGCAACCCGATAGGAACAAGTGTTAATTGAGGGACAATTTGTTACAATCAAGTCTTATTTTTTATACTTTCGCTTTAGTCCCATGTAAATTATTTAAAAGCTCAGCCTAGTAGGGCATACGTGTAAAGCCAACAACGCAGAGGACCTATCACAATGTGTGTAACATTACCGGTTTAGTTATTGTTAAACATAGGTTACTAAATTGTTTAGTTTTGTTAGATCGGACTAGCACATTCTTATGTTTATTTTTGTCATTTCTGGCAATATTCAAATGCTTACCTTAAGGGATTATAAGGCATTGTAAAAAGAATCATATTTTATCCAGTTTTCGAGGTGCAGTTACGGCAAGCACAGGAAGTCCCTCAAAGCATTTTTAAGCAGAAATATTTTGGCTATTTAATTTTACATAAAAAATACAAAATTCGATGAAAGGTATACAGTAAAGTTATGTTTAACTCATTCTTTGTCGCATCTGATTAAGATAAAAAAAATTTCAATGTTTTCCAGTGTAATATAGTGGGTCGCAAAGTCACAAAATTTGATTTTATTTGTAACGTCTTTGTCTCATCTGTAAGATGAAATAATCTGTGGCATTAGTAATATTAGAAGTAAGAGAAAGTCACAATAAACTTTATAAACTGAAGTTAGTTCAACAAATAAGGCAGAAACAAAAATCAGTAAATAAATAAGCTTAAAAGGAATTTCATGTATTTCAAGTTTATTTTCAAAATTGTTTTTTGGTAGTTAAGTGCATAAAGCATATTCAAGTATAATAAATAATTACAATTGGCTTACTGGAAATTTAAGTTGAAAATCGACGAAAGCTTTTAAATATTTATCAAGTTAAATATCCGATTCTTTTTGCTTGAATATATTAACAGAGACAATATTGGTATACGAGGTTTGTCCCAAAAGTATCGAGCCAGCATTTATATCTCCGCGTCAAAATTTCCGAACGACCTCTGTGGGGCATGGGCGTCAGTCGTTGGTGTCCACACTTACCGACTGGGCGTGTTAGTTTGTAAACGGTGTGCATTTGTTAACAGTGTCTTTTTTTCGTTCGTCGCATTTTGTTATTGTAAAAAATGACGGAAAAATTAGATCAACGAATTTACATCAAGTTTGGCTTTAATCTTGGAAAAACTTGCTTGGAAACAATTAATATGATGAATAAGGCATTTAGAGAAACAAAGCGACAGTCTGCACAGTGGAAGCATTCTGAATCGCCAAGACCAAGAAAAGCATGTCAGAGTCGGAGCAAAGTGAAGAAGACAATGTTGACTGTTTTCTTTGATTATGAAGGTGTTGTGTACCACGAATATGCTCCGAGAGGTCACACGATCACTAAAAAATACTACGTTGAAGTATTGAGAAGATTGCGTGACGCAGTCAAAAGAAAACGGCCACAGCTTTGGACAAGCGGTGATTGGCTGCTTTACCACGACAATGCGCCAGTGCATTCATCGAACCTTATGCAGAAATATTTAACAAACCACCAAGTCGTACAGCTTCGCCAACCTCCGTACAGTCCCGACGTAGCTCCCTGCAACTTTTGGCTCTTTCCCAGATTAAAAATTCCGCTCAAAGGACACCGATTCGATGACAAAAAGACGGTTGAAACTAATGCGACGAGTGCACTGAAAGCAATTCCGAAAACTGATTTCCAGAACTGCTTCAGGAAGTGGAAACACCGCTGAGAACATGTTATTCAATTAAATGGGGACTACTTTGAAGGATGTCACTCACCAGATGATCAAGAATAACACCAATGCGGAGATATGAAGGTAGGCTCGATACTTTTGGGACAAACCTCGTATTTGCCATGAATATAGCGCTACAAAAAAATCATTAAGGCACTCTGACCAGATGCTTGTAGAAAATTAACCATTCACACCATTTTTAAGTCACCGAAAAGTGACTCGTTTCTCATCGTGATTTATCACGTCATTTGATTAAATAATAAAAATGATTAATGCAGGTTTAATATCCTACTGATGTGGGTCGGAATTTATGTTTTATATAGTGTCGTTTCCTGCGAATATTGCTCTTGGTTTGTTAGATTTCCACTGATAAGACCATCAAGAGATTGAAACGCTTATAAAGAGTGTATTTACAAGAAATGGATTGTCTGCGTTTGAAGGAAACTAATTCTAGGGCAGTAAAATTTTCTCTGCTTTTTACTGAAATTTTACACTTTGAAGTTTCTTACTACTCCAATGTGTATATAGATGTCATTTGACTGTTGATATTTTACAGTCTGGCATTTTAAGTATCATGTCTCGGAATTTCTATTTTATACAGATGGTTGTTTCCTATGAACGTTGCTATTTACTCGATCCAACTCCACTGATGAGCCAGTAGGTGTTCGAAATTTGTATGGAGAGAAGATCAGAGTTATGTTGCAGGAAATGGACTGTGTATATTTTTTCTTTAACCGCCTGAAGGAGAACGACGGTAATTTGTTAAATCAATTCTAAGATAGCAAATATTTCCTTATTTCTTATTGAAATTTTTTATATTTAATAATAATGGCTCCATGTTCTGCAAATAGTATATCAGTTTAAGTTGTGAAAATGCTAATGTACTTGAAGTTACTGAATATGATACTCTCGAAAATTTTGACGAAGAAATTGATAAACTTATTGAAAATAATTTAACTAAATCGAGCTTGTGAATAAAAATAAATAAATTAAAAAAGGCATAAAATAATCTGATAAGGAACTTTATTTTGCATTCTGTAATATAATTATTTTTTTCAGTAAATATTCCAAAATAATTTACTCATTAATAATAATATAAAATTACATAATGTGAGGGTAAAAAGTAATAAAAATCATAAGAAGTTGAAAATTTTGATAGACTATTTCTCGACTACTATTCATCGTACAGATTTCAGCTAGAAATTATTTTAATAGGCTTTCTTTTGAGGGTCAATATCTATATCTAAATTCACTTACAAAAAAGTTTTAGGACGAAATTTGAAAAAAAAGCAAAAATTTGCTAATATCGAGAAAAGTAACCAAGTTTCAGACGCCATATCGCAGTTAATTCTCTTTGTATAGACTTTTAAAGGGGGGGGGGGGCGTAATGTCAGCTTTCTCTTTCATGAAGCAATGCCTATACCTATCTTCACTTGGAAAAAGTAATTGGAAAAAATATAAAAAAAATAATTTGCATTTTTTTCGTTTATTTTTTGGCGTTTATTTTTTTGATAAATGAATTTTTTGGACTTTACCACGCACTATTTCAAAAGGATATTTCATTACCTACAATTTTTCTGTAGATATGTATCTACGAAAAATGCATAATTTTCGAGTAAAGCTCAAAAAACTGAAAAGTAGACAAATCTACTTTAATCCTAAAAATGCATCCCTTAATGTGCTAGCACTTTGTAATGTTGTCATATTTGGAGGACAATTGACCTTATAAAACGTGTTAGTTCTTTTTTCAAGTACATAATCAATAACCTAATATATCAAAAATAAACCATTTTTATTAGAAAAACCTCATTCAGAACTGTAAAAGTGCTCGTGAGTGATCAAGATGGATCTTAAGTAAAACTTCAAAGAAGAGTAAGTTGTATTTTCTAAATGACAAAACGCAAGAAGAATAATATTTTTCTATCCCAAGCAGACCGACAGACAAAGAAACACCTAAAATTATCGTACTTTTAAAGCTAATTCAACAAAATGGTTACATAAATAGTCCTAACATTTCAGTAATTTAGATATTTAATGAATACCTCAAATAGATTAACCTATGAATTAAATAACTCAAATTTAATTACAAGCTATTCAAAGTTTGTTGCCGACTGTTAATGTGTGTATAAGTGCCTTTTATCAACTTAACTGAAGAACGTAATTTTCAACATACATAATTTGTGTTTATTTTATATTATTATATAAAAAGTATTTCTTTTTTTTTTCGGCATTTTATAAGGATTTAAAAAAAGCTAATTCTAATTTGATTTACAAAATATGTTAGCTATTTGTTTGGCATGAGGAATTTTTTGAAAAATATTTTAAACTTTTGCCAAAAAATATATCATTTTAGTTCATTTTTTTTTAACTTTCGAATTAGTAGGTTGCAAATAATTTTAGGAATAAAATAATAAGGACGTCATTGTACTAGACGACGTTTTATTGATTTATTTTTTGAGAAGTATCATCTGTAAAATCTCTTATCTGTCATGTATTGTCACAGTATTTACGACTTTTATCAAATAGCGTGCATTCGCTTAAATTGAAAATTCACTTTTCGTTGCCTATTTTGCAGCTTATCATGATTTCTCTTTGTGAAATCTATCTGTCGAACGATGTAGTGTTTGTAAAATTTATTTAATGGGTTATCATGCCTTGTTGTGGCAAAAATTGTAGCATTTTTATTGGCAAGATCATGGGGGACAACGTGAAACTGCTAAAATTGGTAAGAGCCTTTATACAGTACAAAATATATAGGGTGTCCGGCAGGCGCGGATTCAAGGGGGGCGGTGGGGGCGATCGCCCTCCCCCCCCCCCAAGAGCTTGGAGTTTAGGAAAATAGACCCGATTTTGCCCTTTATACTATAGTTTATTCAAGAACTAGAGAGTAATAAATCATTTTTTACCTTTTTTTTCTTCGCAAACTATCTGTGGTCTTTAGTCCGGTGTCTTTGGCATAATCTGTTGGACACATATATTTTTCATAGGAATGGGTTAGAAATTTTATAATCAAAAATACCGATCTGTAATAATGGACTATTTGGGTTGGATAATAATAGATATTTGGAAGTGTGAAGGGTTAAAAAAGGATTTTTAATCCTTGTCTTAGGCGTCGAAAGGAGGTTTATTTTATCACTAAGTATTTATGGCATAGAATATTATTTCAGTTTTTTTCAGCAAAAATTAAGTTCTCTGAGCAATTTGCAGAGTTCAGTTCTTTTAATTTCAGGTAAATTGCGATCTTTACTGATTTTGGTTAAAATTTTGTCGACGGTTGGGATTTGCTTCTCATAATAAAATGTATGTACAACTCCTTTCATTGCAGTTTTCATCTCTTATTCCAACGAGGTTTTTTGTCTGCTTGTGATCGAATGTGGCTTGGGAGTACTAACAATTCCAGTAATTTTTTTCTCCTTCAGTATTCGGTACATAGTAGATTTTCCAACTCCTGTCGTGTTGGAACACATCTCAACAGAGCTTTTAACATTATTATCTAGATATTGATATCTTAAGGGATTATAAATATTCATCGTAATAAGTTTTTCGTTGAGGAAAAATGCCTTGGTTTAACGATTTTGGAATAAATAGAAATGGGGAAGTCATATCTTTGGGCATCTTACTAATCTGAAATAATATATAAAAACAAGCACAAACAAGATAAATCACTTAGGACACACTGTTAGGTGTACTTTGCTCACTAACAGAAATTAAATTGCACCTAGAAATTTTATTGTTACACTAAATTTATAAAAGCTTATAATATTTAAATCTAATTAAATGTAATTAGATTTACGGCAGTGCTCAGTTACCTGCGGCACTAGAGCAGATACGTTGGAGGTTTCGGTAACAGTTTTATTACTCTCTCTAGTTCTTGAATCGAGTTTAGGAATGTGTAGGTTTGCGATCGCCCCTCTCCTTCCCAAGAGCTTTGAGTTCAGAAAAATAGAACCGATTCTACCTTTTATATTAGGAATGTGTATGCAGCTGGCACTCCCCCCCCCCCTTTGATAACTTGTTTTTCTTGCGATAGCCCCCTTCAAGAGCTTTGAGTTCAGGAAAATAGACTTGATTCTGCCTCTAGGAATGTGTATGCTGCTCGCATCCTTCCCCCTGTCGGCAACTTGTTTTTTCTTGTGATCGGCCCCATCTCCCCAAGAGCTTCAAATTCAGAAAAATAGACACGACCCTGCCTTTTACACTAGAAATGGGAATGTTGCTGGTGTCCCCCCCCCCACCCCGCCGACAACTTGCTTTCGTTTGCGCTATTGTACTTTTGTGATATCACCGGCCCCCCAAAGAGAGAGGCTGGATCCGCTCTTTGTGTCCGGTACATACCTCTTAATTTCTCGGGAGCATATAGAGGAAGTCAAAATAACCCTACTTGGTCATAGAAATAAAATCCTATAGTGCTCCATGACGGAGATACAGAGCCCTAAAGGATTACCCAGCGATATACCTTATCGGTTTTGAATATAATTTGATGAAATTTTAATATTTTATAGAGGCTATAAAGACTCATTAAACCATAGTACAACACCAAGAATTTAGATAAACTAACGTAAGGAGGAGGCTTCGTGCTACTCGCTTGTCTTGTAGAATGATGACTGCAGGTCTACTATTGCAACGTCGGCAATTGCAAGATTGGCTGTTGCCCGAAATTATTGGCATGGAGCATGTTAAGCATTGAGGTGAGGTACTGAGTTAGACGAATATCGAAGAGTGTGGAAAAGACCCGGAAAAAAATATGTAACCAGTGGCTTTTATTTGTTTATGGGTGCATTACGGTTTATGGAAATAATCCCAGTCGGTCTTTACACATAATGGCTTCCTGACAGCTTGCAGATTCGTCACGGCATTTCTAGAAGATCATGTTATGCCTCTCCTGATCAGGACGGGCAAGCATAGAATTTAATGCCAAATAATGCAAAATCTCACATAGCTAGGAGTGTCAGAGAATAACTGGAGGAGGTGGAAATTACGAGGTTTGATTTGCCAGCACTCAGTCTAGACAGGAATCCTATCGAACATCTCTCGGATGAGTTAGGACGACGACTCCCAAGGCACACACCAGCTCCAAAAACTGAACAGGAGCTGAGAGAGTCAATATTACAGGAGTGGAATAACATCGAACTTAATATAACTGAAAGTATGCCGCGTCGACTGAGGGAATATACGTTATTATTATTTTCATTAATGTTAAGCCTGTTCTTTTATTGTGTCCAACAACACTAATTGTAAGTCGTATTTCGCTTAAAATATTAATGTATTGCCTTTTCAGAACAAATCGTAAAAACTAAAAATCATTATTAAATTTAGCCTATGAAATATAAATACATTGATTTGCAATTCGTAAATATAAGCTTAAAACAGATAACTCCAAAAAGATGGACCAGCGTTAATTTGATCTAAATTAATAGCTTGCCCGTGTATTTAGTCATAGTTTCTGACAATTCATGCATTTTCCGAAGATAGTTAGATATCAACATTCATTAACCATTGACCGTTATCCAAAGCAAACCTCAAAATAAATTAATATAATTTAGTCGAAGTTTTGTAGAAGCCAGGTCGCGAAACTCGACCCTACCTGTCTGACATTGATCTTACCTGCCTTACAAGTTTCGCGAAACTTCCACAAACTGATGAAATTAAATTATAACTAATAAATTCATAATATGTTAATCTGTGTGGCATATATTAGAAATCTAAATCGTACTAATTCCGGAGAAAATTTACCCAACCTTTGTTCTTGAATTATGCTTTAAAGTATGACAAATTGAAATCTGGTTTCTAATTTTGCATTCTCAATGCGGTAGGTAAATACAAGCTTTTACTTAATATATCGCTTTACCTGTCTGAGAGTTAAACTTTGAAATTAGGTAATTTAATCAATGCAAATATAGCGTTTTGGGGCAAAGAGCAATATTAAAAGATTAAAATGACTTAGCTTAAAAGTATTCGTATCTTCCAAAACTTGAGTTTTGCTTCGATTGCAAGCAGTTAATCTCTTTAAATTAAGATTTATTAAATTCTTCATAACATGTTAAAAGCCCAGCCAAGATGTTTCCTGTTTATTTCGTCGTAATTTATAAAGGATAGTAATGACTATTTTAGTACCTAATAACATTGCTTTTAAATTTCTCGTTTTATAATAGTAAATGTAAAGTAATGCAACACTAGATTTTTGTTTGTTTTTTTTTTTGTTAACTTTTTAAACTTAGTAGAGACCCTGTATATAACAGTATTGTTTTCACAAAAGACGCCAAATAATCGTTTTCTGCACCATTTTGCGTTTTTTGAATAGATGTTCTAATGTATCTAGTTGCCTATGGCATTTAGAAATGTCAGATAATTCATTTAATCTGTCAGTTTAGTCTGCAAAGCCTGTTGCTATAATTGCGGTATTATTTTTTGTAAGTGTGAAACTTCATTTATTGAACTGAGTTATTTGAATTTGAATATTGTGTTATTGCTTTGTCAACATGAAGATTTATGCAAAAGAAGAGCATATTGATATGATTTTTATCTTTGGAGAATGTCGTCAAAATTGTTTGTTGGCTTCTCGAATCTATCCTCAAAGGTTTCCTGAGAGGAACTATCCTAAACCAGCCGTTTTTGTGAGACTATTAAACCAGTTTCGGGAAAGTGGAAGTGTCAGTTATAAAAAAACCTGTCATAAGAAAACCTGTCACTAAGGTTGAAGAAAATATTTTTACTGTACTTGGTTCAGTGATCGAAAATCCCAATATTAGTCAAAATCATATATTCGAAGATACTAACATTAGCCAAGCAAGTGTTTCAAGGATTCTTAACAAATACAAATTTCATCGTTATAATATCCAGCTTTGTCAAGAGCTTTACGGAAATGATTTTGACAGCCGAACTGAATTCTGCTTGTGGGTGTTAGATAAAGTGGCATAAAATGAACTGATAATATGTTGTTTAGGATGAATGTATTTTTCATAATAATGGTTTCGTGAATAGACACAACTTCCATTACTATTCTGATTCAAATCTGCATTAATACAGAGTTATGAGAAACCAGAATGGTTGGTTAATATGTGGGGAGGAATACTGGGTCCATACTTAATTGGACTACTCTACTTTTTTGAAGGGCCTTTAAATGGTTTAATGTTTCGCGATTTTCTTTTACATCAACGTCCATTGTGATTAGAAGATGTCCTTTTAAATATTAGTACAACTATGTGGCTTCAACTGGATGGAGCTCCACCTCATTATCATAGCGAGGTTCGGCAATTTTTAAATGTCAACTTTCGAAACAGGTGGATTGGAGACCGATTTCAAAATTGGCCCCCGAGATCTCCGGACTTAACTCCACCAGATTTCTTTTTATGGGGAAACATAAAAGGAATTGTATAAGAGACGCTTTTTAAACTGTAACCCCGCAAATGTTGTCCAGAGTTAGCAGTAGTTTCGAAAAAAGAATATGTAAGTGTTTGGAAATGGATGGTCGACATTTCGAACATTTACTATAAATATTTTGCTTCTGTTTTGTGCTAGCGTCAATTATTGCTGTTATAGCCTGTTGGGTGACTAATATATATATATATATATATATATATATATATATATATATATATATATATATATATATATATAATAAAGACAGAAAGTCATACTTTTCAAAATTATGTCATGAGTGGCAAAAACTTAATTTATATGACCTTGTCATAACTAGCAATAGAGACCTAACATAAATTAATATTTTAGTAGGTAATAAATTCAAATATATCAATATGGCTTTATAACTTCAGCAACTAAAATCTTGATTTATGGACGTAATATTATTTAACTTTTTACTAATTATCATAAAACTGTGGCTCTATAATTGTTTATTATTTATTGGCTTTTCTCATAAGTTCAGTTTATATTCACATTTTTAAATATAATTTTGACTGACATAATCAATGTTTAATTATTCTTACTAATTTTCTTTTAAGTATCTTGACATCTTTTCTAATGAATTTCAGTCTAACAACTTATGTTTTATAGGTTTACCAGCTGCAAGCAGTATAACTCTAGCTTGTCCTGTTTAATGAAGCTCTTAGGCCTGAATTCACAGTTTACAAAGAGGGGTTTGCCCAGAGGGCTGGCTTACGCCTTTCCTTTTTGGCGCTTTCTTGTTCAAATTTATTCAACATTTTCTTCTTTTTTAAATTAGCGAAGAAAAATAATAATTAACACACAAAGAAAAATAGTATAACTTTAACAAATAAGGAGGGGTTTTAATTTTTAGGGTCTGAAAAAGATGAATACTTTTTGTTACTGGCTTTTTCTGTAGATGGGTTGAGATAATCTCATTATATCAAACTTTACTTATCTTTCTAGCTATAACTCAGAGTACAACTACTCGTATTATTTCCTGAGGTTATTTAATAATTTCTTACGGCCAGTAGTGCTTGTTTGCCGTCTTGTTTTCCTCGATACATTTCTGCAGGCAATTACAATTGAGGTTATCGTGGTACTTCCAAGATTTGTTCGAATAATCTTTGAGTCTTGAGAAGTGTTCTTAGATACCGCAAATATACATCGCAGCGTGCATTCTCCATTTTTCTTGAGCCGTTCATAAATATGTTATACTGCTCTTTCAATGACAGTTTTTTGTTTTCTGTGCATACAATGTCAGACAAAGTATGATTGAATTTATCAATTCTATTCAGTATTCCTTGGCTTCGTCACATCAAATATGATGTTGAATAGAAAATCATGATTCTTGGGTTGAGACCATGTCAAAATGCAATTATTATCCGACGTTTTGCCTACAATTGCAAGAGGTATCTTCAGGGATCTTTTACTCCACGAGATTAGAACGTTGAATGACCATCGAGTCGCAACATCCCGGTATTTAAAGCCAACTGGTGCTCATCGAACCGTGATCCAGCATTACAATCCATTTCCACGTGTGATGTAGACTGTAACCTGTATCTATATTACTATTATTTGGATAGTTATAAATTTCGACTGCTTCTCTAATTTTATGTTTAGAGAAACTAGACTCTGATGCTAACACTTTGGCCTATTTTATATTAAAGGTGTGAAATGAGCAATGTTGGAGTTCAGCTACTGCAGATGGATCAATTTGTTTCTTTTTAATACATCTTTCATGTTCCTTAAACCTAGTGGATATTGACTGTCCTGTTCGATCCACATACACTGTAGCATAAGAGCAACGTATCTTATAAACTCCTACTGTTTGTAATGGTATTGCGTCTTTTGGAAATTTCAAAAATGGTCCAACTTTCTTGTATATGTTGAAAATTGTTCAAATATTCAATTTCCGGTAGCTCCATGTGTGTAAGGCAAGACAACATTTTCCATAAGTGGTACATTTATGACATTTTGTTGAGGAGTTGGGTTTTTATATTTATTAATAGAACGTCTAATATCTTCAGCGCAATATCCGTTGCCTCTCAGAGCATTAGTCAGTTTTTCTGTTTCTGATTTCAGTGATTGTTCATAACATACTGAAAAAGCTCTGTGCACCAAACAGTCAATGACGGTTGTTTTTGAGAAGGATGATGGTGTGACGTTGCATTGATATATCGATTTATATGTGTTGGTTTTCTGTACACAGAATCTCCTAATTTGCCATTACTTTTCCATTGTATAAGTACACCGAGAAAGGGAAGGACACACCTTAATTGAGTTTCCATAGGGAATTCTGTACTAGGGTGTTGTTGCTTTAGATGATCCAGGAAATTATGGAGGTTATCATCTACGCCATGCGGTCAAACTACGAATGTATCATCTACATATCTGCACTAGACGTTCTATTAATAAATATAAAAACCTAACTCCAACTCAACAAAATGTCATAAATGTATTACCTATGGACACTGTTGTTCGGACAATTTTCAACATATATACATTATTTATTCGTTAAGATAGATGGATTTAAATTAGTCCTTTATTAAAGACGGTGGTGATTTTCGCATCAGAAATCCGTATTCCCATTGATTAATTCCGCTTAAAATTTCATAGAAAAACATCAAAAAATCGAAACGTTCGCTTAACAATACATAAACATAAAAAGCAAAAGTGTATATTTTACATTGAATGTGAAAAACATAAATCACGTCGTTGGTACGCTATCGAGATTTATTGTGGAAAATCTGCCCTAATCTATCATGTTTACACAATTGTGCAGATGTGTCTGATTTGCCAAAATAAAAACATGCACCTAAAAGGCTACTAATGGCCTAGCTGTTTTTTATTGTGTCCTATTGAGTCGTAAAAATTCATTTCACTCGCCGTTCTTTTACAGGAACAGTTCATCGATAGTGCATCGATAATTTCGCAAAATTTTAATACGTTGTTAGAGAGGTGTTAAAGTGGGATATATAAATGTTAACGAGTAAATGAATATGTACGTGGCACGCTGGCATTTCCATGCCAAAACCTCACATTTAAGTGACAAGAAATTCAATAATGCAGTACTACCAAATTAACAAATACTAAAGCAAAATCACCAAAGTTCAGCTGAAACTTAGTAGGCGCGCCAGCGAGCAAATATACCAAGCTAACCCCTATACCGGAAATTAGGGGTGGGTTAAATGTAGAAACCTTCTGCGACGTCGTTAGGAACTAGCTTAAACTTCACTCCTATAGATACGCTGGTATAAAAAAAAATATTAAAAATATACATACGCAAGAGAACATGTGGGTCAAATAAAACTCCTTAATAAATATTACAATGCTTTCAAGACACCAAGGAGGAAGAGGATTGGTGGATATTGGTAAGCAGCTCGATCAACAAATAATAAACTTACGTTCATATTTCTACGGGTTAGCGGACTCTTCCACACTACATCGAGCAATATGCGAGGCAGACGATTCAACAGTTGAGGGCACAAGATATTACTTCTCACTACCAAACAGACCAAGAAAAGTTACAAACCTGGCTACAAAAGCCATTTCATAGATGACATCCAAATGAGGTTAATCAGGACAACGTCGACAGCTCAGCGTCGAACTACTGGTTGATTTCAGGACAGATGTTTCCATCAGAGACACTCCAGTACATAACTGGAGGATGCCAAGCGTTTGCCGCAACCAAGTATAAGAAAAGACAGGATTCAGGCGCTAAGATACTCCACTAAGAGTTAGTAGAAAAGTTAAACCTATTACAGGTAGGAAAAGTGCCTTATTAAAAATACAATCCAGAGCCTATTCTTGAGAACAACCAGTTCAAGTTATATTGGGACCGAACGGTTCTGATGGATCAGACAGTTGCTCATAATAGACCAGATATTATACTAATAGATAAAATTTCTAGGCGAACTACACTAATCGACATTGCTGTACCTAACAACAACAACCTAAGGCTAAAATACAACGAGAAGGTCGCCAAATACAGAGATCTGCAGGTGCAAATCCGAAGACAATGGGCAATGAACAGCGTTCAAATGATTCCCATAATACTGTCAACAACTGGAGTGATACCAAAGAAACTCCTGCAGAACATCAAGGGACTGGGCCTTAGTGAGCATTTGTATAAGCCGATGCAGAAAGCAGTTCTCCTTGCAACCGCGCGAACCGTCCGGAAGTTCGTAGGAAATACAGCAGACCACGTCACCCGATAACATGGAAAGGGTTCCCACTGAGCTTCATACTTTTGGTAACTTTGTCTACCTGGTATTGATCTAGATTTTCCTTATTACGGTACAAACATTAAAATTTGTAAACCTTGAAGGTTTCGGAACACCTTCAATAATGTTTATTTATTTGTCATTATCAATTTGTCATCTCACGAAGTAGCAGCGCTATGAAACATGCTACATCTATTTAAAATGTAACTTTAAATAAAATACAAAAAGTGAAGATCTGGAATAGCGTGTTTTTTAAAATTAAATGCGTAATATGAATTTTCATCAAGTAACGATCACCTCAATATTTTTTTCATTTTATATATTTCAATCTACCTATTAGTAAAAAAAGAATAAAGAAAAAATTCATTTTGGCTAATTTTCCAGAGTTTTTATGGGAATGTTTATTACACACATATCGAAATGAGACTCTGTCTTTTTGGTATACGCGATTTCGTATTTATTAAGCTTTGACATCAGTGATTGCTGGTGTCAAATACGTTTTAATATGTACACAAGCGCTTTAATTTTTGTCGATAATTTATGGACCTCTCGTATTCTGGTTGAATGGAATTTTTAACAACATGTTATATAAACATGCATGTGCACACTGAAAAATAGCGTATTGACATTTAATGAGAAACACAAGACCTTACTTTTACAGGTTAATTTTAGGTATTGCTGTATTAATTAGTACATATTAAAGCACAGGGTGCAAAATTAAATTGTATATTTATTAGTCAAAATAGTTATTTATTTGATTCAAAATTTTTTTGAAAACTTTTGAACACGTAAGAAGAAGTGATATTGATCGATAGTTATTAGAATCGTCAATTGATCCTTTGTTTTTGTAAATAGGAAAGATCTTAGTGGCCTTTAGGGACGCGTGAAAGAGAGCATTAGTTATGCATTTTTTAATCAGATCAACTAGGAAAGATATCGAAGATTTTTTAAGGTCTTGAAAATGTTGATACTAATATCATAGTAATCGTTACTCTTGGTGCTTTTTAAATTAGTTATTTTTTGTCTAACCTTATTAAAGGTAGTCAACTGGAACACCAAAGAATTTGTGTTGAAATTACCGAATAGATAATTTTTAAAATCTTTTTTCGTTGTTGATAATTTATTGATAACTTCATCAGTAATATTTACAAAAAAGTTATTAAAAGTTTGAGCACTAAGTGCCTCAGATGTTTTATTATGTAACTTGTCATTCATTTAAATAATGATCCTTATAGCAAATTATGGATAATCAGATGATTGCATGTTCTGATCAAATGCATTTTCTTAGCCCCATAAAATTGATCTCTTTGTTAATAATAAAAAGCCAATGTAGCCTTTCCCTCATTTTCCATAGTCCATCGCCAAACTAAGTTACAGGAACAGTTCGAATGTTCATGGTAGAGAAAACACTAGATTTTACTGGAAAAGAGAATTGCCCTGCTTCAGTTATGGCGTTATCTACTATCATCGGCAATGAAATTCCAGTTGATCGCTTCAGCCGCATTATATAAAGAAAACAGAACCTCATTGGATCCATCTGTCTTAAAAGAGCTTACTTGTTCGATTTTGTTCTCGTTTCTAAACATGCACAGTTTCCTCCTATTTGTCGACTCTAAAAAATACCCAGCGTTGCCTCTGGGCAACTTCAAGGAGGCCCTTTTCATTACTAGATTCCTTAATAGGTTATGATCTCTTATTCTTCACAGTATTTAAATAATTTTTACGTCCTTTAGACACTTTTTGCAATTAATTTTGTTCTGATATAATAATCGACTTTTCAGGGATAGTTGAATACTCAACATCAGGTCTGGTGGTTGTTGCCTGAGCTTCAATTGAAGTCAAAGCTTCATCAATAGTTTCAGAGAGGTTATCATCGGTAAAAGGATCTTTAACATTTTTATTGTTAAATTTTCCCGCGCCGTTATGTTGTTTATTCTTTTTCTCTCAAAGAGTTTTTACTTGTTTTTCAAGGTAGGTCACTTTTTCTTTAAATAGATTTACATTTTCTTCCATAATTTGGTCCTTGGAACTTAGTTCTTCCACTAAGGGACGTAATAATGCAATTTCTGCTTTTACATCATTTGAGATTAGTTCCGCATTGTCCGTCAGCGGTTCTTATTTTCCAATACTATGATGACAGTCTGCATTCGCCGCCTTGTTTGATTGCTCTAAACAAGAGAGACGACAAGTGTGCTTACAATTAACCCATTTCACCCATCCTACTACAGATTTTTTCAAGAAAAACAACAAACTTTTATAGGATCATTTCGCAACAAATCACCTTTTACCGCCATTTTTTTTATGTTAAAACATATTTTGCAGGATGTTTTCGACATAAACATCAATAGTACTTTGCCTAGTTACTATCACAGCTTTCATAGATTTCTAAAGCCCTGTCTGAAATTAATGTTGACTATTAGAATATACCTGGTAATTAAATTCTCGTTTCATTTTTCAATTATCGATATTTCACTAAACAAATTCTAATCTATAGTAATAATAGAAAATATTCAGTAATTTTTAAGATCGACGTAATAATTAGCAAACCAAGTAATCTAAAAAGTTAAGAGCCTAAATCATTTGACCGACTTTTTAATTCTTTTTATTGGGTCCAATTAACTAACACAAAAAGAGATACTCGGTTTTAATGCTATGTAAATATTCAAAAACTCTGGTCTAATTTATTTACACTCTCTTTTTCAAGTAATACATTTTCAAATTTGGTAAAGAAAATTTTAATTAGGTTTATTTAAAGTGACGTTAAATACGTCACAAATATACCAAAAATGTAGAACCCTTGTGAATTTAAAGTAGGTTATGTCAAATCATCTTCTTTTATTGCTGACTTTAATCCCATTGGTAATTCACGCGAGTTAATTTTCTTTAAATTTGTTTTCTAAACATTCATTAAATATTTATAATAATTTAATTTATCATCTTTTGAGAATTTTTGTAATAAATATTGTACTTTTCTAAATGGTACTTCAAAAAGCCGCTTAGTAGCAGTTTAATGAGGTAAATAAATTTATTTCGTTATTTTAGTTATTTCTTTTTTCAGACTGTTAATTTTCGAAGTGGTTTTTGTTGAAAGAAGAGGGATTCTTTAGAATGAAATTAATTTCCTGTAAATTCGAAAGTATATTAAGTAAACGAATCAAAACAAAATGGTAACTAGTTTTACATAAAATATGGTCGAGGTTTTTGTCTGACTAGTTCTGGAAAATATAAATGAAAACATTTTTTGTAAGGTCTTTAATTAATATAAAGGTACTAAAAGACTGTACTGATTTAAGGATTGAAATGCGCCATTACATCGCGTATAAAAATTGATAAAACTTTTTTTGTTCATTTTTAACATTTTTGAGACAACTTTAATATTACTTGTTTATTAAGTTAACCACCACTAGAAAAAAATATCTCAATATAAAATATTCATATTACATATATATATATATATATATATATATATATATATATATATATATATATGTAATCGAAGATTTTCGGGCATCCCGTGTATGTGCTGAGTCCCTCTCAGGATTGTAAGGCAGCTGACGTTTCGGTGAAATCTCATTCACCATTTTCAAAGCTCACTGTATGGCGTCTACGAGTGAACTGACGCCTGCGACTCCGGTGTTGTCGGTATCGTGTGCGCGTCGGACGTGTTCGTTTTCCGAATGGTTTCGGACCATCAGGTGGAGTGACCTGCTGCGCGTCATCGGCCCAGTTGCCAGTGTTTGTGGTTGCGTTGCCGAGTTGTAATCTCTTTCGTTACTAAGTGGTACTGGTTGATGTTTTGTAAGCAGATTTTTCCAAGTATTAGGCACACGTTGGCTATCATCTCTGCTATTTAAGTTGTTGGGCCTCTTTGCAATTTCAATAGCCTCCCTTATAACTCTTGTGGACAGGTTTTCACATCTCGATAGCATTTTTGTTCCCGAGAAATTTATCTTAAGTCCTGTGTTTAACCAGTGTTGGGACAGAGCAGAAGAAGTTGTTTTATGCTTGACAGCGTTTTTATGTTCGTCTCTTCTGGCACTTATTTTACGGTTGGTTTGGCCTACGTAAGATGAGCTGCACTCTCCGCATGGGATTTCGTACACTCCCTGGATTTCTAGAGAGATCTTTTACTTTACGGTCTGTGGTGAAAATGGTTTCAATATTGTGTCTCCTGAGAATTCTTGCGATCTTGTCTGTGGTGCCTCTTACATAAGGAACAAAAGCCTTGGAGCTGTTCTCTTGGTTTTCGCGATTTTTTGGGGCCAAGTGTTTGTTTTTTAGAACCTTGTCTATATGTTCTTTTTTATAACCGTTCTTTGTTAGGGCTTCCTGCAGTATGTTCATCTCTTTGTGATAATTTTCTGGATCTGTAAGGGACTGCGATCGAAACGCAAGTGATTTCACTACTGCAAATAATTGGGCGGGTGGTGATGTGAATCGGCGTTGAGGTACCTGTTGGTGTGGGTGGGCTTTCTGTAGACAGTGTGCGAAAGCAAGCCATCCTCTTTTCTTTTCAGTAGGATATCCAGAAATAGTAGTTCTCTTTCCTGTTCTGTCTCCATGGTGAATTTAATTTTGGGATGTATACTGTTTATGTGTTCCAGGAAACTTTTGAGATTTTCTTCCCCATGTTGCCAGATAACGAATGTGTCATCCACGTAACGTAGCCACAGTCTTGGTAAGTCTTCCATAAATAAGTTAGCGAGTGCAGGAGATAGCGGCGATCCCATCGGGGCTCCCTCGACTTGTTTATATCGTCGGCCTTCATAAGTAAAATAGGTGTTATCAAGACAGTGTCTAGCTAATTCCATGATATATTTTGGCAGATTGTATTTGTTTTCTATTACAGAAAGAGCCTCTTTAACTGGTATTTGTGTGAAAAGTGATGTTACGTCAAAACTTACAGTCCTGAGAGGGACTCAGTACATACACGGGATGCCCGAAAACCTTCGATTACACATCACACCCGTGAGAATATCCGACATAACATATATATATATATATATATATATATATATATATATATATATATATATATATATATAAATTAATTAAGAAACACAATAATTGATATACATATTGAGACTGAATAATAACTTGAAATTTATGATTAATTAGATTTATATAGCTGTAACTCTTCACTGACAATTGTTTGCAGTTGTGAATGAAGTTTACTTATGAAAATCAGCTGTAGCGACTTCTAATGGTCTTGTCAGTGGTCGTAATGGGTATGGAGAGAGAACCAGAGTTGTATATGAAGGAAATAAACTCTTTGTACATATTCTTTCCTTTAACTGCCTGAAAGGAGATTATATATTGGCAACTAGTTAAACACGCAGTAAATAGATTTATTTATTTCTTACCGAAAATTTAATTTTTAAATTGCAAAATTAATTAAACATTTTCTGTATTTTTCTTTAGAAGCTTCTTCAACACATTTCTATAAGAAAATATTTTCCTCTAAGTATCCTCCTAGAGAGCTTTAAAACCCTCTAGATCATGGAATACAACCAGCGCCATCTGCCGGCATTCCACGAAATCTGAATAGAGTACTCTTTATGTATAAATACATATTAATAAATAAGACCTATTATATTTCTCAGCTAACTGAAAAAAGCCTTTGGTGTTAGACAAAAAATTGTATCTTAAAATAACGACTAAATTGTTAGTACATGGTAGTCTCGACGTCACTCTATCGTATTTATTTTATATATAAATTAATTCCCGTTCAGTTAATTTTTCCACCAATAAATTTGGCGTATAGTTTTCAAAATTTGTACCAAATAATTTGATCTCTTTTGAGATATCGATTTTCAAAAATATACTTATATTAATTCGCACTGTCTCATTTGTTTATGCGTTATTAATGGTAACGTATTCGATTATTTTGAAAGTGTGAGTAGTGCGCATTTGTCGAAATGTGTGGTTGATCAGCATTTTTTTAAAAACATTTTATTTGTTTTCCTTTTGGTTTTTTGCTACTGTGGTGGTAAAGTAATAAATAAATTCGGCAAAAAATTTGGAAATTTTTTGTTACGAAAATTGCAAAACAAATTTATAAATATCCTAAAAATATTTCACTTTTTTTCTTGTTAAAATTTGAAAAGAGAAACATAGATTTCAACTCCTGGAAGTTGAAATATGTTTTTGGGTCCAGTATAAAAAGGAGTAAAATTAATTAATGTAGGTTTATTTTATATTAAGTTTTTTCATTTACGAGTCGTAGACGGGACACAATAAATTCATTAGCAGCCAAAAGTTTTACTGAAATCTAATTTCTTATCAAAATATGGGCTCAGTTTAGGTATTGGAACAATAATTGGGAAGTAGAAGGTCTTAAAGAGGACGTAGGTAATCATAAGTAGGTTTGGAACTAAAGTTTTTCTACTCCTACAGATAAGGAAATATCAAATTAATTTAAAACCACCGCCATATATGAAGCCATATTTTATTTGTTAAAATAAGGGTAAGTTTGTGTAAGGTTAGAAAAATTTTTACCCTTCAAAATATTGCTAATTTAACATTTTTAAATGGCAATTTTCCTGCGGATTTTCAATTCAGTTATAATCTTAGTTGGCTATGACGTTTTACTCATAGCTTGGCTATGACGGTCTTGAAAAACGATAAAATGCTAAAAAAAATGTATGAAGCTGTCACCATTTGAATTTATTAATAATCATGCCGAGGCGCATAAATTACACAAACGAAAATCATTTCTTCTTCTTCTTCTTCTTCTAGGTAGAACCAAGTTCTGTTATCTACACAATGCCTCATCGATCCTCGTTTGAGGTCGAAATCCAGCTATCTCTCTATCTTTTGGGGGGCCGTCCAGGCGGCCGTTTGGTGTTTGGTTTCTCTCTCATCACGGTTTTTGCTAGTCTGTCATCGTCCATTCGTTCCACGTGATCTCTTCACTGCCTACGATGGTTTCGAACCACATCCCCCACTCCGCTGTCCTCGCGTATTTTTGCGTTTCTTATTCAATCTCTTAAACCTGTTCCCGTGATCATTTTCAGCGTTTTCATTTCTGTGGTTCTCATAATTTGTTTTGTCTTTGTTGTTTCATTTCTTGTTTCTGCGCCGTAGGTCAGTATCGGTCTTACACAGACCTTGTAAATTCTTGCTTTGCTCTCAACCGTCATATGTTTATTATTCCAGATTATGTCTCTTAGTTGGCCTGATAACATGGCCGCTTTGTTGGCTTGTGTGCATACTTCTTCCGTTACGGCCCTACTGCCTACTTGTTATATGTGCTCCTAGGTATTTAAACTTCCCAACCTGTTCGATATGTTTGTCATCAACCATTAGTTTGTATCTTACCGGTTCTTTTGCTATTACCATTGCTTTGGTTTTCTCCAGATATTTTTATATTATACTGTTTGGCTGTTCGATTGAGATGGAAAAGCATTCTTTGTAAGTTGTCCTCGCTATCTGCTGTCAAGGCAACATCGTCTGCAAAGCATATAATCTGAACGGTGTTGTGTCCCATTGGGTACCCAATATTTGTGCTTTTTACCTCATCAATGATTTTGTCCATGATTACATTGAAAAGTGTTGGACTTAGGCTATCACCCTGTCTTATTCCTATGGATAGTGGGATTTCCTCTGTTAGAGTGTTATTTGTTTTATTTGCAATGGTGTTTTTGGAATTCAGTTCGTATATTGTGTGTATGATTGCTTCGTTTACTTGTTTTCTTCGCAGTAGTTCTGTTATGTGTTCCAGTTTGACTCGGTCAACGCTTCTGTAAAATCCACAAAACAAATGAACAGCGGTTTATCGTATTTGATAGATTTTTCAACCAGCTGTCTGATAATAAATATACTGTCGATAGTAGAGCGGTTATTCTGGAAGCCCTGCTGTTCTTCGCACGCCCCTAACTTGTCTACGATCCGTTGTGACAGTATTTTGGTTAATAATTTGGCTGAACTGTTTAGTAGGCTGATTCCCCTGTAGTTTTCGGGTTGTTTCTTTGACCCTCTTTTGTGGATCGGAATTGTGATGCTTTTCCGCCATTCGTTGGGTACTGACGTTGTACGGAGTATTTTTTGAAATAGAACAGTGAGCTCTGTGACAAGGCTGGGGCCTCCGTACTTTAGCGTTTCATTCGTAATTTGATCGGTACCAGGTGATTTTCTGTTTTTTAATTTGGTGCCTGGAGTAAGTCCTTAAAATGGCTGACCCATTGTTGGCTGTTGATTGGACTTAGTTGAACGTATTCACTGATTGGTTTTTTTCTGTTCCTCAGCATGTTCCATATTTCCTTTTGTCATCATTTATCATTTAAACTTATTAAACAGAAACCATTACTACATACAAATTATCAAAAATTTTAATAACTTAAATATATTTTAGCCATATAGTCCCCATCGACATTAGTACACTGTCAAATTTTCCCAAATTTTCTATATATAGTTTTCTATAGATAGACCAAATTGTTTCCCGATGGGACCCCCTGTATAAATTATACTGCTACTCTTGAAATATAACCAACACGTTTGCAATTCGATGAATGAACTTAGTAAAAGGTTTTTCATTCTCTCAAGAAGTAATATTCAATGATGAAAGCAAATTCAACATTTTGGGTTCAGACGGACACGAGAGAGTATGGAGAAGGAACAATAAATCATTAAAGGAAAAGAATTTGCGAATTTCTGTGAAGCACCGGGAGAGACTTCATGATGGTTTAGGGATGTATGTCGGCCAAAAGGCTAGGAAATTTGCATTTTATAGACCGAACTATAGATCGGAATATGATTTGAATATTCCTAAACAAGATATTAAACAACGCGTTGAAAAATTTGGAGTTTATAGAGAGATAATGATTCTGAGCAAAGGATTGAAAAAAGTTAATACTGGATACTTAATTTGTATAGATTATCAAGAGGTGTATTTCCAATTTTCCATTAATTTGAATTATCCAAGAGTCAATATTGTATACAGTTTATTTTTGCAAGTGCAGTGTTTTAAATTTATAAATAAAATAAATCTTGGGAATGTAGAAGATCGATTTGAATGACTGTATTGCATAAAACAGTATTACCTATTGCAGTGAGTTACTGTATCTATTCTTTCATTCTATTACCATGTTAATAACCGCTGATAGTATTGTCATCACTTATCGATAGATAAAATTTAATATTACTTCGGATAGCAAAGCCACTATTAATTTATATCTTAGGAAGAAAGAGAAACACCAAGGAAAATAAATGTGTCTGAACAATGAATGCTTCAATAAGGCACCAAACTAATTGAACACCCTGTATATTTTATGAACAATGGGATATATTGCACTTCGTTGCGATAAAAGACTTTTAAATAAAAGCAATATCCCTTGAAGGTTCTGAGGGCGTCAGGGTGTAAAATCGTTTTTATGTCATCAAACGAGATTATGTTTAATTTGGTAACTAATTAAATATTCTCTCCCGGAATTAATCACGATACGCCGAGACTTACTATAATTTATAACTGGAAAATTAATTGGTGCGAATCCGATCGTTGAAAATGTGAGAAAGATTAAATATATATTTTTAATTTGTTAATAGATGTAGGCCAAAAAAGCAATATTTTTTTTCGGATTAAATTACCATTTTACTTTTAAACGTCTGTACATATAAAACTATATTATAGAATAGATAGAATGTAATTAGCTCAGTCATATGTCCAGAATTACTATTGGGTATTTGACTATTCTCTTATATAGGATCCTCCCACTGTGATGTACAGGTTGGTTGAAAAGTTTTGAAAGCGAAAATGAAAGAATGTGTATTTTTTAATGAAATTAGTTTTTTTTATTCAATATAATCTCCCTCAACTTCAACACACTTATTCCAATGATCCTCCAATAATTTTATACCATCTTTGTAATGATTTTCCGAAAGTTCTGCAAAATAATGTTTTACGGCTGCAATAGCTTCTTCATTCGATGAAAAATGCTTTCCACGAAGAACTGTTTCAAATTCATGAAGAGGTAGTAGTCAGTGGGTGTTCAAGCAATTCGTGCTTTAATTCTTTCAATAAAGTCATCGTCAAACCACTAGTATGAGGACGTGCATTGTCTTGATAAAAAATTATTTTTTTCTTCTGTAAGCCGGTATCTAACTGGTCCAAAAGGGTACAATAATACTCAGAGTTAATTGTTTTACCATTTTCAAGATAATCAATCAACAAAATCCCTTTTGAGTCCCAAAAAACTGATGCCATAACCTTTTTTGCCGATGGTTCTGACTTGACCTGTTTTGAAGCTGGACAATCAGCTTCAGTCCACTGTAAACGTTGGATCATGATGGTAAATCCAAGTCTCATCCACTTACAAAACGACGCACAGAATCGGTTTTATTCTGCTTAAAACGTTCCAAATTACGCTTACAAATTTGTTTTCGATTCAGTTTTTGTTGAATTGTTAACGAATGCGGAACTATCTTTTCAAATAGCTTTCTCATATGTCGTTCTTCGTGTAAAATATAGAGTACTCGTCTGTCCGAGATAACTATGGTATCAGCAATTGTACGCTTAGTTGCACTTGGATCTTTACGAACAATATCATAGACTTGCTCAATGAGTTCTGGTGTTATTGCACTTTTTGGACGTCCACTACGTGATTCATCTTTAGCGTTTGTACGACTACGTTTAACCTCTAAAACTCATCGATGCACAGTTGGAAATGAAGGAACAGATTCCTTTAATACTTTCTCCATTTTTATATGAATTTCTGTTGCTGATAAACCTTCCAAAACAAAGAATTTTATCACTGCACGATATTCGGTTTTATCCATTATATAAAAATTCACTGACACGTCAACTTCCAATGGCTTGTAAACAAAGAATGAATTGACAGATAGAAATAAACTCTGTATGTGTTGAAATATTAAAATGCCGTATAAATTTTAATTCCTGTACTGGTTAAGAGGTGTCGCTTTCAAAACTTTTCAGCCAACCTGTATTTCAATACAAATATTGAGAGCATAAATTTTTCAGAATCGTAAATTAGCATTTTCACTTTTAAAAATTATGTATGTTAAATAAATGCCTAATTTTAGTTTTGAGTATTCATTATACTAACCAATAAAGTGGTGCACAATTAAAAATAAATCTACTTTTAAACAAATTATTAAGCTTCTTCTTCTTCTTCTTCTTTTTTCTAATGTGGTATTCTGTCACATTAGTAGGTTAGCGCCTGTTCATTCCCAATACGTCATCTCCAGAGGAAGAGGTTCAGCATTCTATCCACCGTTTTGATGGTCTTTCTTGAGGTCTCCTTCCCATTGGTTTTTAAGTTCTCCATTTTTAACGAGTCTTGTGTCTTCTATTATTTTTATGTGTTTGTTCCAAAATTTTTTTCGTTGTCTTATCCACTTTTTTATGTCCTGTATTCTACATTATCGTTTAATGTCTTTGTTTAGTATTTTGTCACACACACAGTCTTTTGCTCTGTATACTTCTTAATATTTTCATTGCGACTGTTCTCATCATGTGTAGGGTTTTGGCTGTGTAGGGTCTTGTTTCTGCCGCATATGCTATGACAGGCCTTACTGTTGTTTTATATATTTTGATTCTGCTTTCTGTTTAAAGATATTTGCTCTTCCAGACAATTTGTCTTAGACGTCCTGAAATTTGGGCTGCTTTCATTGTTTTTCCTCTTACTTCATTCTGTAGGTTTGCTTGGCTCGTTGTTTTCACTTCCAGATATTTGAAATGGTTTATCTGGTCGATTATTTTGGATTTGATTACTAATTTATTTCTTGTTGGTTCTTTAGATGTCATTAAGAATTTGATTTTTAAATTAATCTTAACAAACTTAACTTAACTTAACAAAAATTGTTAAGGTGTTCAAAATAAATAATTGTAAGTGTACGAGATAGAAAGATGGTTAAATAAGACAAGTTTTAGACAATTATGTTAGTAAATGGTGCTGGCAGATTCATTTTAACTAGTTTGGTGTTTTTAAATATCCATTATATATAGGGTATCTTTGAAAGGTCTGTGCAAAACACTAGCGAAAATTATTGAGGCTAAAATATGAGAACATAGCCCGATTTATTTGAATCCAGAAATTGATACTTTCAGAAATACAGGGTATTAAAGTTATAATTGTTTTAAGTTTTTTGTCTCTTCAGGGGAGCACTAATGAACCGGGAACAATATTTGTGGGAAACAACTGTCTATATAAAACACAAGTTCTGAGATATGTCGCCAGAGTTTTTCGATGACAGACTGAAAAACATTTTCACTTTGACATCGAAAAAGTCTATCTGTTTATTTTCCCTTTATCTGCCTGAAATAGAATATAGGCAACTTTCTAAACAAACTAATTCTACGGCAGAAACAATTTCCTACTGAAATTTCAATTTTTATAAGCATGTTTATTATGTAAATTTGTCTCTTTTTTTAAAGCAATAAAAATCGGTAAAATAAATTTTATGAAAATATGGATCACGTGCTCTCCGTGAATACTTTTTGTTTATGGAACACCTGTATATTTTTTTTTCAATTCATTTCTACTGACATCCACTTTGTGTAATTTTATTTCATGTTTTTTTTGCTTTTACCCCATAAAATATAATCATGTTGAATAAAACATTTTTCTTCTTCGTTTAAAATTTTCAGTGCAGTTAACTTAATACTTTTTTACATTACGAGTGCGTTTTTTCTAGTTCCAAAGCAATAAAATCTTAAATTCACGTTCATAACGAAACCTAAAGTTAAGAGAGCTCAAGTTGTAGTGCAAATGGGCATATAAAACATTCCATAAAACTCTTGATGATGCCGTTTAAATCTTTACTCTCCTAAAATCATTATCATACTGTGATTTTTATGACTTTTCCCTAAGTGCTATTGTCTAAAACTGCTTGAAATAATAAAACAATACTTTTTTTCTTGGTTAAAGATCAAAAAACAATAAAATAAACTGTATAGCCTGGAGTACATTGTGTCCCAATAAATGTAATTAAGTAAATCTTTTTAGAAACATGGAATAGCTTCAAAAATTATTTTAAATCGTTTGCTTAAAGTGGATTTGCCAGTGTTGTGCCCCTTCTTTGGTTTTATTTTTACTATCGATCAAACAGTAAAGGTTATTTTCAATATATTTCCTTGTTCCTTTTTTAACAAGTGATATTTATGATTGTTGTTTACCATTTGAATATTATTTAAATTTATAAAATAAATATCGATCAACAATGGATTTGTAGTACGGCATATAAATACAATAATATTAGAAAAAGTCTTTTAGTTCTCAACCAACTGAAAAAATCTTGTACTATAAGGGCAGACGTATTCTGTTCTAACACACTTCGAGATAAAGTCTATCTAAGATTGCAAAGATGCATCGGGCAAGGGTGGAAGCCTCTCCCATGATAGTGCACCACCATACTTGCAGATCAGTTCCGAACTCATTGATTAGTTAGAACAGGGTAGGCAAAGACACCTAAATTTAAAAAAAGTGAATTCTTTAAGCAACTTATATCAGACTAAATGTAAAGTCTGATACAAGCAGCGCCATCTCCCAGCATTCCACGCAATTTAAAGATTGCAGAGACCTATATGCTATATACCAGCGGTGAATTTAATATACTTGCAGTGGAATGTGTAAATACATTCATAAGGACAGGCGTACTCTTTTCTAACACAGTTAGAGAAAAAGCACTATCTCAGATTGTCTTTGTCTCCAGCCCTATTAGAAAACAGTGCGACTATCCTATAGTATAAGGTTTTTTCAGTTGGTTAAGAACTAAAATAGTTTCTCTAATATAAATGTATTTGTTTTTACCGCTGGTATACATTAAAATTACACTGGACTCTGCTACTTCAAATAAGATGTTGGAAAGCTGTATTATTGGTACTAAATGATACTTATTAACTTTGGCACCTTTGCCAATAAACAAGAAAACTGCCCTAGTGACTTAAGCGAGAACACAGAACTATTCGAAAACAATTCACTCTTTATTACTACTGTTCGAGTGGTATGAACGAGAGAAATACAGCCAGTGTGGCGTCTTGCACTGTATGGACCCTACAACAACTAAACTGCAACTCAACACTAACCGGCGAAATAGTACTACCGCTAAGCTACATCGTTGTACAGCAACTACACTACTTACTCTTGTGTCTTTGGCAGTCGGCATTTTTCAAAGTTAAAGAAGATAATGGCAGTCTCTGGGCGACATATTATTTTCATTTTACTAATTTAAAATAGGTTGCGTTTTCGCAACAACCTTAATTGTTTTTATTTAAAAATTGTAAACTGAATAAACAAAAATGGGTTTTGGTAGTGTACTGAGTTAATTTCCACTGAAAAGTTAAGGAAGTAACTGGAACAAATAGAACAACAGCATTGCCCTCAATAAGAAATAGACAAGGAAGACCGATATTAGATACCGACGAATTAAAAGAAGCTTGGAAGAATTATGCGGAGACTTTTTTCGGTGATCAACGAATAGATGCCCCGACGAATGACAGTGAAAACATGAGTGGTCCAAAAATTCTTGAATCTGAAGTCAGGTACGCAATAAACTGTATGAAGAATAGTAAAAGTGCAGGTCACGACGATATATGTGTAGAAGATTTAAAGCAAGTCGATATTAAACAACTTACATATCTCTTTAACGTGATATATAACTCTGGGCAAATCCCAGTGGATTGGTTAAAGTCTACGTTTATTGCTATCCCAAAGAAAGCAAACCCCAAGAACTGCGAAGGCTGTAGACTCACAAGCTTGATGAGTCACGCTCTTAAAACCTTCTTTCGAGTAATTCATTCAAGAATATACAGAAAGTGTGAGGATATGAGTGGCGACACACAGTTTGGTTTTATCAAGGAGCTTGCCACACAGAAGCTCTCTTCTCAATAAAATTACTTATGCAATAAATAAAAGAACTTTATTGGCAACAGTTAGCCGAGATCCCTTTAATATACTGAAGAGAGTCTGGCCGAGATGTGTACTGTCGCCTGTTCTGTTTAATATTTACGTTGAGAAAATATTTCAGTTAGCATTAGAAAATGAAACGCAAGGTATCAAAGTCAATGGCATCACAATAAACCATACTCGTTATGCAGATGATACTGCAGTCTTAGCGAACAACTTTGAAGATTTCCAGTCAATATTAAAAAAACTCAGTGTGCGGTGAATAGTTCGGGCTACATATTAATACTGCCAAAACAAAAATGATGGTGATTAATAGGCATTAGTATATCACTCCTCTTAACATCAACGGGGAAAATATTGGAGGGGTCGCACGGTTCATGTAACTTGGCGCTACTCTGAATGAATAGTGGGAATGTGACAAAGAAGTGAAGGGAAAAATTGGTCGTGCAAAAACAACTTTCTTTAAACTTAAGAATTTTCTCCTTAACAGAAATATACCACTACACACTCGAGTACGTGTGGTTCAGTGTTATGTATGGCCTATTGTACTATATGGTGCTGAAACTTGGTCACTTAAGGCTGGGACACTGAATCGGATCGAAACTTTTGAATTGTGGACACTCCGCCGACTACTGCGTATCCCTTGGACTGCTCTATAACGAATGATGGAGTTTTACGAGTAGTTGGCGTAGAAAGACAACTGATAGACACTGTAAAACAACGCAAAGTGTCATATCTAGGGCATATATTAAGAGGACCTCGCTACTTCATATCAAAGCTTATACTATAGGAAAAAATTGAAGGCAGGCGGGGGCCCGGTCGAAAACAACACTCTTGGCTCTGCAATATAAGAAACTGGTGTGGTATATCAGACGCAGCAATCATATTTAGACAGGCTGAGGAGGATATTCTAGTTATAATGTGACCATGAGATGGACAAATGATCTCCGACGTGTGGCATGGCACATGGCGTCCGAAAAAGAAGAAGTAAATAAATAAAATATGACCATAAGTATAATACAACAATATCACTCTTCACATTCTTTTAAATAAATTTTTGAAATATACGAATATTAGAATTATGTTCCTGTAAACGCAAAATAATATTTAAAAACATGTTGTAAGATACTAAATATGATAGATACGGATCATTATATTTATCTGCAATATTAAAATTTAGATAAAAATGTTATAGGATGATATTTTGTGATTTTGTTGCAAAAATTTATTAAATAAAATTGTTCAAGAATGTATGAACACCTTGTATAGACCAATATTATTTTGAATATTAGTAAAATAATTGGTAAATACTATTAGCATAATGTGCTGTAGAGTCTCGTAAGCGACAGCACTATTGTAAAGCTATTGTAAAGTAAATATTGGGGTGATTAGGACAGCTTTCCGAAGTTTATTTGACATGGCTGCTCTGTAGTACTTGAATTAGCTTAAATTTATTATGTGTCACCAACGTGATGTATTTTGTATAAAGATTAATAGCGGTGTGATATGGTTAAATACCACCAATTAAACTGATTTGCTTAATCGATAAACCTAATTAAACTTAAAAGAAACGTATAGAAAATCTTTTAAAAGAAAAGTTTTTTATTAACCTACGTAACTAGAAGAAAAAACTACTTTTTTCCTAATCAATATGATAATAAGAAAGAATAAATGGCAAGCTTCAATATTGAAAAGTTTTGGAAATAAAAATTACCAGTAGGTAAAATTGCTCGAATCAGTTGAAGATTTCGGTGACATGTAAAAGGTGATGCAGAGAAAGCCGCAGCGTAGGTTCAAACTTTGTGTGGTGCTAATAAACGGTACTGTGTGTTCATTGAAATTTTTCAACCGTTTTTAATTCCATAAAATATTTTATTATAAACAATATATTGGAATGGTTTACAGGATAAACATATTTTAATTTAATGTAAATTCAATTAGTCTCTTGTTAAATCGAGTAACTATACCTACACCATACGACTAAAATACAGAACGCTGATAGATACCGTTGGATTTAGTTGGTTTTGATACTAACTAACGGGTAGAGATTTTCAGCTTTAAAACAAACCCTCAGACTTAATATCAAATTTCAATGGATTTTAGTCGGATTTGGTTTTTGCTTTTAATTTTATTGGATTAAGTGCAATAAAACCTTTAAAATTACGTATCCTATTTATTTTTGATATAAGCAGAGATTACTCTGTTTAATTTGAAATCATTTTATTAGTGGGGCGGTGATATAAAATTTATCTAATTTAATTTAAGCAGAACAAAAAAATTAATAGAAGAACTGCTGTAGACTGTTTCTAAATATAATTAAACAGCAATTAATTTATTTCCGATCCTTTTTTTACGAAGATAGAAATATTAAGAAGTACTTGTTTTCTTAGGATTAAAAACTTATCGAATATTTCTTATTTTTAACATTTAGAATACGGTTTGATGGCCATGCGAATATTGTATCTGAAACCATCTATTTTTGTCGATTCAGCACCGAATGCAGGTAAGAACCGTCTATTTTTGTGAATTTGATTAGTCGTTTTAAACAACAATTCAAATTTATTTCATATTGTTTTTTTGCAGCCATAAACACAAAATTGTATTTATATCTTTTCTATATTATTTTAGATATCAGATTTAAGATTAGAGTTTAATTAATAATAATATTAAAAAATTCAAGCTAGATGAATGAATTGAATTACATATAACCATTTCCCACCCTACAGTTTTTCACTTTTCTATTTTCTGTGTGCAATTGTTGGTGACTGACTCTTTTCATCTACCACTCGTCGTAATCCTGCCTAGAGAATCCGATATAACACTGGATAAGATACACTTAATTTAAATTCAAAAAATATAGCGAAGAAGATAAATTATATAGCGGTCTCCCAGTAATGTATTTTAAAGCATTAAGTAAAATTTGGTAATGGTGATGTAAAAGAAACTGCAATTTTTAGTAATAATATGAATTTTTTAATTCTAGTTTCATTATTCATACTACTTTTAAGTAAATAATTACAGTAGCTTCAAATTATTTGCCATTCAAATGATATAAAAATAGCCATAGTGGCGCCCATCGACATTTTATCAATGCTATTGGTGGCGCCCAACATGGGGACAAATGGCTCCTAATTTTATAAGCTTAGTGCCAAAAATGGAGCATTCTATTCAACCATACTTTATATTTGATTACTTGGATCATTTGACTTTTGAATTTGAACCGTCTAGATTGAAACAAGATTGAAATTTTCTTTGTGTATATTACCCTACAACTTAAAAGTTACTGTTGCTATATTTTTGAATTTTTGAAATTTTAAATTACTTTCTGTTTTTTACAGGGATTGGTTTAGACTTTGTGATAAATCTTGTAATTGCCTTAAATATCCGATTTTTTTTGAGTGATCAATTCCATGTTATAAGGAATGAAGAAGCTTGTTGGGAGCACCTCATTAATATAAAGTTAGAAGCTTAGTAGGAAATAATAAAAGGTGCTATATTTTCGCTACAAAGACAATTCTTATATATATTGTATTTAAGAAACCTTACAAGTCTGATTTATAGTTTCTGATTTAATCGATTGTGGGCACAAATTGTTTTAAATGTCTTTGGTTGACTATTGTTGTGCCTTAGCTTGACTTTAAAGGTATATAAGATTCTGTGAAAGCGAACAATTTTTGAATATTAAATATTTAGCTTAATCAGTTACAACCAAGTTCAAACTTTTAATTCAGTTATTTTAGTTATCTCGAAGATTTGAAATATATTAAGAATCAAAACAAATCAATAGTCAAAAAAAAGTACTACTTAAAAATCAAAAATATATAATTTTATTTACAGGAATAACTACTATATAGATAATGGTAAGATATACAGGAAAGGACAAGCTGAGGATACTTTTAGGAACCTTTATATATAAAACGACAAGGACTTCATGTTAATACTAAACCTCAACAATAGAATAAATTTTAAGTTAAAATTATGAAATAATGCTAAATAAGTGACATTGAAAATGGACATCTAATTCTTTGTCTTATTCTGCGTTTTTTCTCCACGTCTACATATAGGGGACTAACAAAAAAATATTTATCATTAAAAGTGGTTGTATTGATTTCAAAATATTCTCCACGTGAAGATGGTGTTTACAAAACATGGTTTTTTTTACGTATTACACCTCTTGGTTGACTACGTAGTTTGTATTTCATGCATAAAAACAAAACTAAACCTTTTTGTATCAAATTAGGACTATATAACGGACAACACATCAATTTCATATCTTAAGTGTTCAAAAATGACTTGATTGATTATTTTTATAGTTTAGTTATCTCTTGATTAGGTTGATTTGTTCTGCCAAATTTAATAACAAATCTGTTAAAGGTGTTTTGTTTGAAGGTTATTCCTGTGGTGGGAGATCGGAATTATAAACTTGAGGTTTTCCTTTTTTACCTCTAATTGTTAATAAATTTTTGTTGTTCTTTCATATTTTGCACAAGCATACTGTTTCTTCCTAAATAAAAATAAATAAATCTTTTAGTGTTCACCCACAAGACGAAAATGTAAAGAGATTATCTACATACTTTCGGATTGATCTACGAAAAAAAATATTTTGTTTAACATTTTTCAATTGTATTAATTTTTACACATAAAATATAAATATAGGGTTGAAATTTTTGTTTAACTAAACCATTACAAAATTTATGCATGTATTTTATTCCTTTTAATTATGAAACAATTTGGAGAAACGAATTGGAGTGGTTAAATTTATATCTTAACATCAATTTCAAATCATAATGTAGATTAAAATCGGGCTAAGGCGAGGTTGTTTTGTAATTATTACCCCATTCACTCGCAATTTTGTTTTATAGTGGACGAGAAATCTAGGTTAAACTTAATCGTTTATTGTAACGTTTTCAATAATAGAACAGAACATTAATACCGATATTTGTAATTTATGAGGGTTTATATTTAAAACATTGTACTATAATGACTAATAGTTATATTTGTGCTAAAATAATTAAGAATAATTAGTGATTAAATATGTAAAAAAAGATTTCCTGCAGTACATAAACGAAACATTTTTGAATATATGCTCACATTTTGATGAATGATATACTCGTATGTTGGTAAAGCTGCCCTCTTCTAAAAAAGCATAATTTGATTCAACAAATTTTTAAATATTTTTGATTTGTTTGAAACGAGATATGGAAACAAACAAAAAACAGATTGAATTTTATCAAATATTCACAGATGGAAGTTTAGAATGCAGCTGAGCTGAACAACTATAAATTATACATGTGGGTAACCTGCGACCTTTAAAGGATTAAAAAATATAATAAAAATTATTGTTTTATGCATGGTATCCAGAAAAAGGAGGCCATATCTTTAATTATATATTCTTTGGGTTAGAATAGACAGGTCTTTTTTAAATTCTTGTTGTAACGAAGTAACTGATTTTGGAGCATGAATATAATTACCGGATTATATCTAAGTTATTACACTTCCGATGACTTTCGAAGCCTCCGTATAAGGCAAGACCGAGCTATATACCTCAGTACTCTATGCGCGATTCCCCCAAGCCGTCACTTACCGGCATAGCGGGAGTACAGAAGCACAGCTGAGCTGGCCATTAATTTTTTTTCTGAGAACTGCACTTTCTCCACCTGGCTGCAGAGACCAAACGGATCATCTGGGTCACCTGCCGGACCGCGCCTTCCTGTTATAGCAATGTAGGTGAGGCAGGGCTTGTCTGTATTTGGTGTTCTCAGCATCATCCTTATATCCTACCGCTATTGGTTGACATTGTCGAGGACCCTTATAAGTAGGGGCAATGTTATTCCATTCTACCGACGTTTTGAAGGCCCCTTACAAGCACGGGCAGCGTTGTTTTTTTCTTTCTGTCCTACCCTAACCTATACACGCCCGCGTTGCATGCCGTAAATTTTGTTATTTGGGTAATGGCCAGGAACGTGTTTAATTTCCAGGTATCCACCGCTGTCCGTCATGAAGGGCGCAGAACAACTGTCGCTGTTTGTCATGGCCAGGGTTACCGCCTCGACGTTACCGCCGACGTGTACAAAAGACGTTGCCTACCGCCAATCGATGTCGGAATATCTAATGTACCGTCGCCGGTCGAATTTTTAGAAACGCGTCGCGAGTTTAAGTACGAGGCGTCGTGAGTAGCGATGTGAATTTTAGTACGAGGCGTCGTGAATAGCACCGCAGACGTATAGTACGAGTCACCATAAATAGCACCGCGAATTTTAGTAGGAGGCAACGTGAATAGCATCGTGATGATACCGCCGGTTTGTTGTCGACTGTACTGCTGCTGCTCGAAAAGTACGAGATACTGTTAACAGCGTACATTCATACTCTTGCCCTCCATACCGTATATTTGTTTATATTGTTGTCAATCTTAGGTTGTAAGTTAGTTTTAGGCCATATTATTAAAAAGTATAGAATACAGGACAGGATATTTTAAAACTGTTTGTTTCAGTACCTAGATCCGTAGATTACTAGTGTTAGATTAAAAACGCGTCACATAACTTAGACATTTCTTAAGATAGCACATAGTTTGTAAAATATTAGTTAAAATAATAAACAAATAAAAAATGTATGGGAAGAGTGGCATGAAAGAGCCATGTTTTGAAAGTTAGAATTTTAAAATAGCAACACTAGCCAACTGTCATCCACAAATATTTGATATTTTACCCAAAATAATCGGCGCTAGTGCAACGTATTGACGATTTTGTTCTTATAAATTAAGTTTTTGAGATCATTTTATTTGTTTTCTGACGTTTATACGTACAAAACTAACAGCATTGTGATTACACTATAATTTTATGGATATATTAGATCTCCCAAAAATATAAATATTTTGCAGGCAAAGCTTTAATTTCGTACTAATTTTCGAGGTTATATTTTTTTGGAGAATATGTTTTGACAGACCTGGGCTACGGTGTAATGACCGGCTCTTTCAAGGCCTATTTTTAATAATATTTCAAGGCCTATATTTATTAAATATATGAACAATTAAATTATTTTATTTGGACATTTGATTAAAATAGAGTGTTTTTTTACTCAACAAAACAATGTCATTTGAAGTAGTGAAACCAAAGAAGCGTAAAAGACCGGCAGCATCTACAATAGAGAAAACTGTTAGTGAAGTGATCGAGAAAGACCAGTGTATAAATAATATTTCAAGAGATTACTTAGCTAAAATAATCTCAAGTGATAGATGTACCACTAAACAGGACTAAATAGGTATGATATTTAAATAGGCAGAAGCACGTTGATAAGAACCTAATTGTATTTTAAGTTCCCTTGTAATGACATTTTCCTAAACAATGATTGACCACCAAAAACTTTAATATGCGTCAATTTATTTAATATTAAAAAATTATTTGATTGGAATTTTCTCTTTCGTGATATTTCCGAAATATTTGGAATCATAATTTAAAATTAATTTAGAATTTAACGTGTCATATATACCCCAAAATGATTTATTACCTTACAGGCCGGCACTTGACCCATACATATCTAAAGCTAACGATAAAATCAATAGGGCGGAGTTTGCAATTTTTTGGTTTTAGAAAAGAGGCCTACAGCAATCGATAAGCCCTTTGAGCATTAGAAATAAAGGATCGGATGGATGAAGCTTTTTTTAACATATAATAAAATCGGTGAATTTGTATTGTATAAATAAGTAAGTAGAAGAGATTTATTTTACTAGCGGGAGTTAAATATTCCACGAAATAAAAAATAAATGAAATATTTATCATTGAAAATGGTTTTATGATTTTTCAAAATACTCTTAACGATGCTCAATAAACTTTTGCAATCGTTCGAGTCAATTCAAAAAGCGTGTTTGCCTCTGTGAAGATGGTATTCCCCAAAAAATGTTTTTTGAACGCATCAACCACCTCTTCTGGCATTGACCACAACTGTCATTGCGACTCTAATTGTTTAATTATTGGAATAGGATGTTATTGTCTTGACATTTATAAATGGACGTGATTTTAATCATACACTTAGTGCAAAACGCAAAATAGCACTTCCTGAAGTTCCTTCTACCCAAAAATAATATTGAACGCGCCATCTGTCGCTTAAAACTGATAAAATGTTAGCTCCTGGAAGGCTTAGTCTCTGTAGGTAGACTCTTCAGATTATCCAAATAAAACTCAATTATGAAATTTACTTTATCAATAATAATTTTTTAACATTATAGCTACTTATCAGTTTGTAAATACTAGTTCTCGGGCTGTAGTCACCAATAGATGGTCTCGGGCAAATAGAATATGTGAAAATAGCACAGCTCTTTGACGATTTACTATTTCTTAGGACGCATCATAGAAGCATGCAATTATCTTGTGTGTATTCGGTAAATGTAGCCAAAAGGGAAACAGACGCTACGCATTCGCCAACAAATGTATTCGGAGATATATGTACTTTCTCTACTATGGACGGCAAAGCTTCAAGAACATAACATAAGTCTTGCATAAAAACAAGGAACAAAAAACTGTTATAAGGCTTCAAAAACTATTAAAACAGCTTGCAAAAACTGAAGTAAATCTTGAATAAATGATTTCAGTTCTTTTAATGCTACAAAGGTAGTATAAAGATTTGAAATGAACTACTAAAATTCCGTAAATGCTGGATAAAAACTTGGAACTAGTTTAATGCTTTAAAAGCTGGATAAAACCTGAAACTACTTAATTGCTTTCAGTGCTGTATAAAAACCAGAAACTATTTAAACGTCGGAATCAATAATCTAATTTGTGAGGTTATGACGTGTACAAAGTAGGAATAATTTAATTTATTGAACTCGGCGATCGAAACGAAAAATATTGAGTATAGTTACATGATTTTGGTGTAGATTAATCAAATCACACAAAATAGTACACAGATGATCAACAATTTTGTTTTTTAACAATTCTACACTACTGCAAAAATGGTCAGTTTCTAAGCAAATGGGCGAATTCCCCAAAATGTCAAAATTAGACTTGTCAAGAAGCATATTTCAAATTAATTTTAAAACTACGTCCTAATTATTGGAAAAATATACACGACGTATTCATAAAATTTAATACCCAAAACTGTAACAGAAACAAGTAAGGAACTCTCGGACATGAAAATTGAAAATAGATAGCGATATATAAATCCAGTTAAATCGCGACTCCAGTTAAAACTGATGCCGATAGATGGCGAGAGGCATATAATCCCTTGTGAAATTGCAAATTTATATAAAACAAGTATAAAAGAAAAAAATGACATCGTATCAGGTTTGTTTTCCTCAATACACTACAAGCTTCCGACAAAGAAACAGTTGGCCAGTTTCTCCGGAAAAATACGCGTCAATTTGAGTTGAAGTCCTTCGTGTGTTAGCAGGTTTTGTTGGTCTTGGCTCATCTTGGAAGACCTATATGGCCTACTGGTTAACTTACTGGTTCTTAAGCACTTCTCCAAGACTCGTCATCTGTCGCAGTCTTATAAATGTTTCCTGAGACTCCGCGATCGTATTTTTAAATATTTCCTTTCATCAATCGACACCAGACTTTAATGAGCGGTTGTCAATTAAGAAATGACTTAATTTTACGGTATGTCACATGATGATCTCGTATTATCAGGTCACGCACAGCATTGATGGTTTCTAGCACTACAACCGAATTTGGACAAGTTTTACGCGACTCGTCCTTGAGTGAACGACGGCCACAGTTGATTTCAGTACAACAACAATACTCACGAGTTAATTATATTTTTTGGCCTTGATAAAATTTTGAAGTTATTGTAAACAACAAAAATAGCGTCCATATGTCAAAACATTCGGAGCACGTATACGGTTTAAAGAATCAAACTTCACAATGTATACATCACATGGCACTTTGCAACACTAATGCTGCCAGTTCCTGAAATAAAAATGGCAATCCTGGTAGAATAAAAACCTTTTATCTTATGCAATTGTTGACTTTATACATACATGTATTTGTTCCCATTCGAGAATCAAAGAATTTTTTTCAAGTAGGAATAAAAGAAAATATAACAAAGAGGAGATATATCAAGATCTAGCATTGTTGAGAATGCTTAGTTGACAGACCACCGCAATCAACAAAGGCTTGTGAGCCAAAATTGTTTACAGGAAATAACATTACGAAAAATTATACGGCTGTTTATTTTAAAGAATATTGAATAACCGATTGCAGACATTTTCAGTATTTGACAATAACTTCACTCATGTAGAAAATTTCACCAGTTATCCGAGACATTCATGTATTTTACCAATACAAATTACACTTTCCGTACTTCCAGCTTTAATTTCTATTTGATTACAACCAGATATAAACGTCAAACAATTGTAAATGAAACCACAGAATTCTGGCGAATTAAATTTATTCAGCAAAATCTGTTTTGACGATTAGGCGATAAATGATTTATTGCTACTATATTCTATTCTGCCAAAGAGTAGATACGTAATGATTTATAAATATAAATCCAACTCTGAAAAATATTTATCTGAGTCGTTCTGTAGAATATGGAGCTTTCAATAGAATATTACTAAATCAAAATACTTCAATACCTTTTTAAAGGCCAGTTACACCGTTCCATGCTCAGACATCCTCAACGAGTCAGGAACTAAATTCAGTGAGGTGTCAGCATTTAGAGCAGCTAGGAACCTAATAAAAATGATTGGGCGATGCCGATCTTTCTTACTCAGTAAGAATGCTAATTAGGAGATGATTTAATGTAGTCTAAAAGCATTTAGGATATGTGCAGCGAGATAATGGCAAGTAAAGAAAAGGAAGTTATATAAATCTTTCCGATATTTAAACAGATATGACATATTTATGGAATTAAAATTATAAGTATTGTTTTAACATAAATACATACTAGATTTGATATATATATATATATATATATATATATATATATATATATATATATATATATATATATATATATATATATACTGGCATGTTCTCCCTCCCGTACATCTTAGTTACCTATCAATAGAGATTGTTTTCACGACAAAAATATCATCACTCATGATACCGACTATACCATAATACTAAAAACAATTCGTAGTGATATTTTAATATATTTTTGACTCTCTCTTATAATTCATTATTTTGTTATAAACAGTTAAAATAAAAAAAATTGCGTTTTTTATAGTTTTTTGCTTATAAAATCAAAGCTAATGCAACAAACTCGACAGTCGATTCAATCGGAATATTAGTAACGGAGAAAAACAGGAAAATTCAGTGTTTCTTCAAAAATTCATAGGTTCGTCGGTTTTTATGTTGTGGCGTTGGCCCTTCGCAAAATAATAGTAATTTATATGTTCTTTATGCGTACCTAAAATAGTTGCTGACGGTTCATTAGGTTTTGCACAATTGCCATTTGAATTTTTAGTGCCTCAAAAAATCTGTGGAATACGTGAAAAATGCTAGCAAATATGAACGGAAACGTCCGATCGCGTGAAAGCAGAAGAGTTGTGGGGGTGACGCGGCTACTGACGGGAATCGTATGCAGATAGTATGCGATATTTTCTGATTGGCTTACTAGGAGGGCTGAATATTGTGTAGTCTGAGTCCATTTATGTAAAAATAAGAAAGCCCTTTTAACTTATTTGTTCGCCAAATAAAAACACTCATATTTATAAATGTTCATAGTGTACATTTTAATTTTTTTGATAGATAATTTATTGAGATATAGAAACAATAAGGCGAAAATGCTTTTAAAATATTAAGAAAATTATTAAATATTAAATTAATTTTAGAATTTTAGCTAGAGAAGGAATTATTAATTAAACGACAATACAAAAAAATGAAGAATCCAAAGAACTATTACTTTTATTGCAATATATGACTTTAATTCGATGAGTTAGGTTTTGGCTAATTATTCAGAATAGTTAAAAAAAATAATTATATGTTTTTTCACTAAAATACATGTGTACATTTTGATATATAGAAAACATGATATAAAACTGTACATAACATTATGTTGTCATTGTTAAACAATTTTAACTAAATTACTGAAAATGTATTAGAACTAGTGCATTTCATTTTTTTAACATCAGGCAACAATGTGAGGAGTTTCGTCACTTTTCTTACTCTTTTAGTACTCTCAGAGGTATTTTAATAAATTATTGTGTACAATTTTATACAAAATGTGCTCGTTTTAAAAATCTGTAAGTTATTTTACTGAAATTGCAAATATTAAGCATATAAAAAATACATGTAAAAAATATTTTGGAAAATCTTTGTGAAATCGTCAAAAAAAGAATTGGATTCGTGTGACTACCTCAAAAAATCTGTAAATATTTCATTGTTTACACCATTTCCAACAATTATATATCCCGTGTAATTTGTTACTGCAATCGAGGCTTCAATTTACTTAAACAAGTTTACATTGCAAAACCCTTCACTTTTAATTATCGAAAAAAGTATTCCCGTTTTTCTATAAGGGGTTAGGGGTAGTCAGTAAAAAAATTCGTTACCATCTCTTACGTACGACGCTTAGTTTTCGGGATAATTGATGTTAAATAATTGAAAAATGAAATTTTTGAATGTTAATAACTTTTGACTAAATGAACTGTTTTCAATTTTCTTGACAGCGATCGAAAGTTCGAATCAGTATCTACGAGTTACAATCAAATATCATATGAGAAAGCTAGACCTTAATTGTTTATTTAGATTATAAACAATTGACTTTCGGCCGTTATATGCGCAGTCTCGTGTGGCGCGCAGAAGGAAGCGTACTCACAGGCGCCTTGCGCCACCAAGCGCATATACTTAATACATCATGATCGAAATAAGCCTGTAATATAAATTTTTCAAATTGCATTACATTTTTTTATTATTTACATGCACTTTTTAGCAAATTTGGGTGGGTCCATATAAATTAAAGGGGCCATTACGGAGACTCTGGCCCCTGCACTATAAAAAAATTCTTCAGGCGGGCACTAGATTAACTACTAATTTGACGATTTTTTTTTCGATTTTAGATGAACCAGTAAAATACTAAGATGGTCAGCTCCAAGCACGATTTGTGGGACGGGGTTTAACAAATATGGCGATAACTTGGTTTACAATAAACATTTCTTTTCTTAATTTTTGTCAAATTGCGTTAAGACATACTAAAATAACTCTGTATTATTTGCTTTATAAAATAAATTAAACTACTGTCAGAAAAAAGTTATTAAATATATTTATTTTTTCACGCCGCTGACTATTCGCAACCCCATAAATCCCCAACTAACTAGGTGTCAAATAATTTAAAAAATATATTCCTTTTATCATAAAATTTTAAGTAGTGTATGCAAAATGTTAAACTAGTAGAAGCATGGTTTTAAAAATAATTATATACACATGAGGCCAAAGACATAAGGGTTTATAAACCATATATTTTATGTATATGGATTTTGCCTAATAAAGTGATAAAAATATTTATTACAATAAAGGCTTGATTACTGAATAAAATTTAAAGTTAATGTATTGAAAACAGTCGATAACAGAAAATTTATAACATTCCGATATTATACAAAGTATTTTATTTTAATGTGTATATCTCGCAAAAATGTTTGTATTAAATGTATTCAATATGTTTAGAATTAAAAATATAGTTCAAATATATACGGTTTAATTATATATGAGTTTTTTAAACCAATTATTTTCCATTTTCTCTTATTATACTTTTAAATGAAGGTGTTGTAATTTCGAATCGGAGACGATTTTCATATCCTATCGATACGGCTCCTTTATTAGAACTACCTTTCTATAAAAATAAATTTAAAGGTCCGTAAAATAAATCTTTAAGGGTCTTTTTTTCTAATGAAACAAAAAGTCAACTTAAAAAGTTTTTTTCGTTTAAAAGGAACTTTAGTTTTCCCAAGCTTGAACTTTTTATGTGTCACTTAGTGAAATTACAACTTTTCTTTATGTCCGACATCTTTCAAGTATCGTACGCGTCCAAAACGCTGATTCTTCTATATTCGAATTGAGAGTTTGCCAAAAACGATATATTATTTTTATAGTCAGGCGTATACCGTAAAAAGTGAAAAAATAATTTAAGCGTCTCCCCTATAAATTCTCTCATTTTGCCGTCCCCTTTTTTTGCTTTATGGTGATCAGTATAAAAATGATCCCTAAATTTTTGTAGCTTCCGACCATTGCAATAAATTTAAAGCATATACACATTTTTTTAGACTACAAAACTCGCATTTCATTTCTGTCAAATACAAAAAAGTCCTAAAATACTTTTTCCTTTTATGTTTGTTTACCGTTAAAAGGCTAAGTAAATAAAAGTGCTATTATACATTAGCATTTTGGAGAAAGCACACAAAAATAACATTGAATAAAATATATTACAAATTCCATTTTCATAAAAACATTTTAAATTAAGCTTACACACGTGAAATAATTTTATTATATGAAAATATTTTTAAAAAGTCATTATTTACATCTTTCATTTTCATTTACATCTTTATCCCCAACAAAATATATGATCCCTCTTAACCCTTTATATTTAATTTATTTTTATTAAAATAAACAACAAAACAAAGAAGTAAGGCATAAAATAAATTTTGCATTTTTGCAATGATTTGATAGTGCAATGCCCTGTATATATATATATATATATATATATATATATATATATATATATATATATATATATATATATATATATATATATATGCAGAAAAATTGTGTTTAACAATGCAGCTTGCACGTAGTTTAAATTGCTTGACATATGGTGCCTTTGCTCCATCGTCTTCTAGAATGGGGATGCTCTTTTACAGCTCTTCCCTCTGAGGAGTATCGGGACAAAAATTATTATAAATATTAACCTTAAAAAGTTAGGATAAATAAATAAAGTTTTCTGAATTATGAAAAAAATTCTAATTATATCCATTTAAATTATAAAATAAACTTGTCAAACAATAATAACTTACTGGAATCAAGGAGGTTTATCCTCGCTTTTTCCTCGAAAACACTACTGTAAGATTTACAAATTATGACAGTAATGATTATTCAAATTTTTTAAGCTCTACGGAGCATATATTCAAATAGAAGTAGTTATAGGTCACTGAAAACTCGCTAATTAAATAAGAAAATAAACGTGGTATGATTTCTTTAAGCTTAAAAACGGCTGCAGTTTTCTAAAAACCCTTGTCGTTACAGCATTTCTGACTCTGACAGGAAAAATCAAAAGAGTCCACTAAAACAATTTTTTTAAAAAGCCAACTTTGTTTGTAGTCATAGCGGCAAATAAAACGACTTTTGGTGGCGCTTATTTTACGGCAAGCAAAAAACAACTTCTTCTGCACTGGCTCAACACTTGTTAAACACAGGGCATAAGATAAATTTCTTAGAAACAAAAATGCTATCGAGAGGTGGGTGAAAACTTGTTCACAAGAGGTATAACGGAAGCCATCGAAATTGCAAAGAGGCCCAACAACTTAAATTAGCAGAGATGATAGCCAGCGATTGCCTAATTGTTGGAAAAATCCGCCAACGAAACATCAACCAGTAGTAGGTAGTAAAGAAATAGATCACAACTTGGCAACACGACCCTAAACACTGGCAACAGGGCCGATGACACGCAGCAGGTCTCGCAACCTGATTGGTCAGAACCATCCGGCCAACGAACGCGCCCCGCGTGCACACGGGACTGACAGTACCCAAGTCGAAACTTTAGTTGCCTGACAATCCTGAGGGGGACTCAGCACATAGATGGGATACCGGAAAACCTTCGAATATACATCACACCCGTGAGAATATCCGACATAACATATACATCTATATATATATATATATATATATATATATATATATATATATATATATATATATATATATATATATATATATATATATATGAATTGTTTGGTTACTCAGGGTTTCAATCTGTTCGTTAAAAACTTATTGGGCATTTTCATGTGTGGCTCGTCTTGTTACTCGCTGGGAACGAACGAATAGAAATTCGGAATATATATATATATATATATATATATATATATATATATATATATATATATTACAAGTTCGTGAAGTATTCCGAATCGATTTGATGAATATCAATCAAATCGGCTCAGTCTGACTGTCTAGAAAAGAAAATGCTTATAAAAAGGCACCAAAAGAAATCGCGTGATCTTGGGCTAAGTAAATAACGAAATTAAGTGTTTACTTCTTTTATGCCATTATATGTCACGACACTTTAATCACATATTTATCGACGAAAGCTGAGTGAGATTAAGAATGAAATTTGAAGACAATGTATCTCGAAAATTACTTTCGTTACTCAAAATATGGCGAAATTAAAACAAAAAATTTCATTTAATCTCTTTCTATTTTAATTCTAATCCAATTTCTATTTAATCTCTTTGCTATTTATTATTACCAACTATATACATTCGATATAATACAAGAGCATCATTAATCATTGAAACAGTTTTATTTTCATTATAATAATGACAATATGGTGTAGACAATATACAACTATTTATTTATCATGGATTATTAAGTAAGTAATTGCAAAAAGGTTAACATACAGGGTGTCACACAACAAAGTGCCGCGATTGATTTTTCGGAAAATAGACTTTGAAAAGTGTTTTTACTTTGACAGAGCCAATTCGGCTAAAATATTTTCAAGATGGTTATACCGGAAGTTGATGCCTTCTTGCTCATTTTCAATATAACACGATATATGTTGTTTCGTTTTAAGATTCTATGCAAAATTGTAAGTATAATGTCTTGTAACTAAGTCTAACTGTTTATGACATATTTTAAATTTTATGTCGTAAATGATGGTTGCAGGTTTAAACATAATAATCAATTCCTTCTATATACAAGCTTTTATTATTTAATTGCAGTTGGTTTCCTTCTAGAAGGATATTTATTTTAGTGGACTGTGTTGGTGTTCTGATAATAAATAAAGAAAGGATGATCAAAAATTAACAATAAATATTACCTTGAAAAAATCAAGAACCTTATTTAACATTAAAACTAAGGGTGAATTTGTATAAGGTTGCCTATTTCAAAAATTTATAGGTTTTTTATAGTGTAAAAATTCTAGACGGTCTACCTACATAGTTCATCATGGATGGCCGGTCTAACTGAATTTGGAGATAACCTTTCGAATGGGTCCCTTACTGTTGCCATAGAGTCCTTCATCGTAGTCACTGAGTTAGAATAAAAGATGTCTTATATACATATATATATATATATATATATATATATATATATATATATATATATATATATATATATATATAGATATATGTAATATAAAATAATTTAAGATAAACAATCAAATCAGGAGAATGAAGAAACCACAGAAAAGGTCCATTGTTGGCAATACCCTTGTCATAATGGTAATTGTGTGGTGGGACGCCATCGTGTTGGTAAAAAAATTTACCTGTGTTCCTCCGGAGGTAAACTGCTTAAGTATTGGTTGTCTTAAAATGGAGACATCATTTGCTTTTTACTTATTAATGAATTACCTTTTAAGTTTTCTTCATAAAAATGTAATTTAACTATTCCATCACTTCTTACAGCACAAAATACATTAAATTGTCAGGTTTCTTTAAAATTCCGCAATTTTAGTTGATTGAGGATTTAAATCACTCCAAAAATGGGAATTGTGTTTGTTAAAAAGGCCATTTTTCGTAAATTTTGCTTCAAGTCGTCTTGTATCGTCACTGTGTTGAACCTAAGATAGCAAATAAGGGTGGAAGTTGTGTTTCAATAGAATTCTATGTATTGAGCTATTGGAAATTCCTGTTTGTAGAATTACTTGTCTTAACGATGGCATACAATATGCCGCAAAATATCCCATAATTGCAATTTAGACTTTTTCATCATTCTTGCCTTAACAGTACCAAAATTTTTGAAATTTTCCAACATTCGTTTGGCTGCTATTCGCCATATTGGGGAAAGTTCACTTATAACAACAGTGAATACGCTGTTGCTGTAGGAATATTGTACCCGCTAAATATAATTGGTTATCTCTAACTGATAAGGGTAGAATCAATTTGCATAGCTTTCCGAATTTGTTTCGACATAAACAGTTAAAGGAAACGCATAGTAGAAAAATATAAAATGACAGTAATATGTTTTAAACTCACTCGACTCATCCAATTCCTGTCAATTGGTTATAATCTTTGGATGTCATCAAAATATATAGATTAAAAAATTTTATTATATTTCTTTTGTTAAAAATAACTCGTCATTAAAAAAAAAGCAATTTGTTTTGACGCACTGTTTCTTCAAAACGTTTTATTTTTTCAAAAAACAGTTCAAATGTTAATTAGGTGTTACCCAGTTATTTTTCGTATTTTCTAATTTTTAATTAAAATATCCTTAGACAGTTGAATATGTCTCGCAAATTTCAAGTAAATTTGGGATTATGAACATACAGAATTATTACATGAAACTGTGTTGATATCTTAATAGTCGTCAATGTTCTTCTACGGCTAGGTATGATTACGGCTTGATACATAAACACTTGCGTCCCTATGTTCATAACAGCCTAGTATCTTATTTTTAAACATTTAAATCTAACATAATTATTTTCATCAACACAACTTCAGGAATACCAATAAGTAAGATGTTTGAAACTTATATTTAAATAGGTAACATTAAATTTTGTATTCATATAATGTTAAATGCAACATTTTATTTAAGCTTTGGTAAACCCCATAATACACTACAATTAACTAAATATTATGATTTACAAGCCAAACGGCTTCGCACTCCCTCCAGGGATTATTCACTCGTACCAGGCATACCAAGACACCAAAAATATGAAGCTCTGTGGGAATCCTTTCCATGTTATCGGGTCCTAGGTGACGTTGTCTGCTGTATTTCCTACGAACTTTCGGACGGTTCGCGCGGTTACTAGGAGAATTGGTTTCTGCATCGGCTTATACAGATGCTCACTAAGGCCCAGTCCCTTGATGTTCTGCAGGAGACTCTATGGTATCACTCCAGTTGTTGACAGTATTATGGGAACCGTTTGGACGCTGTTTATTGCCCATTGTCTTCGGATTTGCACCTCCAGATCTCTGTATTTGGCGATCTTCTCGTTGTATTTTAGCCTTAAGTTAAATAAATATTATTATAATTATAATTTATTAAGACATACAAATATGAACCCTACAGACCAACGAACGAGGTCCTTCAGCATAAAAACGGTATTTAGTACATTTAATCTTCAAGCCTCTACAAATCTTTACAAAATAAAAAAAATATGTTAAAGGTTGATTCAAATGAAAAATTGATTTTTATAATATGTCAAAAAGTGCTAGACTTAGATATAGGATATTATACATGAAATAAGTATATAATTTTGCGAAAAATCTAAAAATGAAATAATATAAAGAGTGTTTTATTTAAAATAAGCTAGAAAGTATCAACTTCCGGTATAACCAGAAGTTCTGCCATCTTTAAACCATTTTAGCTTAAACTGAAAAAATTTGAAAAATTTTCCGAGAACTTGATCGTGGCAATTCGTTGTGGGACACACTGTATATTCTGTAAATGTGAATTTCTTACTAAAATTAATTTTAATTTCATCTTAAATAATTAAATTTTTCAATGAATATATTATTTTTAATTGTAGCTTGCTTACTTTTATAGGTGAATACTGTTGTGGAAAATGTAAAAACTTTTCTGCCAAGCGCGATTTTTTTTAGTAAACTGAAAAGAAAGCGAAATAAATGGAAAATAAAAACTTTTTGTTTGTCCAGATTTTCAGAAACAAATACAATTTTATCCAGTGGGCGTCGAACGTGTCAGAGATTGAAATAAATTAATATTAGAAAATACAAATGTAAGATTTCTTTTTGTTCAGAGTAAAGAAAAAACTGATTTAAATAAGTACACATTCTGGGAATCGAATAAGGCCATTGATTTGACTACATTATCTAAATAATTAATTCATAAAGAGTCGTTGAAATTCTTGTTGATCAATATTTTTCTTACTTTTGTTATTCACATTTGATGAAATATCGGAAAAACTAAATATAAATACAAAAAATTATGGTATGGAGCTCTGCACAGGTCTCAATTAAAAACACAAAAGTCAAATAACGGTAGCGAAGAAAACAGCTTTTCAACGAATACAATTATATAATCTATTATCGATTTTTTTAGACAAAGTTTATTGTTTTTTAACTTTCATGAATAGTTTTTGCATAAGATCCAATTTTGTTTGGAAAGTTAAATTGCATGACGAAGCACAAAAAGATTTAAACTTATAATATATATGATGAAGGGAGTAAAATTTCTTGAAAGCTAGACTAACAAAAAATAGTTTTTTTTTCTGGCCAACCATGCTTTTGACTGTAGCCCCATAAAAGTGCCTTAAACCTTTCGGTTTTTTTGGCTTCCAGTCATGAGACTCCTCTTTAAATATACAAGCACGAGCCAAAGTATTAGGCACCCTACAAAACTGGTAGTTTTGGAGTAATTTAACATAGGACAAGTAAATAAAACAGATATTATAACTTAAATGATTTATTATATTAAAGTAATTAATATTTGGTCGGTCCACCTTTTAATTTAATAACAGCAGCCATTCTTTTCGGCTTAAAACATTCATCTACAAATAACTGTTTTCAGTCATGCCTTAAAGAGGCTAGTAGTGTTTATTTACTAGTTACAGAGTGTCTTCGGATCTTTTCTGCACACTCACAGATTTGTCTTTTGCTTCAGATAAAGTTGCAGCGATAATTTTTTTCAATTTTAAACCCCATTTTTAATTTCAGAACTAGAAAGGGCACATTTTAAACGTAAATAATGATAGTTACATAATGAAATTGTCAAGAAAAATTACTGTCAAACTTTAAAATGTAAAAAAATGTTGTTACTCTAAAAATAATCTGAAAATAGCAAAATCGATGAATAAATTCACATTGTCGATGACATTTGTGGTCATGGTTCGTACTTCTTGACGTATTCGAACTTTTAAGTCTTATAAATTGTCAGGCTGGGTCAAGCATGCTTTAGTTTTCAAGTATCCCCGCAAGAGATAATGAAGTGGGGTTAAATCTGGTGACCTGGCTGACCACTTTATTGTACCTCTTCTGCCTATACAACTATTCGGAAAAATCTGATCTAAATAAGCACGAACAGGGACAGCGTACTGGGGAGGCATTTTGTTAGAAAAAAAGGTCACGCTGAAATATGCCGGGTTCTTGTGGGTCTGGATCCAAAGCTACTAGTGCAGGAATGAGGCCGTTTTGAAGAAACTCCAAATATCTCGCCCCAGTTAAAAAGATAAGAACCTAGGAACTTTGCCGCAACTCGGCTTACCATGCTTTGGCTTATAGATTGCCGAACAGGGTGAATTGCATCAAATAACTCAACTATCTCTCTTAGTATGACCCTTCTATCTCCAAACCCATCAAGCATAATTCAATACTTTCACATTCCGTTAATTTAATCATTTTTCCATGAAATATCAATAAAGTTATACAAATGTTAGAACACACTTGTTTCGCCTACCAAGAATGTTATTTAAGATATTCTTCTTCTTCTTCTTTCTCAGCCCATTGACGTCCACTCCTGGACATAAGCCTCTCCGATGATCCTCCACTGGGATCTGTCTCTCGCCTTCTGGAGTCAGTCTTTTCCAGCAAACTGTCTTATAACATCTACCCATCTGCTTTGTGGCCTGCCACGATTTCGGTTCGTTTCTCGCGGTCGCCATTGCAGTAGTTTACTCGTCCACCTATCGGGCTGTTGTCTAGCTATGTGCCCCGCCCATTGCCACTTTAGTCGTGATATGCGTTCAATGACATCATTTACTTTGGTTCTTGATCTTATTACTTGATTTCGTATTTTATCCCGTAAGATATTCCTAACATTTGTCTCTTCATGGAGCGTTGAGTGACTCGGAGCCTATTTGCGTTTTGTTTGGTTAGTCTTATCGTTTCCATGCTGTAAGTAGCAACAGGCAAGACACACGTGTTATACACTTTCCGTTTAAGGTTGATTGGTGTGTTTCTATCTCTTAATACGTACTGCAACTTTACAAAGGCAGCCCCTATTCTCCTTGTTATTTCCGCCGTCTGACTTTCTTTGCCCAGTGTCATGACGTGGCCTAAATAGATGTACTCTTGGACATTACAAAATACTAATATCTAATGTCAAAATTGACTTTTTCCGATATTGGAAATAAAAAACTTTGTAAACAATTTTAATATCATTAATGTTATTACAATAGGCAGGCTAGTCCATTTTTTCTGAATTCAAAGCTCTAGAGGAGGAAAGGGCGATGGCTCCCTCCCCCTTGTATCCATGGTTATCCATTTAAAAAATGGAAATAAATTGAAAATATCGATATTTAAATAATAATTTTGGACATTCTGTATAAAGAAACAAACATTGGACTACTGTGAGATAAACGTCTTACAAATTTTTACAAAAAAATAATGAAACATATATTAAAACTTAAGTGAGATTCTCTTTTTCAAAAATGTTTAAAAATGTAATAAATAATTTGTCAAATTCCAATTTTAAGATCAAAAAGTTTTAAGAGAAAAAGAGGGTTTAAACCTTCAATTTTAATAAAAAAAAAAATATGGATACATTAAAAAAACATGCTTTTTGGTTTACTTCGTATAAGCTAAACTATTTTTAAAATGTTGTACCACTTTTATTCCCTTCATCTATTTAACGATATAGCCGCGATCGCATACTGAATACTACTAAATGGACATTCTGTATAGGAAATTCTAAGGTGATGATGACAGTAATGACTCATTCATCACCGTCTAACCAACCGTTGGAATGAAATTCGGAGAGTTTACATACACCTTTCCTGATGTAGACGCTCGACAAGAAAAGATTTTTAGAACTTAAGAAAGTGACATGTTTATATGCTGTTTTATAAAAGGATATATATTTAAATTTTCTCAGGCTGTAGATGTGAAATTTGACATGCAAATTTCTCATTAAAAATAAATAAGCAAATGCTTTAATGTTAGTTGTTAGCAAGAAGAGAAGGTAAGATGTTTTAGGGTATAAAATTCGGGAAATAAACTGCCTATTAAAAATAAACATGAGATTCAATTCAAATAGGGCTGGAAAAGCGGTATAAGATCTTTTTTCGAAGAATAATAGCTTTAAAAGGAAATAAACAAAAAATAGCAATAAAAACAGACGTTGCGAAGATGAAAACGAGGACGTTATAGGCTATGTTTTATTATTTTTTACTGGGATACTTTTAAAACAAAAAATTATTATTTTCTCGATAAGGTTTGGGTGGCAAGTAATAACCCGTTAAAATAGAGACTTCCCAACACCAATAAATAGTAGTAATAGCCTAAATGCCTTAACCGTTTATCAACAATCACGTGTTCAGTGTTTAGAGTTTAAATCGTCCAAAGCATCAATATCAGCGTTGCCACAGCTACGCCGAATGCACATGTTCATTAGTTATTCCAATCTATTACGGCAAAGTCTCATTTGACGGTCAACATTGGCAGATTAACCTGATTTTCAGATCGAAAGGCTATAAGCCTTTCTAACTCGGCTATCCTTAAGCGTTTAATTTAATGTCTAATTCGATAAATGATTTGACTTTTCGGTTTGAATTTAAGTTAAGGTTAATAGTAGAAAAACAAAATATTAAAAATTAGTATATTCGCTTCGTTTTAATACATGCTGAATATCAAAGTTCTTCTTAAAGATTTCAAGGTCTTTCAGGACCAGCGACATGGGTATCTAGATGGTCCAGAGCAGCATCATAAATTAGTTATCACGATTTGAGAGGAAAGTTTATTAAGCAAATAAAATGAGAAGACACAAAGTACGTATTATTAATATTCTAGCTATTCGACTACGTCAATTAAGCTACCTTCATTCCATTAAAAATACTTACTTCGGCTAACTTAAAACTTCTGCAATTAGCTCGTGCTTTTATACTTGTTATCAGCAACAAAGCGAGTTAAACTTAACTATAAAAATAAGGAAAAGACAAAAAATAAGTATAAATAAATACAAAACCAAAAAATGTTGTAAGGTCGTCCCCATAGGGAAGATCTAAATAAGGAGCAAATAAAAGCTCTGATGGAAAAAATGACGAAGTTTATAATAATCATGGTGAAAGAATATATAAAACAGGAAAAGAGAAATTATATATATATATATATATATATATATATATATATATATATTATTTTTCTTGAACCGTTATTTAGATATATTTTTCTTTCTCTTTTCTTGGGCATTCGGCTCGGCAGTGGAATAAAAATTAATTTATTTCCTCATAGATGGTTTATTTTTTTTTATAACGTTTCGACCTTATTTCTTAGTCTTCATCAGTGTTTTCTACAGTCAGCAGTTGTTTTACATGAAGATTAAAAATATTGTGGAACTTACCTAACAATATATATATATATATATATATATATATATATATATATATATATATATATGTATATATATATATATATGTATATATATATATATATATATATATATATATATATATATATATATATATATATATACAGTGCCTTCATTTCAAAACGAACCATCCTTAATAACTTTGTTAAATGGAAAAATTTAAAAAAAAGAAAAAACACGTCAATTTAGATATACAGGGGGAAGTTTAATTTTGCATTTGTTAAAAGTCTGTCAATCACCTCCTCACCTCCAGCTAACCTCACTTTGATATGTCAAATGGGAACCCCCACCTTGTGACACATCATTGTAAGCAGCATAAAATTGTCTATCCAACTGTATAAAAAAAATTAAATCGGTTGACGTACAAGCGAACAGTGTGCAAAAATGTCTTGTAATAATGCATAATATATCGGCCTCGAACTTTGGTATGTCAAATGATTACCCTATAGTGTGATACATCATTTTAAAGGGCATACTATCTCCTATTTAGCCAATAAAAAAAAACAAAATCTGTTGATGTACAAGCGAATAGTAAGAAAAGATGTGTGGTAATAATAGACACCTTATCACATTAAACTTTATTATGTCAAATGGCTACTTCATAGAGTAAAATATTATTTTAAATTTAAAATAAATATTTTTTTAAAATAATAAACAGTTAAAATATTTGCGAGAAAAAAACTAAGCCTGTTTTAAAATTCATCGCAAAATTCATTGCAGTCTAATCAATCTAGTGTATTTATTTCAATGATATTTTTTGCGGTACCTGATAGGTACAAAAAATCACTGCAATAAATAAAATTTTTAAGATCTTTAAACACCAGTTGTTTATTATTGTTAAAATTGTCATTGTGACGCCTAGTTCAAACGTGAATATAAATGGTGTATACGCTAGCCGAAAGAATAGAAATAATTTTTCTCTATGGAGCTGAAGATCGGTGCGCTCGTAGAACCGCCAGAGCATTTAACAAGAGGCATCAAGACAAAAACGTGGGCCATAAATATGTACTCGAATTGGTACGAAAGTTTGAAGAAACGGGATCCGTTTGTAATAAAAAATCTATTGAGAAAAGGGTTGTAGATGAAGCATGCCAAATCGAGGTACTAGGACAGTTTGCAATAGATCCAACTTTATCCATCTCAAAGGTCGCAGATTTAACCAACATTTCTGCTGGCTCTGTGCATAAAGTTTTAAAACAAAATAAGTTTTGATAGGAGAATTCAATTTTGCGAATTAATGTGCCAACGAATTGACGAGGACCCCCATTTACCTAAGAATATCTGCTTTAGTGATGAATCAACTTTTTTTCTAAATGGACTGGTTAACAGACATAACTGCAGATACTGGGATAATGAAAATCCGCACCTTTTCCGAGAAGGGCATACTCAATATCCCGAAAAAATTAACGTGTGGGCAGGAATTTATGGCAATGAAATCATCGGGCCATTTTTTTTGGAAGATAATTTAACTGGGCAAATTTATTTAAACCTTTTAGAAAACACAATATACCCTGCCATTGTGCAATCTTTAGAAAATCAAGTGGATGAAAATGCTGTTATGGTACTAAATGAAAATAATTTGCATTTCCAGCAAGATGGAGCTCCCCCGCACTACGCTTTGGCAATTCGAGAGTGGCTTGATGAACATTTTCCAGGGACGTGGATTGGCAGACGTGGTGCAATTGAATGGCCAGCACGGTCTCCAGACCTAACCCCTCTAGACTTTTTTCTTTGGGGGTATTTAAAAAGCAAGGTTTATAAAACCCCACCTGAAAATATTGACGATTTAAAAGATCGAATTGTTCGGGAATGTAGAGGAATTAGCAGAGAAACCCTTGCCAATGTTCGTGGGGAATTTCAAAATAGGCTTTTTTATTGTCTCGCTAATAACGGCGCACATTTTGAACATTTAATAAAATAATTTTCTTCAACTGAATAAAACTGAATAAACTGCTTATATTTAACACACATTTTTGCATCCTAATTGCCTATAACGTCTATTAACTTAATTTTTTTTGACATCGTTGGATAGCAGATCGTACGTCCTTTAAAATGATGTATCACACTATAGGGTAATCATTTGACATACCAAAGTTCGAGGCCGATATATTATGCATTATTACAAGACATTTTTGCACACTGTTCGCTTGTACGTCAACCGATTTAATTTTTTTTTATACGGTTGGATAGACAATTTTATGCTGCTTACAATGATGTGTCACAAGGTGGGGGTTCCCATTTGACATATCAAAGTGAGGTTAGCTGGAGTTGAGGAGGTGATTGACAGACTTTTAACAAATGCAAAATTAAACTTCCCCCTGTATATCTAAATTGACGTGTTTTTTCTTTTTTTTAAATTTTTCTATTTAAGAAAGTTATTAAGGATGGTTCGTTTTGAAATGAAGGCACTGTATATATATAGTATTAGCGATTAGTTTGCAATTTAATGAATCGAAAATAAATACTTTAAGCTACGCTTGCAATTGCAAAACAAATGCTATATGTATTATTTATGTATTATTTATATCAGTTTAGCGAAGCACAAATTACTATGTAAATGATATGCAAATTTTATTTATTTGAATTATTTATAAATCTATATCACGTTTTAGTAAAATTTTATTGAAACATCGAATACTTAGATTTATTTGTTAATTAATATAAAACGTTACAATTTTGCCACCTGCAGAGCATTCTAAACAGCTTTTATTTATTTTGGGTTTAAAATATACAACTAATTATTATAAAATTTACTTTATGCGACAGATTTAGCTTTAACAGAGCTCTACATTGTTCGCGTGTGCTTGTTTTAGCAAGTTTTTAGTGACGTGCTTTTGCCTGCTATCTTTTTCAAACGTTAATTGGTTCCAATTACTGTCTAAATTATATGCAATTGATAGATCGAATTGATTCGGATCACTTTTCGAATATCTAGCAATATAGGGGAATTCACAAAAGTAAAATAAATAAAATGCAATATAATATATGCCCTCAACATTGTTCGCGTGTGCTTGTTTTAACAAGTTTTTAGTGACGTGCTTTTGCCTGCTATCTTTTTCAAACGTTAATTGGTTCCAATTACTGTCTAAATTATATGCAATTGATAGGGGAATTCACAAAAGTAAAATAAATAAAATGCAATATAATATATGACCTGGTGTTACTTATGCCAAGGGATACCCGAATCCTACTGTATGTCACATGCCGATCTGACATTATCAGTTCACGTACTATGTAACTCGTCCGTTAGCGAACGACGACTACAAATGAAGTCACTAAACCAGCGATATATAGTGGTTTTAAAGGTGCTTTATCCCTATATAAAGAACTAAGTCCATAAGTGCACTCTTGTTGAGATAAATCAAGTCGAAATTTGAGAAAAATAATCGCAAGAAAATATATATTACAAATTCTGACCGAGATGAAATTTGAAAGTTACTGTACACAACACAAATAGCGTTCCTATATCTAAACGGTTTGATTACGTATATATATATATATATATATATATATATATATATATATATATATATATATATATATATATAATTTATTTTTGTATCTTAAACCTTTTGTATAAAAATAAATCTATCCATATCAATTGCATACCAAAGATCATAATTGAATTTATTTTTAAACATACACACAAAACTACTTTCAAGGTATGTACTATTTTATAATCTTCACTATTTTAACCTGTTTGTATTGTTTTAAATTTTAAACTTTAAGACTATTTTAAAATCTGTTTTGTTTTTATTAATTTTAATTAAATTAAAAATATAAAAGTGTAATTACTGTGATATATGTTTATTATATAAAAAAAACTGTAATTTTTGTAGATGTAAAATAAATATACCTAGCTCTTTTGAAGAAGCTCACTATGTAGAGCGAAACGTCAGAAAGAAGATTATTGTCCTTTGTTTCTCTAATGGAAAAACATATACCCAAGAAAATAATAGAATATATATATATATATATATATATATATATATATATATATATATATATATATAAATATATACAGGGTGCGCTATCTTTTATGTTGGTATGTAAACATTGAATAACTTTGAAAAAAAAAACCGGTTTCTATATGAGATATTTTTTGAAATTTGGTTCTTTACAATTTATTGGAACTAGTTTTTCAATACTACATCGATCAAGTGGCCACCTTTATTATCCAAAGCAAAATGTGACCTTTTTGCTGCGTTTTCCATTACCTTTTCGAGCATTTCGAGTAGTATAGCAGTGATTTCGGCACGAATGTTTGCCTTGAGCTCGTCAATGGTCTGAGGCTTGCTAGCGTACACTTTGCTTTTTAAATAACTCCACAAAAAGAAGTCCGGAGCGGTCAAATCTGGAGATCTAGGTGGCCAGTCAATGTCGTCTCTTTTTGACATCAGACGTCCAGGGAATTTCCGTTGCAGAGACTGGATTGTTTGATCTGCAGTGTGGCATGGCGCACCATCTTGTTGAAACCAGTAAATATCAAAACATTTTTCACCCATTTGTGAGCAGACATAATGAGCCAACATCCACCGATATCGATTTACATCGACTGTTTCGTTTTCTTTGAAAAAAAATGGCCCAATGATGGTTTTGGCGCAAACATCGGCCCAAATAGTCACTTTTCGGTCATGCAATGGCGTTTCGTGAATCTCGTGTGGATTCTCCGTCCCCCAAATGCGGCAATTTTGCTTATTAATGCCGCCAGAGCATTCGAGCGAATGTTTGGCCATATTTCAAGCGACATGGACGGTCTGTCGGCAATATTATTTGTGTTAACTGCCCTTTATACGGAAACAAATGCAAATCGTCCTTCAAAATGCGCCGCAAAGTGGTTCCACTGACGCCAAAATGCTAAGCGCAGTGACGAAACGACACTTTTGGGTTTTGGTTGACCGCTTCAACCAGTTCATTGGAACGTCTTGGTTGTTGATGAACGGTACTCAACAAAATTCGAAACCAAACGACGAATAGTATTGTCATTTTTCAATGTATATTGTCACTATTTCGGCGCGTTGTTTCGGTGTAAAGCAATTCATGGTTAAAATTGTACTGAATTGACGTTTCAAAAACACGTATGGTAAATGTCAAAGTTATTCAATGTTTACATACCTACATAAAAGATGGTGCACCCTGTATATATATATATATATATATATATATGTATATATATATATATATATATATATATATATATATATATATATATATATATATATGGATTTTATAAGAAAGAAAAAAAAAACAATTTTTTGTTTTTATTGCTAATAAAAAATTAATAAATCATAGTAAAAAGTGCAAAACATAACATAATATTACAACGGATTGTTTTTAGTGTGAAAGTGTTTTTGTCACAGAATCAATTATTTTTTTTCTCTATTGGTCGATATGGAAGCATAACAGAAGCTATGTGGTAACATGAAAATTAATAAATTTTAAAATAATTATTAAATATAAACTCTAGCGTAATGTTTGGGTGTAAACATAACATAACAAAGCAATTCTAATAGGTTACGATTTAATATAAAACAGTAGTATATTTTGCGGTAACAAATATAACAATGTATGTTGATGCGTTATCGGTAAAATCAGATTTAACTACATAAATTTAATGTGCAGCTTTGAATAAACTCTCACAGCGTACACTGTATGTAATTTAGCACAATTATGGAGATCACATTAGTGGAAAATACCTCATAATTCAAATAATCGGTTATTAATCTCACGATAATATGTAATGACGACTTAATCTATCCCTCACAATATTAATAGGTAACTTTTCAGCCCATTTGTTAATGAAATCATCATTTTAAATAACAGAATAAAAATCTATTTATTTACTATATAGATTTTGTAGTTTACCAATATTTTTTCAGTGGAGAGAAAACATAGCTTTTAAAATGTGAAGAAAATATCCTTGAAATTTACGAAAATCTTCACATTGATTAGCGTCTCCAAAAACCCGGTATTAATCTATGTTGAACAAAATGAATTTCTTGTAAGTTTTAATGATTTTTGGCCCTTATGTAAGCTGTACTAGATATGCCATCTTGAATTTCGTAAAATAAACTTTGGTTACTTCAATATTACGTCATAAGGAAATATTTTAAGCCCATATCCGATTGAGTCGACATTAAAATTGTTTTTCAACAAACATTCTCTTATTTGTAGCAGCCATATTGGGTCGCCGTTTTGAATTTGAACCACTTGCTATACGAAAGGGAGATGTCGTCATTTGTTCACATGAATTTTAGGCAGAGCTTTATTAAATTTAACGTGAATTGAGGTTAAATAAATTTCATTATTATTTTAGATAAAATCGCACTAAAATACCTATATTGTGGTAATTAATCTGGCTTGCGGTTTTTAATATTCGGGATAATTCATATCAATCAACCATATCATATATATATATATATATATATATATATATATATATATATATATATATATATATATATATATATATATACCAGAAAAAGCCAGAGGTTTAAGGCACTTTTATTGGGCTGCAGTCAGAAGGATTTTTGGCCAGAAAAGAAAACCCTTTATGGTTAGTCTAGCTTTCGAGAAATTTTATTCCCTTCATCAGGACTTCTACAAAAGAATAACCTTCTTTAATTCTATTTTTATCAAATAAAAATAAAAAAAGACCTTCCAAAGCAGGGGCGGATCCACCTTCGTGTGTGTGTGTGTGTGTGTGTGTGTGTGTGTGTGTGTGTGTGTGTGGGGGGGGGGTGATATCACAAAAGTACAGTATGGCAAGCGAAAACAAGTTGTAGACGGGGGAGGAGGACACCAGCAACATTCCCATTTTTAGTGTAAAAAGCAGGGTCGGGTCTATTTTTCTAATCTGAAGTTCTTGGAGAGGGGGGAAGGAGCGATCACAAGGAAAAACAAGTTGCCGACAAGGGGGGGGGGATGGCTAGCAGCACACACATTCCTAGTATTAGAGGCAGAATCGAATCTATTTTCCTGAACTCAAAGCTCTTGGAGGGGGGGGCTATCGTAAGAAAAAAAAGTTGTCAACGGGGGAAGGGGAGTGCCAGCGGCATATACATTCCTAATATAAAAAGCAGAATCGGTTCTATTTTTCTGAACTCAAAACTCTTGGGAAGGGGGGGGGGGCGACCGCAAGCATACACATTCCTATACTCTATTCAAGAACTAGAGAGAGTAATAAAACTGTTACCGAAACCTCCAATGTACCTGCTCCAGTGTAGCATGTAACCGAGGACTGCCGTAAACCTAATTATATTTAATTATATTTAAATATTATATGTTTTTATAAATTTACTGCAACAATAAAATTTCTGATAGTTCAATTTCATTTCTGTCAGTGAGCAAAGTACACCTTACAGTGTGTCCTTAGTGATTTTTCTTGTTTCTGCTTGTTTTTATATATTATTTGAGATTAGTGACATACCCAAAAGATATGGCTTCCACCTCTCTATTTATTCCAAAATCGTATAACATTGTTTCTTTAACGAAAAACGATGAATGTTTATTATGCCTTAAAATATCAATATCTAGATAATAATGTTAAAAACTCTGTTGAAATGTGTTCCAACAGGACAGGAGTTGGAAAATCTACTATGGACCGAATACTGAAGGAGAAAAAAACACTGGAACTGTTAGTACTCCCAAGCCATATTCGATCACAGGCAGACGAAAAACCTCGTTGGAAGAAGAGATGAAAACTGCAATAAAAAGAGTTATACATACATTTTATTATCAGAAATAGATCCCAATCGTCCACAAAATTCTAACTAAAATCAATGAAGATCGCAATTTACCTGAAACTAAAAGAGCTGAACTCTGGTATATGCTTAGAGAACTTAATTTTTGCTGGGAAAAAACAGATAGAAGATCTGTTCTTATAGATCGTCCGGAAACTGTCCGTTGGAGAAGGAAATATCTTTCTCAAGTAAAACGTAGAGTTGCTAGAAATAACACAACTTACAAGATTAGTAATTTGACTGAACTTCTGAAAGATTTTTTTTGTATAAAGTGGGAAAAATCCATATAATAAAAGAATAAAACAAAATGTGGAAAGTCGATCTCATGATCGGTGAGATAGAGGAACCAATTATAATTAATTTGAGCGAAGATAGCTTCACTGACTTTGATTAGGAATTAGATACGTAATGTTTAACAGTGTAAACACAATTTATTATTTAAGTTTTTGTTTTTGTATTTTATTGTTAAATATTGTTTATATGTATTTTTATTTTTTATATATTTTTATTTTAGTGTGTCCCACTCTTTAATTTTATATATATTTAATTCCAATTAGTCGTAAGTTTTATATTATTTTATTATTGTATTTGTGTCTTTTTCTTAAGCGTATAGAATTAACATGTTTATTTTATTTTTTTGGGGCTATCGGATTTCCATGTAATAAAGTAAATTAAATTAAGATATCAGTACAATAGAAATAAAAATAAGTAGGTCTAATTTTAACTCTAACATATAAAAACTAATTACAGTCGAATCCCTTTTTAGTGTTTAATTGTACTTCTGCAGATGGTTTACGGAATAAATAAACTGAAATGTCAAATGTCCTAAAAATGTTTTTAATTAATAATAAAACGACCGATAGTCCCAAAAATATTTTAGTATTATATGGACGAATTTATTTTTTATATGTTTAACTTTTTGTATTTTTGACAATGGGTGTTTTATTAGTTCAGGTTAGTTCAGGTTATAACTTAGAATTTTTTAAGAGACTAAAGCTACGTTTTAGTCTGAATATGCCTAAAACGGTTTCTATGACAAAATTCAAAAAATAATAAATATACAATTGTGATTTGTGTTAAATATATATGTTAAAATTATCTACATTTTGCAATGTATGTGAATTATTAAGAAATCATAAGAAATAAAATAATACTATAAAACTTTTTATTTTAAATTTATTACAGAAATAATATTCTATGCCATAAATACTTAGTGATAAAATAAATCTCTTTGCGACGCCTATGACAAGGATTAAAATCCTTTTTAACACTTCACACTTTCAAATATCTATTGTTATCCATCTCAAATAGTCCATTATTATAGACCGGTATTTTTGATTATAAAATTTCTAACCCATTCCTATGAAAAATATATGTGTCTAACAAATTTTGCCAAAGACATCGGACTAAAGAACACAGGCAGTTTGCGGAGAAAAAAAAAGGGTAAAAAATTATTTGATACTCGCTCTAGTTCTTGAATAAACTGTAGTATAAGAGGCAAAATCGGATCTATTTTCCTGAACTCAAAGCTCTTGGGGGGAGGGGGGCGATCGCCCCCCACCGCCTCGTTTGGATCCGCGCCTGTTGCAAAGTGGGTATATATGAAATGCCAGGTTTTGTTCAACAGATACAGTCATTAGCACTTAACACTAAGATCACATAATATGAAGGGAAATGTTATAAAAGGCCAAATTTATCTAATCAATTAAGAAACAAATTTTTTAGCATGTGGACGTCGATGAAACGCCATTTTAAATTAAAAAATGAATTTGACACTTGACAGTTGACGCTTAAAGTCCGTTTTAATAGGTAAAGTTTACACTGCCCAAGACAGTTAAGGGGAACGGAGATAACAGTTCTTGAAAAGTATTATGTTATTAAGCGGAAAAGCAATGAAAAATAAAAATTATGACTCAAATCGGTAAAAACAATCAAAGTGAAATGCAATTTAGATATCAAGAAAGGCGACTTCCACACCCAGTTGGACAAGTGTGATAGTAACATTCAGAACAGTAGCTAAAACTTATCCGACTGAGAAAGAACAATTTGGGGACCGATTTCCATTGATTTTTAGTTGTAATAAGTAATTGTATATTACGCTGAGGTTTTCTGTGTCTCCTCTTTTGTTCATGGAAAGTGGTTCGTTGTTTATGTGAACCATTTCTAGGAAAACTCTTTTATGAAAATTATTTTCTCTTGCTAGGATTTTCGGTCTCTCAAAGTTCATTATATGACCCTTATTTAGTACATGCTCTGCAAGAGCACAAGAAAAACAAGAATAAGTTCTTATTCTTATTTGGAATAATTTATTTTCGTGTTTTTTGTTTCTGTTAATTTTAATTTGTTCATTTAACGGTTAAAATATTTTTTCAAAACTTACATTTGTTTAAAACATATCCTTGTAAAGGCGTGTTTTTAATAAATAATGAAATATTACTGTAAGTTAAATATGTTTTTGCAAACAGATAGATTGGAAGAAAGGGTCTATTGAGTGGCTACGGAAGCATACAGACTCCTTTTGACCTTTTTTTGTGGGGTTACCTTAAAAGTAAAGTTTCCCAAACAAGCTAATTGACATACGAAATTTAAAGAATCTGATTTTTCAATAATTACTAGAGAACTAGTCATAAATGTTAAGAATGAATTTATAAATTGCTTTGGTTACTCTTTATTAACCAACGGAAGGCATTTTCAACATTTATTAAAAACGAGAAATTAATTGTTGTTACTATTTTATTTCGGGTTTTAATTGTTGATAAATCACTTCATTTAGATATAGGACATATAATGGAAAAAATGTTTAAAATTTTGCATGGAGTCTGAAAGTGTTTAAAAAATTTGGCGTCATTATTTAAAATATTAAAGTTAATTATAGAACAGCTTCTTTCGAGTTACCCTGTATGATTTAATGTATTGGAAGAAATTCGACATTTTCGGAAGATTTTTCAAAAAACCCAGCGTTTTTTAAATAATATATTTATTTCAGACTTTCTCTTTTGATGTCACTTCAGTGAAATTACACCACAATATAGAAAACCCAAAAGTCATACGTGCAAATAAAAAACAAAATTTATTTTAACACAACATGCATGAACACGCGATTATAATGCAGGCTGCATGATAGAAGCAGTGATGTTTACCGCAAAAAATGTTTTACAAAATAAAATGCAATTCATCCATAAAATTGAAAGACAATCAGTTTAGAGTGGTACAGAGGAATGCTGAAAGTTTCTGGTGGATACGTGAAACGCGTTGAGCATACATAAAACTCTCGGAAAGCGCTGGTTGTTTATATAGTGTTATGTGCTTTGCTGTGATTAAATATAAGCTCTACAAATCCAATATAAAATCGCTCCTATGCCCCGCAAAAAGTTTTTTAAGGTTAACTCAAGAAAAAGAATTATTTATAATAATTATAATCAATAAAATAGGAGTTGTAGAAATAATTGCACATAAATATAGTATATAAATCTAATAGAAACAACTTTTTTTTTTAATTTCATAAATTTTGACATTATCAATATTTATATCCTAAAAATGCCAATTTCCACAATTTCTGCTCCGCCACTATTGATATATATATATATATATATATATATATATATATATATATATATATATATATATATATATATATATATATATTTAGAAAAATATATTTTATCGTTGGTGATGCTAATTAATTTTAATATTTTAAAATATTTGTCAATTGAAGTCTGTTTCTTTTTGTAGGTTGTAAATAATACTTAATCTAAAAGCAAATAACAAAAAAAAATGTTTTTGAAAAAGCCTGCCACGACAGGCGAAACGTTAAACAGCCTTTAATGTCACAATAGAAAAAAACCTATACCTAAGAAATTAAAAAATCGTATTATCGAATGGTTTAAGGAGAGCCCCTAAAATGACTGCCCCCCCGTCCCAATATGGGACTCGTCAGGGCACCGCATTCGGTACAAACCATCATCTCGCCTTTGTATCCTATAAAGCTGAATTTAAAATTGAAAACAGCAAACACGACAAAGGCAACATCTCGATGGTTCACTTGATAATACAAGAATCACACAAATTAATAAAATTTGTAAAAACCGCCATGTGGTGGCGCGACGGTTAATTCAAACAGAAATCTATACAAGCGAGTATACGAAACGCCCTGCGCAAAGGATAGGGGTCGCATTATTCGGTACTAGGCAACCAGGCTTGCTGCTAATTTTGGTAACGAAAGCCACGTGTCGCACCAAACGATCCCCCTATGAGAGCACCGTTTAGTGTGTTTCAAAGTCAAACAAGTAAATAAATAAATAGATAAGTTATTGTCCGTGTAATATAAAAAGAAAAATAAAATAAAATCTTGTGTTAGCGGATGTGAAATTTGTCAATCTGCATTATTCTCGTGTTAAAAAGTGCGGAGCACTCGAAAGTATGGAAAGACTCCGGGTCTTTTTATATTACAGGAAAAATAACTTGTCTATTTATTTATTTACTTGTTTGGCTTTGAAACATATTAAACGGTGCTCTCATAGGGGGATCGTTTGGAGCTACACGTGGCTTTCGTTGCCTAGTTGCCTAGTACCGAATAATGCGACCCCTATCCTTTGGGCAGCGCGTTTCGTGTACTCGATTGTATAGATTTCTGTTTTAATTCACCGTCATGTTTGCTGTTTTTAATTTTAAATTCAGCTTTATAGGATGCAAGGGCCAGATGATGGTTTGTACCGAATGCGGTGGCCAGACTAGTCCAATATTGGGATATTGGGACGAAACAGCGCTGTCGCCATCTGTCGGACCCTGAATCTTTCCATACTTTGGAGTACTCCGCACTTTTTAACACGAGAATAATGCAGATTGACAAATTTCACGTCCGCTAAACCAATATTTTATTTTATTTGTCTTTATATATATATATATATATATATATATATATATATATATATATATATATATTGGGTTTAGGACAGTGGCGTAAATAACGTAGGCCCCACGGTGCGGGGGGGGGGGGCGTCAATTTAGGGGCTCCCTCAAGGGGCTTGATGGAAGTGAATAAATAAATAAGAAGGAACACGACGGGTGCATAACAGTAGGGCGCATTCAAAAATATGCGGGGGGGGGGGGGCGCACATGCTTTTAGTTACGCCACTAGTTTAGGAAGTTCGTTATAAATAGTTAAATTTCGACCGCTTAAAATAAATTATTACGTTTATATGACCAACATAAAAATTATTAAGAGTCATTTTCCCATAATAGTCCGGTAAAAGTTTTTAACAAAAGCCAGTTTCCTGTGTTTATCTCCCTTTAAAAAGACATCGTACTAAAAATGCAATAGAAAATTAGAGAATACTGCGATGAGAAAATTATATAATTCCTATTATTGCCGTGTAAAATTTTATAGCCTATATCCGTGAATAGCCTCAAGTCATAATTCTTACGAAAAATTGCTTTGATGGTCAATAAAAATACAAGCCCGTTCATTTCTGGCCAATAAAGTTTTATCCGAGAAATTTTTCAACCTTAATTATTGCTTAAATCAAAATAAGTGTTTAAAAGGTATATGTAGTATGTCAATATGGCGAATGAGGAGGTATGCATTTTAGAAAACTTTTTTTACACGAGCAGAATCATACATATATGAAAAATAATCTCTAGTGGTATCAAGAATTATATAGGTATGTAATTCCTGCAGCATTTGCAAAAAAAAACAGTAAATTATTACTGTCTTAATAGTAAGAAATTTGTGTAAAACCTTGGTGCTAATTGACAGGACTGATTCGTAAAATGGTGATTTGTTACATCAATAATTTACCAGTAGTAGGATATCATGTAGTATTTCATTCACCAGTCCCCTAAAATTATAATAGAGGAAGTTTTCTAGTTATTACTAAACCACTAATTGGAAATTGGAATCATCATCATGATCCTCTTTTAGGATAACAAGTTTTCTGTTTTGTTTTCTTTTAACTATTTTGTTAATACCAAATTCGCTGATTTGTGTGTTTTGAGTTTTGTGGCACTAGTTTGATCCAAATGGCTAGAAATTTTAATGATTTAAACTTTCATTTCTTCAATGTTTAAAATTAGCCTTTTAGATTCAACAGGTAGGAAGGTACTGCGTTTGTTATTTTAGGAAGAAATAGAATGCAGAAAGTCCCGGAATTGTCATCTTCATAAGCAGTTAGTTTCTTCGCTAACTTTAATAAATACAACAATACCAACATTAATTAGAAACAAGTAAACAAAATAAAAAGTATAAATGGTAGACAATAGTAACAAATACAAATAAATACGCAAATAAATGTAAATAATAGAAGAAATATACAAATAGGGAAATTAAAGGATTTGCAGGTGTACATATCTACCAAGATAAAGAAGAAAAAATCAGCAAATACGAGATGTGTCCCAAAAGTATCCGATTTGTGTTTTTTTTTTTCGTTATACGACAAGTAGTATCCTTCAAAGTAATCCCTATTTAGCTAAACAGCATCCTATCATCGGTGCTTTCAAGTGGTGAAGCAGTCCGTTTGGTTAAAGTTGTTTTGAGTACACTTGTCACATTCGTTTGATCGTCTGTATGTTGTCGAACCGGTGCCCTTTGAGAGGAATTTTTAATTTTGGGGATAGTCAAAAAACGCTTGAGCTATATGGGGATTGTATGGAGGCTGGAAAAGTTTCATGATGTTGTATTCTGCTAAAAAACTGTTGTATAAGAAGCGCCAAATGTGCTGGAGCATTGTCGTGGTATAAAAACTATTTGCTCATCTATCAAAAAGGGGACTGTTTTCTTCTCACAGCGTCATGCAAGCTTTTCAGAACATTAAGATAAAATTCCTGATTGATCGTTTGACCTCTTGGAGCATATTCGTGAGGCACAACATCTTAGTAATCGAAGAAAACAGCCTACAAATATATAACACTACTCTGACTTTACCATAAATTCACGATTCGTGACCGGTAGTGATTTTTTTAGCACATTATCAGCCTGAGTGACAACTTCCAAGTTGTCCTGAGCAACTTCAAATCGAAGCAATTTCTGCTCTAGTGTGAGCGGTTGTGGAATGAATTTTGCATCCATGTCAGTCATTCCTAAATTTTCCGTTTAAATTCTCGAAAATCAAGTTTTTGCAATGCCAAAATTCCTTTGTAATTCACGAACAATTAAACGCTGATTTTCTGCAACCGCAAGCAGCGCAGGCGCGACATTTTCTGGTGTTATGGTGCTCGAAGGTTGGCTAGAAAGTCCATTAATGTAAAGAAAAAATCGGCCATCTTTAAACCAGTTGTACCGCTCTTTGATATGTGTTTTCCCATACGCTAGGTTCCAAAGGCCTTATGCATTATTTCAATAGTTTTCGCATACATCTTTTCAATGTAAAGTAAAACTTCTTGCACATCTCTTCGTCATTTTCAGCGATAACAAAATTCGACGAACGTAAAAGATGCACTGTAAACAAAAATGCTATACGCGCGAACTAATACTGCCAATTGAGTCAGAGTAATCAGAGAATTCGTGAGGGGTCACTGGTTACGTTTGTACCCTACAGAGGTCGCTTGAATTTCATGGAGCGAAGTTTCAACGCAGGTCGGTTATTTTAGGACACAACTAGTATAATTTTTCTGTTAAAAAAATCCAGATTTAGACTGCAAAATACATATTTTTGTAGCATCTGTTCAAAATATCCAAGTGGCGCCAGTACAGATGATAAAGTCATCGCGGTGAGGGGGGGGGAGGGTTGAAAAAAGGACTTAAATTAGGTCAAGAGGGAAAATACTTCTTTACTTAAATTATGTCTATGTCTAAATTAATTTTAGTAATTATCAATTCGTCATTTATCATTAGCTTAAATTTTAGGAACGATAAGTTCTATTTTTTAAATTAACTGTTATACAATTTATTTGTTAGATATGATCGGACAAGGATTATATTAAAATTATGAATTATTATATTCAAGGTTCAAACTTGACTACAATATTAACATGATTCTAACGTGTTGTACGAAAGTAATATATTGCATATATTAAATTTTATTTGACATTACATGGAAGCTATTCCTTGAGAAAAAGCTGCAATAAGAGAAACTTTATAAAAATTTCTTCAAGATTGGAATTTAGTTTGAACATATTTGATTCGTTTTAAGATACTTCACTTGTATCATTCAACTGAGTAGATATATATGCAGTAAAAGAAATTTTTTCTTAAGAAATAGAAAATAAATTTATTGTAAAAATCGATATATTATCTCCATTTTATGCGAAATTATAAGTTTAAAAAACTAAAATTTAATGGTGTGGTAAAAACTAAAAAGTTTTATTGAGCTTTCTTATTCCTCAGAATTGTTTTCATTCGTAAAAATGTAGGGTGAATACATTTACGACCCTACTGAATTTTAAAATAAAAAAATAATGAATGAAAATTTATTTTTACTTATTGCTCTTTAACTTTTTAAATTACTTTTACAAATCTGCGTGTATATTTTTAATTCCACGTTTTTGTTATTATTTGAAATTATTTTGAAAAATTCAAGTAGTTAAAAAATAATAGTATATTTAAATTAAATAAACAACGTTTTCAAAAATAGTTATTCTATGAAGTTATCTTATACAGGGTCAAGAACAAATAAACTTTGCATCACGTGACCAAATTTTAATAGCCCTATTTCGATCTTGTAGAAAAACACACATTTAATATGGCACTACCTTAAACAAAATATGTCTAGAGTGAAGCATTGTCAAAACTAAGAAGTTCTATGTAGGTTGCGTTCAGTCTTATTTTGTAACAGTGGTGCAATTAACAAAAAATGGCTAAAAAATCTAAATTATCTTATAGAACTGAAATTTTGCATATAGGCTAAAAATTTAGAAAAACTTTCTTTAATAACTTTTTTCGATATCTTGAGATATAACTTCACTTTTGAATTTTTTTGAAAAAAAATTTAAATTTGACAGATAACGCTTATCACGTGACAACTATTTTTTGGTTAGTATTCATCTCGAGCGAAACAGAAATTTCGAAGCTATTAATAAAAAAACTCATATGATGCAGACTATATATATATATATATATATATATATATATATATATATATATATATATATATATATATATATATATACAGTAGTGGAAAAATGTATGGAAACTATTTTTATTTTGGTTTTAAAGTATTTACTTTCAGTTCAACAGTACAAATATCGTGTAAAAATATTCATTTATCATGCCAAAACACCTTTATTTTTCATGTGATTTTAAATAAAAAATTATGGATTTATTTAAAATGGGGACAAAAAAATAATTAATTGCAAATTATCTAAATGTTTCTAAAAGTGCCGTAACAAAAATAATACAAAAATATGATAGTCATGGTGATGTAAGAAATGCGCCTTAGTCGGAAAGACTTCGTAAAACTACTTCTCAAATCGATAAAACTATTTAAAGGATCTCAAAACTTGACTCCAGAAAAACATCCAGATAAATAAAAAACGAAATCTTGGTTTGGTGTTAAAGTGACAAGTAGAACGGTAAGCAATCGTTTACTTGATGGAGGTCTTTATGGAAGAGTTGCTGTTAAGAAGTCGCTTCTATCAAAGAAGAATAGGAAGGTCCGAATGAAGTTTGCTAGAGCTCATCTTTCTTGGTCTACAGAAAAATGGAATATGGTGCTTTGGAGTGACGAAAGCAAATTTTCACTATTTGGATCTGAAGGCAGGAAGCATGTAAGAAGACCGGTTGGCGCAAGATTCAAGGCAAAGTACCAAACTCCTAATGTGAAATATGGAGGAGGGAACATCATTATGTTGGGGATGATTCTCACGATCTGGGATAGGACCCATCATTCAAGTGCATGGACCGATTTCAATATAAAAAAATATTAGAAAATACAATACTTCCATTTGCAGAAGAAGAGGTGCCATTACGGTGGATATCTCAACAGGATAATGATCCGAAGTATTCGTCTAAAACAGTAAAACAAAGGTTTGGTGAGAAAAATATAACTGTACTTGAGTGGCCATCTCAATCCCCAGACTTAAACATCCTTGGGACGTCTTCTATCGCCGTATTCGAATGCATTTCGATATCAAAAATCAACAACAACTGTTTAATATCATTAAATCAGAGTGGGCGCAAATTCCTCCAGGAACTTCCCAAAAATTGTAATAAAACACAATTCATCCTATTCCACCACCCAGGTAGGCCACCATCTCGATGGTGGTGGAATAGGATGAATTGTGTTTTATTACAATTTATTCTAACTGTGCAACCTCTAACACAGAAAGGATATGATGGAGCGAAGTTTACATTCACTGTATACGGAGTTGCATATAGTTGTACGTTTGCTGAATGTGATTTCAGCACTACAACAGCATAATGTGGATATAACCACTGCCAATGCATCTCACACGGAGGAATCCGTGAAAGCCGTATAAAAATACATAAGCCATCCGACGAGAGGTCGGCGAAGCCGCGTTCAGTGTTGCATGCTTCCTTCCGATCTATCCTTTGCACAGCCAGGTGCATGTCGGTACCCTGATGAGTCTAGTGAGAGACGAAACATGTATCCCTGGCGTATCACTGTGGCGGGGAGGGTAAGCTTTGACTTTCTTCTCGGTATGGTGGTACAGGTAGGCCACCATCTCGAGGGTGGTGGAATAGGATGAATTGTGTTTTATTACAATTTATTCTAACTGTGCAACCTCTAACATAGAAAGGATATGATGGAGCGAAGTTTGCATTCACTGTTTCGCATTTTATTTCACTTACATACGGCGTTGCATATAGTTGTACGTTTGTTGAATGTGATTTCAGCACTATAACAGCATAATGTGAATATAACCACTGCTAATGCATCTCACACGTAGGAATCCGTGAAAGCCGTATAAACACACATATATATATATATATATATATATATATATATATATATATATATATATAACAATAAAATCTTAAAATGAAAAATTTATAATTAACACAAATGCCCAAAAAATTTTAATATTTAATCAGATCCATCGTAAAAACGACAACATCAGTTTAAGAAGCTGGGTGGCAAAAATGTAGCTAATAAAAAAACCTTTTAAAAGAAGTATCACTTGACCCCCCTTTCGATTTAAATTTTTGTGTGCTTGACACTGGAGTAAAGGGATAAAGCCTTATGTAACTTTTATGTAAAAATAGATTCCCCTCAGCAATTCTGTTTTACAATTTTTTACTAAAAACTTTTATCCCAAAATACATGGAGTGAAACGAAAAAATCAGATTTTAAATATGTATAAATAAAGTTCAGTGCATTTTATTCCTTTCAGATTCGGCATCGTCTAAGACAATTTTCTCGATATTCGGTTACCCTTTGAAAAGCGATTTTTTGTTAGGTCGCCTTATCGAGCTTATGTGTCGACACGCTTTTGTAACTAGGCTTATTACGCTTGCTGCTATAAAGCTTTCTGATTGGTGTAGCAATTTGTATTGTCGTTAGTCAGATCCCATTACCTATTTACGGAAATTCTTTTTTTTTGTTCCTTTTATACAGTTTGCAGTTACCGCTATAGATATAATTAAAGTTTTTTGTAAAATATTGATTTGTATCAAAGAAGTCGGTAGTTTAATGATGTAACTCTTATCAAATTTTTAGTAATGACATATTCTGAACATTTAAATAAGAGTATGACGTATATGAATCTTGCAATTAGTTTCATTATCAAGCTTGAAATCTCCGGGATACTTTCAGGGAAATTTTAGTTCTGAATCAAAAGATATTCTTTTTTAATAGAAGGGCTCATTAAAAAGACAAAAAAATATTGTATTTAAACTGTAAGAGCAGTGGATTTTACAAAAGTGATAATATTTTTTATTAAGTATTAATGTGATGAATAAACTTCATTTGCTTAATTAATAGTTTCATATTACCATGAATATCCAGCGTATCATCAGCAGAATAGTCGAAAATCTAATTTTGCAGAGGCAAGTTGAAGCACATCGCACTAATATTCGAAATAAAGCCTATAAACTTAAGGAAACGAATGACACATAGTACACAAAAATTGCAGCTCCAAAAATTCATCCTGTACTTCACTGGGAATGTCAACAATATCCAAAGGTACGTGAAATGTTTTTTTTTTAAATCAAAATTTCAGTAAAGAATAAAGAAATCTATTTATCTTATTTAAATGGTTGGTAATATGTATTATCCTTTCAGGCACAGAAAACGAAAACAATATATACAGGCGAAAAAATAAAAATGACTCTTAAAATACATATATCCCTTGGTATTAACTTCAGTCAATATGCCAAGGGATAATAATATCACATCTGTCAATTGATATTTCCTATCAACTATTAATCCTTTGCATAATCTTAGATATACAGAAATTCGTAACAATCAAATACTAACTAATGACGATATATGTATTCGCTTCAGGCGTGCTCTTGGAAGTGTATTGAATAACTGACGTGTCATTGATCAATTCACTGTTATCTAATAAATGATATACCTATGAATTAGTTATATCAGACGTACTAACATTATTAACAGTGAGCGTAAGTACACTTTCAATTCTAAATAATATGATTAAATCATAAATTGCAAAGATTTTATATTGAATAATTAAAATGTTCTTATTGTGATCATTATTTAAAATAAATATAGTCCCTAATAGTTAATTCGAAATTTTAGGGCCATTTTTGATTAACGTAAAATAGAATATTTATATTTTTCACAGTTCAAGGATTCGGAAAATTATTTATAAGTGGTTTTACAATGGAAAAATGAGTCAAAATTGTGCAAATACACTTTAATACTTCATACACTTCTCATTGTGTATTTGCTTTCTTTTTTAAATGCTAATAATCTGATTAAGTTACCTCTACAGACAACATTGCGGTGACCTAAAATATTCGTCAAGTTCTTGATGAGATTGAACCACAACTCTGTCAATAGGTAATTGATAATTTTGCAAAAAGAATGCCTAACTGCTTTTAGTGTGAATATAAAAATCTTTTTGAAAAAGTAAATACACTTTAATACATCATACACTTTTCATTATGTATTTGCTTACTTTTTAAATGCTAATTATCTGCTTAAGTTACCTCTAGAGACAACATTGCTGTGACCTAAAATATTTGTCAAGTTTTTGATGAAATTAAACCACAATTGTGTTTATAGGTAATTGAGAATTTTGCAAAAAGAACGCCTGTCTGCTTTTAGTGTAAATATAAAAATATTTTTGACAAAGTAAATACACATTAATATATAATTCACTTTTCATTGTGTATTTGCTTACTTTTTTAAATGCTAATAATCTGATTAAGTTACTTCTAGAGACAACATTGGGGTGACCTAAAATATTCGTCAAGTTCTTAATGAAATTGAACCACAATTCTGTCAATAGCTAATTGACAATTTTGCAAAAAGAATGTCTATCTGCTTTTAGTGTGAATATAAAAATCTCTTTGAAAAAGTAAATACACTTTAATACATCATACATTTTTCATTGTGTATTTGCTTACTTTCTTAAATGCTAACAAGTTGCCTCTAAAGACAGCTTTGCGGTGACCCCAAACCTTCGTCAAGTTACTGATGAATGCTTATAGTGTGAATATAAGAATCTTTTTGGTACAGTAAATACACTTTAATACTTCATACACTTTTTATTGTGTATTTGCTTACTTTTTTAAATGCTAACAATCTGATTAAACTGCATCTAAAAGCAATTTTGCGGTGATGCAAAATATTCGTCAAGTCACTGATGAAACTGAACCAAAATTGTGTCTATGGGTAATTGATAATTTTGCAAAAAAAAATGATCATTTGCTTATAGTGTGAATATAAGAATCTTTTTGGTACAGTAAATACACTTTAATACTTCATACACTTTTTACTGTGTATTTGCTTACTTTTTAAATGCTAACAATCTGATTAAATTCCATCCAAAAATAATTTTGCGGTGACACAAAACATTCGTCAAGTTATCAATGAATTGAACTAAAATTGTGTCAATGGGTAATTGACAATTTTTCAGAAAGAATAATCATTTAGCTTATAGTGAAAGTGTAAGCATCTTCTTGCGAAAGTAAATAAGCTTCAATATTTAATTGCATATTTGCTTACTTTTTTAAATGCTAACAATCTGATTAAGTTGCTTCTAAAGACAACCTTGTGATGTTCTTTGGCAGTTAAACTTTATCTTTTATAATTATTTGGTAAAAAACACTGGTGCTTGCTTATATATGAGTTTAAACTCGAAAAATAAATGAATAAAACACATATATTAAAATTACAGCAATACCGAATATTTTTCATTTTATGTTTAACTCCATAATGGATCTGGACTCACATAGGCTGTTAAAACCAAAAACGGTGAAACACGAACGAGAAAGTGCCTTTGTACACGTCAAGCGCCAGCGACAATCGTAAACCAACAGTACCGGTTTGACGCCGTTCTTATATTATGGTTTTTGCTCTGTGAAATATGTGCAATTTAAGCGGAATTATAGTGGAATAAGTGACTTATTTAACTGCATTTTGGGTGTTTTATTTGGTATAATGATTTCCATAAAGTGTATGCTTACATTTTTCCAAAATAAAGGTAAATAGAATTTTTAAGTTCGATTCTGCCAATGGTCAGCTGTAATGCGCATGCTGAAAAGTACGAGGTTATGTTTACGTCTGAAATTAACCATTTTTGGGAGTAAATACTGCTTATGGTTCAAGTTAGTTATTAGAATTGATTTTGGCATATTTTATTCCATTTAAAAAGGTTTTGTAGCCGTATGAAATAATTAATTTAAAGCTCTAATCGAGTTAGTTCAATACTGGTTTATTTGATATTGAACACGGAAAAATATTTTATTATTTGAAATGTGGTATAAATAGTGTTTGAAAATAGCGAATATGCAAAAATATGAGAGTGTATTTAACGATTAAAGTTTCTCGCTTATTCATCATATGTTCGGTTAATTTGTTTGCGAGTACTCAGCAAAACAAGTGAACACGATACAACTATTAAAAAACATGTGTAAATAATTATTAACTGCCTAATAATTAATAATATCGTCCTAAACAAATAGTTTATAGCTATAATTTTTATTTTCGATTTTTTGCTATAATGGGGGACCAGTTTATATAGAGTAATAGAAAGTGGTCAATATTGTTGTTTGTAATCCTAAAAATTATGATTAGAAATCCGTTTAAGTTTGTTAATTTTATTGTAAAAATATTATTTTATATACTTTGGAAATTTCTGTACTGAAAATAATTCTATCTAGAAGGTAATCTTGGCGACGCTGCTATGCCTGAAGACATGTTCTAAAACAGGGACGTACTTATGTAGGGCAGTTCTAAATCGTTTCACGGGGACCCGATACCCTAGGGGATTTTAAGCATGAATTTGTGTGAAGTAATTATTAAAAAATCAACATCGGATAGTTTAGGTAAAAAAGAAAAAACAAACCTGTCTTCTATCGAGGTCCACTGCCACCTAGATCCACTTAAATGCGCTATCACACATATATCTAGAAATCGCGCAGATGACAAGAGCAATATTCTCCTTTAGTAATAATATGGTGTTTGATTTAATCAAGTGAGGTTAAATTTGGACTTCGTAGGATCTAATGTATGTCTCTTCTATGAGAGATCAATTTTCCTGGAAATCGTATGAGGTAGCATTATCTTGTTGAATCCAAGTCTCCTTAGTATTACATTAAAATTTCTGTAAATGGATCTCATATTATTTCATAATACCTAGCGGTATTATCACTAATTGCGTTACATTTAACATCTTCGAAAAGTGCTCTTTGTGGACGGTGCGACTCGCACCACAACTTTGAGACTATGGAATAAGTTATCAAATTTTTGTTTGGGAAGTATCTGCAGTTTTGTTTGTTAACTTGGCAGTTTGAATCAAAATCTACCTTATTATTCAAGAAAACTTTGTAGCTGTCATTTCTTGCATTGTATTTTATAGAGATGAAAAGATCTTTTGTTAAAATGACATAAAGTTAGGATTTTTTAATATGGACTTGGCAGCCTTGCTTGCGAACTGATTGTACTGAATTTTTGCCTAACTGACTTACCCATAATTTCTACGTTGACTACTTGAAATTGAACGACCCGTAGAATGCAAATTAAGAAAAAATTCATTAGTTTGAAACTGTTAAATCCATTTTTTTAATTAAATTAACAAATGAAAAAAGTACGATGTTGTCCGATGAAATGATCTATATATATATATATATATATATATATATATATATATATATATATATATATATATATATATATCTAATTTTCTTAAACCAGTCTTCGACACAACTGTATATTTTTAATTGTACCCTCACTCTTCTGGTCTGATGAAATGTAGATTCCTGAAGATATGAATTCTAAAATGACACGGTCTTATAAAAATGATTTTCTAATTTCACAAATATAGCGAAAGCTTTCGTTTAACTTAAAGGTGTTAACATCAAGAAAAATACCATTTTATACTCTTATCATGTATACAACTTAGAAATTGCGAAGTGTGCTATCTCAGTAAAAGTTTGAAATGCAGAACTCGAGTCTGGCGTGTTCACAGTGTAAAATATTTAAATGAAAGGAAATATAGTCGGCAGTTAAGGTAAAGCACTGTGAACAAATCAGCACAGCATGTAAGTCCTAAACTAAGGAAACCATATGTTTATTTTCAGGCTTGATAATTATTAGTATAATTCATTGTTGTTGTTTGACAATTAAATATGGTCTTGAGAACAAGTCAGAGTATGCATTCATTTAGAAGATATTAATACAATTAATTAAATAATGGCATGACATAACTAGTTACTAACAAGCTGGCCTTCTCTCCATATATTATACAATAAGAATATTTATTATTTCGAGTCTCTCGCCGCTGTGAAGTCGGTCACATACGAGTTCTGCTAATTGTCATATCCTGAGTAGACGCTTTCAAAATAAGAGCGCCATGCATTTACAAGGCTGGATTCCTAACGAGAAAATAAAGTACCCAAATATACTTGTTAAATATTGCTAATTAAACACTTTTTGGGATTCAGATATTTAAATCAGAGATTAGGGCGTTTAGAAGACTGGTAATAAAATATCATTCACATTTTAAAAAGGGACTCTCAAAGATGGTTTGTTGCCAATTGTTAACTATTTTCTATAACACTGTTTTTACTAGTAGCTTCGACGCCATTTAAATCTGAGGCTGAGGCGACCAATTATATCTATATATAACAACTTTTCTTAAAATGCCTTGGCGCAATTGTATGTGTTTTTTATGGAGACGGAAATGTGTGCGCTGTGACCTGAGAGATCTATTGTGCTCCTCTTCTGCTGCCAATTCGTTGAAAACACTTTATCGACTAAAGCAGATCCTCCAGTCTTATTTCCTTTAGGAAGCTCAAATGTTATACGCAAAAAATCGCTCAGAATAAAAACTTTTTTTGATTTTTTTTTTCAGTTTTTATCCTCCGTACATAAACTTATCGTAAAAGTATTTTACGGGATCTTTTTGAGAGTACCCTTTACAATGTACTGAAATATGCATTAAAATATGTCACTCCTATCGAAAGATATGTGGGAACGAAATCGATTAATAAGTTCTTGAACCAAATATTTTTCCAGTTTAAACCCCCTGTCAATAAAGCTTTTTTGGATTATATGTTTTATGGCACCACCCCGAAACACTTCTTACAACATGCTGAAAAGTGCATTAAAATAGTATACCGATAATCGCCTATATTTTAAGTTAGCAAGAAAACTAAAAATATTAAAATTAGTTAAGAAAAGAGTTACAACTATAAAAATCATTATATTTTTAAAAAATTCGACAGTAGCCATTTCATTTTTTAGATGGTATTTCTGATTAGCGCGTTGGCGATGGATAAGAATTATTATGCTTAAAACCTATCTCCTGCGAGATGTATATGGCCTGCACCAATTCCTAATCCGGTAAATGAAACTCATTGAAAATATTAACAAATATTATAATATTTGAACATTTTATACTTAAGTGGTTCAAAGCAAAATAAAACATAACAAAATCCCATCCTCTGAATTACAGTGATTCTGCTTTGTTTGGGGTTGAGTAATATGTACAATCCTGTTTTACTCATGGGCACGTATTCCATCCTTAAATATCCCCGGGCATTAATATTGTGCTCCACAGTAGTGCAAGCATTATCTTAGTCTTATACCAAATATTTTATTAATATTTGACTTTGGGCTTTAATTAATGGAAAATATTTAATCTTACTATAGAGGTTTAATTATAACCTACAAAAATTTGAAGAAAATAAATGTTTTTTAATTTATATTAGACATAGAAATAAAAGAGGTTTGTTATCTGACGCATTTTTTAACCATACATCGAACCAAACACTTGCTAAATTACCCCACATTCCATCCACTCTCAAGTAACTAGATCTGAGGTTATGTTGATTGATTGTCACTCGATTGTTAATCGATTACAAAAAAGTGGGAAATATTTAAATGAAACCACTTTTCAAATAATATCAAAAATTTTCGCTGAAATTTTTAATGAAAAACGGTTAAAATAACATTTTTATACCTTCGATATTCGAAATTGATATGATTTCTATAATATACATTAATAATAATCAAAAAATATCTTACCTATGTTAAATATAATAAACTTATGTGAATAAAGTAAGCTGATTACGTAAAATAATGAAATAAACTCAAAAAAATTTTTTTTAGCTGTATTTAAACTTTTGGCCTGTGCTGTATATAATATGAATTATATTTTTAATCTCAAGTTAAACTTATACAATTTAAAGGAAGTTAAAATTTCTTTAGTCGTTTTAGCTAATTTACTTTCCTTATCTATATTTTATCACTCCAAATGTTCTTACTTAGTACTTAGGGTTTAACTGAATTTTAACAAATTGATAGCAGATTTGGAATGTTATTTCATTTAAATAAAAATATTAATATTTTCTAAATATCATAAATAAAAATTAAGTTAAATGATGGCTTACTGCTGTTTTTGAGTAATTATTTCCTCCTTTTTCTTTTCAATTGCATATAAACCTAATCAATTTGCAAAATTTGAAAGATCTATTTATTACCTACAGTTAATTACCTAGAAATCGATAGCGTATTTCAGTTTAGGGAATAATATGTATGATATCGACTATTAACCCAACTACAGTTACTAGCTCATTATGTCCTAGCCAGAATTGTTACCACAGAATCTAACTGACCAATTGAAATTGCAACTGCCTAGTCGAATTTTGTTATTTGGTACCCACTGGTTGATGTGTTACATTAGTTGTAATATATTCTATTGATAAACGTATTTTTATATTTCATCATTCACAATAATATGATTTTTGGCTAAAATGTGGTTGTCCGACTTGCATTGCCTTTATTTTTATTTATTTTTACGACGTTTCGATTAGGTTATATCTGTAATCGTTATCAAGTTTAAATTGAATGTTTTGCCTTAAGACTACGAGATTATATAGGGACTCTGTCCACTCTTCAACATTGTTTACAACCTTCAAACAAATATGATTTTTAATCAATTTCTCATAATTGTTGGTTGATTGATTTTCAAATTATGAATAATAATGTGTTCTTTATATTTCATAATTCACAATAATATGATTTTTATTCATTTTCTCATAATTCAGGGTTGAATGATTTTCAAATTATGAGTAATAACGTGTGCAGTGCACTAAGCTATAAAGGTTTGAAATTTTGCTTATCAATATTTTGGTGCTTGACAGGTTTAAACAGATTCTCTTGTTAAACTTTCTCTAAATAGTTAAAGTTTATATTGAATTTGTTTGTTTCTCGTTCAGAAATCATGTCAATACATTGAGTGTCGGCATAGAGTATAAATGTGACGTTGGTAAGCGATAAATGCAAAGTTTACCACTGTTTGATTCGTAAGTAGTGATTTCTGTAGATACCCCAGCAACTAAAAAATTGTTATTTAAATAATTATTAATGTAAAATGTAGTTTTCAATTTACAATAATTTTTTCAATAATAATCACCTGAACTTGAAAATACGCAACAGTTTTTTAACTATAAAATTTGCAGTATGTACGTGGATGAATCTAAAATACGAAATTAGAATAGTTAGGAGAGTATAGTGAGCTTCAAAATTTCTTTTGCAGATTAAAGACAAGTGGTGTAAGTAATTTTTACATTTACCAAATATTGGTTTACAAGTATGTTTTAATTAACTTGTAAATTATTATTTTTAAAATCGTGGTATATTCCAGTTCATAAATCAAATTGGGTGAGGTTTAAAGCAGCACAACAATTAGTGTGCATTGAATGAAGCAAGTGGTTAATCTACATAACTAACAAGGTGCTTTATTTCAGTAGTCAAGCAGAGTCTGATTGAACATTACAATAACACATATGGTCAACATAGCAATTTCTATGCGTTACAATTTAATAACATAACGAATGAAATTTAAGGCAAATATATCTAATAATTTTAGCATTAATAAGCAAATATACTCAAAATATGCAATATCAACTTCCTTTTTTTACTTTGACACATCTCTATTTAATTAAATTTAAAATGGTTAAAAATCCTACTCTTCCTCATATATATATATTGTTGTGAAACTAACATCTTACTACCGCTTTCCGACAAAACTGGACTTAAATAGAGGTCCAAGTTTGTGGAAAGTACAAGAAGGATGTCTGGGAAAGATACCGGTGGATCCCACTGATGAGTCCACCACCGGTATTGGGACGAAACAGCCGTACATTGGCGGTGGTCAAAAATTAGATCACTTAGTTATATGTCCTTAACACCAGGGGTATTGCTAAATGTGATATGGCGTCCGAGCAGGGACGGTGGCAGACAAGGGTCTAAACCGTCGTTGGCTTTGATTAAGCCTGATCCGAACTTGGAAAGACCACCTAGGATGTCCGTTCCACATTTCCCTGATCAGGCCTGTGGTTTCTTATGGCTTGGACTTTCTATAACAGTCGAAGTTGGACAAGCAAATACCTTAGGGGGGGCATGTTGAGGAACTAACATCCTACCACCACTTTCCGACAAAACTGGATTTAAATAGAGGTTCAAGTTTGTGGAAAGTACAAGAAGGATATCTGGGAAAGATACCGGTGGATTCCACTGATGAGTCCACCACAGGTATCGAAACGAAACATCCGTACATTGACGGTGGTCAGAAATTAGATATACGCTTAGTTATATGTTCTTAACACCAGGGGCATTGCTAAAAGCGACAATATATATATATATATATATATATATATATATATATATATATATATATATATATATACATTTACACATTTCACGTTAGATTTACATTTGAAAAATTGATTTTATTTTAATAGTTTTTATTAGATTCTCCATAAAAAAGGTGTGTTATTTTATTTATCATTTGGATGAAAATTAACAAAGTTATGATTGTATAAACTTTCTGACTTCACGAAAATATAAATTTTTTAAAGGCATTTTTCTCTTTAATTGTCATTGCCACAAAAAAGTTGTATTATGAAAATTATTTTATATCAAATAAAGTTTCGATGTAAGTAATAAATAAATTTTCTTGTTATTATTATTGACATGTCGGATGTTCTCACGGGGTAATGTGTAATTGAAGGTTTTCGGCTATTCCGTGTCCTCAGGACTGTAGGACAGCTGACGTTTCGGTGAAATCTCATTCACCATTTTCAAAACTCACTACTTTATATGCAGAAAAGGATTCTACCGGTTGATTGGCGCTGTTCGTGATGGCTAGGCTTAGGTACCGTGCCACTATAATTATCCCGCTTGAGAAGAGCTTCTTAGGTGGAAGGAAGATTGAGTACATCTTCTGTCTTATTCAGAGTGCCGTTCTTTTCAATTTCGACCTTGTGGTGCATAATAGTTTCTTTTCTTTTGCTTAGTTGTCGGTTAGACGAAGGGATCTTGGTATTAGGGTATTGGATACGCCCTGTATTTAAGAGGGATAATGGTGAGAATCAGCGTTGAGGTATCTGTCCGTATGGGTTGGTTTTCGCTATATTGTACGTTGCGAGTGTCCATCCATTGTCTTAGTCACAAGAGCGTCTAGAAATGGAAGCTGATTGTTTTCCTCTTGATGTAAAGTGAACTGTATCTTCGGGTGGATAAAATTAAGAAAGTCATGGAAGCAGTTGAGCTGTTGTTTGTCATGGGGCCATATCATAAATACGTCATTCACGTAGCGACAGCGGAGTTTGAGTTTAAGGTGGTATTTTTCCAGAGTTTTGATTTCGAAATTGGTCATGAATAGATTTGCCATAGCTGGAGATAATGATGAGCCCATAGCAGCGCCATCTATCTGTTAGTATATCTGGTTATCAAACAAGAAATATGCGTTCTTAAGTCAATGTATGGTGAGATCTACTATATGAGTTGGAAAAAACTTCTCTTTGAGCCTTTTGGTCTAGTGCGTTATTTATAGCTCTGCTGGGATATAGGGATTTAAAATCGAAGCTAGTGATGGTGTAATCCTTGCCAATTCTTACAGAGGGTGGAATCGTTAAGAAATACTCCGAGTTCCACGCGGTTATATGAGGCCAGCAATGCATTTTTCTACTTTTTGAGTGGAAGAGTTGTAAGCGTTAACGATTTAGAGGGGCCTTTTGCTTGTGGATCTTCGGAAGTCCGTAGAGTCTTGGGTACCTGCTCGATTTTTCCCATGGTATCGGTGTTCGTCCCATATCCAGTTCTATGGACGACTCCATCATTTTGATCTTTGTGGTTTTTTGAAGACATGTGGTACGACTCCTTGATACAGGTTTGTAAGCAGGATCTTTCAAGATATCTTTCATTTTTGTGGTATAGTCTTCGATATCCATAATGACGGTTGCACTGCCTTTAACTTCTGGTAAAACTGTGATGCTATTATTTTTATTTAGCTCTTTTAAGGTAGAAATTCTGGTCCACTCAAGTTGTGTTTCGAAGGATTCGATGCTCTAATAACATATGATTCGATGCTCTAATAACATATAAAATGGGCTCTCAGATAAAATAGCTATAAATCACCAACGATAAATAAAGTAATAAAATTGCAGCAACAACCCACGTAAGAAATAAAACCACCTGCTGAAAATAGACAAATCACCATACTTTCTTACATAAAAGGTACAACAAATAGAATAGGCAGATTGCTCCGGAAATATAACATATCTGCAGCCTTCAAACCACACAAAACAATAGGCTCATCTCTAAGAAACTCAAAGGACAAAATCAATCTAGAAAATCAAATTCTATATAAGATCGCATATGGCACCTACAGTAAAACATACATAGGCCAAATCAACAGAAGAATGTCAACAAGGTTAGAACAACATAAACTTAGCATAAAAAATGAATTGATAGTATCGGTACTTTTTTAACATCAGCACGAGACAGGACACAAATTGATTTTGACAACTGCCAGCAAATCACAACCATATAACACTAGAAGATAACATTGATTCGCGGATCCATCGATATTGGAAAGAACGGCTCTCTGAACAAGAGAAACTAGGCACTTAATCATTTTTTCACATGGAAAACTCTTCTTAAGTGAGATAATTAAATCGGTACGGCGCCTGAGCCTAGATTGACAGTAGCAACGGCTCTTAAAACGGGGGAGAGCCAACGCCAACCAATAAGAACGATTGAAGACCTCATACAAAGCCCGGTAAACATCAAATTTCCTCAATTAATCTTCAATCACCCAACAGAGAACATGCCAAATGAGATTTTGGTGAAACGTCTGCAAGTTTCTAGAAGTAACGAAACAGTCAGATACAGGGCGTAGCCAAAACTCAAATCTGGAGATCTCCACAATAAAAAAGAGAATTTTTTCACATAAAAACCATAAAATGCCTAGAAATACTATAATTCGTAATTGTATTATTTTTATCGCGTCAAGTAATTTCGTTTAAGTTATGTTATGTCTTTTATAATTTAATGTTCCTCTTTTAAATTAACCGTAACAAGGGCGGAAAATTCAACCGGTGTTGAAAACTATATTCTGGTAAAATTTGTTACCTCAATAAATTACTTTAAAAGAGGAAATTTGTAATTAAGAAGGCAGTTGAGGTTTAGCTTGGCTCTGCCATATTAATATGCCAATTTCCTTATAAACTTGGCGTGTCTCTGGTGAAGTTAGCTACATATGTCAGAGGTTCAGTGTTGTAGACCATTCAAATTCTTTTTATATTTTATTATTAAATTTTACTGGATTATTTTGAAAGTAAGGCGTCACATTCATTCTGTTTCTTTTATATTTATCAAAAATTTTTTGAAGATGTTTTTAGCAAATTTTTTTATGTTTTATAGAAAGTACAAATATTTCTCTGCCATTCAATATAAGAATTCTTCTGCATAAATATGTCTGTCTTCCCAGTGTTTCATATCTCTATACTGCATGTCGCCAGATTACCTTTTATACCATTTCTGGCGAATGATAATGTTCTTACTAAGGCATCAAGTTGTTGCAATGTTTTTATACTAAAAAAGGGCAGTTTTTACCAATAGTTACGTGCCCAACGTTGAGAGTGTAGGTTGTAAGACTGACAATTTAACATGGACAGCAAATCATTGTCCTTATTACCTAATGAAAAATTTAACCTATTTAAGTCAGCTACGACGTATTGGTACAATGCATTTTCTCTCAAAGTTGCTAGAAAAAATAAAGAATAAACAACTAAGAATTTTTTTGAAAACAATTTTATTTTACCCGTGAACCAATATGGATTCAGGAGAGAGTAAACTTGTGCTACAACTCTTTGAAGTCATACTGATGATATTGTCAGAGCTTCGGATATGGGCAAGTCATCGATCTTGGTATTTTTGAACTACTCTAAAGCATTTGATATGATAAATCATGATCTGTTGTTATCTGTATTAAATTTTGTTGGTTTTTCAAATAATACCATTGAATTTGTTTAAAGTAGTCTAAACAGATGGCAATATGTTGAAACCTCCGTGGGCTAATCATCAAGAGATTTAATGAAATGTGGTTCCATATTGGACTCCATACTGTTTACAATTCATACTAAAAACTTAATTTAAATCATATTACAGCTTACTGTTATGCTGATGCTGCTCAAGTGCTATAATCTGATGACTGACGTATGACAGAGACAACTTTGAATTTTGTTTAAATAGTTTAATGATATTTTGTCAACCACATGGACTGCAAATTACCCTTGATGATTTTTGCTAAACACGGAGATCGTTTACAGGGTGATCTTAATATAAATGCTGTTGGAATAAGATTAGAATTTAGGAAATGTATAAAAACTTAAGTATCCGAATCGATACAGATTTGAGCTTCAATCAATAAATTGATTTAAGCCTACAGAAAGCACACATGTCTTCACCGTTTAAGTGAAACTGTTAAAATAGAATTAGGAGATTCTTTTATATTAAGCGATTTTAATTATTGCTATATTTTGTCTGGCCCTTTTTAGATAAACTAGATATAAATAGAATCTAAAAAGTACAGAAGATTGATGATATTTATAAGATTTATAAGAGCATTCCGACTTTCACTTACGCCTCCAAATTTTAGAAAAAGGCTAAAAAATATCTTAAAAGAAATAGAGTGTGTTTCTTAAAAGAAATAGAGTTATTCTTTCTCTTGGCGACCGACGTCTCACTTCGGTGGCCAGGCCATTCCATGTCTGATCATCGAAGTTAACGACCGTCGGGCTCGGTTAGTACTTAGATGGGTAACCGTTTGGGAAGACCGAAGGACAGTACTTCGGAACTCACTTTAAACTATAGGTTAAGTCGCTAAATCGTCTTTGTCACCAATACGATTTGAATCTAAATCATTTACATCCTTGATTCTCCCTCTTCATTTTGTTTTTTTCTGAGTTATTTAACTATTTTCTATATGCTGCGAATATTCTGGTTAGGGTAATATTTCTACCAAGGGGATGAGCTTTAAATAGTTATTTATTGTTTTCAGCTCTTTTTTTTACAATTGTACAATCTGAATATAATTAATATAAAATATGAAGTGCAATTTTTTTTTACTTTGCCATATTATCTCATATATGTACTTAGCCAAATGGCCTTTGCACTTCTCTTAGGGAACACTTGCTCATTCTAGATATAATCACATATCATAAGGATGGAACTGTGTGGAGGACCCGTTGCATGTTGTCAGGCCTAGATGATGTCATGGCCCTCAGCATTTTGCATAAAGTTATGGACTGTTCGAGCAGTCTCAGGCAGCACTGCCTTTTGTATGGCATTGTACAGATGATCGCTAAGATTCAGAGAATTATGGATATCGTCCGGATGCTATTCATTCCTCACTGTCGCCGTATTTGCACCTCCAGGTCTCTGTATTTGGTAATCTTCTCATTATGCTTATCCCTAGATTGTTGTTTTTAGGGATGTTTTATTATTATTATAATATTTGATTAAGAGATATTGATAAATTTATGAAATAATATTTTATCTTTTTAGCCTTTTTGAGGTGTGAATTAAAAAAAAATCCTTTCATAATGGGTGCCTACATGGTGTTGCCACACTTTTCTCAAAATTCCATGATTCTGTCTTTATTAGTTTGAGCTATACCTTGATATGTGAGTCAGTCAGGATAATGTCGCTTATTTAAAAAAAAAGGTCCATTTTATAGTACAAAAGTTAGTGTATTTATAGCCTATGTAGGTAGGATTTTTATTTAACTCATTATAAGGACATTTTTAGGTCATGAAAAGATATGTGTTTATCTGAGAGAATATGTTTACTAACTAAATTGTCTGTTAATTTTCTCAAAGGTCGTTGTGGTGGAATGCCACTGGAAAGTACAGTTAATCACACTTCCTGTGGCTTATAACAGAGAATATGCTAATATAATGACCTTTTGGTGGAGAATATTGCCTAATAAACCAAACTACATATTAAGGCAATCTCGGTAAATTCTATTAAACACTGCTAAAAATTACTAATGGTACAATGGCAAATAAAATTTCTTATCCCATGAATTGTATAAAACTTTTGCTTAAAATCGATTTGCTCAAAAGCCACTGGGAAAATTGGTACTTTCTTTTAATGGGTTATAAGCTAGGCCATTTGTGGCAGTAAATATTTTGAATTTTATGTGTTCAGCTTAAAATGATGTCGTGGAATGGAAAATAGTATATCTGGTAATAATATCTTTTAAAATGTTAAGTGTAATGGTAGTTTAAAAAAGCATTAAATGTAAGTTAATATGAAAATTAACAACGTGAAGAACTAACATGAAGTTACTTTCTACGGTGATTTTTGGTGTTCGTGCTCTATATGCATCCCTAAAGGGGCAGAATTGTATGTGTAGGCTGAGAATACCGACAAAAGAATTGTCTTTGCTTCTTTAAGGGATATTCTACCGAATCCAAGGGTAGTGAGAAAATAAGCCTACAATACCGATTCGTGCTACGATTTCCTTTTGAGCCAGGAAGATACGCGGGGACATATTTGGCACGCAAGTGATCATGTGCACCATATCCTTAAAAGTGCCGTGGGAGTCCCACGAAATAGAAACTAAAACTCCAAAAAAATGTAAAACCTTTTGGAAGGTTATTAGAAATGGAGGTGTAAATGAAGGAAAGTAGCTGTCAATTCCTTATTAAATTAGGCGAAAATATATGTCTGTGTCATTACGAAAATAAATATTTTAAACGTGTAACAAATTACATTAAAAAATATGTAATAATTAGTTTAATAAAAGTCTCATTTTTTTTAATCTAACTTTGTGGTACTTTATTTATGTGCACAATGTTGCTTTTCAGTTTAATAAGTTGTCAAAATGTTCGAATGTTTCTAGCATATAGTTTTATTTACGTTGAATCATGAACAAAGGGAACGTTCTTGCTGAAATGATTAATGATTCAATATAAAGATTTTCAGGAAAAATGATGTTATTTGGATTGTCTAAGTAATTATTGGCAAATATATATATTTATATATATATATATATATATATATATATATATATATATATAAATATATATATATATATATATATATATATATATATATATATCATCATTTTTGGTTCTATATTCTGATGCAGAATTTTTCATTTTTGAAAGTTTTACAAATGCATGAGTTTTGATTTTGTCATTTTTCAATGCACATGAATTTTCTGTAGTTATATTTAGGATCTTGTATGAAAATCCTTATTTTTGGTGCATTACTTTATCATTTTGGATTAAAGACCCCACTTCTTTATGTTCAATTATTTGAAATAACGATAATACAGGAAAAAACAAAAGCAATTGATATAAAAGACAATTCGAGTTGTGTTCAAATCAAAATAGCGGGCATTCTACCATGCAGGCCTGCGGCGGACGGCTTGGGCTGCATCTGTATTAATGTGCTCTAAGATCACACTCTGTGGCCTTCGTTTTGAGGTCTGCTTTGCTTTAAATAGGTGAAAACAACTTCACGCGCATCAGCTAAGTCTTCCTATACTATTTGAATTGACAGTAAAACAGATCTAATAAAATTGTTTACTATGAAAACTTTATGGATTGAAATACCGTAATATCATTCAGGATAACTTCTATGGCGGTCACTGGGCAGATTTTCATTGCTCCAGCTAGGCAGGAATAAACCAATCTTAAAAATTTCGAGAGATTGGCTCTCGTATTTGCTAGATTCATTTTTTTACTCCAAATTACAACACACAACATTATATTAAGATAATAAAAAAACTACAGAATCAATACCGAATGTGTAAGGCCAAAATTATGTCGAAACAAAATAGAAAAACTTGCGATAAAATCGATTTTTATCGATATATCAATAAATTTTTTATGGATTTTGCACCAGTGTATATAAAAATATGATCAAAATCGATCGAGTGATTATCGAGATACAAGAGTCCATATACGAGATAAGTGCTCCAGATTAGTGATACATTTGACCCCGTTTTACGACCCTCTGTATCCACTGAGCTGTTCGCCTTTTTGGATTTAGACTCCTCAAAGATCCAATATTACGTGCTAAAAATGACATATTACTGATGACAATTTTCTGTCCAAATTTTCGCCCCCTTTACCCCTGTAAGCTACCCTCTTTGTATCTACCCACATGTCCGCCCTTTGGGATTTCGTTTAGTTATATCAAGACATTTGACTGGGTAAATTTTCAAGCATATTATAGATGCCGACAACTTTCCCAAAAATTAGGTCACTTTCAATCCTTATAGCTACACCCTGTATCTACTAGGATCTCCGCCTGCGCGGGAATGTATCAACCGATGACAGCCAAATTCGACTCTCTTAGACCGTCACTAAATTAGTTATTTACACAAATCAAAATAATATAACGCTCCAGAAATTAAACCATACACTTTACAATGTTATATGATGTAATCTAATAACATTTAATTTATATTGAAACTGTTGAAGGGCAATAAAATTTTCGCTGTATCACATTAACTGCACAAATAACAAATTGCCATAATATTTTGCTGAAGAAAAATTTCTCTAGAGGAATATTTAATATCTGCTTTGGCCATTAACTGTTAATTGTGCTGTGTCCCTGAAGGGTTGTCGTAATTATACCAAATTAGATAGGGCTATTAAGAAACTTGATTTACATTGCTACTCAATCTGTTTGTAAATTAATTATATGGCCCAATTTGTTATTTAACATAGATTAAAACTAGGATAAAAAAAATTAATGTGGCTCATATTAATTATTATGGTTTTATCTTGAGACCTGGAAAATAATGGACCAGTATTTTTTATTTTATATTAGTTCTTTGCGTTCTTTACTATTAAAGAAAAAAGGAAACATGTTGATTTGCTTAGAAATATTGAGCTTAGATTTAGAGTAATTATAAAGATTATAAATAGTCTAAAACCACATTTTAAACACTACGCAGCCAAAATTGTGGTATAATATTTTGCTTGAGACTGCTCAAAATGTTCTTTATATTATTTATTTCTCTAAAATTACATTCGTTGTTTATATTCTTTTGCAAATCACCATGATTTAGTAGATGGGTAGCGCCAATATCTAACGACGAACTAACTCGGAGATGCGAAAAATATGTGAAAATGTAGGACGGAAATTTTAAACATTTATTAAAATAAGTTGTTTCTCTGTATAAGTAAGCCGTTTAGCATTTTTACAATATAAAAATGCTAAATATTGCTAATATATTATTTTCTGTAAATACAATTCTGGTTTTCTCTCCAAACGCGTTTTGACCATCTTATGGTCTCGTTAGTGGAGCTGTGTCGAACCTAGAGCAACATTCGCAGGAAATCATTGTCTATATAAAATAGAAATTTAGCTGAATTTCATTAATATTATTTTTCTCGCGGTGTGTGTGGATATGTTGTGTCAAGCAGGATGTGTTAACTTTGTACAGCGTGTGATAGACCGATATTTGGCTGGATCTTGTGAATAATGTTAATCTTTTGGCAATATATATGTGGTTCAAGCAAAACATCAATTATCAGAACAGTCCGTCAAGTTTGCATACTCCAAAACATTTTACTAGCTGTTTTATTCTTCTTCTTAAAGTGACTATCCTCTTTGGATGTTGGCTATCACATTGGTCCATATTACTTTATTCATTGCTGCTCTGAACAGACGTGTTGATGTCATTCCAGTCCATGTTCGTAGGTTGCGCAGCCATGATATTCGTCTTCGTCCAGCTGATCTCTGGCCTTCCATCTTACCCTGCAGGATAAGTTAGAGCAGGCGATATTTCTCATTCCGCATGATATGTCCAAAGTACTCCAATTTTTTTCCTGTTTTATTATTATTTATATAATTTCAAGCCAAAAGGCCAAGCACTCCCTCCAGGGAATATTGACTTATACCAGGTATACAAAGATACCAAAAATATGAAGCTGTGTGGGAACCCTTTCCATGTTATCGGGTCGGAGGTGATGTGGTTTGCTGTATATTCTACGAACTTTCGGACGGTTCGCGCGGCAAGGAGAACAGCTTTCTGAATCGGCTTATACAGATGCTCACTAAGGTCCAGTACCTTGATGTTCTGCAGGAGGTTCTTTGGTATTACTCCAGTTGTTGATAGTATTATGGGAGTCGTATGGACGCTGTTTATTGCCCACTGTCTGCGAAGTTGCACTCCCAGATCTTTGTATTTGGCGATCTTCTCGTTGTATTTTGGCCTTAGGTTGTTGTTGTTAGATGTAGCAATGTCAATTAGTGTAATTCGCCTAGGAATTTTGTCTGTTAGTATAATGTCTGGCATAGTATGAGCAACTGTTTGATTTGTTAGAACTGTTCGGTCCCAATATAACTTGGACTGGTTGTTCTCAAAAATAGGCTCCGCACTGTATTTGTAATAAGGCACTTTTCCTACCTGTAACTTTTCTGCCAACTCTTGGTGGAGTATCTTAGCGGTTGAGTCGTGTCTTTCCTTATACTCGGTTACGGCAAACGCTTGGCATCCTTCAGTTACGTGCCGGATCATCTCTGATGTGCGACAGCCATATCTACATTGGTCATTTTCTATTGAGGGATCTCTAATAATGAATTTCCGATAGTTCTTCATCGGAATAATCTGGTCTTGGATAGCTAATAAGAAGCCCTCCGTTTCCGGAAACATCTGTTGTCGACATTGTCCTGATTAACCTCATTTGGATGACGTCCATGAAGTGGCTTCTGTAGCCAGGTTTGTAACTTTTCTTGGTCAGTTTGGTGGTGAGAAGTAATATCTTGTTCCCTCAACTTTAGCCGCGTTGAATCGTCTGCCTCGCATATTGCTCGATGTAGTATGGAAGAGTCCGCTTACCTGAGGAAATGTGAACGTAAGTTTATTATTTGTTGGTCGAGCTACTTACCAATATCCACCAATCCCCTTCCTCTGTGGTGTCTTGGAAGCATTGTATGTTCAATAGCAATCCGAGGGTGGGTGGGTTATTATTATTATTATGATTTATAAGCCAAACGCACTCCCTCCAGGTACACAAACATGCCAAAAGTATGAAGCTCTGTGGGAACTTTTTCCATGTTATCGGGTCCTTGGTGATGTGGTCTGCTGTATTTCCTACGAACTTTTTATTATTGTTGTGTGCCAAAACTCGATGAAATTATTAGTTTAATTCTAGTGCTATGAATTTGTTATTAATTTTGTGTATAAATAATGAAGAACAAAAGTTGGTTTTTTAACAATTTTACATAAAATTGAGAAGGAAATTTAAAGTGTGGTCCTGAACTTTATGCCGATATAATATGAACGGATAAAATTATATAAACGAGAACTACTCATGCATAACACTAATGTTATATGTCACTTCCAAGTTTCTTCAGTACATTTACTATACCCAGTCTTTTATTTGCTTAAGAATCTACGTCGAATTTATGATTCCGTATTTGAATGAAACATATACAAACAATGGGTTTAATAGTTCCACATTTAAAATAAACAAGTATTTAGATTATTTGTAAATCCTTTTTCCCGAGATTAACTTATACACTAGACATTTTATTTATGAAAATCTGAAAAAGAAAATACCAGCTAACAAATCCTTTATTATAAAAGCCATTTTGTTTTTACAGGTCTCCAAATGTCGTTGGCATTTTCAGTACAGAAATTATCTCCGCCAATTTAATTTGAAATATAGTTATGACAGTTGAATAACCTAGAGCTTGGTAAGTCTTCGCGTTTACTTGAATGTAATATTTAGACAAAACAAGTCATATTTTCAAGTCAATGGCTTTATTAGTAGCTTAACTTAGCTAATCATATTAAACGCTTTTGAAGTTTAATAGTAATTATTAGGTGTGATTTGTACGACATAACATGGTTAGAAGTTTGCAGTATAAATCGATTAGAAACCAGTACGTAGATTGAAGAAAAATGCTTTTGAAGTTTTTTTTTTAAGGAGAATTCAGTTTTATAAGATAAAATAGTATTGCAGTAAATACAACCAAAAAATGTCTGAATAACTTAATTAAAATATTGTTTCATCGGAATCAATATATATATATATATATATATATATATATATATATATATATATATCACTACATAGTATAAAACAAAGTCGCTTTCTCTGTCCCTATGTCCCTTTGTATGCTTAAATCTTTAAAACTAAGCACCGGGTTTTGATGCGGTTTTTTTCAATAGATAGAGTGATTCAAGAGGAAGGTTTATATGTATAATAACATCCATTAAATAGTGGAGAAATACTGTTATTTTTGAGGTTTCTAATGTGATGTCGTTAATTATCATATTTTTTTCCGCTTACATTGCAAACGCAGGCTGAACCCTACGAGATTTATCAAAATAATGTACTAATTATTTGTACACATTGAAAAGGTCTACAGAAAACTCCGCGATGGTATATGTCTATCTCTCATGGATATCCCACAATAACATTTTTTTGTCATTTACTTTTTACGACAAATAATGGCAAATTTTGAAGCGATTTTAACCAATACAGCATTAATCCTTATCCAATTAAATAGCTTAAATACATTGTTGATTTAATATAGATCTATATGGTCCTTTACAGCACAAGATTTAAATGAATATTTTCGAAGATATTACAGATTTAAAATTGCGGGAAGTAGCGCTTGCGGCGGTACTGACCGACCGGGGCGGCGGCAGCGTGCCTATAAATAGCGCGTCGGAGGCCGATGTAATAATTGTTGTAAAAATAAAATAAATAGTCACAGTTTTTCTGTAGTATATTTAGTATCAGCATTGCACCCGTGCGAAGCCGGGGCGGGTCGCTAGTATATATATATATATATATATATATATATATATATATATATATATATATATATATATATATATATATATATACATTACACCAACTAAATTGGGCGTATTTTTGTAGTAGAATGAGATTTAGGCATTTATTTTGCAAAAAAAGATAATATTGCAAAACTAAAAGCAAATTTTAGTCCAGCGATATCTCGGACCCTTTAAGTCATATATGGTTTCTCTGGGTTATGGTTCCAAACCTTATCGTAACAAAAAAGAAAAAAAAAATATACCTTGAATAAATTGTGAAGGTCATTGTAAAGGTCATACTTTTTAACATATTTATACGTAAAATTTACAGCTCTTTCGTTAGCAGATGTTAGAAAAAAGGGTTTCCATTTGAAAAAATATAGGCGACCTTCAAACATTCAAGAAGGTCATTGCTAAGGTCAAATTCAAGGTCATCAATTGGTTTTTCGTTGAAAATTACTTCAGGTATTATCTTAATATTTACCAAAAAAATTATCTGTGGCGAATTCTTTAGCTGTTCCGTTACAAGCTTACCACCTTTATTACAGCGTCAAGGGGTAGTTCTTACCCTTCAAAGGGAGTTATGGCCGCTACAAAAAAAATACATGTCTAATATTTTTCAATGTTCTACTCGTATGTTTCATTTAATCCCCAATATTTGGGTAGGTTTCTTTGTTAGTTAGTTGTAATTCTTGTGGCATGCAACAATATTGTATTTTTTTAAAAAAATATTTAAATTTTTCTGAAAGTATCGTTTTTGTGTTTTTTGTTGTGAATTATCTTTTTTTTTTTTGGTTTTTATGTTGTTATATAGTTTATATGTTTTCTTTTTTATAATTTTTTCAATATCTTTATTAATAAAATAGCTCTGTATAAGGGGGTCTTTAACTTTAGCGGCCAATAAATCTGCCTTCTCATTGCCCGCTATTCCAACATGGCTAGGTGTCCACGTAAAAGATACTCTTTTATTTTGAATTAAAATGCGTTCTATATTATATAGTATTAACCTGAGTAGAGGTGATTTTGGTTGTTTAGAACTAATGAGATTCAGGGAGCTGGGAGAGTCCGATGCTATCAGCCAGTTTGATAGGTTGCTGGTAAGGATCAAATTGGTGGCTCAAAGTATAGCAAAGAGTTCTGCAGACATTATGCTTGTGAAATTATGAAGTCAACATGATTTATTTGGCAATCAAATACCGCTCCAGTGTTTTGTGAGGTTTTCGACCCATACGGATAAATTGTAGTGTGGTTTTTGTATTGTAAGTTGATTTGACATTAAAATTGCTTAATAATAAACAGGTTACGGTATTGCTCCTTTGAGAATTTAGTCAGAGACAAATCTACGTTGATTGGAGGAGGTTCCAAGGAGGAAAATTATATATATTGATAGGTATAATTTGAAGCGTGGATATAGGGAGTCTGGATGATAATTCATTGCAACGAGCATTTGAGCAGTTCGTCAATTGGTTTGAACTATGGGTTGTAGGGGAGAGAAAAATGATATTATGTCTAGGGGGACAAGTTTGCAATTTTGTTGGATGCTTACCCTGTCTGTTAATTTTTTAAAACAAAACGAATTCTTAATAAAAAAGTTGTTTTTCCCTCTAATGTTTAAGACACAGCCTGCTAGGTAGGTTTAAAATTTACAAAAAGGTGATGGTATGAGGGAAATAAGGGGTCTTAATGAAACGTTTGATTTATGTAGTTTAGCTAGTTCGTATATTTCTGGAGAGATGGCATTATTAACTGAAAGATTTTTTCCTAAATAAAGACTTATTTATTAATATGAATGCACAGTTAGTTTGATAATCAAATTAGATCTTTTTTTTTCAGACTGAACGAACCGGAATTTTCAAGAATTAAATATAAAAATAGGCCACAAAAATTGAAACGAACAACAATTAATTCTATTTTTGAAGCACAAGAAAAGGAAGGGAAAGAAGAAAATTTTAGGTTCAATTTTCCTCAGCAAATCTTTAAACGTGACTTTATCTATTCGCTAAACACATATTTTTCTGGATCACCTGGTTTATCATTTATTAAAGACAAATTTCCTTTGTTCTTTTTCAGTAACAAAGGGCGAATCTACCACAAACGCTGCTTAAGTAAAAGAAGAATTCCTAGTCCACAAATAATTGATAGAAATACTAGTTCTTCTAGGTCCATTTTTTAAGTAACATTAACGTTATTTAATCATTTAACAAAACCACCAAAATAAATAAAACAGTCTCTCGGTGCGTCGCCATCTCTATAATGTCAAAAATTCTAAAAGTACAAAACAAAAAATTGCTAGAAATTAAAATTCAAGGGAAAAGTCGTAAATGTGATCAACATGACCTCAAAAAATCTCTGAAATCAGCTGATTCGTCAAGGATCAAATACCGGAGGGGGGGGGGGAATCGTGAGAACAGGCCAATAATTCTTTTTAAATTTTAGACAATTAATTTTTGAAAATGTTTTAAATAATGCACGAAAAGTTACAATACTGAAAAGCATATTTTAATGAGTATTTAATCCCAAGAAAGAATGAAACTATATATATATATATATATATATATATATATATATATATATATATATATACATACACACATAATTTGCAAAAATTCGTTAATGACGATAAGAATTATAAATATGCTCTTTAATTTTTTGTATCTTTAGATACAGATTTTACAATTTCAGCAGTTCCCTTCTTCCATATTCGTTCTTATCTTAACTATAAAATTGACAGTAGACAGATTTATAAAGTTAAGTATCAGACCTTTTTGCCATTATTACCATACTCACTCAAGAGGCAACGAAACTTTTTTTCATCTTGATAATGATTTTCATAAAGTCTTTTCATTAGAGGGCTATATACGCTGTACGTGACTCGACAAAAGAAATATGAGGCAATATGAAAGTTTGCCAAAGTACGAAGCCTACACGATGGTTTATTCAGAACTTTCAGTAGAACTATAAATAAAGCCAATGTCTGAGGAATATAGGAACAAAATTCTTACAGTATTAGCTTAGACAATATGCTTTGTCTTATACCTACGTACACACTTAATCAAACTTTTGTCTGGGAAACTTAAAACTTAAACACTTAACATTACTTTACTGGGACAGTGACAGAATAAATGCTCATGTATTACTGATATTTCAAATTGTTTTAGTTTTGATGAAAATTAACTAGTATAGGATTCTTTACAATTAAAGATGAATATCTCTCATTCTTTAAATTTGATTAGTGGTTTTTCTCAAAGTAGTATATTTGAAGCTTTTCTTATACTCAATCCATACGTCGAGATTAATAAATAAAGATGACAAAAATACAGCTATGTTTCTTTTAATCCATTTGATATGTTATCAACAGAGATCTGGCTGTATGATATATTGTTCCATAAAATCACAATCCGATTCTAAACGCAGGTAGATCAGTGGCATTTTTATGCTGTAGTGAATTTTTAATTGAATTGCAGGATTAAAGTTCAAATTTGGAAATTCTGCTGGTATCCGACTTCGAAATTTAGGGTTGCCTATACACACTTTTAAAACTTATTTTGTCTTTACGTCATTTTTTGCATTAGGATATTAACGCTTTATTAAAATTATATTTACGGGAGCTGCCATTTTTGCCTGTTCTATACTTCGTTTTCTATTCTCACACATATTCCACCTCTTTCGTCTTTTCTATCCTTTTTTTACTCTATTTTCATATTTGCTTCGTACTTTCTTTTTATGTAAATTTTCTAAAATGTGGTTTCGTATTGGAGTAACTTTGTTAACTGATAAATACGTATTTATAAATACGAAATGTTGGAATCTTTAGTTTGGCTTGGAAAAACTCACATCTCAACGGCTCCTAACGTACTTGGAACAGCCGATAAAAAGACTCTTAATCTTAGATTAAATATGGTTAAAAGAGTTGCATTTTTCGCGAATGTGTATAGATTAATTAACATACTGTTATAATAATACAGATCTACAAATTTCTCAATCCCGAATCACTTTTTGATGACAAGAGGCATTCGCGACGTAATTTGGAGATGCTAAATCCAAATCGCTTTACCAAAATTTAAGATTTTGAAATATTCAAATCTAAAAGTTATAATATACTGGCCATTTTTGGGTATCTTCGGCCTAAATATTTCAAAAATATGTTTGCATACAAATTTTAAAAGCTCTCACACACAAAAGGGTTAAAATCGTATTTTTAGTATTTGAGTGCACACATGTTGTGCCTATATATTCAAAGTATGGGCTCAGGTTCTTTCCGAGGCTTCACGATTGATTTTTGTAGACATTTTCGGGTAAAATTCAAATCTGCTTACCGGTATGTCCTATCGCCTCTAGTTTTTGAGATATTCATTCTCAAATGTACTCAAAAAGGACCATTTTGCCATTTTTAGGTTAGAATATCTAAAAATTCTGACGTGATAGCCAGATTTGGTGGAGAAATTTAGATTCAGAGCACCCACAATTTTCCCTAGTCATGAAAGAATGATATAGATATATAATTTCGGAGACAAAATGTGGATGAAAATAAAAATTGTTCACTCGAAGTATGTGAGTTAGGTAAACTCTTATTTTTCAAAAAAACTAATTTAATATGATTCAGATATAGTTTAATGTTTCACTGTAGTCCCCGATGTAGGAATGTACTAAATACTCGAAATTCACACTCGCCTATAGGCACTTTTATTAGTTAATGACCTAAACTGTCAGCTGATCGATATTATTAAATGGATATCTCGCCAAGATTTTCAGTAAAAAACTTTATAAAATATACTAATACTGAATTCTTCCCGACGACCGTTAGTGCTTTCTTTCTTAAACAAGTTATTTGTGTGGAAAATTTTAATCTAGCTTTATTTTTGCGAAGTTTAAATGACTCATTTGAAAGTCAGATTGTTAAGAAATTCCTGGCGGAAGTTTATTTATACCTCTACAGATTTACCACAGTCATTTGCCTCGAATCTTCGGGATTTGTTTTATTCTACGAAGTGTATGCGGTTTTATTTATAGAGAGAGCTTTTTAACACATTTTATAGAGTGTTCTAGGAAATACAGTTTTTTAAAATTAGGCTTTGTTACATTGAAATCATACCGTTGTAGTTGTGTTGTTATCGCGTTACATAAAATAGTAATGCTTGCTATATTCTTTTATATATATATATATATATATATATATATATATATATATATATATATGAAGTAAAATGCCCATAAACATATATACGCTATCCGGCGGGAGGTCGGCGAAGCCGCATTTCAGTATTTGCACGCTCCCTTCCGATCTGTCTTTTGCACAGCCAGGTGCATGTCAGTACCCTGATGAGTCTAGTAGAGACGAAACATGTACCTCTGCTGTTTCACTGTGGCGGGGAGGGTAAGTTTTGACTTTCTTCTCGGTATGGTGGTACAGGTAGGCCATCATCACGATGGTGGTGGAATAGGATAAATTGTGTTCCTTAGCAATTTGTTCAAACTGTGCAACCTCTAACACGGAAAGGGTATGGTTGGAACGAAGTTTGCATTTACTGTTCGCATTTTACTTCATATATATATATATATATATATATATATATATATATATATATATATATAGTATATATGGATATAGAGCATATCTTATATATATGCGGCACTACAAATTTATGTTTAGATTATTATCTTTTTTAATATAATGCATATTGCTTGCTTGTTAAAAAAATAGGGTTATTTTACGTTTTATTCAGAAAATTACTTAAAATTAACTACCGATTTTTCCCGTAATATGTCGATTTTTGTCGACACGATCCACAGATTTTTACATTAGATTAGTTGGCAACAGTGGATGGATTGTGCCGAATGCGATGACCAAATGAGTTCCAAATGGGGACGAAACAGCGCTGTGGTCATTTTCTGTTGTTGATGTCACTACCTTATGACAATTGTTACTTGTTGAAGGGTTGGTCTAGATATTCTATAGTAATTTGGGGAAAGAATCGTTATATTTCTCCAGCAACTCTATTTGGGTAAAAAAATTCTTGTTGTGAAAAAAAATATAAAAATAAATTTTATTCTAAACTTGGTTATGGTATTAGAAATCTAGTCCATACAGCATTCTGGTTACTAGGATACAATTTGGTTGAACCGCACGTGAAGCAGCCTCTCTCTTTGGAGGGGCAGTGATATCACAAAAGTACAGTACGGCAAGCGAAAGCAAGTTGTCGACGGGGGGAGGGGGGAGGAGACACCAGCAAAATTCCCATTTTTAGTATAAAAGGCAGGGTCGGATCTATTTTTTTGAATATAAAGCTCTTGGAGAGGAGGAGGCGATCACAAGAAAAAGCAAGTTGCTGACAGTGGGTGAGGATGCGAGCAGCATACACATTCCTAGTATAAGAGGCTGAATCGGGTCTAATTTCCTAAACTCAAAGTTCTTGGGGGGAGGGGGGGCTATTACAAGAAAAACAAGTTGTTATCGTGGGGGAAGCCAATAGCATACACATTCCTAATATAAAAGGCAGAATCAGTTCTATTTTCTTGAACGCAAAGGTATTGGGAAGGGGAGGGGCGATCGCAAGCATACACATTCCTGTACTCTATTCAAGAACTAGAGAGAGTAATAAAACTGCTACCGAAACCGCCAACGTACCTGCTGCAGTGCCGCAGGTAACTGAGGACTGCCGTGAATCTAATTATATTTAATTGTATTGTACTAAGTATTCTGATACTTCAATTTAATATCTAGATAATAACGTTAAAAGATTTGTTGAGATCTGTTCCAACATGACAGAAGTTGGATAATCTGCTATTTACCGTATACTGAATGGGAAAAAAACAACTGGAATTGCTAGTATTCCTAAGCCACATTCGATCACAGACAGACGAAAAACCTCGTTGGAAGAAGAGATGTAAACTGCAATAAAAGGAGTTGTACATACATTTTATTATGAGAAGCAGATTCCAACCATCGATAAAATTGTAACTAAAATCAATGGATTTACCTGAAATTAAAAAAACTGAGCTCTGGAAATTGCTCAGAAAACTTAATTTTTGCTGGGAAAAACCAGATAGAAAATCTGTTCTTATAGATCGTCCGGAACATGTCCGTTGGAGAAGGAAATATCTCTCCCAAGTAAAAGGTAGAGTTGCTAGAAATAATACAACTTACAAAAATTAGTAATTTAACTGAACTTTTGATAGATTTTTTTGAATAAAGTTACTGCAGAAAATTGGGAAAAATCCATATAAAAAAAAATTTTAAAAAATGTGAAAACTCGATCTCATGATCGGTGAACCAATTATTATTAATTTGAGCGAAGATAGCTTCACTGACTTTGATTACGAATTAGATACGTAATGTTTACTAGCGTAAACACAATTTATTATTTAAATTTTCTGTAACATATAAAAAATAATTGCATTTGAATCCCTTTTTAGTGTTTAATTGTAATTCTTCAGATGGTTTAAGAAATCAATAAACTGAAACGTCAAATGTTCTAAAAATTTTTTTAAATAATAATAAAATAACCTAGCCCCAAAAAAATTTTAATATTATATGGACGAATTTATTTTTTTATATATGTTTAAGGTCTTGTATTTTTGACAATGGGTATTGTGTAAGTATTTAAATTATAACTTGGAATTTTTTGAGAGCAAAAGGCTACGTTTTAGTCTGAATATGCCTAAAACGGTTTCTATGTCAAAACTAAAAATAATAAAAATACAGTTGTGATTTGTGTTAAATATGTCAAAATTATTTATATTTTCTAATGTATGTGAATTACTAAGAAATCATAAGAAATAAAATAATATTATAAAAACATTTTATTTTAAGTTTATTGCCGAAATAATATTCTATACCATAAATACTTAGTGATAAAATAAACCTCCTTCCGACGCCTATGACAAAGATTAAAATCCTTTTTAACACTTCACACATCCAAATATTTATTGTTATCCAACCCAAATAGTTCATTATTATAGACCGGTATTTTTGACTATAAAATTTCTAACCCATTCCAATGAAAAATATATGTGTCTAACAGATTGTGCCAAAGACTCCTGCCTAAAGAACGCAGGTAGTTTGCGAAGAAAAAAAAGGGTAAAAAAATGATTTATTACTCTCTCTAGTTCTTGAATAAACTATAGTATAAGAGGCAAAATCGTTTTTTTTTTCTGAACTCAAAGCTATTGAAGGGGGGGGGAGGCGATTGCCCCCACCGTCCCCCCTGGAACCGCGCCTGCTGTACAATAGTCCCATAAGCATTATTTTCAATCTTTTTTACGTATGTTTATTTAATGGATTTTTTTTCTACCTACACAAAAAAGAATAACGTTCGTCAAAGTACATTTATTTTACATTATCAACGACCTACATTTGTGTCACCTAAAGATTTGTGTTAAAGTATAAAATATAATAAATTTAAAACTAGATAAGAAAGCAAAATATAATAAATAGAATTTTGTTCGAGAAGGAAAAAGAATTGCTTTTAGCTTCGCTTGAATAAAGGTCTTAAACCGTCTCGGCTTAGATGAGTAAAACCGATAAATTCCTCTGTTGGCGTAACACGCTATAATCGATCACCCATCCTAAGCAATAAAACTAAGGACCAGTGGCGGAACGATACCCTTAAGGACTAGGATCAAAGTCCACATCAAATCAATGCTTTGTGCATACAGCAACAAACGAGATTGCTTTTTCAAATCCGATGCACCGATATGCTTAAAATGCATCAATATCGGTTTATTTATTTACATTGTAATTCTATGCAGTTTCAAATTAAACAATAGTAAATAGAGATACTTTATACAGGTTATTAATTAAATGCATTGTGTATTATTAAAAGTACTTTTATATATTACACTGTCAATTATCACCTACTATATAATTTTGTAACATAAATTTCTATCAGTATTTAAATAAAGAGATAAACCACACAAAATATTGCATTTTCGATTTCACAAGCAAAACATATAAACACAAAATGCATCATTTTCCACATTTTTTTTTAAACGGTTTTGTTACTTATTTATTATAATACATTTAAGGGTAATTTTTTAAAGACATTTAAATAAACAAATTAAAGACATGGAATATTTTGTGTTAAACGTTAAAGGCGGGTTTTCCTAGCAGCGCACATTTTACGCGGCGTAGAACTTAATACGGTCAGCGCTACAATTGTACGCTGCGTATAGTGAAATAATTTTGCTGAAAATGAGTTCATAAAAACAACACATCCGTTTTAGTGCCACCAAGGACGAACAATTGGTAGAAATAGTGAGTGGTTACCCTATTCTTTCGCATTCCATGGTGTCACCCCAATTCAATACGAAGTCACCTGAAATGCACTGTACGTATATACATCGTCGCCCTTCCAAGTCGAAAATGCTCATTCGCATTCCATGGTGTCACCCTGGGACAGGTAATATTGGTTGGGGTCCATAGGGTTCAGTCGCCAAACCCAACTTTCTCAGACGGTCTGCTTCATCATTCCCGCGTATGCCCGAGTGACCCGGGGCCCATACGAGTCTGACTATGCAGCCTTTCCTTGTCATACCATTTAGTACATCCTTGCACTCATATACCAGTCGCGAAGTGACGACACTTGACTTCAGTGCCAATATCGCAGTCTTACTGTCTGAGCATATATTTATTACTCAATTCCTGTCTGTGTCCCTCTCACAGAGATGGGCACACTGCAGAATATCATACATTTCCGCTGTGAAAATTGCCACACATTGTCCGAAAGCGTAATACTCTCTGACTCCTGCCGAATACTTCGGTTTAAGCTCTTTCATCTTGTCGAGATCCATCAATATACCACCAGGATCTATTTTTCGGAAGATTTTGTTCTTCCTCCTACTCCTCTCTTCTTCTTCGGGTGCCATGTGCTATGCTGCACGTCGGCGATCATTTGGCCATTTGATGGTCACATTATAACTAGAGTGCCCTCCTCAGCCTGTCTAAATATGGTTGCGGCGTGTGATATATCACACCAGTTACTTATATTGCGGAGTCAAGAGTGTTGTTTTCGACCTGGCCCCCGTCTGGCTTCAATTTTTCCCTGTAGAATTAGCCTTGGTACAGAGTGGCGAGGTCCTCTTAGTTTATGCCCTAGATATGACCCTTTTTGTTGTTTTACAGTGTCTTTCTACGCCAGCTCCTCGTAGAACTTCATCATTCGTTAAGTGAGCAGTCCAGGGTATACGCAGTAGTCGGCGGAATGTCCACAATTCAAAAGCATCGATCCGATTCAGCGTCCTAGGCTTAAGTGACCAAGTTTCTGCACCATATAGTAGAATAGGCCATATATAACATTGAACCACACGTATTCGGGTGTGTAGTGGCATATTTTGTGAAGGAGAAGATTCTTAAGTTTAAAGAAAGTTGCTTTTGCACAGCCAATTCTTGTCTTCACTTTTTCGTCACATTCCCACTTTTCATTCAGAGTAGCGCCAAGATAGGTGAACCGTGCGACACGTTCACTATTTTCCCCGTTGATGTTAAGAGAAGTGATGTATTGATGCCTACTCTCTACTTGGCATAAATGTCTCCAGGGAGAGGTTGGGTTTTAAAGGCGGCGTCATGTAGTTTGTCCGCATGGATAAGTAATTTAAATGCTCTTTCGCTGCTTCTATTTTGAAATAATTGACTAGCAGAATTTTTAGTGCCACTATGAATCGTAGTTAATAAGTCAATCTCTTCTTTCAAAATTTCGTCTTGTAATATTAATAAAGCCAAAGCTTTTCTTTTACTTTTAGATAATTTCGTCGCTACGATCGTCACACAACTGACAATCCTAGGAAAACACTTTTGGGCAGCGCATTGGTTGTTGCGTTGCATCGGCCGAATTACGTTCTATGCCATGCAAAATGTGCGTTGCTAGGAAAACCCGCCTTTACTGGATTTCAGTTTGTGATTGGCTGTATGACTGATTAGTTAATACCAGTATCAACCAAAAATATGTGTTTAATTCCTCCATTCGTGCGTTTTGTTTACTCAATACAAGTGAACTCATTGCTTGCCCCCTTGTATCTGCACCTGATTAAAACTAATCATATTTTATTTCGTTACTTCAGACAATGATAAAAATTAAAAATACTTTTTCATGATTGTTTAAATAAGTATATGTTAAAAGGTCAAGCAGCAAGCACAGAATATGCCAAATGAGAAATGAAATTATGACGAAATGTCTGCAATTTTCACAAGACAATGAACGAATGTATTACCGGATTAATACAAAATAATCTTTAAAATTATTTATATACATATATATATATATATATATATATATATATATATATATATATATATATATATCGGTATATCTTACCGGTATGTTCCGATCAAAATTGAGTACTAATATTAGTTCCAACATATAGAAAGTAGACACAGGGGTTTCGAGGATGTCTGGGTAAGGCGTCGATGGACCCACTGATGAATCCTACCGTCGACGCCGAGGACGAAACACCCTATTTTAGTGGTATTATTAGCGCGTACTTTGCGGTATTCGGCCCGCGAAATACGACATGGCAACCGTGACAGGACGATGCACAGCATTGGGTTGCTGGCACCATTGCAGCTAAGGCAGCGCCAGGATCTGGGAACCACTCGGAATGTCCGTTCCTACATTTACTATCAGTTATCCGCTTTGTATATCGAGACTGTGGAGTCTTAATAAGCGAGAGCGACTGCCTTAAGGGGGGGGGGCATGTTGTAGAAACGGACATATCGGTATATCTTACCGGTATGTTCCGATTAAAACTGAGTAATAATATTAGTTCCAACATATGGAAAGTGGACACAGGGGTGTCGAAGGTGTCTGGGTAAGGCGTCGACGAACCCACTGATGAATCCTACTGTCGACGCCGAGGATGAAACATCCTATTTTAGTGGTATTATTAGGGCGTATTTCGCGGTCTTTGGCCCGCGAAATGCGACAATATATATATATATATATATATATATATATATATATATATATATATATATATATATATATATATATATATATATATATACACATATATTTACAGAGAGATATAATATAATATTCCAAACTAGGGTTATTGGGGCTACATACAGTCTGTTTAAATTTGTAGGTCTTGGTAAGGAGAAAACCTCTTTCCTAATTCTGTCAAGCTTTCGAGAATTTATTTATCTCTTCTTCAGGGCATCTCTACAATTATTAATTAAATAGTTAACCTAACTTATAATTATTAAGTAGCTCACCAATGTGGTTTGAATATTAAACAAGTACACGTTTAAAAAACAGGGGAAAAACCCAACATTAGCACTTTTGAACTGTATTTAAAGGCATATTTTTGAAGGAATTGCAAAAATTCTAGAAAGTTCGAAAAAAGTAGCCAAACCTCCTACTTGACTATTTCACCACTTTATAGTGACACCCGCCATGTGTCAACCGGGAAGTGTAGTGGGTGGTGTGAGTAGTGAGGGAAAATACGGATACCGTAAACAGTGGTGTAGTCAATCAAAGGATTTAGCATAAATAGAAAAATAAAGTTAAGAAATTACTTGTTTGATATTGGATCAACAGCTGATCTACAACCATCAAGCACAAAAGATGCCAAATGAGATTTTGGCGAAACGTCTGCAAACTTCCACAGAAAACCAAACGGACGAACGGATGTATTTCCGGATCAATACTAAATCTCATATATATATATATATATATATATATATATATATATATATATATATATATATATATATATAATTTATAATACATAAATTTTCAAAAACCAAGTAAATTTGAACAAAAAGTTTTTATACAAATATTACTTTTTTACATAAGGACGACTTGCAGTCATAAAAAACGTATCGCATGTACTCGTAATTTGAGAAATATAAGAAGAGTAAAAAGATGAGACGGTATTTAATGGAAAGCGAATATTAACGTAATTATTTAAAATTTATACTTTTTAACAAAAAAACATACTTTACTTTTGTTGGTATTTCAAACTATTCATCTATTATACCATTTTATTACACGTTCGTGAATTCAGTCAGTTTGCTCTCCGATTAAAAATTTAGGAGTCCCGACAAATATTAATTTTTCTTCTCCTAGAGACATTCAGGATGACTGGTTTAGAAATAAAAGTTGAACATACGTGAAGATAAATTACATCAGAAATGAACTTTAAATAAAATTATCTTTAAAAGTATTTGCTCGTTTTCCAACTTCAACAACTTTTTCGCAATGTAACAACTCGTTAAACAACATATTTTAAAAATACAAGACTTTGGTTTTTAATAAAACTTGTCGTCTATTTTAGTAATATTTTTTAGAATTATTTAAAACGTTGTACCTCCACTGGTTGATCTTTATAACGTATTTTTTTAATTAATCTGATTTTGAATGGATATTAATATATTGAAAATATCTTCAACTAATATAAAAAAACTTTCTATGATGCAAAATATAACTTCTTTTATAATCTTATTAAAAATGTTGTGCGCATCAAGCAATAAAAGCAAACCGAAAATATTTATCAATAACAATAGTTATTTTTAATAAGATATACAAGAAAAAATTGAATAATATAAACTACAAAAATTTTTCAAAATAAAATGAATATTATTATTAACTAAATAGTAATCCTTAAATTTTTAAAACCACTGTGTTCATTGTACCTATGTATAATTTATTGCTCGCCAGAGCATTGAACCCTTTCAGCAGCTGTTGAAGTTGATATTCGAATAATATCTAAAGATATCAGTTTATTTATATTAGGTTTACACAATTCTTCCTATGGACTGATACTTCTGTAGGAATTTTTATAAGTTAGTCATATCCTTCCGTTTGTCCGTTTGTATGTCACGGCAGTAAAAAAGTTCTAAATAAAACATGGAGATTAAAACCACATATTGGACACTGATTGTAATCTGCAGCGGTAAGACTAATGATAGCCTCTAGCTGGGTTATATGGCGGACCACTTTAGAGCTCTCCAAATTCCCGAGAGTAATCTGTTTGTGCATCACGAGCGCATGAGAAGCACTCCAACAACAGCCATGAAAATCTTATTAAGCCTCCCCCCTTGATATAATATTCAAAGCTGAAGCGAGGGTAGGGGCATACAGGCTGGAACTTAACAAGGCTTGGAAGACTGGATCTGCTCTCAGACACACCAGCATCACCATCAAAGGAGTGACGAACTCATTGTTGGAGATGCCAAGAACTTATAACTTAGAGAAGTCCTACATCATTCAGACTGACTGTAAGGCGAGGCCTAATCGATCGCTGAGTCAGCCAGGAAATCTCATTTGGTCCAAAATTGACCATGGTACAGGGCCATATGCATGGAGGCACACTTAGACTCAACATAAGTGAGACATTGGGGTAGTACATCACAGTATTTCAGGCAGTTTTTAATCTTTCGTAATCAAACTTTGCAGGCGGGTGAGTTCTAATAACCTTCGAACATATCTCAGGAAAAAGAATTAAGATACCTCCTCTAGTGAGAAAAGTAAGGATACATTTTTTTTGTTCGCCCCATAGAGTGGGGTATAATTGGATAAGTATTAAAAAATTTCGTCATTTCATTTGCAAAATATGAGCTTCCAGGGCGGCTTTTTAAGTCCCTTCCTCTAAAGTTCCAACGGTATATTTTAAAAGTCTAACAAAAATTATATTATAACTCGTACTAAGTATATGCTAGGCGTATTATGGGTCTTTAAAAATGCAATTAAATATGTATATAATAATATTTTTATTTAGTCGTCTTATGTACGATATATAAGCCTTTAAAGTTGCTTACAAATGTCGCTCTATTATATGAGTAGGAATTTCGGCGACTACGCCGGGCAAGGCAGTGTTCCGTTAAAACGGTTGCGGATAGGAAAAATTCCACATAACGCCACTATCACGGAAAGTACCCCAGGTGTACATCGCTGATGTTGTGATATGTTATAGCATACCACAAAGAATTATAAAAGTATTTTTTCTTACATGCTTATAGCCAATTTAACAGGGTAAACCACCCTTAAAGTTTTTCAAAAAATACTTTTTCTGCAATATCTTGAAAACCAATCATTCTTTTTTAATGAATCAAACACCAAGTCACTTATAATAAATCGTCGCGTAAATTTTACCCATTGAGGTTTTTATTCCCTTCTTATTTTCTAGGGAAATGCCATTTTCCTGATATATTGTTTGGTATAAAAATTTAGAAATCATTCACATATTGTTAAAAATGATACTTGTATAAAGATAATTAAAAAATAAATCTGAAGTGTCCCGGCGGTTTGCGAGAAAATGTACTTGATGGGTAAACAACCTTTAATTGAGATTTATTGTTTCTTGGCAAACGGTGCATTTAATTTCGACATAAATCGGTGAGAGAAAACACCTATGAGTAAAGAGTACACTGATGACTGGTTATTTTTCATTAAACATAAAAGAATAATCTTTGACATATTAGGGAAAATGGAGGAGATTTTTAAGGGTGGCTTTACACTCTTAAATAGGCGTATTACCACGTAAGAAGAAATACTTGTAAAATGTTTTTTTTTACATACGACAACATAGCACTTATTATATTATACGGATATATGAAATCTTGTTTCCATATGTTTTCGAAAAAAAGTTCATCTTCATATGTTTTAATTTGCTCTAATAACTGCTACAGAACTTTAACGTAATGCATATCCGACACACACTTGAAATTTTTTTTTATTTGACCTTGGACTGCCATACCACCTTAATAATTAAAATTTTTAATACAGTTTTTAATATTTAACATGCATAAACACCCAGGAATATTCAGAAATATTGTCAAGTAGAGTTTGAAAACAAAGCTGTAGAAATTAACGATACAGGTATGTGGTTTATTTTCATCTGAGAGTAGGGATGTCCTTGCTATTTGTCTGCTTTGGATACATAAAGTTTTGTGTTTGACTTAGCCCGATACGTTGGCCCCCCAAGATCTCCTGACATAATTCCATTAGACCCTTACTTTTGGGCTTATGTCAAAAACTAACTTCAAGAAAGTGTTCGACACATTATAGCATTTACAGATGGTAGAACAATATTAAATGCCACAAAGTGTACTTAAGAATGCTCGAAAATGTATTGAACAAGACGGTTATGAATTTGTACATTTAAGCTAAGTTTTTTCAGAAATACATTCAGAAAACGAATTGCTAAAAAATTTATATTCATCATTTATTCGGAAATGCTAGGTTAAATCGTTTTTTACCAATTGAATCTGCAAAAAAATACTACTACTTTTAAAACAGTATTTTCATTGTGGGTCATTCTATTTTTAGTATAGGTCTAGATAATATTTAAGGGTCACAGTCTATACATCCACCGTTACATTATAATAAAATTTATATGAAATATAGGATTAGAGAATGGTCATTTATTATTTAAGTCATTCACTTATAAATAAAACATTAGAAAATACCATATAATCAGTTTATAGCGTGGTGGAAAATTTTTTTACATTTAGAAAAGAAGTAGGGTAATTACTCTAATGTAATGAAAAATTTTAAATATATTAAAAACCAATTTCTATCATTTATCGTTAACAGGCAAAGAGAGATTATTTATTTTAAATGAAATAAATAATTCTGAAATATATGTACACCAAAATTCAGTGGTATAATCTCATTATCATTGTTCCGTTCCGTAGATGATGTGTTTTTAACACTACGTATCAAATATAGTTTAATATTACATAAGATATAGTATATTTATCAAAAAAATTTGTTTTTCACCCGCATCTGAGTTGTAGAATTTACCAGAAAATCTGACATGCTGTAAATTCCAAAAAATAAATGAACTATATAACTATAGTAGCTTTCGCAGAAAACACAACCTCTTGTTAAGCTTCTAAGCGGAAAGTCTGGTTGTGAGATAGAATCCGATGCGCCTTCTCACCAAAGGAAAATGAATTGATAAGAGAAATAAAATTAATTAAAAGTTGCGGAAACTTTGTGCATACTTTCAGTATTTAAATTATTTTTTTAAGTTTAGGATATATCTGATTATTGTTTTGTAGAGTCTTTACGCAGAGCATAAAAGATTAAACGTAAAAAATAATTTCATTTCCATGTTTTCCAAACTAAAAATCATATTTCAGTTTTATCGTAAGTCATTTCGTTTTATTTTAAGTTATTACGTCAAAAACATCAGATGAAAATAATTTTTATAGCATGTTTTACAGAATATATATATATATATATATATATATATATATATATATATATATATATATATATATATATATATATGTAATCGAAGGTTTTCGGGCATCCCGTGTATGTGCTAAATCCCTCTCAGGACTGTAAGGCAGCTGACGTTTCGGTGAAATCTCATTCACCATTTTCAAAGCTCACTGTATGGCGTCTACGAGCGAACGTCAGCTGCCTTACAGTCCTGAAAGGGACTTAGCACATACACGGGATGCCCGAAAACCTTCGATTACACATCACACCCGTGAGAATATTCGACATAACATATATATATATATATATATATATATATATATATATATATATATTTTTTTTTTTGTAATATTTTTTTGGGTATACCCAAGAAAATATTACAAAAAAGTATTTTAGCAAAAGGTTTAAGATACATATATAAGATATATATATATATATATATATATATATATATATATATATATATATATATATATATATATATTTATTTTCTTGTTTCTTGAAATGATATATATATATATATATATATATATATATATATGAAAAAAAATGATATATATATATATATATATATATATATATATATATATATATATATATATATATATATATATATATATAAGCCTCATAAACATATATATGTAATCCGGCGGGAGGTCGGCGATCCCGCGTTCAGTATTACATTCTTCCTTCCAATCTGTCCTGTGCACAAACTGGTGCATGTCGGTATCCTGATGAGTCTAATAAGAGACGAAACATGCACCTCTGCCGATCACTGTACTGGAAGGGTAAGTTTTGACTTTCTTCTCGGTATGGTGGTACAGGTATGCCATCATCTCGATAATGCTGGAATGGGATAAATTGAGTTTTATCGCAATTTATTCAAACTGTGCAACCTTCAACACGGGAAGAATATGATGGAGCGAAGTTTGCATTCACTGTTCACATTTTACTTCACTTACACACCGAGTTGCATATAGTTGTACGTTGGCTGAATGTGATTTCAGCATTACAACAGCATAATGTGGATATATCCACTGCTATTGCATCTCACACGGAGGGATCCGTGAAAGCCGCATAAACATATATATATATATATATATATATATATATATATATATATATATATATATATATATATATATATATATATATATTATGTTACATTATATGTTAAAAATTGCTTAATATTTAAATTTTATTAGTCGTTTATATTGAGCAATAAAAGCGATTTGAAGAAAAATACAGTTGGAATTAAGCTGAGCTATTTTAATTACAAAAAAGTCATTACACATTACGGGGTATATTATAGACATCTCAGGTTAATTAACTTATTGGACCTGAAATTTGAAGGTAAAACGTCCTTGCATCATTACTTTGTAGACAAAGCCAGAACTTCGGAAGTTTGTTTCGGCCTAGAAAGCCGTAAATAGAAAGCTTGATGGATAGATTGCAATAGACTTTATTGCATTACAACACTAAAATTTGATTGCTATTAAAATATTGCGGAGCGCTACCTTCAGACAATATTTTAAGTTGCTAGATTTTATTTTGAGCATAATTATTTGTCTGATGAAAAAAAACTTTTAAATTTGGAGTTAAATTATTTTGTACGAATATTTTCCTTCAAAATTCATGTTCCTGATGTATATAGTTCGCTCTACTTCTCGATATCATTTAAATTATTAAAATAAATAAATAAAATATTGTCTTTAAAAAGAAAATAAAATATTTTAATACTTGAGTAAATGTATTATTTTCGACATAACCCCAGTTTGGCCATATTAGTATACTTATTACTTTATTTTATTCAAGAAATATCCGCAAGATAGCAGATGTAGTATGTAATTTAATTAAAAAATTTATTTACACACATCGACACAAAAAGATTGTTAAATACATCTACTGGCAAAATTTTACAATTTTCTTATTAATTTCGCTCCACGTTAGATAAGCTCTGGTTTTTTTTTTCTAAAATTCCAGTCCGAAAATATATATTTGTTGATTTATTAACATAGGATAAAAATAAACCAGATAATATTAATTAAAATTTACTTAGTAGAGTACGTCATTTATCATTTGACTAGTCTTGAACCATTACAGCTGTTTTGGTAAAATTTATATATCTTTCTATATGTGAAAAATGAGGGAGACTAAAAAAGTATTCCCTGAGTAAATAGGAGTATTTTTTCGAGTTATGTCAGCAATACTTCCATGTATTTAAGAGATTCAAATATGCTTATATTTTTTTTTTGGATTTTAACAATAATCATTTTAAAGTTATCGTATTAAAACTCTAACAGACCTTCTTCTTAAACCTCTCTTTAAAAAAATAGCAGAACGTCAAAGGTCCTATAATTTAAAAAAAGGGGTAATCGGAGCCTAAAACTAAATTAATTAGGACAATGTTTCAAATAATCGCCACATATAAAAAGCAAAATTCAATTTGAACTTTTTGTATAAATAACTTTACACATTTTCGAAATGAATGTACCTTTATCACCTGCTATAGACACATAACAAATTTATTTAGCTTGAAAATAAATTGCAAGAGCACCACACCAAATGTGTTTAATGTTTTTTAAACGCAAGCGACAAAAGTTTTTCGGTATTTTTATTTAAAACAAAGAACAACGGATATAGAAATAAATCACTCTGACATATAAAGGGATTTAGGGAATTATAATTTTATTTATAAATTTAAATACTATTCTGAAGTGCTTATTATCTGAATTTTACTTTTTATAATGTGACGTTACAATAAATTGCATAAAATTTTCATAATTTCTGAACTAAAAGACCTAAAAGGATACGATATTTAGTATTTCCAGCCATAAATTAGGAAAGGAAGGCATTTAGAGGACGCCGATTGTACTATCCTTAATTAGAATCCTGAATCAGCGGGAGAGCGATTGTTGAGCGTATGAGAACTCTGATATCACTGGACAATACGACTCTTTGCCGTTGGTTAATCTAATTATATATTTTCGGTATCTTTGATATATAGGTATTAACAAAAAAATAATGAAAACATTCTATTACATCGAAATATCTAAATAAATGAAGCACCTAAAAATTTTTCATTTTTTTAATGGTATATCACAAAAAAAATTTTTTGTGTGATTATCTAACAAAAACAAGATTGATATCTTGTAGATACATGATATGCCTTCACCTCAGTATATTTCCAATTCAATATTGTGGGTTTATTGACGTTTAATATTGTTACAACGCCTACTACAGTTAACAGCGCTCTATTTCTAATACTTTTTTCAATCTGTTATTGTTAATTGTGACAAATGTTTTAGTTAATTTTTATATGTTTTCGTTTTAGATTATGATATGAATCGAAAGAGCTCAAATTCATCGGATCTCTTTTGTTTCATTTGTGGACAGTTTACTTCAAGTTCAAATCGAAAACGGTCTATACCGTTACTCTAGAACATATACGAGTTGCATTTTGGTTCTAAAATTATTTAGACTGATTTACAAGCCAAACGGCTTCGCACTCCCTCTAGGGATTATTCACTCATACCAGGCATACAAAGACACCAAAAGTATGAAGCTCTGTGGGAACCCCTTCCATGTTATCGGGTCCTAGGTGAAGTTGTCTGCTGTATTTCCCACGAACTTTCGGACGGTTCTCGCGGTTGCAAGGAGAACTGCTTTCTGCATAGGTTATTTAGTCTATTAATAAATTTTGGACACCTAGTTATTTTTGTATAAGAGGCGTACATTATTTAAGAGGATGGTTAAGAGGTATTCACCCATCAATGTCCTATTTTAAATCTGTAATTTTGAGGAAACAAAAAAACATATGGCTGAAGGGATATACTTATATGACAAGTGATAATCCTTGTATATTCTGATGTGGAGTCAGTAACTAAACTGCTTCCTCATACTGAAGACTATCCACCTTCTCAATTACAAGATTTGAATGAAAATAAGAAAAAGAAAAAGAAGTGCTGAGGTAATAGAACCGTATAACGACAATTTTTGATTGATTTAATCCTTATAATTTTGACTCAATAAGTATTTCATATATTTATAAACATCGAGAACACATCATAAAAGTCCCTTTTCTTTATTTGCCATTTTCGAGCATTCTAACAAAGACACTTCAGCTTGCGTCGCTTGCACAGAGATATTAGGGATTAAGTATTATGCTATATTTATTTTCAAATAATAATTGTAAAAAAAAATATATATTTTTTAACAAATGTAAAAAATCCCTCTATGTAACAAATTACAAATTATTTATTTAGTTATCACGAATAGGCTCGAATCCACTCGCGTTTAACAGTAAAACAAACACCTTATCCACTTGGTTTAAGCTAGTTTGGTGGTTTGGTCGGTATACTTCAATGTAGATTAATTTATAATATTCATGGATATTGCATTTCGGATTATTTAATTATTCATAGTGTCTTGTTAAGACAATCAGTGTTTTTTCTATATTGAAAAGAGGAAGAGAAAGATCTTCAATTTTCTCTTTTAATCGGTGTATCATTTTCACTTACATGCGACCCTACTCTAATTATAATGTCACTTCAACTTAGTATCCTAAATGCTATTATATCACATTAAATTATTTGCTAATTAGAATACTAAGTAAGGAAGATTGGCACCGCCTGATCGTCCTAATTGTCCTAAATCCTGTTAAACCACTCTGAATTCAGTTCCAAACTTAGGAAAACTGAACATCGGATGGTCTAATAGGCCCTTAACTAAAATATATACAAAAAGTTGCAATGGTGAACCTTTGAGACATAAAAACACTCAGATAATACTGAAAGATGATGTCTTTTCAAGATTAAAATAACGCCGCGAGCACTATCTCCAAGAATTTTCATAAACTTTTTATGCCACCTTATAATAAACAGTAACTTAAAATTTTCCTTAATAAAAATATCTCTGCTTCTAGCGTTATTGTAAAATGTGTATTTTAAAAAGTAAGTATAGAAAAATATGCTAAAGCCAAAATATAAAATTTGGCATCAACGCCCATGTAGGAAACGAATTCTATTGTTAAGTGTGATGTTCACATGGAATAGAAATTGTAATAAGAGAATTATGTGTCTGGCTAGGCGAAAGCATAGTGGAATTGTACTTGACCGAGAGATCCTGGATCAATAATCTTTTTAGAACATCTTCTTCGGATTAAAACTTCGGGAATTTCGTTTCTTCCTTGTTCAAATGGAATCGAAAAAGATTTATTCGGGCCCCAAATTTTTTTTGTTTATATATATATATATATATATATATATATATATATATATATATATATATATATATATATATATATATATATATATATATATATATAATGCGACCAGGAAAGTCCGCATCATACGAGATTTTTTTATTAATAGCTTTATGCGAAATTTGACGTTGATAACCATTTCTGCTTGGTTCGAGATGAATACCAACCAAAAAATAGTTGTCACGTGATAAGCGTTATCTGTCAAATTTAATTTTTTTCCAAAATAATTCAAAAGTGAAGTGATATCCCCACTTTTGAATTTTTTTTGGAAAAAAATTTTGTTGCGTAGTGTTTTACAGATTGGAACAGGTGAATCAGTATTAATCCGGGAATACATCCCTCCGCTCGTTTAGTTTCTTGTAGAAGTTTGTAATCATTTCGCCAAAATCTTATATGGCATCTTCTATGCTTGCTGGTTGTAGATCAACAACTGATCTACAACCAGCACGCACAGAAGATGCCAAAAGAGATTTTGGTGAAACGTTTGCAAACTTCAACAAGAAACGAAACGAACGAACATAGTCTCAACAATACCATCAAATCCAAGAACCTAACACGAACCTCAAAAATCAGGATATATAGAACAGTGATTAGATCAGTGCTCATGTATGGCTGTGAGACGTGGACGCTCACAAAAGCAATGGAAATGAAACTTAGATGTTTTGAGAGGAAAATTCTTAGAAGGATTTTCGGACCCTATCACGACCCCAACACTAATCAATACCGAATAAGAACAAATGCCGAGGTCAAACAAATATATAACGCTAGCGACATAATACAAGAAATTAAATCCCAACGCCTAAGATAGACTCCCTAATAACCGCCTTACCAAGTTAATTTGGGAGGAGGCCCCGACAGGGAAAAGACCCTTAGGATGCCCAAGAATGCGATGGAGAGATAACATATGGTCAGATTTAAGAACAATGGGGTTACCCAACTATCATGGACGACTGTGTGAGATGGAAGCAAGTTGTGCAGTCAGCCAAGACCCACCCGGGTTGTAGGGCTACTAAAGAAGAAGAAGATATATATATATATATATATATATATATATATATATATATATATATATATATATATATATATATAAAACATACTTGTTTTTGTTTGTTATTCTCGAAAGTTACACTGCGTTTTCGTACTTTTAGCTTCTTTCGAAGATCCTATATGTTCCTATATTGTCCTTTTAGAAATTTACCATCATTCGAGGTTAGGTTAATCTTATAAAAATATATTTTTCTGAAATTTTCATGTTTTATTCTTCACCAACCTATCAGTGTCATCTTATGGTAGTTATATATAAAAATAATATATATGAGATTTTTTTATTTTCCTTCATATCTTATTGCAATTAAACGCTTATAACAGAACTATTTGATTGGTTTATACTCCGCTTACACTTGTTATTATTTGTGTGATTTTCTAGACTTGTTTGCATAAACTATTACTGATTGTGCAGTTGTATAGCAGACTATTAAGACTACAAGCCTAATTATGACTTTGTGGTACCCGGTACATTAAAAATGATATTTTGAATTTACTATCTAAGTTGTAATTTTACCGCACGTAAAAATTTTATGGTTTGCAACCGATTTAGGAAAAAATATGGAATTATCATAATATAACACAATATCTACAAATACTTACTTCCTCTCAAAATGCTTTTTACTGATCTAATTCCTAAATACGTCTTATTGTTAGCCTGCATTTGATCGTCTTTTGTTCTTGAGAATTTCCTTCGTGGTTCAGAGTGGGCTTTAAACTCGATTTTTATGAGGTTTCCGAAAAGAAACTTCAGGATTTCTAGATAATATAAACCTCTTTTATTTTATCCACACCTGAATTTTCCGACTCTATTCTTTTTACAAAAATCTTTTATTGCGTATTTTATCGACAATAATTTATTCTATTATCTACACGTATAGAAATCTCTGAAAGATGATTTGTTGATAATTTACTTTTTTCTGCGTGATTTTCGGAACGAAGTGTGTAAAAAGGTCAGGTTATTTCTAAATTGAAAACGTTAACTGTATTATTTCTACTATTATTATAACCTCAAAGTCGAATTGCAATAAAAACTTCCTTTTACAAGTCGGTTAAAAAGACAAAGCATTGTTAATACAGAAGTTTAAATATTTTCAGTCGACCTGTTTTCAGTTTGGCCAATTAAAAATAAGTTGCTTTCAGGAAACATCGTTTGCCTTATTTACATTGTGTTTCCGCTTTACCAAATGATGTTATTTTTTACGCAAAATAATTGGATACAAAAGCTTTAACAATAGTTGGAGCTTCTTAGGTTATTATTGAATTTATATAGATGCAAAGAGTAAATAAAAATATTTTTATTTCGCACATAATTAGGGGGTAGAAGGAACAAGGAGAGGGATGACGAATAAAATATTGTAGTTACCAGGTATATAGGAGAACGCAATTTTTTGGTTCAAATAGCACTCGGAAAACAGTTTGAAATTGAGTTATACTATTTAGCTAAATTTTTTTGTCCCGTAGACCACGCATTTTTTTTCTGTTGCCTGTGGATCCCCCCTTCTGTCTTCATAATATTAAAATTTTACAATTTTATTATCTTGAACATGTTTTTGATAGCTGAAGCCTGGGCCTGATGATTAAAAGCACAACAGAGCGAGTGGATAATGTCCTCCAAGTGATCAATCGTTTCGGGCTTATCGGCGTAGACTAGCGACTTCACATATCCCCACAGAAAATAGTCTGGCGGCGTTAAGTCGCACGATCTTGGAAGCCAATTCACGGGTCCGAAACGTGAAACTATGCGGTTACCAAACGTTTCCTTCAATAAATCAATTGTGGCACGAGCTGTGTGACATGTTGCGCCGTCTTGTTCAAACCACACCTCCTGCATATCATGGTTGTTCAATTAATGAACGAAAAAGTCAGTAATCATGGCTCTATAGCGGTCACCATTGACTGTAACGTTCTGACCAGCATCGTTTTTAAAGAAGTACGGACCAATGATTCCACCAGCCCATAAAGCACACCAAACAGTCAGTTTTTCTGGATGTAACGGTGTCTCAACATACACTTGAGGATTATCATCACTCCAAATACGGCAGTTTTGTTTATTGACGTATCCATTCAAACAAAAGTGAGCTTCATCGCTAAACAAAATTCGCTTATGAAAATCGGGATCAACGGCAATCTTGTTTTGGGCCCATTCACCGAATCTACGCTTTGCTAGGTGATCGTGTGGCTTCAATTCTTGCACGAGTTGGATTTTGTAAGCACGCAAACCAAGATCTTTCCGCAAAATCTTCCATAAAGTGAATGGACACATATCCAATTCCTGTGCACGATGGCGGATAGACTGATTCGGGTCTTCCTCTACGCTACGCTCTACAGCAGCAATGACTTCTTCTGTGCGCACTGTACGACGTCTCTGTGGATGCGTATTATCATTTAGAGTAAACGTGGTGCGAAAACGTTCCATAGTTAATCGAATTAATTGCTCTGATGGACGATTATGTTGACCGTAAAATGGACGTAGTGCGCGATACGTATTTCGAACAGAACCATGATTTTCAAAATAAATTTGCACAATTTGGAAGCGTTGTTCAGGCGTCAGTCTATTTAAGTTGAAATACCACAAACTAAACATAAATCACTAGACAGCTGACAAAATGGCGGCCAGTTAAAAAAGTGTTGCCAACTTAAAGTTCTATACCTCTATAAAAAACACCCTTTATATATATATATATATATATATATATATATATATATATATATATATATACCAAAAAAGTCAATCCTTTTATACTACTTGATGAAATTTATGGCGGACGACGCGCAGAACACAAACATTACTGCAAGTTTGCGCCGCCCAGTCTCGCTATCTTCGGATGTAATGAATTCAGTAGTGTTTCGTAGAAATTTGGTAGATTTCGAAAATTTTCGGTAGTTTTTTAGAATGGAATATTATCCACTGAAGCCAATGATTTATTTCATATTATGAATGACGTGCGGATTTTTTTGGAACATCATTTAATTAATTATCATATTCGGAGTCGTAAAATGTAAGTAAGGTCAGGTTAATTCAGATTTCACACGGAAGTGCTTCGAGGACTCCTAATATTGAAATAAATGTTTCTTTAACTGGTCTACAGAGAGCAGAAGACTGTTATCGTTACGTTAGGGACTCTTGAAAACAGGTTTGTATTACCAGTGGGCAACTTCTTGAATTAATTTTTATTTTATTGGTGTCATATTATAAAAAAAAGTCGATATTAGAATAGTGCTTTTTTTTTTCAAAAATCGCCCATTACTATTTGAGCTTAAAATTTGGTATATATAACTCAATGATATTTGGGTCGATTGAGTAATTGAAGAGAAAATCGGTGCATCTACTGAAAAACTGGAGAGATGGTGGCACTGGTACCGCCTTTCTTTCAGGTCTAATTCAAGCTCAGATTAAGAAAAAGAGAAAAATCCGCGCATGCCATTTCACTAACGTTTGTGGCTGATTTTAAGCGGCAGCCATTTTATATGTGGCAAACAAGCGATTAGATTATAAATGGTTTTTAAAGAAAAATGTGGCAGTGATTAAAAAGAAAAGATGAGTTGTTTAGCACGTAGTTACAAAGGTCGAAGAGGGTAAAAAAAGCTTGGAGTTACTTTTCACAGGTAAAAAGGGTTATGGCGTTTTAGAATATTAAACTTTAAATTAAATTTTTTGGTACTTAGAGTAATATTTTGATCAACACGCTTTAGTATGTTGTTGCCAATTTGATACTACTTGTTTAAGTTTAGTTATTTATGAGAGTTTTATTATTTTTAGTTTATAATTGGCCATTTGACATTTTTTCTTTCAGAATTTGCATATTTCTAGAGGCGTAGGCATTTTTTTTTCAAATTTTTGGAAATTATCTTTTTGAAACAATTATTTCATGTAATTTTCTATTTAAATCGTTTTTTATTGTCACATTTTAGTTATTCTCTTTTTTTTTAACAAAAATTAAAAAATATGCATTAAAATTTATAATTTCTTTAAGCTTTCCTATGGATTTAGAAAAATGTCAAATATGAAGTTCTTATTAATCTGTAAATTTAAAATTGGTAGCCATCAAAAAAATTCTGGACCTTGTTCCATCCAAATAAGGATTTGTTTTTTTTTTATTTTTCCTGAATCACCAAAATACTTGCAGCCAAAAAAGATAAATTTATTTTTATTATGTTGTGTGTTTACTTTTTAGTATGTAATGTTTTATTTTTTATTCAATTTACTGTCAACCGTGTGTGGAGAAATGTTGTATCATGGTTGATTTTTTTTTGATAAATGGTTTTAAATTCATGAATCATTTTTTTTCTTTGTTTATCTTCTAATTTAGTTACACATTACCTTGCCTTGAACAAATATGAAATGAAATTAGCGTGGAGAACAGTGTTTTGTTATATTTCTAATAAAACATATATTATTATTTGTATACCTAGGTGTTTGATTGTTACGTAATTAATAGGATTGTTAATTGTAATATAGAGAAAATGTATTTTTGTTATAATATTGTTGAGCTCATGAATAAATAAATTAAAATATGCATATATCTTTTTATGTTGTTGTATTTAGGCAACAATGAAATCTCAATATGCAATTACCAATAGTCCAGACCTATAGGCAAGTTTTTATAGGTTGCAAGTAGTTTGTCTTCAAAGCAAATACTTACTTATATAGTAGTTTAATTAATATTTAAATAGGTAATTTATTTGTCTCTCCTATTAAAAGTAATATGGAAGTACAAGTACAAATTTTGTTAGATATATTATGACATTTAAGGAATTCCTAAATTTTGGTAATGATTTGTCACTTTCGTGGACCTTCATTTACATCTTATGTGTCTCGAAGTTTTTTTTCCGTTGATATGGATGCTTTACAACCCATGGGGGTCCATATAAACCACTTTGGGAATCAACGAGCTACCCAGAACTTATGATTTAATGTATTACATTGTTATTTCTTTTTCAATTATTACTATGTGGGTATGAACAAATTTAATAGATATAAAATTATAAAAATAACGTAAGAAAATTCTTGTGTTATTTTTAGGTCTAGATATTCCTAATCGGTAATAAAAGTTGAATCCTTGTTTATTGCCTTTTTTGTCCGGTTTTGTATTGGCAAAAGGACGTTTCACCTCGTTCTGTACAGTTAATATAAGAATCGAGTAAATATTGGTTTTTAGCAATAGAACTGTTATTTAATGTTGACTGACTATTACGGAAAATTGATTAATTTTTACTTTAGTTTGTGTTTATATTATTTGATAAAGCTAAGTAATAAATCACATTTTTGGTGTAAAAGTAAGTAAATGTAAAGATATATTTGCTTTTGTTAGATCAATATTCAAAATGGTGATGTGTTTATATTAAGACAATTCATCGAATATAGTCCTAAAAATATGATTCCACGTATAATATTAACAAAAATAAAAAATTCTCAACCAATAATAAACACGAGACGAGCCAAGATCGTTTCTCAGCCTCGTCCACTTTAATCTCAAGGCATCAATTACTGATCTTGTTAAGAAAATACGTAATCCCTTACTATGAAACCCAAAAACAGTAAGGTATTTTATTTTATTGCTATTACATCTTCTTTGGACCGAAAATTTTTGGACTTTATTGCGTAAATGCGAATGAATATAGCCGACCAAGTCCGACCCCTGCAAAACATAAAAGCCCCTGAAAAAGTGATGAGACCGCGCGTTTAGCGAAACAATAAATTTAAGGATAATCCAATAGTTGACTCAGGTTTCAAATTTAACTGAAAATTGCTCCATTGTGTTCACCCGGATATAAGACCTTCTTACAACACTAAAAAAATATTATTGAAAGCGAAATTACGGCTTCTAGAGTATTTATTAGACCCTTCTTATTTTATCGTTTTCTTTTAGGCTTTCTTAGGGTAAGTAGGTATACTTTAAAAGGTACAAAAATGAAAATCTTATGGTATAAGTTGCTTTTAGGTTCTTGACTTGTGCTGTATGACGTATTATCGAATTTTGAGAAAAATATAACTATTTTTCCTTATTTTTAGGAAATGTCAAGTATGTATGTATGTATATGTATATATATATATATATATATATATATATATATATATATATATATATATATATATATATATATATATATATATATACAGTGCCTTCATTTCAAAACGAACCATCCTTAATAACTTTGTTAAATAGAAAAATTTAAAAAAAAGAAAAAACACGTCAATTTAGATATACAGGGGGAAGTTTAATTTTGCATTTGTTAAAAGTCTGTCAATCACCTCCTCACCTCCAGCTAACCTCACTTTGATATGTCAAATGGGAACCCCCACCTTGTGACACATCATTGTAAGCAGCATAAAATTGTCTATCCAACCGTATAAAAAAAATTAAATCGGTTGACATACAAGCGAACAGTGTGCAAAAATGTCTTGTAATAATGCATAATATATCGGCCTCGAACTTTAGTATGTCAAATGATTACCCTATAGTGTGATACATCATTTTAAAGGACATACTATCTCCTATTTAGCCAATAAAAAAAAACAAAATCTGTTGATGTACAAGCGAATAGTAAGAAAAGATGTGTGGTAATAATAGACACCTTATCACATTAAACTTTATTATGTCAAATGGCTACTTCATAGAGTAAAATATTATTTTGAATTTAAAATAAATATTTTTTTAAAATAATAAACAGTTAAAATATTTGCGAGAAAAAAACTAAGCCTGTTTTAAAATTCATCGCAAAATTCATTGCAGTCTAATCAATCTAGTGTATTTATTTCAGTGATATTTTTTGCGGTACCTGATAGGTACAAAAAATCACTGCAATAAATAAAATTTTTAAGATCTTTAAACACCAGTTGTTTACTATTGTTAAAATTGTCATTGTGACGCCTAGTTGAAGCGTGAATATAAATGGTGTATACGCTAGCCGAAAGAATAGAAATAATTTTTCTCTATGGAGCTGAAGATCGGTGCGCTCGTAGAACCGCCAGAGCATTTAACGAGAGGCATCAAGACAAAAACGTGGGCCATAAATATGTACTCGAATTGGTACGAAAGTTTGAAGAAACGGGATCCGTTTGTAATAAAAAATCTATTGAGAAAAGGGTTGTAGATGAAGCATGCCAAATCGAGGTACTAGGACAGTATGCAATAGATCCAACTTTATCCATCTCAAAGGTCGCAGATTTAACCAACATTTCTGCTGGCTCTGTGCATAAAGTTTTAAAACAAAATAAGTTTTTTCCCTACAAAATTCAAATTCTTCAAGAACTCGGAGAAGATGATTTTGATAGGAGAATTCAATTTTGCGAATTAATGTGCCAACGAATTGACGAGGACCCCCATTTACCTAAGAATATCTGCTTTAGTGATGAATCAACTTTTTTTCTAAATGGACTGGTTAACAGACATAACTGCAGATACTGGGATAATGAAAATCCGCACCTTTTCCGAGAAGGGCATACTCAATATCCCGAAAAAATTAACGTGTGGGCAGGAATTTATGGCAATGAAATCATCGGGCCATTTTTTTTGGAAGATAATTTAACTGGGCAAATTTATTTAAACCTTTTAGAAAACACAATATACCCTGCCATTGTGCAATCTTTAGAAAATCAAGTGGATGAAAATGCTGTTATGGTACTAAATGAAAATAATTTGCATTTCCAGCAAGATGGAGCTCCCCCGCACTACGTTTTGGCAATTCGAGAGTGGCGTGATGAACATTTTCCAGGGACGTGGATTGGCAGACGTGGTGCAATTGAATGGCCAGCACGGTCTCCAGACCTAACCCCTCTAGACTTTTTTCTTTGGGGGTATTTAAAAAGCAAGGTTTATAAAACCCCACCTGAAAATATTGACGATTTAAAAGATCGAATTGTTCGGGAATGTAGAGGAATTAGCAGAGAAACCCTTGCCAATGTTCGTGGGGAATTTCAAAATAGGCTTTTTTATTGTCTCGCTAATAACGGCGCACATTTTGAACATTTAATAAAATAATTTTCTTCAACTGAATAAAACTGAATAAACTGCTTATATTTAACACACATTTTTGCATCCTAATTGCCTATAACGTCTATTAACTTAATTTTTTTGACATCGTTGGATAGCAGATCGTACGTCCTTTAAAATGATGTATCACACTATAGGGTAATCATTTGACATACCAAAGTTCGAGGCCGATATATTATGCATTATTACAAGACATTTTTGAACACTATTCGCTTGTACGTCAACCGATTTAATTTTTTTTATACGGTTGGATAGACAATTTTATGCTGCTTACAATGATGTGTCACAAGGTGGGGGTTCCCATTTGACAGATCAAAGTGAGGTTAGCTGGAGTTGAGGAGGTGATTGACAGACTTTTAACAAATGCAAAATTAAACTTTCCCCTGTATATCTAAATTGACGTGTTTTTTCTTTTTTTTAAATTTTTCTATTTAAGAAAGTTATTAAGGATGGTTCGTTTTGAAATGAAGGCACTGTATATATATACAAGTTGGTTGAAAAGTTTTGAAAGCGACACCTATTAACCAGTACAGGAATCAAAATTTATATACTATTTTAATATTTCACCTTCTATATGAACACACACAAAAGTTTATTTCTATTTGTCAATTCACTCTTTGTTTACAAGCCATTTGAAGTTGACGTGTCAGTGAATTTATACAATGGATAAAATCGAATATCGTGCAATCATAAAATTCTTTGTTTTGGAAGGTTTATCAGCAACAGAAATTCATATATAAATGGTGTAAGTGTTAAAGGAATCTGCTTCTTGGTTCCCCACTGTCAACGATGGGTTTTAGAGTTTAAACGTGGTCGTACAAGCGTTGAAGATGAGCCACGTAGTGGACGTCCAGAAAGTGCAACAACACTAGAAATCATTGAGCAAGTCTATGATATTGTTTAAAAAGATCCAAGTGCAACTAAGCGTGCAATTTCTGATACCATAGGCATCTCGGACGAATGAGTACTCTATATTTTACACGAAGAATTACGTATGAAAAAGCTATTCGGAAAGATAGTGCTACATTCGTTAACAATTCAACAAAAGCTGAATCGAAAACAAATTTGTAAGCGTAATTTGGAGCATTTTAAGCAGAATAAAACGGATTTTGTGAGTCGTTTTGTAACTCTAAATGAGACTTGGATTTACCATCATGATCCTAAATTGAAACAAGAACGTTTACAGTGGACTGAAGCTGGTTGTTCAGCTTCAAAACAGGTCAAGTCAGAATGATCGGAAAAAAATGCTATGGCATCAGTTTTTTGGGATTCAAAAGGGATTTTGTTGATTGATTATCTTGAAATAGGTAAAAAAATTAACTCTGAGTATTATTGCAATCTTTTGGACCAGTTGGATAAAAAAGTTTGTGAAAAAAGAACCGGCTTACAGAAGAAAAATATCATTTTTCATCAAGACAATGCACGTCCTCACACAAGTGGATTCACGGTGGCTAAATTGAAAGAATTAATGTACGAATTACTTGAACACCCACCGACTACTACCTCTTCATATATATATATATATATATATATATATATATATATATATATATATATATATATATATATATATATATATATATCGGGTAAAATAGCTTAATTTTATCGTTCAGTAGTACTTAGTGTTTAAAAAATAACTTCAACATTTCGCGCTTCCTGTATAAAATCTACTTGGAAACAGTACAGTTTGAAATCTATAAAGTGAAGACAGATAATAAATTATCCTTATTTCTTTACTGAAATTTGAAAAGAAAAATTTTTGAAAATTAAAATATTACAAAATATAAACATTATCAATATATTTTGAGTAATGAAATAATGAATTGTATAGGGAACTAATAATTTCATTATGATATATATTTCAATAGATATTCCTTAGAACTGCCAATAACAACCCGAATGTTTCTGATGAAATCATTCATGCCCCAAAAAATTCGATGACTGGACATATTATTCGAACTTGTAATAAATTGAGGGTTTCCGGTATCGTCAAAATCAATAATGATTTGTTCAAAAGAACAATGATTTAGATTTTTTCCAAGATAGGAAAGGGCAGGTGTCAGTAGCTTTGTTAAATTAATATAAATTAAAGTATTTTTATTAGGTGCATTATAGATTTAATTAATGCACAGCAGTCAAGATGTAACTAAGCCCAAATTGTTTAAATTGTTGCAAATAGAACAAGAAATTTTTTCAACGTCACAGGTAATAATATATTATTATTAATCATCAGGTAAAATATATAGCATAGAAAACTTTTTTATCGATTATAAAAATTATCATAAAATTATTTTCGTTCAAAATTTTTAGTGTCTGTCTTTAACATTGAAGAGGAATAGACATTATTTGAGATAATAAAATTATTTCAAGTCATCCTTTAACTTGAAAATCAAGATATTTCAACCGAAAATTGTTTCCAAGCATTCCACTTTTATCGATAGAATGAAACTGACAGAAAGTTGTTTTCCGAAACTAATTTCCGTTTTTAAGCATCTTCTAAATAAATGTTTTTTGCATTTTTGACTTACGTTTTTGTGTAATGTTTGAAAACAATGCAGTGTCGATTTCCAACTTTTCTAAAAGTTGTCCTTTATAATTTAAGTTATTCTGTTTTAAAAATGAGTAGTAATATTTTATTCCGCTCACGTGAACATTTTATGAGAATGTTCATTGCGAATGTTGATGCAAAAGCTACTGTAAAATATAACTGTGTTGCAACTAATTTGTGTTTATGAAAATATTATTCATAAGGAATATGGAAACCTCGAAATTTGGTAATTACGACAATGCTATTAAAGATCTTACCCAGAGGTTTGTGCTACCAAAATTATGTCATTATTTATTATTATGATTTACAAGCCAAACGGCTTCGTACTCCCTCCAGGGATTATTCACTGATACCAGGCATACAAAGATACCAAAAGTATGAAGCTCTGTGGGAACCCTTTCCATGTTATCGGGTCCTAGGTGACGTTGTCTGCTGTATTTCCTACAAACTTTCGGACGGTTCGCGCAGTTGCTAGGAGAATTGCTTTCTGCATCGGCTTATCCAGATGTTCACTAAGGCCCAGTCCCTTGATGTTCTGCAGGAGGTTCTTTGGTGTCACTCCAGTTATTGACAGTATTATGGAAATCGTTTGGACGCTGTTCATTGCCCATTGTTTTCGGATTTGGACTTCCAGATCTCTGTATTTGGCGATCTTCTCGTTGTATTTTGGCCTTAGGTTGTTGCTGTTAGGTACAGCAATGTCTATTAGTGTAGTTCGCCTATAAATTTTATCTATTAGTATAATGTCTGGTCTATTATGAGCTACTGTTTGATCCATCAGAACCGTTCGGTCCCAATATAACTTGAACTGGTTGTTCTCAAGAATAGGCTCCGGATTGTACTTGTAATAAGGCACTTTTCCTACCTGTAATAGCTTTAACTTTTCTGCTAACTCTTGGTGGAGTATCTTTGCGGCTGAGTCGTGTCTTTCCTTATACTCGGTTGCGGCAAATGCTTGGCATCCTCCAGTAATGTGCTGAATTGTCTCCGATGATCATTTTCTATTGAGGGATCTCTAATGATGAACTTCCGATAGTTCTTCGTCGGAATAACCTGGTCTTGGATAGCTAACAAGAAGCCCTCCGTTTCCGGAAACATCTGTCCTGAAATCAACCAGTAGTTCAACGCTGAGTTGTCGACATTGTCCTGATTGACCTCATTTGGATGCCATCCATGAAGTGGCTTCCGTAGCCAGGTTTGTAACTTCTCTTGGTCCGTTCGGTGGTGAGAAGCAATTATTTATTATTATTATATTATGATATCCTAACTGGGTGAATTAAGTTATTATTTTTTTTTGTCATTATAGAGTCTTTTTTTGGTCAATAATGTAAATATTTCTGAATCAAAAATTAGGTAAACATCGTCAATTAGGGAAGAGGACCTGTTAGATCTAAAAAAATATGTTTTATTATTTGTGGGTTTTAAATTGAAGCTAGCTGTTTATCAAAATATGCCAATAAATGAATATTTATGGTATGTAGGAAAATTAAAGATAAAAAACCTGAACTCGGTAATAGGAGTAGGTAAACGAAATTTTATATTTTGCGGTTTTTTAAATTTGCGTATTTCTAAAATTTTAAGCTTTGTAAGCATTCTGTTGCATTTGTCAATTTGAACCTTTTATGTCACCAGTTTTAAAATTAAACCATGTTAGTGATTTAAGAAGTAAAAATTTAATATTTAATTTTAAATTAAAAAAAATATATATATTCTAACTGAATGGATTTCTTCAATACGAATTCGATTCCTTTAACACTTTGTTTTATTCAGTTTTAATTTAAATTCATTTAGCTTTAAGAAGAGACTTTAATATTGTAAATTAAACGCTTTTTATGAAGTGATATTTAATATCGTATTATTGTAGGCAATGTGCACGTTTGACAAAGGCTACAAGTAAGCGATTTCGTAAAGTGATCTTGGGTTAACCCAAACCTCAAAAATAGATCCGGAGTTACCTTTGGGATTAGTCTCGAAAATTTACCGCAAGAATAGGGTCAGCATAGTTAACCCAAACACCTGATCCCAGCTGTCAGATATTAAAATAAGTTTTGATTTAAAGACATTGGCCGAATACTAAGCAATCAAGCAATAAAATCAATCTATTATTTTTCTTAAAATATAAATCTGTAAATTGATATTCCAATATAAAAGAAGCAGTGAAATATCTGTTTATAGGTGCTTTCGCCACAACCGGGTTACAAGGCTAGCGTGGCGCATTTGTCGCGCGTACTTCGTTAACAGCAATATACAAAAGTTGCGAAAAATACATTTTCCATAGACAAAACGGCACTTCAGGTTGTATTTAAAAAACATTTAATAATTTCTTCAAATTAATTCTGTGTTGTTCAAATTTTAAGGCCGGTGTGTCAGCAATATATTTTTTATATAATTTTGCTTTTTAACAAAAATTAAATTTATTTTTTCTTTGCGTTTAGATTTATATTCAGTATCCTCTTTAAATTCTTACACCTACTTATAGACTAAATTGAGAGATTCAAAACTCTTGAAAATATCGGGTGGTGACTGATTTACTAAAATATATAAAACGTTCCCAAAATATGACTTATTTAAAGGTCAGCAACCAGCTACAATATACTCGGGTCAGTAATCTTCATTCGAAAATACCTTAAACATATTTACTCAGAAAGAGTAATTAAAAACTTTAAAGGTCCCGCAAACTTAGACCCTGAAAATTGTATTTTTTGCTGCCCTTTAGCGAATGGAGGGAAAACCTTTTTGACCTGTTCGCAATGAAAATACTTGACGTTTCGGTACTTTACGTAGCGCCGTTCTCAAAAAATAAAGTTAAAAACTAGGTAAAGTAGTCAAAAAATGTTTTATACGTGAATAATTAGTATTATATGTACTTGTGTAGGAACCATAGAGTTCCCAATTGCCTCTTTATTTATAAGATTTTTTAAATTATTTTGAACCGCTGAAGATGATCTTTTGGGGTGATAGTTCGTCCGAGCGGGATTGTTACGTTTAAACATTTGAAAATCCTATCCTTACTTATTTTTTCGTACGATGCTTGGCTTCTGAGAAAAATAATGTCAAACAATGGAAAAATGCGATTTTTTGAAGATACGAGGTGTGGTAGTTAAGTTCCGGGAATTTGTCAATAAAAAAACAAGCAAAATAAATTTCGGGAAAAATTATATTATCGACCTTCACAATAGCCTCCCTCTAACTCTATACAGTGATTCCAACGTTGCTCCTATGATTGTAAGCACCCTTGATAATCCTTCCAAGTTAATCCGTTCAGCCCCCCAGTTTCAGCTTCTTTGACTTCCTGTACGCCACCATGATGAGTTCCTTTTAGGTGCGACTTCATCTTGAGCAATAAAAAAAGTCGCAAAAGGTGATATAGGTGGGGTGCGGCAAAGTTGAAAGGCCTTTTTCGCCAAAAACTCTTGCATAATGAACGAGGAATGTGTCGGCGCGCTGTCATGGTGCAAGATTCAGCCGTTCTCGGCGAGTTCGGGTCTTGCAGCCGCTCAGAACGCCAATATAGAACTACTCAGTCAGTGCCTGGCCGGCAAGAATATATTCACGATGAATAATGCCGCGGATTTCGAAAAAAAAAACGATCATCATTGCCTTCAGTCGCGATTTGGACATCCTCGCTTTCGTTGGCCACTACCCATCCTTTTCCATCCACTGCTAACTTTGTTTACGGGTCTTGAGATCATACTGAAATATCCAGGTCTCATCTCCAGTGACTACGCAACTCATCCAGTCTCTGCTGTCGCTCGGAATGCGGGGCAACAAGTCTTCGCAGATCGATTTCCGCATTTGCATTTTTTCATAGGTGAGAACTTTTGGCATCTTCTTTGCGTAAATTTTTCGCTTGTTTAAATTCTCGTGTAACATCTTGCGAACGGTCTCTTTGTTCATGTTTAATTCTTTAGACAACGCACGAATGCTTAGGCGCCGGCCAGATGTGATCACCGCGCGCAAACGGTCGACATTCGCGTCGGTACGAGGAGTAACGGAAGCTTCTTCACGTTGATCGTCTTTTACCGATTCACACCCCTTCTTAAACAGCTTCGTCCAATCAAACATGTGCGTTTTCGACATGAAATCGTCTCCAAACACCACCTGCAATTTTCGGGGGATTTTGACGAGTTTTTTTGGCAGATTTCATTAAAAACTGAATCACAATACGTTGCTTTTAATGTAAGTCACTCATTTTCACGACGCCAATAAAAAAGTTACTTTCGAAAAATGAGCTTAAAACACAAATGAAACGTGCTATCGACATCAACCTTGGAGTGAAACTAAAAGGAAGGTCTCCCCTCTCTAGATAGATGTCGACGAACGACGCAGTGTTGCCAGTTCTCGAGTTATAACTAAACTCCCGGATCTTAATTGCCAGACCACGTAATATCTTGTGAATGAATAAATGTTTTTCAGTTCTGCTTGCAATGACTGAAAACTCGAATCCAGATCTATAAGCCACGAGAAAATGCTACACGAAAACTCGTGTTTAACTTTTTTCGACTATAAAATAAATAGTATCTCTTTGTAGTATATAGGCGGCGCGTATCCATGTCCAGCCAAGAGCAATTTGCTTATAGTCAAAAAAAAAAGCAAATTTTTCGTATACCATTTCATTGTAACTTGAATACACTGACTCGAATTTCTATCGCTATAAGCAAAATTGAAAAATGTTTGTTCAATTAATGTCCAAATGTAGCATTTTCCAAATATTTAAATTTGTTTATTTCAGAAACTAAGAGTGATATCACAAAATACACTTTAAAAAATTTTGTTGATCGTCCCAAAATATATAAAAAAAATTTGTGGGCCCCACTAAATTAAAAAAAACAATTGTGACCCCCCTGACTTCTACACTATGCAATTATTACCGAACAAAATTATCTATAAATGGAAATTCAATTTAGAAATTCCATTAATATTTATTAATATCTTATAAACTAGCAAATCTGAACCAAAAGTGTTAGTATCGACGCTGTATATTAGAAAATGTTTTCAAATTATTCATCCCTCAAAATTCGCCTCAGAAAACGCTTGTTTTCAAACTGAAACTAATTTTGAACTCCCAAGAGCTTGAGATCAATATAATTTTGAAGATGTGCAGTAGATAGTCAATATTTTAGTTTTTTTTTCATCTTTTCCATGTAATTCATCTCATTCATGTATAACTGAATATCATACCTGAGATTTTATCTATACATACATAAAACTAAAAATTAAAGTGACTGTCTGTTTGTCTGTAGGGACTAAACTTCTAAACGGCTGAACCGATTTCGATGAAAATTTGCAGACATGAAAATGCAATTGTCATGAGTGGTATAGGTTGCTTTTGTCTGTCTGTTAGTCTATATGGGGTAATTTTTGAAACGATTTCGATGAAACTTTATACACATGAAGAGAAATTTGCCAGGAGTTATATAGGCTGTATTTTTCTGTCTGTCAGTAGGAGGTAGTCTTCGAAAAGGTTGAACTATTATCCGTGAAGCTTAACAGACATAAAGAGGAAGTTATCAGGAGTGATATATGCTGTCTCTGTCTGTCTGTACGGGTTAATCTATCAGTAGTGATAAATGGTACTTTTGATCTCTCTGATTGCCTATTTGTAAGAGCTAATCTTGACAATAGCTGAATGAGACGTTACAAACATGAAGAGGAAGTTGTCACGAGTAATATAGATGAATTTTTTTCTGTATGTCTGTAAAGACTAATTTTCGAAACAGCTGCACCGATTTGCATGAAACTCTACGTACTTGAAGAGGAGGTTGTCAGGAGTTATAAAGGCTAATTTTTTTTAAAGGTTTATAACAATTGTATTTATAATTTATTGTCCAAATTAACGTGGATAAATTCGCGTGTAAAAGCTAGTAATTAATGTAATTATTCTGCAGAATATCAAGCATATCATCGCAGAATACTGGTGTATTACAGAACATCATTAAAATATGAAGTCTATGAAAGACGAAGAAATTATATATATATATATATATATATATATATATATATATATATATATATATATATATATAATAACTACTGTTTACTAAGAGCTTCATAAATAAATGGAGAAGTACTTTTTGAACGAACCGTCATCCTTAAAAATGTTAAATATAATAACATTTTTCATTATTTTGTTCTACGCAAACCCATAATGTAATGTAATTAATTAATGAAAAGCTTGAGATAAACGACTGTTGCAACATAAAAAATGCATACTCGAAATAGCAAATTTATATGCCGTTATGAATTTACTAGCCTCTGTGGATTCGATTATTCGTATTATTTGTGTAAAAGCACTGGTATATTATTATGGCAAGTTCAATCTAAAAAAAAATCTGTTCATCTCATAATTAAATCAACTTTTATTAAATAAGATTTTTTAATATAAATAACATTAAAAAAAATAAAAGCCCTAAAATAAAAATAAAACCGAATTTTTCATTTTACCCAAAACTCATTTGATAATTTAGGTCCACAAATCCGATTATGCCCTTCATTAATGAAAAAGAATGGTTCCCGGAATGACCAGAGCTCGAAGTATGAGGGTAACAAAAATAAATACTCAATAAGCCTCGAATCCATTAAATACTTGTTCCCAATTCAGGAATTATTATACACTGTGTTACATCCAGAAATTATTTTTGTCATCATTCAAAGCACTGACGCCTAAAATTTAATCGTGTCTCATTGTCCCTTTCCCAGATAAAATCACTTTATCTTTCAATCCATAATAATATTTTTTAAACATTTCGAAATAGAAAAAGGGTGGTAAAAAGATGGATAATCAATTTGATGGTCTTCGTTTTTTTTTCAATATTGCCTGTATAGTCGAGCCGTGTTATAAAGCTGTCTGTGGGTTTGTGCGAGAATAAAATTATAAGAATCATCGCATCTTATTTTAAAGCATTAGCCTAGTAATCTGTTTCCATTTTTATTCTACTATTTACGCTTATATATTTGCGTTATAAGTCAGCTTTTTATAATAATAATAATATCGGTTATTTGCTAAGAAAATTATGATCAAATAACAAAGCAACATCAGAGAAAGAAATGTTTAACATTAAGAATTATAAATATATTATTCTAACTATAATTATGATAAAACTAATCGACATTTCGATAGGAACTTTACACTAAGGAATACAAAAAGAGAAAAAAAAACAGATACAACTGAAGGAAGTTTTACAGTTGGTAAAATAAGATATTACAATTTAAAAAGGAATAAAAATTTTAAATAAAAAACAAAAGCATGAGAAAACTAACCAGATAAAAAATAGTAAGTTCAAGATATTGATATTATAAAGACTATTCTTTAACTTTACATTAAGGAATACAAAAAGAGAAAAAAAACAGACACAACTGAAGGAAGTTTTACAGTTGGTAAAATAAGATATTACAATTTAAAAAGGAATAAAATTTTTAAACAAAAAACAAAAGCATGAGAAAATCAACCAGATAAAAAATAGTAAGTTCAAGATATTGATATTATAAAGACTATTCATTAAAATTGACAAGTAAAAGACAGCCATTCGTTTGCGCATCTCTTAAAGCTCTTAATCGACTCGATAAGCCAGATTTCTCTTGGTAACATTCTGACGGTTTTAATCGCCATATAGTATGGTCCTCTCTCATAGAAGGTGGAGTTATGTAAAGGTACCCTTAGGCCATTCGCACCACTGGTAGTGATAAGCACGTTTTCCCCATAAAGCTATTTATTTAGCGCAAATAATTCCGTATTCCTTCTGACAAGCATTACTAAAGATCTAAAATATACTGAGGGGAGAGTAAGCAACTTAAACTGAGCAAAAAATGGTCGACATGAAGCTCTCGGATGTAGGTGGAAGATGCATTTAATTATGCGTTTTTGAATTTTGAATATATGAATAGCCTTTCTTGATGATCCTCAAAAGAAAATACCCTAAGAGACAAGAGATTGTATTTGCTTAAAGTAGAAAAGCCTAAGAGTCTCTGCAGTGATTACATCACGAAGCCTTCAGACTACACCACACAAACTGCTAAGCCAAGCCTAGCCCCAAGAGCTGAGATATGATGTTCCCAGCTTAAAAAAGGGCCCAAATGGATACCCAAGAACCTAACGTGTTCTAAAGTAGGTATAGATCCACCCCTAAGCCATACAAGTAGTGACTCGGACCTTGTTGCATGTTTTGAAGAAAGATTAAGGCAGGTTTTATCTACGTTCAGAGTTAGATTGTTATCAGAACACCACGGCTGCATTTTCAATGCAGAGTTTGTGCACTTTTGAGACAGTCCCACCATAGAATTGTCCACCAGAATCACTGATGTGTCATCAGCGAACTGGAAAACGCTACCCGCGGTCAATCCATTTCCCAGATTGTTTACGTGTATTAAGAATAATATGGGTCCTAGAGTGGAGCTCTGAGGAACCCCCTGCAGTTTAGCTCTATCCGAAAAGTAATGATGATTATTTTTAGTAAAGCAGACTGTTTGCTGCTTATCCAATAAGTGGGATTGCAGGAAACCGGCATCACCAAGTGAGTGTGAGTAAAATTTGAATTGTGTCCAGACTAATCTAACTATCGAATTAAACATAAGTGCCACACTTTCTAAAGGATTGTAATTATGTCTCTCAATTAGTTAATAGGTGAAAGAGCACCATAATTATAATAACGCAATTCTAATAAATTTCCATTTTTATTTTTTATTATTTAAAAAACCATGACAATTGGTTCAAAAGACTTCTTCGGATGGTGAATAAAAACTAAAGTGCGAAACAAGTCTAAATTACCTAAATTTATACAATACAAATTGATATAAAACTTTATAACTACTGATAAGATGTTTTATTTTCAGAAAGCTCAAATAAGAATATGATATATACAAGTTCAATTTGTTTAGTTAAATATTTAAATATATAAATGTGTTGATTTGCCTTTGTAGGTTTATGTTTTATATTTACTTTCTTTATTTTGAACCACAGGAAAAATCAAATTCAAAGCATATTTTAATTATCTCTTATTAATGATTGCATCAGTATTTTTAAAATTATTTGATCAATTCTTCATAAAATTCGTATTTTAATTATAGTCTTATAATGAGAAGGCACCACTTATTGTGTGGGAAGGTCTTAACTCATAACGGATGGGTAAATTTTAGAAAATATATTTATCCTTACTATTCGCAAATTCAAATTTAGAAATTTCATAAAATAAAAAAATTATAACAAAAGGTCCAAAATAAAAATAAAAAATGGATTTTCTTTTTATCCATTATTCATTCAGTGATTTAGACCCAAAAATCCGTTAATGAAAAATAATGGGTCCCTGCACGAATAAGGCTGCGGGTATAAATGAAACAAAAATATAACCGCGTTAGGGGGGTTGTGTGCATAACTGATTATCTCAACTGTTTTATGTTTATTTCAAGAATGTAAACAAGTTTTTTCATTATGCCAAATTAACATACGAATATAAAGTAATTTAATTTAAAAATAAATAGTTAACAAGGCATGTGTCAGTTACTTACTTTAATCAGCCGGTCGTAACTAATGTGTGATTTGACAACGTTGTGTTTTTACTGTTTATGTTTACCTCGAAGGCAATTTAACCTTACTCTTTCATAATAAATAATTTTTCAAAATAGTAAAATGTTTATTCATAATATTCGAATGAATCATGGCAAATAAGCTCATAAATTTGTAAGTTTCAAATGTAAATAAAAGCCCAACAACACACAGAATTTAACCTTATTCTTTCATAATAAATAATTTTTCAAAATAGTAAAATGTTTATTCATAATATTCGAATGAATCATGGCAAATAAGCTCATAAATTTGTAAGTTTCAAATGTAAATAAAAGCCCAAGAACACACAGAATTCAAAAAATGTAAAGTATAAGAAAATATCACTCCACAAGATGTGTATATTCGTATCGTTAACCGAGTAATAGAAATGAAATGTTTTGCTGATAATTTGTGGTAAAAATTGTGATTTACCGATAACTTTACGACGTATATATATATATATATATATATATATATATATATATATATATATATATATATATATATATATATATATATATATATATATATATATATATATGAAGTAAAATGCGAACAGTAAATGCAAACTTTTTTCCAACCATATCCTTTCCGTGTTTGAGGTTGCACAGTTTGAACAAACTGCTAAGGAAAACAATTTATCCTATTCCACACCGGCGGGAGGTCGGTGAAGCTGCGTTCAGTATTTGCAGACTTTTTCTCATCTGTCCTTTGCACAGCTAGGTGCATGTCGGTACCCCGATGAGTCTAATAGAGACGAAACATGTACCTCTGCCGTATCACTGTGGCGGGGAGGGTAAGTTTTGACTTTTTTCTCGGTATGATGATACAGGTAGGCCATCATCTCGATGGTGGTGAAATAGGATAAACTGTTTTCCTTAGCAGTTTATTCAAACTGTGCAACCGCTAACACGGAAATGATATGGTTGGAACAAAGTTTGCATTTACTGTTCGCATTTTACTTCATTCATACCTAGAGCTGCATTTAGTTGTACGTTTGCTGAATGTGATTTCAACACCACAACGGCATAATGTGGATATATCCACTGACTGCTATTGCATCCCACACCGATGAATCCGTGAAAGCGCACAAACATATATATATATATATATATATATATATATATATATATATATATATATATATTATATAAAACATATGAATTGTAATAAAAATTTCACCTTTAATTGATGCTGGTTTGGAGAAGCACAAATTAATACAGTTCAATCTGGATTAATTTCAATTAATTAAATTTTTTAAAAATAGTTTTAAATTTTTAATTTACACCTTGAACACCTCCCCCCCCCCCACACCAATTTTGGAGAAAATCGGGCAAAATTTTAATGAACCAATTTTGGCCAAAATAATATCAGACTACCGCAGCAACGTCCAAACCATAACGCAAAAAACTTCCCTTAAATTCAAATGGGTGCCGCCCTTCCGCAGTAATCGATGTACATACAAAAAACAAACACATTGCCTTCAAATTTAGAATATCCTTCTTTTAGAAGTTTGTTAAAAATATCAATGGGTCCAGGTTTTCATATTGAATGTATTCAAAGATCCGAAGTGCGAGCTCATGCAACGTTGCCAGAAGTCTCGACTTCATTTTAATGCAGGTTAATTTAAAATTTTATTAATTTTTTATTGATATCTTAGTTCGTTTTTATTGATATTTCAGTAAGACGTAAGCTAAATATTTTATTGCAAGAAAAATCTGTATGTTTTGAAAAGCGAACTTTTAATTATTTTCAACCTTATCTAATCGATAAATCGATATAATTCAAAGGAAAGTGCTGTGATCCTAATTTCCATCAATACTCTACAAATTTTTACGTTTTTGAAAACTGAATTCTCAAAAATATAAACGGTAAAGTAAAATTTTCCCATTATCAAAAAAAAAATTGATTTTCTTGATGATCTAATATTTCTTATTTAACATGGGCAACGATTAAAACCACTTAAATAAGATATATTCAATTCTTTGAAATTTTACTCTGTTAGTTTAAAAATAATTGAATGTTTGTTTCCAATTTAAGAATTATCCTACTTGTATACTGTGTTGCAGTCAATTCCCCAGGAAAAATTATTTTCATCATTATTCAAAGCATTGACGCCTAAAATTTAATTTTGTCCCTTTTCCACATAAAATTGCTTTATCTTTCCATCCATAATAATCGTTTTTAAACTCTTCTAACGAGAGAGTGAGAGAGAAAGATCGACTGTACTGATTGTAGTAACTGGCACGATGTTTTTTCCACCCGATGTTTTGATTTAATTTTATGTTATGGATAAAATCCAATGAAACACAATATTTCTCTTTAATTAAGCATCGGGTGATATAGGTTTTATTTTTTATGAAAAACACTCGCTATAGGGTAACGCGATATTATTATACCCTAAAGGTTTTTTTGTATTCGAATCCCTTTTTATATTGATACTCTTATATATGTTAAAGCGGTTAATGTTATACAGTAGACTCAGTTTTGTACGGATCCGACACGACGCACAATTTTGATTATAGTATTGGATATTTTTTTTTCGGTTTTTCTTTGTTTATTTTATCGCGTATGGCATTTTGTCGGAGAGTTCATTGTATTAACGGTGATAGAGACTGACTTCTAAAATATATTTTCTTCGGAAAAAGCTTGTACTTGCCTTGTGAGGTGTTCAATATTTTTACTAATATAGATTGGGGAGATTTGCGCTGATTGCAAAGAAATCTGAAGTGATATATTAGTCACTTACAGCTTTGTCATGTCCATCCACCTGCGTGCCACAGTCTTATACAGGATATCCGGTAAGTTCCTCCTAATTTCTCGAGAATATACAGGGTTGGTCAACATAACCCTACTTTTCATAGAAAAAAAATTGCTAAAGTGCTCCTTAACACAAATACATAGCCCTAAAGCGTACCCAGCGATTTACCTTATCGGGAGTTTTGAACCGACTTGTATAATTTAATGAAATTTTAATATTTTATAGAGGCTATAAAGACTCATGAAATCATGCTTCAGTAGATGTTTTAGGTCATCAGAGAAGTCAGGAACGGACTTGCCGCCACATTCCTCTTCAAAAAAAGGTACTCATAATTTATTTCGATAAAACTGGCGGTTTTCGAGATAAATGGGTCTTTATGCGAAAAACTCAAAAGTTATTAATGCTAAACACAAACAGGCAAAAATCAAGTTGTTATTGTTAATACCTGCATAAAGGATTACTATTGACTGAACTTGTTAAAACCGCTTTCGAGTAAAAATAACTTTAAAAAAGGGAAGAATATTCTTACGTAGAGTATGCTGATATGCATTTAATTTATGGTGAATCGCTGTCAAATTCTTCGAAGGCAAGAAGACTTTATTCTGAAAGATTTCCAGCTCGAACACTGCCGAGTCCAAAAACCTTTCAAAGGGTTGATCGAAGCCTAAGGGAAACAGGTAAAAGATGATTAAAAAGTAACTATTAGAGTTAACGAATTAATATTTTACATGTTTTATTCAGGGTAATTTTTGCCGCGATATGGCGGTAAGGATCCTTCCAGGGTAGCTATTCTCGTTCTCGAGAGAACGTTCATCTTGATGGAAAGTGGGCGTGGTTCTTACGAAAAAGTAAGAAACCGTACTCTGGTAATTTTAAGCGATTGTCACATCTATCAAATCTTGAGAGAATTTGTTCCACTAGTCCGAACCAAGAGAACGGTGAGATTTTGAGAGAACGATACTGTCATTCCCGTCATTATGAGATATTTTTAGGTTATAAAAGTTCAAGAAAATTCATGATCGTTTTAAAAATAAAATATTGTAATTTTTATAAAATATTTTTGTTTACAAATATACATTTATAAAATGGGTATTGAGGAAGTAATTTTTTGAACCATGATGGACTAAAGGATGTCAGATTTGCAGAAAAACAAGTGGCAAATTATAATCGTCGATTTCTACCACGGTTGCGTCGATTTGGAGATTTAAATGATTCGGAATTCACAAGGCTGTTTAGGTAGAAGATTTATTCTTCCTCATTGGAGATTCGGGTAAATTAATTGTACAATAAACTGATAATTTGTTATTAATTTAAAATATGTTTAAATATATACAGGAAAGTGAACCAAGTTTAATTTTTTCAGGGTTTCTTTTAAGGCCATGGCCTTTGGGAGATGTTTCACAACTGGGAACACCACAACACAAAATTTAGTAGATATCTGTTCATTGCGGAGTACCGTTGAAATATGATGTGAGGTCTAGAAGAATAGATTTAGATGTTTTCCAAAAGATAGATAGATAAAAACTTTTTATAATCGAAAATGCTCATCAAGAACAAGAGATACACCCTGATCTATAAGAAGCAAGACAGATCCAATAACACACTTTAGGGAAAATTAATAATTTTACTCTTAGCCTAATATTATGTACCTATATCAAGTATGTAAAATGTATTTTATTGGTTTTAAAGGTTTTCGAGCATCCCGTGTATGTGTGCTGAGTCCCTCTCAGGACCGTAAGGCAGCTGACTTTTGAGTGAAATCTCATTCACCATTTTTAAAGCTTACTGTATGGCGTCTACGAGAGAACTGATGCCTGCGACTTGGGTGCTGTCGGTCCCGTGCGTGCGTCGGACGCGTTCGTTTTCCGAATGGTTCTGGTCAATCAGGTTGCGAGACCTGCTGCGCGTCATCGGCCCTGTTGCCAGTGTTTGGGGTTGCGTTGCCGAGTTGTAATCTGCCTCGTTACTAAGTGATACTGGTTGATGTTTTGTAAGCAGATTTTTCAAGTATTAGACACTCGCTGGCTATCATCTCTGCTATTTAAGTTGTTGGGCCTCTTTGCAATTTCAATGGCTTCCCTTATAACTTTTGTGGACAGGTTTTCAGATCTCGAAAAAATCGCGAAAACCAAGAGAATAGCTCCAAAGCTTTTGTTCCGTATGTAAGAGGCACCGTAGACAAGATCGCAAAAATTCTCAGGAGACACAACATTGAAACCATTTTCACCACAGACCGTCAAGTAAAAGATCTCTTGCCAACACCTAAAGAAAGAATTCCTCTAGAAAACCAGGATGTATACGAAATTTCATGCGGAGAATGCAGCTCATCTTACGTAGACAAAACCAACCGTAAAATAAGCGCGAAGAGACGAACATATCAACGCTGTCAAGCAAAAAACAACTTCTTCTGCTCTGGTCCAACCCTGGTTAAACACAGGACATAAGATTAATTTAGATGTTAGAATAATTTTTACGTAAGTATAGAAATATATCATATTTTTTTAAATTATGGACATCTTTAATTTTATAAAAAACGGTTTTACATTTTACAGTAGCAAATATCAGCTATTCAAAATCTCCTTACATTAATATCAAAAACATTATAACGAATATGAAGATATTAAAATATTCATCGACAAGAAAACTGCTGAAAACACCTTTTCGAATAATAACGTTAATAAATATTTATTCGCTTGCCAAGAAGGAAGGTTTTAGGTCCCAAATTAAACTTATTTGGATTCTTGAAATAATGATCGGCAAGAAAATAAGCAAATTTATTTTATTTCGAGACTTTACTATTCCCTTTACTGCTTTAACACTCGTAAAACAAGCTGACAAGAATTTATTACCTTTAAAAAATGAAATTTTACATTCTTAGCAGTGTTTCGAAATAAATATAAAATTTTATTTATTTTCTTATTTAGAAATATAGCGGTAGGATATAATTTCACTAATTTTACTAGTGTTGCCGGACTGTGTGTTAAATATAGTTTTAATGTTGATTTTTGAAGATTCATTTGAGTGATTTTCACACCTCGTGTAAATGTACACTGGTTTTTATAATAAAGTTTAAAAATTCTGATTAATGTTAGGACGAAATAGTTTATAATCAAATAATAGGTCCCAGTAGTGTAGTAAGTTAGTGATTTATCGCGCGTAAGAAAGGCTGCTGGTTGGATTCTTGATCTGATATGGGTGTGTGTAGGTGTGGTTTGTCTTAATAGTCTAGATGTGTAAATTTGTCTGCCGTGCCTAAAACGCTAATTTGTAAAGTTAAGTGAGAGGGAAAAAAATGCCCAAAATAAATTAATTTCAAGCAGATCATTTATATTTTTAATCAACCAAAATTTCACAAAGATTTTAAGGCGTTCTTTGTTTATTTTCTGATGTAAAATTAGAAATTTTGCGCAATAAAAATCCACACGATTTGGGATTTGACGCAGAAAAACATTATAAGAGAATATCGTAAAAAAGGAGAATGGGAATCCCAATTGAACCAGAATAAAGAATGCTGACGTAAGCACTTACGTCTTTATTCCTGGTTTTAGTTTAATATTCAGCACATCCGTGAAAGTTGGTATTGAATAGGCCTAAAAAAAGAGAAAATATTTATAAGGGTAAATGTACGTATGGCTCGTAATTTGTAGAATCTTATATTATACAGTGCCTGCGAAAAATCTGCACCATATTGAAAACTTTTTTTTTTTAATTATTTTCGGCATTGGTTTCTACATAATATACAATAAGAAATAGCTTTAAATGATCATCCAAATAGTAGAATGAAATATTGGTAGGAAACAACTCTATTGTTTTAAAAAAATTTCTCTCCTATTTTACTTATTCTTATTTTTTGTCAAGAAGGTACAAAAATGGCCACAAGCCGAAAGCTTTACACATATAAACAAATAATTATATTGCATTGTGTGGATTTTATTTATAAATTCCTTCTTTAGTATTAGAAAATTTGCCCAGTTAACAAAGAACACTTCCTTGGTAATCCCGATCAATTATAGAGTTACTCTAACAAATTTATTTCAAAATATTAACCGGGTACGATCATTTTGGTATTATGTCTCCCTAAATGTCTTGGCTTATATGTTTTCCAAAACAACAATATAAACAATAAGAAAACAGTCTATGACTTAATTGTGTGAAATAAAATTTGGTGGCAGCGGTGGGATGATTTAACCCTGACCTTTTTGTTCATCTGCCGGTGGTGTTGATAATGATGCGTGTTGTCATGTTGTTTCCTAATTTAGGCAACTCGTACGTTCGTTAGATGTTTCCTTCAAGAGGAAGTGATTGATGCCTGTTCCTGCCTGGCCTCCTGTACTGCTACTTAGGTAACAAAGTCCACCAATGACAAGTAAATTCGATCTTTCAACATCAGGAGTAAAGGTTTTAGCAGTCAAAATTTTTAGGAAGATCTGCATTCTGATTGTTTTAACTGTATTAGGCACTACAAAAAAATATCTCATAAAATTTTTTCTATATTTCATTTACAAAGTAGCTAGATAAGAGTTGTGTAGTTGGATGAGAACTAAAATAGTGTTCTCTGTATTTGATATATCGATCTGTACGAGATCTTCCGATTGCGTGGAATTGTACTATATATTTTTTCCTATATAACTTGGGTTATGGATTCGCTTTTTCTACGGTTAGGTGCACCTGCCTAACCTTTACTGACAAGAACCAATGAGTTCTAAACTGGTCCGCAGGTGCACTGCCATGGGAGAGGCCTCAATACTTTTCTAATATTTCCTTGAAATTTTAAATCCTTGTTAAAACAGAGCACGTTTACCCCAATAGTATAAGTCTTTTTCAGTTGGTTGAGAATTAAACTATTTATATAGACGAAAAATTAAAATTTGAAGAGCATGTTTTACAGCTGGGTAAAATGGTTTCACGGGAAGCTACGTAGTCAGGATTTCTTCGCAAGAATTGAGTATTGGTGTTGCAAGAAGTGTTTATTTCGCTCTTGTTGAGTAGCACTTGCTTTATGGTGGGTGTTTTTGGGGTCCCTGTACAGATAAGTTATTTAATGGCGTGTTTCTTTTGCAGAAAAGAGCAAAACAATGCATTATCAAAATGAAAACTACATACTCCTGTATGCCAGTTTTTCAACAACAAAAAGTTTGCACTTTTATACTGGAGAGAGTTTGTCTAATTGATAGAAAGTTCAAGATGAATATTTCAAGGAACTCTACTTATTCCACACACTCGACACACCCAGTTTCTCTTCCTATCCCTTCTACAACAACAAAATTTTCATCATCTCCCACCTTAGAATTCTCCAGGTAACCTGTCATAGAAAATTCCGGCCTACTACTCTGTGCTTGAGTTTCTAAATTATGTGTTTGAATTATTTGTTGCTCTATTTGCCTTCATTTTAATTGGCTGTTAATTCTACATTGTATTATTTGACGTTATATTTATGTTATGGTAATTTGAATTTTATTTTATATAGTTTATATGTCTTTTTTTTAATACTTGTTTAGTTATTTTAAAGTACTGTTTAGAAATTATGCGTATTTATACTATTTTGTTTAGTGTTGTATTTGGTTTGAGGTCTTTCATGAGTTTTTGATTTATTTTATGTTTTGACTCGGCCTGGCGCTACTACCTTTTTGAATGAGGGAAAAAAATTGTGTGTAATAGTCATTTTTTAATTTTTTTTTAATTTATACTAGTTTTAGGATCCTTTGTCTATGAGTTATTGTATTTTACTTGAGACAATAAAGCTGTTTTGAAGTTAAAGTTGAAGAATTTTTCATTTCAACAATATCAGCCCAGCTATTAAACTCACCATGGAGAAAGAAGTAGAAAATAAACTACCATTCTTAGATGTCTTGGTTGAAAGAATTGGCAACAAATTCGAACTTCGGTTTACAGAAAAGTCATGCACACAGGACAATACCTTAATTATTCATCTAATCACTCCAACAACACCAAGCAAGAAATTATAAGAAATCTCGTAGATAGAGCCTTAACTCTCTGCAACTCCAACGAGAACTTGATGAAAGAGATAGATTACATTAAAAGTGATCTGACAGCCAACGGATACCCAGTATATCTAGTGGATAAATTTCTTGAACAACGCAGAAATAGGACAATACCGACAACGAATGAAGAACGAAAACCAATATTGAACATCCCCTATGTTAAAGGCATTTCAGAAAAAGTTAGAAGGATAGGAAAACGATATAAAATCAACGTTGTTTTCAATTCAAATAACTTTCTGAGAAGTCGGCTCACTAGGGTCAAACCAATAACTCAAAGAGACATGAAGAACTGTGTATATCAGATACCATGTGAATGTGGCAATTCCTACATTGGCGAAACAAAGAGACCTCCGTAAGGATTAAATAACACCAAAAATGCACATCTCGATGAGAAACAGAAAAATCTGGTGCCGCCAACAATGCCTGGACTCATGGACACCACATAAAATGGTCTGAAGCTAAAATACTACACCGAGAACAACATTGGAGAAAACGGAAATTCAAAGAAGCTGCGGTCATACATCAGAACCCGAATTGTTTTAGTAAACCATCTTTAGATATAAGAGAAGTGTGGAAACCACTTCTTAGTAATTGTAAACTTAAACTAAATGCAGCATAAAAAATGGGATTTTGCCATAGCAGGCATGACTGCACCCATCTCAGTCACACTCTACTGCATTTACTTTTAGTATAAATAGTCATGTAGTTAAGGGATTTATTTAGTTTCACTTGAAAACGGCTAGAGATAACTACTAGCCGAAACGTCGTGATATTCAACAAAAATAAAGACAATGGAAGTCCAACAGATATCTACTACTTCGCAAGAAACATCAATGTCTATGACCTTTAAACAAACACTAAAGTTGAAGTAATATATTCTATTACTGTTTAGTGAAACTTTTTTCCGATTTAAGTTTTTTTTCCAAATAAATTTTTCGAAACACTGTTACTACAAAGTTACACTCCTTTTAAAACAATTTTCAATCGTATTTTCGTAAATTATGACAAAATTTACGAAAAGTATTATTTTTTTATCCTTGAAGCTTTTTTACGATTTTATAAGAAACTTTCATCGACTAAGCATGTTGCAGCGAAAGTAATTGCTCTTAAAAACTTTTTAAATTAATGTCCGCATAATTTGAGTTAATTTTTACGCTATCGTTGTAGGACTAAAGTACATTTTTACGGATATAAGAATTTTAAAACGTTTCTAAAGTATGCTATAGAACAGAGTTTTCTATTGTTTAATACTTATAGATCTTTGGGGAAAATTTTAAAAACCATTAAAAAATATTTTACGATTCTCAATTTTTAATCAAACCTATCGTTTTCTTAAACAAAAGAACTTTCTAATTTAAAAGAATCATTTAAAAATATGATGTAATATTTCTTTCAACCGATCGAAAAGCAAGAAAGTTTATATAAAAAATTTACAATCGGGGAAGCTGTTATTGTGAATTATGATATGAAAAGTTATAAGGGGGAAGTTTCTTGTACAAATACAGAGTTGAAGAAAGTTGTATTAAGCATTGGTACAAATTAAAAAAGCAGCATGTTAAGAAACGTAAAGAAGCCGTACGAATATTCCTTGAAGGTGGTATCAGTATTTTTGTACAACCCTTGGAAAATGCAATATGGCTGCTCAAAGTTAAAGTTTCTGATAGAGATGTATAAGGGAATAGTTTGAGCTTCTAATGGGTGCATCGGTAAATATGCTGTCTCTATTATTCATTCACAAGGTGCATTCACATTCTGTGTGTAACAACTGCCTGCAGGTAGCAAATAAGTACAGGTGCATTTTGCATCTAAATTCATATTTGTGCCGATATTTTTATTTTGAAAAATGGAAAATCTTCAGGAATGTAAGTACCATTGATATTTTAATCAATAATTATTATTTCATCAGCCAATAATTTAAATAAAATACGGACAATATCTCATTAATATTTTTTTTTCAAATAATAAAAGTATTGTTGTTCGGTGTTGTTCGATGGTTAAATTCATATGAGTTGATAGAGTGATTCATTATGTAACAGATTCCGCAAATATTCTTGTTCAAATTGCAGTTTTATACCAAAAACGGATAATAATCTATGTTTAGCGAATCTGTCAAGCTATTTAATCTTTAATATGTTCAATCTTAGGTACTTTTATTAATTTTTTTAATACTTCCTAATCATAAAATGAAATGAATCTTGATTTTTTGAATAATTCTAAAAATTAAGAAAGAAATTAAGGATTAGATAAAAAAAAACTGCCGCGTGGTGCTCAGTTCTGGGCATCAAATAAATTCTATCAACTGTGGCGGGATATCAAAGAGGACCTGGTTTTGCCAATTAGATTGTTATTGGTGGAAGCCAAGAGGAGTCGAATAAGCATATAAAAGAACTTCGACGTTCATTTTCTAGAAAATGCTCGAGAGAAAACAATGGAAGATGTGAAATGTCGACTTCTGGTTCATTCTGATCCATTGATTTTAAGCTTAAGGCCATTATGATCTTATTCAAGCGACACGAAAGCTATGGTGATTGCTCTCAAGAAAACTCTTTTATAACTATGAGAGATGTAGAAATAGAAGATTTTCCATCTAATTGAAATTAAAAAATATAATATTTATAGATTATGTAATCTTAACTTTAACTCGTGTATTAGTACGTACATATTATTGTAAAAAATGTAAAATAATAACGTTGGCTTTAGATTCATGTGTACAAATTTTAAAAAATATAAAATTTAATTGCAAGAACGCGTTAATCGACATTTAGAAGATCTTTGCTGCTCCCTTTCCCATCATTCAAATTCATATAATGTTACAGACATTTGCAGGAAATTTTGCAATAAATTAATTTTTCCCTTTTTCAATGCTAACATTCATTTGAAAACGTGCATGTTATTCGTGTATAAAACCAACCATTTAGTTTTCACGTTACAAAAATTTGCATAGATTTCGCAAAATGATACATTTTTAACATTTATTTTTGTAACAATTTCATTCAAATCTCAAAAATTCTTGCTATTAATTTTACTAAAGCATTGTTCAAAGCATTTTTCAAACATCAATAATACTGTATTTACAATCGGTGTTTTCATTTAAATCACTTGATTATAGAAGGTATGTATGTTTTTGCGCGAAATTTTTTCAAAAATTTATATTTGCTAATTCTGATTTCAAAATCGTGTTTAGCAACATCAAAACTTAAGTATATAACGTTTGATATTAAATGTCTTATATGTTAATTTATGCTAGCATGGCCAGAGCGGCCATATATCTCTTCCCTATGTGCATCGGTAGAAATGAAAAGATTTATTTTCAATGCTTTCTTTTAGGTTTTTATTATTAAATTTTTGCAGCTGTTATCAGATTTACAAGCCAAACGGCTCCGTACTCCCTCCAGGGATTATTGACTCATACCAGGTATGGAAAGATACCAAAAGTATGAAGCTCTGTGGGAACCCATTCCATATTATCGGGTCCTAGGTGATGTGGTCTTCTGTACTTCCTACAAACTTTCGGACGGTCGGCGCGGTTGCAACTACTTTTTGAATCGGTTTATAAAAATTATCACTAAAGCTCAGTCCCTTGATATTCTGCAGGAGGTTTTTTGGTACCACTCCAGTTGTTGATAGTATTATGGGAATCGTGTGGACGCCGTTCATTGCCCATTGTCTTCGGATTTGCACCTCCAGATCTCTGTATTTGACGATCTTTTCGTTGTAGTTTGGCCTTAGGTTGTTGTGGTTACGTACAGCAATGTCGATGAGTGTAGTTCGCCTAGAAATTTTATCTGTTAGTATAATGTTTGGCCTATTATGAGCAACTGCCTGATCTGTTAGAACCGTTCTGTCCCAATATAACTTGAATTCGTTGTTTTCAAGAATGGGCTCTGGATAGTAATAAGGCACTTTTCCTACCTGCAAAAGTTTTAACTTATCTACTAACTCTTGGAGTATCTTAGCGGAGTTTTCTTACACTCGGTTGCGGCAAACTCCTATTATGTGTTGGATTATCTTTGATGTTCGACAGCCATATCTACATTGGTCATTTTCTATTGACGAATCTCTGATGATGAACTTTCGATAGTTCTTCGTCGGAATAACCTGGTCTTGGATAGGTAACAAGAAACCCTCCCTTTCGGGAAATATCTGTCGTGAAATTAACCAGCAGTTCGACGCTGAGTCGTCGACATTGTCCTGGATGACCTCATTTGGATGCCGTCTATGAAGTGGCTTCTGTAGCCAGGCTTGTAACTTCTCTTGGTCTGTTCGGTGGTGAGAAGCAATGTCCCGTTCTCTTAGCCGTAGCGGCGTTGAATCGTCTGCCTCGCACATTGCTTGATGTAGTGTGGAAGAGTCCGCTAACCTATGGAAATAAGAACGTAAGTTTATTATCTGGTGATCGAGCTACTTACCAATATCGACCAATCCTTTTCCTCCTGGGTGTCTTGAAAGCATTGTACGTTCAATAGGACTTTGAGGGTGGTGTTTGTGTGCTTTTGTTCAGAGTGTTCTTATTTTCCTTTGCAGGTTTTCGATCTCCAACCTGCTCAATTTTACAATTCCAAAAGAGTAGCTAAGCGCAGAGTATGCATAAGTGTTGAGCGCATTAAACAAATTTCTACTATTTAGACTAGTTGGTGACACCCGTCTTGCTCTCCTGACAAATTTGGTCGTCAATTTGTTCCCCGTCGTATCTTCCCTTTAATGATGTTCAAAATACAGCACTTGTCAAGTCCAAACCGCATTCCGATATCCCTGGAGAACTCCTCCACAATTTTGAGCATTTGCTCTAGCTGGTAGCAGCCATCAGTTTATGATCATCCATGTATAGAAGATGAATCCACCTTACTACCTCTTCGTTGTTATTTCTAACACTAAAGCCGCATCTGGTGGAGTTCAAACGGCGCAACAGTGGGTTCATTGCAAGGTAGAACCACAATGGGTCTAGCGAATCACCTTGAAATATTCCCTTTCATATTTGGATTGTATTAGTTTCAATAGTATCGCTGGATGGCACTTGCAATTGGATCCTAGTTTTCCAGGTTGGCATGACGCGTTCTAAAAAGGAAACAAAATGATTATCGACCCTATACGTTCTCAATATAGTTTTGAGCCATTCATGTGGCACTGAGTCGAAGGCCTTCTTATAATCCGCGTAGGCAGCAAAGAGGTTCCTTCGGTACAGGTTTGGCTACATATATCACAGTCAACAATTAATTGTCCCTTGCATCCATTGCTCCCCTGACGCATCCTCTCTGTTGAGTTGCGATTATGATATTCTTTTCACAATGTGCATAGTTGCGTTGGGTCAAGCAGGTGGTGATTACCTTATGTAGTTTGGGAAGGTTGGTGTTTGGTCTATACTTAGCTGGATCATCTGTGTTATGTTGGTCCTTTGAGAAGAGATACGTGATACCTTCTGTCAGAAACAATAGCATTTTTGTTGAATTTAGAACAACATCATTAATAAGATTAGCCAGTTGATGATGTATACACCAGAACTTCTTGAGCTAGTAGTTCTGGACTCGGTCGAGACCTGGGGATTTCCAGTTATGGATCTTCTTGATTATTCCTGAGATTTCCTCGGCGGTAAATAGCTCAAACTGCACCTGGCTTGGCAGATTTGGTGTTCTTCATTGATTCAGCCGGCTGCGATGTTACAATTTGAGGGTGTGGAAAGTTGGTTTCCCTAGAACTCTTCTACCTGCTCTCTGTTGGGATATCTATTATCTGCCATGTTAGGTGAAGAGTTTAGCTTACGGTTGAAAGTCTTTTCTGATCGTTGGAACAACGAATTGTCTTGTTTCCGGTTATTGCTGGTCTTGTATCTCTTTAGCCGTCCTGCAATAGTAGAGAGCTTCTGTTTCAGCGTATCGAGGCATTGTTTAGCTGTATCATTCACTGGATCGTATTGCGAATGATATCGGGCTCGATTCATTATTTCTTCAACTCGTCTTTTACGTTTACTTGTTCTCATGCCCTAAATATACTCCGTCAGCTATCCATATCTTTTCGAAGATCTCCGATTTTGTTATTTAGACGTCTTTCCCATGGTGGAGTGTTGGGTTTCGTTCTTGCTGATCGGAATTCTGTCGTAATTTAAATTTCTAAAGATCTGGCTATCGCAATCGCAGCACAATAGATTGTCGTATGTAAAGATTCCAGAGTATAGGCCTCTGAAGCATAAGCTGGTAAAATCCGATTGTTCATGAGGTTCAACATGATACCCAGTTTTTTAGATGAATTAATTTTTGGCAGTGCCGGTCTGCAGCTGTTATTATTATATTAAAAACTATTTTTCGTTACAAAATTATAACTGAAAGAAAAAAAGAAAAAATACATAAAAATGTTTTTTTAGTCCATTAAATACATTACTTTTAAATCGAAAATATGAAGAAAAATGACGTACTTTACGATGTTTTCGTGTCTACAATAAATCATTTATAACATATTTCTAGCGGCATTAAAACAAACATTAGTGTTTTAATATAAAAAAGGTAATTTCAGAACTATTTATTTAAAGTAAAGAACAATCTTTTTTTTATTCTTTTTTCTGATCTTTTAAAAAAACTTTAAATGTAATATTTAGGAGAGTCTGTTAAATTAAAATGTTTCAAAATTATTTTTGTTCTAGCTAGTTAAACCCAATAGTAGACATTTTAGAATATTTTAAGAAGTTTATTTCTGGTAATAAATTCTTTGAGAGAAATTTTAAATATTGTTAGCAACAGAAATTTTAATGAGTCGCTTCGCTCGTTAACTAAAACAATTTTTCAATAAGAAATTTCGCTTAAAAATTATGACATCATATTTCAGGCTGTTGAAATCGGTAAGCGAGCATCAAATAAAAACGCTGTTATCGTTTTTGCCGCTTGAAAAAACTACTACTTTGATTTTAATTTGCTTTATGCAGGCGGGGACATTATAATTCGCAACATGAGCTTACGAGAGAGCACAATTATGGCAAAAGGCCTTGTCCTACCTGTTTTATATGAAAATTATTTAAATTCTTTCTTTGCTTCTAATTTAATTTTAACGAAGTCAGTTTTTAAACCGGCCTTTTTTCGGTGAATTTTCACATTTTCCTACGAAAAGACCGAAATAAAGAAATTAAAAATTAACAAAAAAGAATTTGTATTCTACTCTTGAAACAGATTTACAAAATTGGGATATCCTTTCTTAATCGGAGCTCACAGAACACAAAAAAATATGATCTAGATAAGATCAAGTAGGGAAAATAAAATTATACCATGCTTTGTAAAAACTATATTTTTTGGTAAAGTTGTAGGGCTACGGCTTTGCGGACTTTCAAGTGAAAAATAATCACTTTTTGAGAAGAGAATCCTAATGGCAAATGTTAGTTTTTGTTTGTTTAATTTGTTCAAAATTTCTGGGTTTATCACAATTTTGATTGTATGATCCTATCCTTAATTTTCAGTCTCACTTTTGCTAAGGAGGAACACCACTGTGGAAGGATAAAAAACCTCTTTTTTATCATTTCTTTCTTGGCGTAACTAAATTATTTATTTAGGATTTGTGAAAAAGATAAGTTATTAAGAACACATTTCCGAAAACATTTTTTAAGAAAAATTTTATTTTTGCAAGATTTTTACATATACTTATATTTTCTTTTCTTTAAATTTAAAATCGGATAATTGTAGCTACTGTCATGTTTCCTGCCAGGTTGAAAAAACTAATTTCACGAAAAACGCGATGAAGAGTTGGAGTACACAAAGAAAATTTTCATATTTACTAATCTGTCAGATCTTCTTTGCCATCGTTGTTCTCGGTGTCCTAATCGAGTGTCAAATATAGGATTGTATAGAATTTGTCACTCGAAGCACAGATGATTACGTCATATGTGTTCGGGTACAACCTCGTTATCTTTCCGATTTTTGACCTGAATTCTTTTTACATGTCTTTAAACCTATACTTTCAGAAAACGCAATAAAAAAAAATTTTTTCGACCTGTTTCAATGGTGCTCTTCCTTAATATTGCAAGATCTCTTACTAGTTTTCTCCTAGCAACCCACTTTTCGAATTTGAAGATCTAAAGATATGTCTAAACTCAGTCTGGGCTCCTTAAGACCAGTCAAATAGACTCAAACACTACCTGTCTAGTGTCATTCACTGACAGCTTGCGTTAACTAACTTCCGACTCGATCATCAGACCCCGGATATCATCCATCATCTGTTTAAGACAAGTCAAACCAGCTAAAACACGATGGTCTAGTGTTAGCTTTTCAGGAATTCTGTTGACCATCTTTCTACTTACCAACATTAGATCAGTTCGATTGCACGTGTCATCGGATATAAATTCACATACAAAACCTCAACGTGTGGCAGCGTGTAAAATATGTGTTACAAAATTTCATTACAGACAGGTAAACGCACATTCTTCAGTCCCTGTGAGCCCAAAATTGAACACAAACGTCCCTTTATTTTTCTTTCTGACTGTTAGTTTCTCTCTCAAATATGTGTATTCTGTGACGCTCCCTAGTATTTTGTGATTCATTGTGATGATACACATCACTATGCATAGCTCTCGTTTTATTATTGCAGGTTTAACATCCTGCGGAAACGTCTGGGAATTTAGATCTTATATGAACCGTTGTTTTCTGTGAATATTTCTCTTGGTTCATTACACATCCACTGACGAAGAGAGACCAGAGTTGCCTTTACAGGAAATAAACTGTCTGTGTATCTTTTAAAGGGGCTGAAGGAGAAAAGCGGTAGCTTATTAAACCAATTTTATGACTTAAAGTTTTAAAGCGATATTTCAAGTTAGTTAAAATTGTTGTAAAAGCTTTTGTGTCACTTTATTCAATTTAACAGCAATATGTTAGCTTTATAAACACATTTAAATTAATTTGGTTCAAAAACACACGTATCCAGAAGAAAAAAATACGATATAAAAATGAATTTATAGTAGCAACATATTGGCATATTAATGCACTATAAATTGTATAATGGAAAATTTCATTTCCTGTCATAATTGACATGATGACACTGAATGCTGGTATCTAATTGTTACTTTCTACTAATCCGAATAGAATTCCGCCAATTTTGCATTATAGTTTAATTATCTGTGAGTGTTGTAGTACATTAAATTGTCCAATATTATATCTTATTATCAAATTATGCTCATTATTTATTTATCTACTTAACTAAATTTTAAATAGCATTTGCTTAGCAAATCAAAAAATATTTTTATCCAGGAGTTTAGGCACGTATTTATTCTCATATTATTTTCTTTTAATGATCTGTGTGTGGAAATCAAACATATACTCTTATAAAATGCGAAATACCCAAAAGTTTTTTGTTCATAAAAATAATTTCGGTGTCAAAGGTTTTCGATTGATTTTTCAAAATTTGCTATCGGTGCATTTTTCCTTTTTTATGACCCTGTTTCCTCATATTTTAGAGGAATGGATTTGCAACATAAGCCTTTTTGTCAAGCAGGCATCGCTTTCATAAAATATTAAATATATGAATAAGTTATTGTCCATAGTTCCTTTTTTTTTAATTTCTCAGAATTTTATGATAAAGTATTTTCTTGCGTCAGTATCTGTGTATTTATATATTTTTAGAAGTCTTTATCAGTGTCCTTTTTTTTCTATTCCCATAAATGCACGTAGATTTCAGTAATTAATTTTATACGTTTGATATTTCACTTCACTAATCGACTTATTTTCAAGTAATGCTTTTATATCAAGACACTCAGTTCTTCTTCTCTAAGTGGCATCTCTGCTTCGAACGTGGGTAATCATCAGAGCTATTCTGACTTTTGAGACTGCAGCTCTAAATAGTTCATTGTTACAGCAACTAAACCACTCCCAGAGTTTCTTCTCCTTTCTATTGATCTCCTTCCTTGGATTTTCCCTGCATAATAATCTGTAGTATTTGATATTTTTCTCCTTTCATGACATGTCCCATATAGAGCAACTTTCTTTTATTAATTGTTAGAATTACTTCTCTCTCCTTATGCATACGTCTCATTACTTCCCCGTTGGTTATTCTTTCTACCCATGAAATCCTCAGTATTCTCCGGGACATCCACATCTCAAATGCCTCCAGCCTCCTCACGCCAATCATACTCAGAGTCCAAGCTGCCATCCCTTAGTACAGTACAGATAGCACATAACATCTCATCAGTCGTATTTTTAGTTCAAGATTTAGATCTCAGCAGCAAAAAAAGCCTCTTCATTCTTGTAAATGTGCTTCTGGCCTGTTGAATTCTTATTCGTAGTCCTTGGGAGCTGCCATTGTTTTTATTAATAGTTGTGTCCAGGTATTTGTATCCTCTTACTCTTTCAGTAGGTTGACTCTTTACATATATCCTATCACATTTTGATGACGGTTCTTTATAAACAATCTCGGCAATACATTCTTTAAAATCATTAATTTTAGATGGAAGATATTGAAGCCATTAAGCATAAGTTTTACATTTTGGTAATGAATACATGCGTCAACAGTATGCTTTTCACTAGCAACAACTAATTTACAATATTTTGGTCGTTGCGCGGTGAATTTTCTGAAATATATTTTAACATAGTAATTTAATTCTTTAAACTTTAAGTACAACTAATCAGGTGATCGTGTACTAGTTTTTGTAGCATATATCTTCGTTTTCTATGCATTAAGATCGACTGTTATTACCATGTCCGATAAATACGTTGATTATATCAAGAGGCTGAGATGGTAAATTTTTATTGCCTTTCAATGAACACCGATTTCCACTCTCTTTATCTTTTGATTTAGAAGCAATTTTACCTTATAGATACGAAAATTTCGTTATATGTCGAGTACTCCAATATTTTGAAAGCAACTTAAGAAGCTCGACTTAAAATTTTGATAAACTTTCATTATACAACTTCATTCTAATTTTTTACAATCTCGAAATAATCGCTAATAAGCAACTCTTCATCCAGAACTCTTTTTCCGCACGTATTGCCAATTTGTGTATCCCCAACCAACGAGAAAATACACTTTTTTATACAAGCATAGACCAAATGCTTGGCGAATACATAATAAGCACTTGGAGAGTATTGAAAAAACACCGACATGAAATTTTAGTCGATTGGACAGTCGAATTATTTGCTTACGGTATATTATAAATGATGTTTTTTTGCTTGAATAGGTGTTTAAACTAATCCAGAGCAATTGTGCATTCAAATGCGACCTCTAGCGGAAAAAAAGTGATTGATTATCTCTTATTAATATGTCAGACACTCGCTAGGGTGCGTTGAGTAACCCGTTATTTCTCTAACTTGAAGTTTCAACAAGATATTCCTGAAGAGTTGCACTCTTCATTTAAACACTTTTGACTGATCACTAGAAAGAGGAGGGAGCAATCTATCTAATCTAATAAATTTGTTGAAGAGAGTTTGGCTGTGAGCGAGTTGAAGAAAGCTTGGTAACCATTTGTATCAGATAGACAAGAGAGTAATTTCGGTTTTGCAATGTGAGATAAAACTCATTTTATTTTATACAAAGAATGAACTTTAATCAATTATATATTTTTCATCAATATTATCATGATCAATAAAAGATATTAGAATAGCATTACACGTGTTGCCGCCTACCCAGGAGCAGACATCAGCTCAGATCATAACCCTCTTGTTGCGAACTTCTGTTTTCGATGTAAATTACTATCAAAACGACATAGACCCCGAAAATATGATATTCAGGCATTAAAACAACGCCAGCAGTGCAGAGAAGCATGAAGACTACATTGGACAGACTTTGTCAAGAAAACAACCCTAGTCAAGAAGTTGCAGCTGATACGATCTGGATTACGCTAAAAACAAACATCCAATCAGCTACTGAAACTGTTCTTGGTCGACCAAAACAAGAAAAAATTAAACCATGGATGACCGACGAAATATTGAACTTGATGGCTGAACATCGGATTATTAAAAACCAGCATGATAAATATAAGGAACTGAATCGCACTGTCAAAAGAAAGATAAGAGAAGCTAAGGAGAAATGGACTCAGGAACAATGTGATGAGGCTGAAAGACTTCATCAGCTACACGACTCTTTTAATTTCCATAGAAAAATCAAAGGAATAACTGGAACAAATAGAACAACGATATTGCCGTCAATAAGAAATAGACAAGGAAGACCGATATTGGATACCGATGAATTAAAGGAAACTTGGAAGAACTATGCGGAGATCTTGTTCAGTGATCAACGAACAGACGCCCCGATCAATGACACTGAAACCATGAATGGTCCAAAAATTCTTGAATCTGAAGTCAGGTACGCCATGAACTGTATGAAGAATGGTCAAAGTGCAGGTCACGCCGATATATATGCAGAAGTTTTAAAGCAAGTCGATATTAAACAACTTACATATCTCTTTAAAGTGATATATGACTCTGGGCAAATCCCAGTGGATTGGTGAAAGTCTACGTTCATTGCTATTCCAAAGAAAACAAACCCCAAGAACTGCGAAGACTGTAGACTCATAAGCTTGATGAGCCACATTCTTAAAACGTTCCTTTGAGTAGTCCATTCTAGAATATACAGAAAGTGTGAGGATATGAGTGGCGACACACAGTTTGGCGTTATCAAGGGACTTGGCACTAGAGAAGCTCTCTTCTCAATGAAATTACTTGTGCAAAAGTGCTATGATCAAAGGCAAGACGTTTTCATCTGGTTTATTGACTATCAGAAAGCTTTTGACAACGTAAAGCACGAGCCGCTGTTGGAAATATTACAGAAGATCGGTATCGATGATAAAGATATTAGAATAATAAGAGAACTTTATTGGCAACAGTTAGCTGAGACACGTATTGATGGCGATCTGTCAACAGAGACCTTTGTTATACTGAAGGGAGTTCGGCAGGGATGTGTACTATCGCTTGTTCTGTTTAATATTTATGTTGAGAAAATATTTCAGTTTAGCATTAGAAAATGAAACGCGAGGTATCAAAGTCAATGGCATCCCAATAAATAATATTCGCTATGCAGTCTTAGCTAACAACTTTAAAAATCTCCAATCACTATTAAAAAAAACTGAACGAGTGCGGTGAACAGTTCGGGCTGCATATTAATACTGCCAAAACAAAAATGGTGGTGATTAATAGGCATCAGTACATCACTCCTCTTAACATCAACGGGGAAAATATTGAACGTGTCGCACGGTTCAAGTATCTTGGCGCTACTCTGAATGAAAAGTGGGAATGTGACGAAGAAGTGAAGGGAAGAATTGGCCGTGCAAAAGCAACTTTCTCCACAGAAATATGCCACTACACACCCGAATAAGTGTGGTTCAGTGTTATGTATGGCCTATTCTACTATATGGTACTGAAACTTGGTCACATAAGGCTGGAACGCTGAATAGGATCGAAGCTTTTGAATTGTGGACACTCCGCCAACTACTGTGTATCCCCTGGACTGCTCACATAACGAATGATGAGATTCTACGAGGAGCTGGCGTAGAAAGACAACTAATGGACACAGTAAAACAACGAAAAGTGTCATATCTAGGGCATATACTAAGAGGACCTCGCTACTCCATACCAATGCTAATACTACAGGGAAAAATTGAAGGCAGACGGGGTCAGGTTGAAAACAACACTCCTGGCTTCGCAATATAAGAAACTTGACTAGTAGTTTATTGAAGATTCCCACATAGTAAAAAGACAATCTGTCACCTTGACTACGGTGCATTGACCGTCTCCCACGGGTGTCAATATGTCATTTTTGAGAGGTTTTTTCTAAGAATTAGCAAACAGATGAAATTTGGCCAGTAGGTTATTTGAGGTGCACAAAAAGTAAAAACAATCCGTCGGCCATCTTGACTAAGGCTCATTGACCATCTGCCAAAGGTGTCCTCCTTCCTAGCCCTCTGCATCACCCCCAAGCTGACAGATCACCGGGTATTCAGTGAGTCACCGGCAACACATGTAGGAAGGTTGTGAGTTTGCCCGTAGTTATACATTTTCTGCTCATACCCCTCGTACTATAAGTATAAACCGCATTTTTATCAGTAAACAATAAAGCCCAAGTATAATTTTATTTAAATTATCTCAAATTATGAAATTTAATTATTTCATAGAACTACCCTGACGTGTGTGCTACATTAAAAACTCTATTACCCAAGCAGGAATACTTTTTGAGTAATTAGCTAAAAGTTTCTTGGGACATTATTTTATATTTTGTATTGTAATACAGGGAAAATTATCTTGTTAGACAATTTTTAATTTAGGGAACTGTTAATGTCGAGCTTATTACTCCAGAGAGAATTAATTATACTGGAACTCTTTTCCACCTTCAGCCATTATAACTGAATTTACTTAAAAATGAGCTGTGAGATTTAATAATATACGGAAAATTCTTTTTCGATAGTTACTTATTTGTAAGGTAATATTAAAATGATTTAAAATTTTTTTAACTGCCGTAGTTATGTATATTGAAGAGTATACCTTTACTTACGGGAGTCATATTTTAGTAATAGTCATATTATGGTTTAATAGAGCGTTAAAATCTTTTACGATATATGCAGTATTCTAATTTATAACATTCGAGCAAATTGACTGATATAATTGTTAGCTTTTCTAGGAAAAAATTCTCTAGGGTCTAATTCTTAATGAGGTCTGCGAAGATGGTATAATTGTTAATTTTTCCAGAAAAAAAAATGCTGTCTCGTAACGCAAGTATGCTTGGCGTTTAATTGTATTTGATCACTTTGATCTCAAGCTAGGTATACGAAGATATCAATCGTCATTTTTTCAAACATGTACCATTGTGTTCTGTATTCAACAAAGACAAAATAATCAAATATGTATTTATACATGTAAATATATAGTGCCACTTCAACAAACTGATATTATTGTTATGTTTTATAGAAAAAAAGCTGTCCGAAATATCGAGGGAGTATTTTTGGTGTCATATTCTATTACATTAGGTTGACAAGTTAAACCTTCGTGAGTTCTGCGACGATGAACATGACTATTCACTTAATAACATCGACCATTATGTGGTGTTAGCAGCAACATCCTAAATTGGATTTCAAATCAATTCTGGCATTAGGTGTTCAACAAGGACAAAATATTCAAATATATATTTACATATGTCAAAACATAGTGCCATTTCAACCAGCGCATATTGGCTAGCAAATTGACTGTAATAATTATTAAGTTTTCTATAAATAAGCTGTCTCACAACTCGAGTATCACTTTGACCTCAAGCTAGGTATTATGATGTAAATTGTCATGAGGTCTGCAAAGATGTGCATCGGCAGCTGCTTATAAAACATTGACCATTGTTGTGTTGTCGTCAGAATCACCAATTAGATTGCTAACATTATAAAAAATATTCAAAATTTTACATTCGTATGATGCCTGGTATGAAAAAGTTTGATTTAAATATGAAGTTTTACTCGAAGCAATAATGGATTTCTAATTACCATTATTCTGAAACAGTAATAAAACCAATGCTATTTTTTTGCTTTCTTATCTTTCAAAATACGGTTACAAGATTTGTCATTTTATTTCAACGATGAAAGGAAAATATGATGTTATTTTATGGGGAAAATAAGTTTGTCTTAATAATAATGTATGTATGTTTTTCTAACTTTACCTCTCATAAGGATTATCTTCTTTAAATAGTTTTCAACTCTGCGTAGCCTGTCGTGATATACAAAGCATTGAAAATTCTAAAAAATTAACTGATTAGAATTTATAATACTAAAAATTGATTAAAGGAAATTAGATTTGCTTTCATGTTAAGGTATTGTAATAATATTTTCTTGCTTTTAACATTACCACAGAATGATCACATGTTCCCGCCAAAACCAAACTTCTTTGCGCATAGCGCGGATTGAGTGTTCTTCCAGCAATTTTCAGTAGGACTCGAATTGAGTCGAACTATTGGATTGAACTAGAGTTGGGAGATTTCTTGATAACTGGTGTGATAGAGCTAGAGATTTATGAAATGTCGAGATTTTTAACGGTGATTTTTCACTGCAATTATTTCTACTCCCAATGCGATCCAAGATGACGCATAAATTCGGCATCAAAGTGAATATTAAGCATATATATTTGGAAGAAAAATTAGTATTACTTGATTTGGTTAGTTAGTTTTAGTTATGATGATAGAAATTAGAAATAAAAATAGTTTATTTTCGTAGTAAAAAAATTATATTTAATATAGAAGCAACGTAAACAAAAAAAAATATCTTTTATTATAGTTCTTATATCCTCCTAATTCATTTATGGGAGTTTTGCATGTTCAAACTAAGGGTGGGGGGCTTTTATACGTTTTAATCTCAAAACAGTTTTAAATCAGGTCATCTATGCGATCCACTAAATGATCGACTAATCTTTGTTGAACTGAGAATAAACAACTGTGTATTTTAATACACGTGGCATAACAGCATACTCTCAAATCCCTCGTTAGACTTAATCGTCTTCAAAACAGAAAGATAAAAAGAATAACGAAAGTAAAAGAAACAGAGATAATGAAATATGAAAAAAGTTTAACAAAGGTGTTTTGACATAAGTACTTTGAAACTGTAAGAAAAAAAACTTGTTTAATCAGTATTCGAATCATTTACCCTATAAAATTTTAACGATTATCTTCCAGTGCAATTTTTTATTTTTACTTTTGTCAGGGAATTATATTCAAAGATAAAATGCCTATCATGATATAAATATAGAGATTTAATTTACATTTTAAACACTAGTTGTACACAATAGCGATAAGACTCTTGATAATCTACGGCTCAGTGATATGATGGATAAAAATCACTCAGAGACTGGCAACTCTAGAGCTCTCTAAATTCCAGAGACTAGCCTACCTGTGCATTATTGGAGCTGTAAAAAGCTCGTTGACAGCCATGAAAATCCCTTTTAATCCCACATGGGCGCATAGAGGCTAGAACAAAACAATTGGACGCAACAGCATCAAAGGCATAGACACCAATTCGTTACTGGAGATGAATTTCATGTCAAAAAACACAAAACTTAGACAGACTCTACCCCTGGACTTAATACAGGTGAGGCATTGTGGCGGCACACCACTCTATTTCAGGCAACTTTTCTGTCAGTCAGGCAGTGCTCAAAGCGCTTGCCTGTCAACAGTAAAAAATCCATACAGGTTTAGGATTGTCTTTGAAGGCTTATTACTTGGTAAAGTACAATATGGACATAAGCGTATCCTGAGCAAGTTTATTATTGAGTATAATTACTACTCTACATTTTCCTTCAGCAGTTAATCAAATAAACATTTAAACAAATAAATTTGACCTTAAAGAAGGCTTTAAAAAGGATGAAGGACAGAGTCCAGGCCATCATTAGATGTTCCCTTTCGACCTTTAAAACTTTATCGAGTGTTGGAAATTTTTTGCTAAGCATATATCGGAACGAACATTTACTAAGATACTCAGAGTAATCGATGTGGTTGCCTAAAGATTATAAAGTTGATTTGCTCTATTTTCTTACCAAATGTACAAAGGTATATTTCCCAGTGTAATACAAAGACCAAATGTTTTTATTTCAATGCTTGCCTGAAAATTTCCTATTTGTGACTGCCTGTCTGTGTTTCTTTTTAGTATTTCCTGATAAATTTCGTTTACGAAAATAAAATATTACTTAACCAAGTTAAATTTTTTGCTTTTTCTTTCTAAAGAAGTGACAAGAAATGTTTTTGGATAAACTTAGATCTATATTTTTTTCTGTTTGTTTAAGCACTACATTTGATTAGCCGCAACTATTGTGAAAAGCCCTTTTTTGTAGAACATGTAACCCTGGTAAATTCAATAGTAATTTCTTTTATCTAGCTCAATACAATTCTAAATTACAGACCCAAATGGAGGACTAAAAATTTTATTAGATTCGATTTCAACTAAAATTGGCATCGGGGGATTTTCCAGGTCATAGAAATCTGCAATTATTTATGACACGGAAATTAATAGATTCGGTAGGATGAATTGAAAATTATATTTTGTTGATTTTAACAAAATTTGGCTTTCAGGGTAGGAGTTTACGAATTTATAAATATAATTGAAATAATTTATTCAATCTTTTTTTGTCGAAACCTTTGTATGAAGATAATGATTATGGGATTATTTGAGTCTCTTAAGTGAAAAATTATGACGTTTTAGCTTGGTTTTATGCTAGACACCAATATTATAAGAAGGTAGTAGTTTATATATCGGGAAAAACAAACAAAAACAAATATTTATCATGAAAATGGTCTTATTGTATTTTAAAATATTATCCGCAATGATCAATACATTTTTGCCTGTAGTGCATATAGCTGGGATAAGGTCGGCAGCAACAAATGCCCTCAAGCTGTTCCAAACTGAAAGCCTCAAACTTAGAAATTTTATTGGAGGTAAGAAGATTCTGGAGAGAATACCAACAGAATACATATCAAAACCAACGGATATCAAGTCTGATAGACTTGATATGAGCTATGAAGTAGTAACTTACTGTTACCAAGCGAACGGAGAGGAATTATCTCGTCTAGGGAAGGGTTCGATCGTATAGTTTACTCACGGATCCAAGATGAAAGAAGTGGTTGGAGTGGGAGTATGAGGCCCAAGTTTTGGGCTTGCCAAATCCCTAGGAGACACACACAAGCAGAAATGCAGGCGAGTGTCTCTATTAAAATATTAAGAAGGCCAAAATATACATATTGTTAGATAGCCAAGCAGGGCTAAAAGTTCTTAAGTCACACCTACGAAATGAATTTGATTTGGAACTGCAGGCAAGCCCTAAATCAATTGGGAAGGTGTTTCTTTGCCCTGTTGTTACAGGGTAACTCTAATGTGAGTACCAGGGTACAAGAGAATCAAGGGAAATGAGGAAGTGGACAGCATTGCAACTGAAGGGGCAAAAATTCTATTTCTTGGTCCGAAACAATCCTGTGGACTACCAACAAGCCACATAAAAGAGAAACTCCTCAGCTGGGAACAAAATCAGATAAAATTATGGTGGAATAAGACGCCTGGTCTCAGACAAGCGAAATATTTATAAATCCATCGACAAAGAATGTAAGAATGCAAGAATGCTCGTCGATCTCCCCAAAAGAGGTATTCGCGTAATAACAAATATCTTCATAGGACACTGCCCTCTAAGCTACCATTTCAAAAAAATGGGCAAAGCTGAGAGGGATATTTGTCATTTCTGCGATCAGGCGACAGCCGGAACAGCAAAACACCTACTTTGTGAATGCATTCTACAATAGACTTAAATTCCTGTAAGGTGCCACCTTCAAGCCTGAAGAAGCAAAATACTTACTTCCCAAAAGCATAATAGACTTCATGAAACGTCTAAATATCCTAGGCTTTTATTAGATCAGGGTAATGTGCAAAAATAATTTGCTTCGTGCGCAAGCAACTGTTGTTGGTTTTGGCTCTTCATGAAAGTCCCATATGGTCTACTGCTGTTTACTACCTGTCACGATATTATATATGTTTTTTGCAGCACCGCGATCGTATTTTTTAGCATTTCCTTACACCAGCCTTTTTTTGAAAGATTGTCAAATTATACAGGATCCAACCCGAAACATAGCTTCTTTATGCAATATATTATATGCGCTGGTGTTATTTATACTCAGCAATGTCTCAATTTCACAGTAGGTCACATGACCATCTTGCCATATTAGTTCATACATAGCATCGATATTTTCTTGCACTACCGCCAATTTTGGAAGACCTTCATGTGACTCGTCCGTGAGTGAATGAGGGCAACGATTGAACTTGCTAAACCAGCGATATATAATGGTTTTTCTATGTTATTCCTTGATATGTAAAAAATTAAGTTCATCGACGCACTCTTGTTGTGATAAAACTGGTCAGAAGTTGTGAAATTTTTTTTTTTAGCTGAGATGAAATTTGGAATTTATTGCAATATCATCCATATATTAAAACGTTCTGAGAACGCACGCCGTCTAAAATGTCTATTACAATGGATATGTCAGATGACACAAAGCAAGGACATTGTTGCCAGTTTTCCAAAATATAAACGGCTGCTTTCGAACTGTTAAACTTACTTTTGTTTAAAAATTTTATATTGTTAATTTATGGAATATCTTAAAAGCAAAGAAATATGAAGAAGAAAATTGAATTTTTTAAAATATAAAAATAAAATACTTCCACGGTAAAAAAGTTTATTATTTTCTGTTAAATACTTCAATATATCGGATATATCATCGGCATTTATTTACCAAAACATAATAAATGTGCACCGAATTTTAGACTGAAAGTTCTCCCAGCAATAAAACAAATTTTTTCTATATAACTTATTTAAAAGGGTGCGCATCATGGCGTAATTTATACTCTAATTTAAAAATAGGCTCTAAGGACTTTAAAACAAATGGTTACCCCAAATAAGCAGGGGTTTTAATTTGGGTCTGGCAGATATAAAACAAAATTTTAATATTTAGGGACTTTGTCAGGTTAAGCACAGAGCACAAAACGAAAAGATAAAATTTTTGAGGAAACTTTAAAAGTAAAACAAAATGTTTTTATTTGCTGCTTTAAAAGATATATTGCCAGACGCGTTTCGTCGGTAAACGGTTTTTCAGAAGTAATAAATATGATAAAGCTATTATGAAGCATCAAAATTGAAAATCAATGGTAAGATGAAACAATCACTGAACAATAAGCATAGTAACTAGTATCGAAAGGTACACGAATTCGAGAGGTCGTGCTGGGAGTGCTTGAAGAACGCTTGGTCTCTGCTAAATATCGTCTTAATAAAATACAATGAGAAGCGTCGTTAAAATTACCAAATTTATTTCACAAAATAGAAACCGCTTTATTAATGCCGTGCGTGCCTTTATTTCTTCTATTAGGCAATCGTCCAATTTAGAAGATCCTGAAAGTAGTTATGTCTGAAAGGGTTTCATCACGAATAATGTTAATAAGTTTTTTGACGTTATTAAGAAATACACCTACGCAGTATCTTGGGCTGTAAACTGCTAGTAGTCTGTTCCATATCCTAAATCCCACATGTAAAATAAACAAGGAAGATTATTAAACGAAATTTATTAAAATACTTCTTTTAGTCAATATTAATAAGATTGTTTTTTATTTAAATTTGTACTCTTAACGTATCAGATTATTCAGCTTTTATGTTATTATTAAAATCAGTTTCCTGCCTTTTAAGCTTATTCTTAAGAAACACAATATGTTTTTTTTTTACAAGAGACGAATAATTTAAATAAATTTATTATTACTTTCTTAACAGTAAAGGGATTTTTCTTTACGTTTCCCATGCTTCTTCCTACAGAAGTATTTTAATCATTTCAGTAAGACAAAATGGCAATTTGTAGAAGATTTTGTTAAACTCAGATTTCAATAGTTAGAAGGAGAAGCAAGTAAGTAATTAAAAATAAAACTCTCTAAGAAAGGCTTAAAAGCATACAAATGAATTTTCATGTTAGAATAAGGTGCACTATAAGACAATATAGAAAAATCAAAAATAGGAAATTAATGTTTAAAATAATAAAAAACAAAATAAAAAGATATAGAGTCTTTTTACGAAACTGAAAATACTCTACAAAAATCGTTCAGTTAGCATATTATCGCAAACTAATGAAATGTGAAAGCTGTGGCGGTGCCTTTAAAGTTGAAAGGTCCAATTTTCGTGACTTTGTTTGCCTTGCGACCTTCTATATTACACAGGGAAAGTGTTCAAATTAGAAAGAATATCGCTGTTATACTGACAAAAAGTAAAAGAAATACTAGAGTTTTTTTTTAACTACATTACTTTTTATTGTCCTTTATATCTCTAATAACAGATAGACAAATTCTTACTTTACTTACTTTAAAAAGGCACCTACTTTCTCCAGTTTTCAACGTGCAATTACGGCAGGTGCAGAAAGTTTCTCGTACCATTTTTAAACAAAAATGTTCACTATATGATAATTTCACACACAAAACATAAAATTGGTATAAAATACGAACACAAAACGACATAACAGAGTATAAGTTCAATTTAGAGTTACCCGATATATCGATCACCGTGATTCAGTCGCCAGAAAATGGAAAGAACATACTAATATCGATAGCATGTACTCTTTCCGCCTAAAACAAGTCACGGCGACTGCAACACCACTGAATAAAATAAGTAAGTCTTGGACTTGAGTTATTATATATATATATATATATATATATATATATATATATATATATATATATATATATGTGACTGGACTAATTAAGAAAAATCCAACTAAACCGAGAGATTTAAGGCACTTTTGTGGGGCTGCAGTCAGAAAGGTGGTTGACCCGAAAAGAAAACTCTTTTTTCTTAGTCTAGCTGTGGAGAAATTTTATTCCCTTCATCAGGACTTCTACACAAGAGAAAATAATCTTCCTTAATTGTATTCTAATAAAATAAAAATAAATAAAAACGACCTACCAAAATACCAAACAGAGACAGTCATTAGCACTTAACAATAAGATCACATAATATGAAAAGAAATATTTTAAAAGGCAAAAATTCTCTAATTTAGTTTTTTTAAAGAGGTACGTTGATGATCTCCTTCTTGCCTTTCCGGTACACAGAATAGATGAAACTTTGGACATGTTTAACTCATACAACTTCCGTCACCAATTCACAGTCAAAAAAGAAAAATCATTACACAGTGTACTATTCCTGGACATGTTGGTAACATGCACAGAGACCAACTTTTTGAAAACCAGGAGGAACAGAAGGCCCATGTGCTCAAATAGATTTATAAATTTCCAATCTTATCATCCTTCAAAAATGAAGATCAACCTCATCTTGGGAATGAAAAGGAGGGCAATTAAATTTACTCATCCAGATTTTAGAAATAATAGCTTACAATTTTCTTACAAAATTCATACGCGCTTTCTACGATCAATAAATTCTTATACAGCACATCATATGATATACCAGAGAACATTTCTGAAAGGGTATGCCAACCCTCAATAATACGTACACAAACAACTCAATTATCACTACCAGTTGAAGACAACAACGTGGTTCAACAGTCTACCTACATGTCGCTTCCTTCCATTGAAAATTTAACTCCTAGACTTAAAAAAGTTTTCCAAACTGGAACTTCCAGTAAAATTACTGTCAAAACAAATTAAAACAATCGCGCTACTCTACTCCAGAAGAAAAATACTGTCTCACTGAAAGAAAACTGGAACATTATTTATAAGATCTCATGCCTAAATTGCGATCAAGTTTATATAAGCCAAACTTCTAGAAATCTTTCAGGTAGAATGAGTTCCCATGAAAGCAATTGTAACAGAGGAGTTTTTTCTTGTGCCTTTGCGGAACATGTTCTAAATAAGGGTCATATGATGAACTTTGAGAGACCGAAAATCCTACCAAAAGAAAATAACTTTCATAAAAGAGTCTTCCTGGAAATGGTTCACATTAACAACGAACCACTTTCCATGAACAAAAGAGAAGACATAGGAAACCTCAGCATAATATATAACTACTTGCTACAATTAGAAAACAATGGAAATCGGTCCCCAACTGTTAAGTTGTTCCAGTCGGATACTTTTTAGTCACTGTTCTGTTTGTTGTTATCACACATGTCCTACTGGATGTGGAGTTTGCCTTTCTGGAGTTTTAAATTACATTACGCTTGGATAGTTATGACTAAGTTAAGTCATAATCTTCCTTTTTCATCTGTTTTTCATTTAATAACATAATACTTTTCGAGAACTGTTACCCCCACTCCCAGAAAAATTACTTGTTCTTGGGCAATGTAAACTTTATCGATTAAAACCTGCTTTTGGCGCCAGCTGTCAATTGTCAATTTCATTCATGAATTTAAAATGGCGTTTCAACGACGTTCACGTGCTAGAAATTAGTTTCTTAACTAAATTAGAGAATTTTTGCCTTTTAAAATATTTCTTTTCATATTATGTGATGATGAACAAAACCTGGCTTTTCATATATACTCACTTTGGTAGGTCTTTTTCTTTATTTTTATTTTATAAGAATAGAATTAAGGAAGGTTATTGTCTCTTTTGTAGAAGTCTGATGAAGGGAATAAAATTTTTCGAAAGCTAGACCAACAAAAAAGAGTTTTTTTTTCTGGCCAACCATCCTTCTGACTGCAGCCGCACAAAAATGCCTTAAACCTCTAGGTTTAGTTGGTTTTTTCTTATATATATATATATATATATATATATATATATATATATATATATATATATATATATATATATACATCACAATTTTTTTATCTAAGAGCCTCAGTGAACTCTACGTCAGTTTTTCTATAAGCTTGATAATTATTGTTACTCCATTTTTTTCTTTTATTATTGCCTTAAGGTTTAGTTGGTTTTTTCTTATATATATATATATATATATATATATATATATATATATATATATATATATATATACATCACAATTTTTTTTATCTAAGAGCCTTAGTGAACTCTACGTCAGTTTTTCTATAAGCTTGATAATTATTGTTACTCCATTTTTTTCTTTTTATTGCCTTTCCTATTTTTATTCAGAGTAATATTAAGATTTATTTATCATTTTTTTATAGAGGTAAAACAATTATTATTAAAAAATAAAAATAAAATTTAACCATTTAATTCTATGAAATAATTATTTCTCTGAGTTTTGCACAGATAAAACAATCGATTAAATCTGCCACGTGAATAAGTTAATTTTGCCTGCCATGGTGTGGAATATTTTGCAGAATAATTGACCGATAAGAGATTGTGCTTTACTGTGGAGACTTGAAGGATAGATTAGCTAATTGATAATATTAAACGTGCAAATTAACTAGATTCGTGTTCTGTGGTAAACTCGTGTTCCACAAGACGTATCATTGTTTTTGTATTGCCTAAACTTAATGTCTTAATCTGCAGTATTAATCCAGAAATATGATTTCATTAAGTTTGACTAGGTTAAAGGTGAGTGTATAATTTCGCTACTCTACTGAAATGGTAAGCTTGGAATTACTTACAGCTAATGATATTTTTTATAACAGATCTTCTTCATGAAGACGATTATCACAATAACTTTTGTGTTATCATTGATTTAATTAAATAAAAATATATTCTTTTGATTTTGTTTTTGAGGTTTTCCCATAAAAGAGAACAAGTCGAGGTAATTTCATTATATTTATAAAATGTATTTTATTATTGAGTATAAATACCCATGTAAATAATTCACTAAATATTATTATAATATTTTTATATGATTTACAAGCCAAACTTCTTCGCACTCCTTCCAGGGATTATTCACTCATACCAGGCATACAAAGACACCAAAAGTATGAAGCTCTGTGGGAACCCTTTCCATGTTATCGGGTCCGAGGTGACGTTGTCTGCTGTAATTCCTACGATCTTTCGGACGGTTCGCGCGGTTGATAGGATAATTGCTTTCTGCATCGGCTTATACAGATGCTCACTAAGGCCCAGTCCCTTGATGTTCTGCAGGAGGTTCCCTAGTATTACTGCAGTTGTTGGCAGTATTATGGGAATCATTTGGACGCTGTTCATTGCCCATTGTCTTCGGATTTGAACCTCAAGATCTCTGTATTTGGCGATCTTCTCGTTGTATTTTGGCCTTAGGTTGTTGTTGTTAGGTACAGCAATGTCGATTAGTGTAGTTCGCCTAGAAATTTTATCTGTTAGTATAATGTCTGGTCTATTATAAGCTACTGTTTGATCCGTCAGAACCGTTCGGTCTCAATATAACTTGAACTGGTTGTTCTCAAGAATAGGCTCCGGATTGTACTTGTAATAAGGCACTTTTCCTACCTGTAATAGGTTTAACTTTTCTGCTAACTCTTGGTGGAGTATCTTAGCGGCTGATTCGTGTCTTTCCTTATACTCGGTTGTGGCAAATGCTTGGCATCCTCCAGTTATGTGCTGAACTGTCTCCGATGTTCGAGAGCCATATCTGCATTGGTCATTTTCTATTGAGGGATCTCTAATGATGAACTTCCGATAGTTCTTTGTCGGAATAACCTGGTCCTGGATAGCTAACAAGAAGCCTTCCGTTTTCGGAAACATCTGTCCTGAAATCAACCAGTAGTTCGACGCTGAGTTGTCGACATTGTCCTGAGTGACCTCATTTGGATGCCGTCCATGAAGTGGCTTCCGTAGCCAGGTTTGTAACTTTTCTTGGTCTGTTTGGTGGTGAGAAGTAATATCTTGTTCCCTCAACTGAAGCGGCGTTGAATCGTCTGCCTCTCATATTGTTCGATGTAGTGTGAAAAAGTCCGCTAACCTGTGGAAATATGAACGTAAGTTTATTATTTGTTGGTCGAGCTGCTTACCAATTCTCTTCCTCCTTGGTGTCTTGGAAGCATTGTACGTTCAATAGCACTCCGATGGTGATGTTTTTGTGCTTTTGTTAGGAGTGTCCTTATTTTTCTTTGCAAGTTTTCGATGTCTGTCCTGCTCCACTTTACAATTCCAAAAGAGTAGCTCAGCGCAGAGCAAGCATACGTGTTGAGCGCCTTAAACAAATTTCTACTATTTAGATTAGTTCGTAATACCCGCCTTACCCTCCTGACAAATTCGGCTGTCAATTCGGCCTTCATAGTGCCATGGTCAATTATTTTAGCCTGTTTCATACCTAGATATTTGTATGTTTGGTCTGCTTCCATTGTAGCTATAGTTTCACCGTTCTGCATTTCAAAAGCCCCCGGTTGTATCTTCCCTTTAACGATGTTTTTATTATTTATATATTTATATTTACATTACTAATTTTACATTTTACAAATAGATACGTGCGTATATTTTTCTGCAAATTTTTATTCTTAGTAAGAATTACGGATATTCCTCAGTACTTCCGCTGAATAAGTGATGGTGTTATCTATATTAAATTTTCCTTAAGTTATAGTTGCGTTTTTATAAAAATTAACATATAAAAATCACTAAAGCAATAAATGGTGCATTTTTGTATTTATAGTATCCCTGGCATTCATTTTAATGAGATCATCTTCAAAACACTTTACCTCTCAACCTATATCAAGTTATTGCTTCTCATTATTTATTAAAAGAAAAGTTGTGTTTTGTAAAAATATTACTTTTTCTCTAAAATTCTACTTGAATATGACTTGTTGAAATGGATCTGGGAAATATAGGATATTACCTTGCACACCACGTTTTGTTCTTATATAATTCATCATTTTCGCTATAGAATTTTGCCTTTAAAGTGTTGGTATAACATTTTTATTTCACATGTATATAAATTTTTGTCATCGTGTCTTAGATAAACATAATAACGTTTAATATTTAATATAAAAATATATATATATATAATCCAATACCTTAAAACCTATAAGCTCTAATATTTAAGTTTATTCCCTATTTTGCCTTCTGTGGTAAGTGGTTGAAATTCGAAACGCGTCATAAGCAATTAATCTTTCAATTTAAAAAACTCCCAAATGATGATTAGAAAATATTTAAAAATGTATATCCAGAACTCACAAAACCATATTCTACAAATATAAAGTTTACAAATGCATATCGTTAAAGAGTCGGCAACCAAACCAACTACGAATTCCGCAGTTTAAGTTGTTTGTTGTCGATGCCGGATAATACGACGTGTATCTTTAGAGTAGCACGCTTTGTGCCTCAAGTTTTTATATATTCCTTTCTTAATTTACCATCGCGCCACCACATGAGAGTTTTATACAATATTGTTGGTTTGTGTTGTTGAGTGAGCCATCGAGATGTCGCCACTGTGTCTATTTTTCAACAGTAAAATCTATTTATGGGACACAGATGCGAAATAATGGTTTATACCGAATGCAATGGTCCGATGAGTTCCATATTAGGATGAAACAGCGCGGTCGTCATTTCTTGGACCAGGAGTTTTTCCATGATCTTGGAGTTCTTCGAACTTTTAACATGGGAGTAATATTTATCAACGGTCGTTGTCCGCAAAGCCGAGAATTTACTATTATATATATATATATATATATATATATATATATATATATATATATATATATATAAATATATAATTCACAAAATCCGGTTATAGATCTATAATGTCCATTATTTTTTGAGAAGAACCGAAATCTGTTATTTCTCTTAAAAGGCAAATGGGCTTACTTTCAGAGAAAGTTTGATTGGAAAGTGTATTGCTTGTTGGAAGGATCTGCGTCTATTTCCGTATCCAATCGTTATAACTAGAGAAATACTTCCCTGTTATGTTAGCTGAACTACAGTATTTTGTTTCGATAAATACTAGTACAGTAGTCAATAATAGAAGACTAAGAGAACTACTGATCAGAAACCAATGACAGGGAAAAGTCAAATATACCATCAAGACTTACTTAAGTAAATACCTTCTAAACATTGAAACTGAAATTTTTAATTAGCAGTAGATTAAAAGGGTAGGATAAGGATAAAATATATTATGAGTTGGTTAAACTAAATTGTCAATGTTTTCGGAACAGTTGGAGATTTAAAATAACTGATAACATAAAGGAAGTTCCATAAAAAAAATTAAATGCCACATTATCATTTCACAGATTTTGAAGTAAATAAAAATGCAGTTCTGAAGATTGGAGAACACTCGAATTCTCAATTAGTTTCCGTTCGCCCTTAATTATACCGTTCCGGAATAGTTACTCAGCCCTGTATAAAAATATAAATGCAACTGATTTCTATCCCTAAAATATTCATAATAATGAAAGTACTAAAAGTAATTCCTTTAATGTATATTTTGCTTGAAAATACAGTTTTTACTGTTTTAGGTCAGCACGTTATATATACATATGTTATATTTTCTTATGAATTATTCTAATATGGCAATTTAAAATGATTTAGCTTTTATTTTATCAAGACTCTTTAGCAACGTACGATATCAATTTTTACAAGTTTTATATTACGAATTTTTCAGGCATATTTATGAGTTTTGCCTCATCTTTCTGTACAAGCATTAGTAGCAAATGGTGCAGAATTTGATATTTAAAGGGAAACAACTTTTTCAGATATAAAATTGAAACTTTTCTATCATCTTGCCTGTAGCTATTCATATCGGATATGAACATGTAGGTTATACTTTGTACAAAATTGCAGTTTATTTTTCAGTTCAAAAGCCACAGCTTAGTAAAAGTACAAAAATATGCCTCGGGTTAAATTTCACATTTTTTTTACAAGGCTATATGAAAATGTCTTTTTTTCAAGACACAGTAAACATTTTATTAGAAGGATGTACTAAATTAGTTGAGTAATGGGTGAAATATCGTAACAAAAAAATGAGAGAATGTGACTTGTTATTTGTGATGGGAAATCCTGTATATTAGATAGGAATATGAACGGTAAAAACAAGTATTACCTACGAAAATATTAACCAGATAAATAACCTTTTGTTTCAGATTTAAAAATAAAACTGATTATTTTTTTGGTATTAATATCACTGAACAACAGCAAAAAAGTATTTAAAACTGAAACCAAACTTATCTTTTTAATATTAGTTCAAGTTTTACAGATACGTGATATCATGTCTCCCTATATATATTAGCAATGTAACCGCAATGCAAGTGGTATATTTGTACTGTTATAACAATAAAAGGGTACGATATTGCAAAATATACGTTTTCCCAAGCTAAGGAACACAATGCACAACTTGGCAACACCATGTGGGGGATCTCCAGAGATGGCCCCCATATACGAAGTCCCGACCCCTCAGGGCTTAAAATAAGGGAGATTTAAGCCATTTAAACCCATGTAAATCGACTTTTATGTCTACTTTGCACTGAACAGCCCCTGTATACAGACAAATGACAAACACCATTATTGCCAATATTATGGAATTGAATAGAAAATTCTCTAATATTCTCTAAAAATGTAGAAACCGTATATAAGCAGGTACAAAGCGGAGAGGTTAGTCAGTCAAAGTTAGTGAGTAGAATTGAATACTTGAGATTGTAAGATGTCTCGAAAGTGTGTAAACAATCCAGATCACTTCTGTGATTTTTGTGGTGAGGTGATTTTTGCGTCTCAGAAGCGGTCTATTACCCCATTGACAAAAAAGGCATATGGCCCACACAGATTCGAACTATTCTGAAAGACAAACATTTTGACAACACTCTTATATATATATATATATATATATATATATATATATATATATATATAGATATATATATATATATATATATATATATATATATATATATATATATATATATATATATATATATATATATATATATATATAAATGCTTGGAATGACTTTCTCCTCGTAGTCACTAATTTCTTCAGAAATAAAAAAGCTGACAATTATGTTACTTTTGTTGAAAATACACTGTCATCGTATCAAAAAATGGGTTGCAGTATGTCTGTAAAGATCTATTTTCTACACTCACATCTGGACTTTTTTCCTGACAACTGAGAGCCATATGTGATGAGTACAGCGAACACTTCCATCAGGATATATCAGGTGAAAAGGTACCAGGAATAGTGGAATGCTTGCATGCTTACCGACTACTGCTCTTGTTAGAGATGCTCCAGAAACAATTCACAAAAGAGAAGCAAAAAAGAGGGTATTTAATGTCTCAACGAGTCTAAAATTATGTATTTTTTATTATTTTGTAAATATAAAAAAAACTCATTCTTGAAAATTGCAACTAAGTTTTTAATTTCATTGTCATTTTTGTGATCAGCCCCAAAATTAACAAAAAAATGCACGTCTCATACAAGATGCAACAAATAAAATAAAATTTGTTGCGCAGTGTACTCCAAAACACTGAGTAATTATTAAGAAACCGGGCCATATTAAATTTAGATACTAAAAAAGGAATTATTTGAGTGATAACTTTAAGTAGAATTTAAGCTAAGAAATGTGGTATTGCCAATTCTCTAGTCAATTTGTTGAATACTAATCTAGATATCGATATGTCTCAGAAAAGAAGGTCATCTAAATTTTTGATGAGATACTATTTTGAACTCCGTGTGCATAGACAACGACTGCCTTCAATGTTCGATAACCAAATTTAACTATTCATAGAATTCTACTGCTATTAAGAGATTGTTATTTTCTATTAAACAAGGAGGTTGTATTTATCAACTAAAAGTTTTGAATATTAAGACATGGTTGCTTGGTTATATAGGTACTTTTTCAAGAAACATTGATGGAAGATACATACACTCGCATGTGCTTTACTCTAAGATAAAGATTGTTTTTACCACATTATTTAACGTTTTTATGTTATTCCGCAGTAAGAAATTTCCTGCAATGTTCATGCTTTAGTCATAACAAAAGGAAAGTAACTTATTAAAACTCGTATTTGTAAACGCTACTTTACTTTATTGTAATAAGAATTCCTTCCTTTTGAAAATTTCCTTTCTGGAAAATAAACACTTTTAAACTAGCAGGTATTCATTCAGATTTATTGTTGAGGAAATTGTGACCTTCCCTGCGAGACTCAGTTTATTCAGAAACCTTTAATATAGTTCAAAAGTAGACAGAGTTTTAAAGTATTAGTTAATCTATACATCGGAAAGTTAAATTAATGAAATAAATTGATATTTTTTTAAATAAAGGAATGGTTTAAAACCAAGACAAATATAAGTAAAATGAAATAATTGTGTTTCTAGTTGCCTATATGTTACTCTCTTTTCAGGCATGTTTCGTCCTAGTATGGGACTCATCAGGCTATTGCGTTCGGTACAAACCATCATCTCGCATCTGTGACGGTTGAGAAATTGTAAATAATACACCGTGGTGACATCTCGATGGTTCACTCAGTAACACAAGAACAACATAAACCAACAATTTTGTATGAAACCGCCATGTGATGGTGCAACGGTAAATTAAAAAAGGAATATATTAAAACTCGACACACGAAATGTACTACTCTAAGGATAGAGGTCGCATTATCTGGCATCGGCAACCAAACTAACCAAGAATTCCGCAGTTTAAGTAAAGAGTCACATCAAAATAGAGTTCTTCGCACTTTTTAACATGAGAGTAATATTTATCAACGGTCTTTATGTCCGCATAGCCGAAAATTTCCTATTTTATTTTAAAATTACACGGACGATAACTTCTCTCTCTTTTATATTTGTTGGCTCTCTTAGGGAGATCACTGGTGTGACCGATTAAACGCTAAACAAATACATATAAGACGAAAAACATACATCAATTACAACAAAATTATTATTAAGAGTAAAGATATAAACTATCAAAAACTATAGATAAAAGAATTGATAGAAATTAAAAAAGATAAAAGCACGGTTAATGATAGAATGGACATAGGAAATTTGAGCCATATTTCTGTCAGCCTTAAACCCAAATATTAAGGAATTGATCTCGTTTATAAATACCAAAAACTGAAGAGCATCTTAACTAAAGATTTAATGGGTGCGTTTTTTGTTTTTTTATTATATTATAAGTAACAAAAAACAAAATAAAATAGCATTCTGGATATACTCAGCACCTAAATAGAAAACACTTTAATATTTATCAAGAAAATAGAAAGGTTCGTACTTACAAAATTATATAAATTTTAAAATTATAATAGTATTTTTAATGTGTTGTTTGTTTTTTGATATGTTGTATATATAAATATTTTTAATTACCTAAAATTTTAGGAAAAATTAAAATAAACTTAAAAACTTTCAAAATTACCTAAATAGATGGCGAAACCTGAATTGTTGTTTCTCTAATTACGTAAGAACTTAGATTAATTATGTAAGAAATCTGTAACATATAAACTATGCTTAAAAAATATATTAAACGACCACTTCTTTCCTTTTTACCGCATATATGAGGCAGATGGGTGCAGATCTATTGTGGTGAATTAAAATATAATTTTACCTACAAGAAAGTTGCCAAAAATGCATGGTTTCATCGTCGTAACTAATGAAGCCCGAGTATGATAAATATGCTCCTTGTTGCAATTAGCTCATGAGCATCAGCTTTCCATCAATATTATGCAATATTGTTCATTGCAATAGAGGTAAGTCGTACCCTCATCTACTTCCAAATTATCCTTCACGTCATTTAAATAAATAAATAGATCTATATCCGGATATTAAAACCATTGCAGATTAAGTCAACTAGAAAATGCAGCAGTATTAAATAAACATATAAATTTTCAACGATTTGTCTTGTTAGGTACACTCAAAATTTAAAATTGTAAATTTAACTTGCAGTGAGTTGCAATTAATTTAAAAAAAAAAACTAATCTAGAAGTGCCTGACACGACGAATAAACTGGGCCAAAAAATAATAATGCGCAATTCTCATGAAATTACGGAACAAAAACCGACAAAACCTTACGCTTTCATATCAAGAAGCCCCTTGCGATCTAAACTACTTATTAAGAAACAAAATTAATTTTTGTGTTAAAAACTTTCATGTGCATTCATCAAATGTTACTCTCCTAAAATAGGCCAACCATTGTAAACAAATTTATAGTCTTATATTATGTGTATAAGATGTCTAAATAAGAAATATTATGACATATTTAGGCTTGATTCTCACTATAGTGCCGCTCTCGATACGATCTCGATACGCTCTCGGTCCGGTAAAATATTCTTAGAGGGGAAATAATGAACCTATTCACATTATTGGATTCGGGGAGATTTGGATATCGTAAACTTTTTTTCATGTAAAAAAAATTATCGAACCAAGAGTGAACCGAGATCCTATCGAGAGCGGCACTATAGTGAGAATCAAGCCTTAATCGCACTTTTGAGGATCTATTTAATACCTGACTCGATAGTGTGAAAGAAAAACATTTTTTTCCGCTCTTACTTTTTACATTGGAAAATGTCGCCTCAAGTTTGTTTTAGGGGTTAACAGAAAGCATACGCCTATAAAATTTCAATGCAAAATATTGAAAAGTTATGTAGTTATAAGGCTGTGAACTAGACACACGGATGGACGAACGATGAAACTATAAGGATACCTAGCTTACCACGGAAGCCTAAAAATAGCTTCTTAGATCTTTAAAATTAAAAGACTTTATTAGTATCAGTGTCCTTTAACACAAAGTTCCCTGTTTCCCTAAATTTTGCTATAAAAATATAAATGGTAATTCATTTATTATAATATTATGAAGTTCGATCCTGTTAAATCTTTTTAATACTGTGCCTGTAGAATACAAATGTAAAATATACGTTTCGTATCGAGCGTGTTTCGTGGAATTTAGGATTTATCCCATACAGAGAAAAGTCCTACATTACTCGACGTAGGGGTATCCTTTATTTCAAAAAATCGTACTTCAGAAAATGATATATTGCGTCAGAAACTAAAGTCCTCGTTAAAATATACGAGAGTTTTCCATTTTATCTTTAGAAAGGTTGCAATTTCTTTTCCAACAAATCCCATGTAAAAGAATAGTTTCCAATTTTTAGGACACTATCAAGAAAAGTGGTATATCTTATGGGATAGTTTCACTTGCAATTTTATTTTATTATACTCTTTCAACAGATGGGCTGACTGGAAAACCTTAACAGTTTAATTTTTGGAGAATATCGAACAAGATGAATGTGTTATTTTAAATTACATGAGGTGTTGTTGCGGATGGATTCTAATATATCAAGAATGATTTTTCCAAAATATGTCTTTAAGGAAATTTTTAGAAAAGTTAAAAATTTTAGAAGATATGGAGGTTTACTCTTTATCAGAATTTGTGATAACCGACTATCAATACCAAATGTTATACGAAGACTTAGTAAATTGAAGTAAGATTATTGCCACTCCAAATTGTAATACCTTACTTTAACGATAGTAATTTTAAGAACCTCTAAAAGTACTCACTTTTCTTCGTCCAGATCTGGCCTTTCTTGATGTTTTCTGTAACAAAAAATATTGAAATTAAATTTTTGACAAAATGATCTTAATACTAAATAGAATTGTTGCCAATGTATGTTTTTTATTAGAATGTTTTCTTCATTAAAGCTAGAAAAAATATTTTTGTAATTTTTCAAAATGGAAAAATTTGATGTATCAAAGCTTTACTTGGTGTTGCTTCCAAAAAAGGCAATTAAATGAAGAAATTAAACAGAAAGACAAAAATTACCTAAAAAGTTAATGAAATGAAATTATTTCATGCTAAAAACTGTGTGTCTTAAGACTATAAAGTAAAGTTTTCCAAAATACTGCGAAAAAGGAATTTTCTGATTATTTAAATAATTTTACAGAGAATTAGATTGCTTTTAATTCTCTAAAATGATCTCATTTTTAATTAACATATGTCAAAACGTATTTGAAAATCGTCAAAATGTCAAATTTTTTATGTACTGTAAAGGTATTTAAAATTCTGCAAATTATTAATATTTCACGCTAGCTGATAAAACAGATTACTACGTTGTTAAATAAAAACATAAAAAAAAGTTTCAGCGGTTTTAGAAAATTAATTAGTATAAGAAATCTGTTTTGCAGCTTCTAAGCTAATTAGTTTTAGCTGGTAATATTTCAGTCAGTATATTAATCTTGTGTAAAGGCCCGCTGTGTGCTCTTGTCCATTGTTGTATGCGGAATTTTCCAATTTTCATTTGAACCTACCAACTACAAATGCTGTCAACGCAATTTATTAAAAATTAATAACGCTTGTACACTGTAAATCATTTTCACAAACAATTTGTTCCTATTTTAAAATATTAATACAATTAAAAAGAGTTAGTTAACAGACTGTTCCGTTATTTTGAAAATGAACTAAATTTAACTTGTGTCTCCGTTGACTATTCACTATCAACTTTAAATACAGGTTTTATTTACAGCACAACTTAATTTTTGTAACACTATTTTCATATTTTAGTTACTACTGAGATGATTTATGAGAAACAGAAATTGTTCTTAAAATCTAGGAATATCAAAAATTCGTTTTCAATGTAGAAAGGTGAAGTTATTAGAGATAACAAAAACAGAACACTGCTGTACAAGTAATATATATATATATATATATATATATATATATATATATATATATATATATATATATATATATATATATATAGGGGAATGAAAATAATATTAATATTAATCACTATGTGGCAGTTATTATCAAGTATTTTGACACAACAAATAATGAATGAATACGAAAATATGAAAAACTATTGAATTATTTTTCCAAAAGACTAAATATATACTTTCTAATAATTTATTCATAGGTCTTTAACTTTTTTTAAGGCTTGGAATCGCTTTCTCTTTCTTCAATCTTTAATGCTTTTGGCGAAGACGGTGGGGAATCAAAGCTATTTAGTAGAGCTTGTCTTATGTATAACCACAAACTTTCGTATTTGAGTGTGGAGTTTGTGCCTGCCACTGGCAATACCTTAAAGTCCTGAGAAGTAAGCCAGTTCTTAACTACGAAGGTGGGACAAAAAGTTCGCGGAATGAAGGAGTTAGAGGGAAATGTGTCACTCCTTTTTACCTGTGCTAATTGACTAACTCATTTGTACCATATATATCAAGTTTTGTTAAAACTGGATATTTATTTGTGAATATATCGTCATTTAAACAAGTCAATTCGAAAGGAAAGTGCAATTAGGGGAAAAAATAGAGTATCGCGCTGTCGCGTTCTGGGAAAGCAAGGAAAACCTTTTCAACACCTTTTGGAAGATAGGTCTTCTGTTGATGCCGACTCTTGCCCTGGAAAAACCATATTTTACACGTGGCACAACCTATTCAAACAAGAGAGAGATTCGCTTGAAGGCGTTCCCAGGCCGAGACGGTTCATTGAAGAGATCACCGCAGAAAACATCAAAAAAGGAGAAAAGTTATTACTGAAAGATGCCTGTCTGAAGAAGAAGCAACTCGCGAAAATGGAGTATCACCTATCATCATGTTGAGTATCCTGCATAATCATCTTGGCATGTTAAAGGTGTGTGCAAGATGGGTGCTGAGAATGTTCACGGCGCACCAAAATGATTATGAGGCTGAGTCGCAGCAAGAGTCCATGCAGTGGCACAGAAAGGGTATACCACCTCCGAAGAAGTTCAAGGTGTCGCAGTTGGCCAGAAAACTCATGGTTACAGTTTTTTGCGATTAAGAAGGAATACTACTACTACAAAGACAAAGGAATTTTTATATATACTATGCAGACCTACTAGAATGCTTAATGGACCCTGTAAGAAAGGAAAGGACAACTGACCAAAAGTGTGGTGCTCCAGCACGACATCGCACCCGTCCACAAGGCTTCAGTTGCAATGGCTGCTAATCACAAAGTAGGCTTTCAAATCTTGAATCACCCTCCCTATACTCCAAATTTGGCAAATTTTTAATGAAAAAAAGCTTCGAGGAGAATTGTTTTGCAACGTCAATGACTGAAAAACAGGACTTTTTCGATGACATAAACAAACTTATTGACAGATCTGAAATATATATTAGAATTAAGGGGGAATATATTGAAAAGAAAAAATAATTTCGAGTATAATTTCACCCTATAAGGGCTATATTTCGCAATTTTTTTGTCCCCTCTCGTATTTTGTCTATGTATTTTGGATCATTGTCCTTATGAGGTCTATTATCCACAGTTTCAATCAAATTTGGTTTTAAGATGTCTAGATACATTTCTTTATCCACATTTTCGACTATTGTGTTAATATAATCCAGTCTATAGGTCATTATATATACCCATAGCTTGACATTCAAGTCAAGCAGATTTCATTCAAATGATAAAGCTTGGGAGAGGTAATATTAAGCTTGGGTATATATGATGGCTTATGGGCTGGGTCTTATTCACAGAATGGAGATGGGAGTAAAGCAATTTATCTAGCTATTTTAAAAAATAGAATTGAATGAAGTTACCATTCAGCAAGACAATGATCCAAAACACCCAGTCAAGAACTGACTGGTTTCTCAAGATTTTCTGGTATTACAGTGACTAATATTACGTCCTGACCTAAACCCAATCGAAAATTTGTGGCCACAATTAAAACATGCTCTACTAAGCAACTCTAATTCTTCGCTGCCTTCGTTAAACGTATTATGGGATCGACTCCAAGAAGAATGGAAAAAAAATTTCACCAGACTACTGTAGGAATCTCATTAAAATTATGATAAAACGATTATAAGTCTTCAACAAAATTAAAAACTTTCTGCGGCTTTCCGAAGGTTGAACTGGATTCCTATGGATGATGATTGGAACATTCATCTTTCTTCATTAGTACATAATATGCTTCGCAAGGGTAGGCCTTCGTACTTTCGTGCCTGGCTTCATGAAACGAAAACTCTGCATAAAGTCAATATTAGATAGAATATCTATGTTTGAACGCTCATTTTCTTTTACAGCAGTAAAATTGTACAATGACGTCCAGGACGGTTTTAAAACTCTATCTAATATTGCTTTCAAAAAGCAAATTAAAATGCAGTGCTTGCATAATTTTTTAAATATCAACCATATATAAATGCATAATGAACTAATGACTTGCTTGGCTCATATGAACAATTCTCATTTATTATTTTATTGATTTGTTCGCATCGGAGAAGAATGGGACAGGTGTATTATTATATTATGTTGATTAGTGGCAAACAATTTTTTTAAATTCATATTTACTTTTCCTCTTGGTTCCGTTCTCCCCTCCTGTCCTCTACCTTCTCTTCTTTTTCCTTTTTTTCTTCAATCTCTGGCTTCTGCATTCTTGCTTTCTTTCCATTAATTTTAGGAAATTTATACTTAAAATTTATCAGTTATCAGCTGTTCTAAATTACTATATAAATTTTTCTCAAAAATATTTTAAGGATATCCATAATTTTTCACTTGTCATATAAGTTAGATAAGAAATAACTAAAACTTGTTGGTGACACAATACGTCAGATACCTCATATTATTACCATTTATAATTTTGTTAACGTGATAAATTCTGTAAAATGTGATATTAAAAGTCATGAAATTTCAAAAACTTATATTGAAAATTGCACTGAAATCAGGTCATATAAATGCCAATAAAATTATTATATTACGCGAAAATTTAATATCTAGGAAGTAATTTAGTAGAAATTAGGAATAGTACTTTAGAGCAAGATTCTTCTGTCAAATGCATTTTTAACTCGAATGATTTTTTCTCCGAGTAATATGAGATATTCCTACTGCAAAATTGCTTTTCTCATCCAGAACTCAATATATTTTGATTTCTCATTTATAAATTCCGATAATAAAAAACTGCTATTTAATTTTAGAGTGAAAAAAGCTGCAACATTATATCTATCATCACAGATTTGAAATTGCTCTACTTACAAATGCCACAATACCAATTTCAGTTTAAATCAAACAATGGAAATTTTAAATGCAAACAGCATTCAAATCTAGTTATTGTTCCAATAACAACTTAGTAGACTTATTTTAAAATTTGAATAATTATGTAAACATGACTATGAAATTAGTTCACCAACAAATGTGTTGAATTCAATTACTGAGGGTAGAGGTGATGGCGAAAGTAAACATGTCATTAAATCTCCAAGACGTCATTGTTAAATGGTCCTACATTGGTGACCGCTCAATAGATTATTTTGAAGGGTAAGAGTAATATTAAATGATAATAAAAGACGAAAAAAGATTCTGTTGTCAGAGAATAAAAATTTTTATTTATAAGATGGTGAATTCAAAATGGTCCTAACTTTGCAAGAAAAAAATCGTAGGTGACCGCTTAATAGTTTATTTTAAAAAGTAAGTGTAGTATTAAGTAATGCAGTTAAAAAAAAGAAAAAAAAATGTTGTGCATTCTGCACGTAACCTCAAAAGTAGCGGAAAAAACAATTTTCGAGCACATAACCTCAAATATCTCAAAATCCTAACGTGATAGTCCAATTCTGACCTTGGATTCGAATTTTACGCAATAAGTTACTTCGAAAATGGACCCCAACTGTCTAACAATAATCATGACCCCGTCTTTTGTAGACCTTTGTAATCGCCGAGATGAAATTACCGTAAACTACACAAATAGCGTCCATATATCAAAACTTTCTGAGTACATTTACTGTTTAAAATATCGAGCTTTATAATGAATATGTCATATTGCATCTAGCAAAGCCAGTGTTGCTAGTTCCCAAAAACGGCCGCCACCGAAACAAACCGAAATTGATCTTAAAAAAATAAAATTTCAGTAAGAAATAAATTAAATCTATCCGCCCTGTTTAGATAATTACCTATATGTTATTCTCATTTCAGGCAGAGAAAAAGAAGAAAATATATATAAACAGTTTATTTCTTGCAAATACTACCCTGGTCCTCTCTCCATACGCGTTTCTACCACCTTATGGTCTCGTCAGTAGAGCTGTATCGAACAGAGAAGCAACATTCGCAGGAAACAACCGCTATATAAAATATAAATGCCGAGACATATCGGCGGGATATTAAAAATCTGCTAAATAATACCGCCAGTCGAACATTTTATACATTCATCGGAGTAGTGCGAAATTTAAAAAAAAATCAAAATTAAGAAATAAATTAAATTTATCTGCAGTGTTTGAATAGTTGCCTATATATGTTCTCCTTTCAAGCTTGAAAGGAGAACACAGATAGGCAACTATTTCAACGTGGCAGACAGATTTAATTTATTTTTTACCGAAATTTTAATTTTTTAAAATTTCGCACTACTCCAATGAATGTATAGATGTCGTTCGATAGGCGATATTTTTCTGATATAGAGGTCGGCAGATTTTTAATATCCTGCCGACGTGTCTCGGAATTTATATTTTATATAGCAGTTGTTTCCTGCAAATATTGCTCTCCGTTCGATATAGCTCCGCTGACGAAACCATAAGGTAGTCGAAACGCATATGGAGAGAGGACCAGAGCGATATTTGCAAGAAATAAACTGTTTCTATATATTCTTTTCTTTTTCTCTGGTTGAAAGGAGACCACAAATACGAAACCGAAATTGATTCCACGTGAATTTCATCTAAATGAATTAAGCCTTTTTTCAGAAATTCAAAAAATAACAGGATTTTCAACTTTATTACTAATAATCTTGAAATTGCTGTTTCAGGAGAAATTATTATCGATTAATATCATTATAATTTATTACAGAAGAGTGTAATTTTTCATTATTAGAGTTATGTGTTATTTTCGTTTCGGTTTTCCAACCGTTATGTGAAACTTCAATAAATTATTCATATATGGTATACTACAGTGCCAAATATTAATATGAACATTTCAGTGTTGTTTTTATTGATGGTTTTAATGTTGAAGCACATTTTTAAGCAATATAAATAAGATAAATTTAGTAATAATTTGTAAGTTTTTGAGATTGTAATAGGTTTTAATAATAGTTAATACCTTCAATACTATTATCTTTTTTACCACCGATATAAAAATCATAAATTACTTTGACGCTAAAAGAAGCAGTAAAATACAATTGAAGTTAATACCAGAGTTCCATGTTTAGGCTATCTCGAAAAATACTAAACCTATTTTGATGTGGTTTTTACTGTCGCAATCGCCTAAATCTATACTATATATCATCTCTCCACGAAGTCAAGTATTCGGCCGGTAATCAATAACAATGTAGCTGGTTAGAATAGGAAACTAACAAACGAATGCTTAAATTTATTAACATATCGCGATATATGAAATGATATTATGCTATTTTAAATGAATGTGGAATTTTTTGTTTATGAGTCTGCAGTTTCCATAAAGGTACAACGATGTGTTGCCATATGGTGTTTTCCCTTAACTTTTGTGAAAGATGTATTGTAAAAGTTTTTGGGAAGCAAATTTTTTAGGTCTATTTGGGGTAATAAATTAGAAAATTATGTAAATTACTCAGATATTTCTGTGCAGTTTCTCTTTCTGTTTATTGTTTTTAAACTATGGGTCATGGTATATGGTGGTTCACCTACTATATCGCATTGTGTGGTTTTGGGTAGCATTTTGGTTTTCGGATTGCGATTATTAAGGGATCGTATTGCGAAGGGGTAAAAAAATTATTAATTAATTTTGTAACTAACTGTAGTTGAAATTTGCATTGATATTGATTCTTGACTAAGTTTAACTCTTTTACTACATTCCTCAATATTGCCTTTATTTAGATCACTATTTTCTTTTTTTTAATTTACATTTTTACCTTTTGAACTGTTATCTGTATATTTTTTATAGCACCTATTTGTCTTGTGTTACTTAAAGAAATCTAAAAATTACAATAATCGCATTCAATAATCACGTATTATATTGGATTAATGTTTATTTAAAATGGTTTTTAGATTAAATGAAATGTTTGAAGTCTGGAATTATATGTATAAAGTATGTTATAAAGTAATTTTATCTTCTTCAGCTATTCGACACCTACAGTATTCGTTAAATATGTATCCATTTTATTTACTCGACAAATAATGCACAAATCAATATTAACAAAATAATCTTTATCGGATTTACTCATAATGCTGTCTATTTCCAATATAAAATTATATTCCATCTGATTACGTCAATTATTACACTAAATAAGTACAAGCTAGATTAGGTGACAGATATTCCCAAGCCATGTCAGTGTCTATATAATGTCCTGTAATTTTATAAAAAATATAAACGAGTCCTGCTTATGCATTCTATATTTATTCGACATCATCCTCCTCTACATTTATTCTTACAAACAAAATATACATAACAGAGAGTTTAATAAAATTCAAACCAGTATAACCTAAAAAAAATTAAAGATGTTAATAAAATGTATAAGTCGAATGTTTAATGGCAAAATACAACAATATAAACTTATAATAAAGTAAAACAGGAAAAATAATTTAAAATTAATCCTTAAAATATTTATCTACAGAATAACTATATGTTTAAACGCTATAAAAGACTGAATTCTTCTCATTCCAATAGACAAGTGGTTCTTTATTGGTCATAAAATATTGAATTAAGTATACACCCAAATCGCCTATTGTTATATTCTTATTCGTTGCTCACAATTGCCATACTTTTTAAATATCAGACAAAGCAGATCTAATATAAACAATCAAAGAAGAGTAAGAATTTTATGATATATATAAAGAGAGCCTTTCCTAGTCCTAGTCATGCACATATACCTTAGTGCTCTCTTTTCCTGCACAAAGACGGAGTTAATTGAAATATTGACTATTATTCACCAGAAAGAAACGCTACGAGTAACGTTCTTGTAACATTAACGCCTAGCTCTTTTCTTGCTCTTCTCAATGCGAAACAATCATCTATCCAAAGATTAACAATATGGTTGTCTTTAAAAAGACCTAGAAATTTTAACTCAGAAGAGTTAGATGTTAAATTATTATTAATAATTATTTCCGATATAGGATCGCTAAAGTGTAAAATATTTTTTTTTTCGAAAAGTTAAATAACAAATAAGTGCACATCATTGTGTAACCTGTACTATGCCTTCACACACATCAATTGTCTACAGGATTAGGCTCTTTACTACGCCACATAATAATAAGTAAGACGATTTTATTTTCATGAAAGTAACGATATAAAATAACTTTCTAACTATTTCACACTGCATTATCATATAACCTATAGCACGTCGCAATTTTCCGTCAATTACATTATTTTATTTAGGATTAATTATACATTTTTGAATATGTCGAACACCCTGTACATATTATCATGACTTTGATTACTGTTTTTGTTATACGGCAAGCAAAAGTTTTTATCAAGAATAACTTGTCCTCGAAAAATCAAAAATTTACTTAAGTTTACTAGGGTGAGGTACTCTATCCGTGTACACACTGTATTTCTTGTGATGCATCATGGTAGGTAAAAAATAAATATAATTCTGCGATTTTATTTTATTTTCTGTTTAATTTATAGACACTAAAACTTGGCTATGATTAAAATGTAGTTAATAACAAACTCAACACCCATTGACAAGAACACCACTACATTTACTGCGGCAGACTTCAGAGTACAAACTGATATTAATATTAGCTAATATGTTAATGTTAATAAACGTAGTTTCAATTTAGTCCTTAATATAAATGTACAATATTGCATATTTCTCATAATTATTTTCTGTATCAGTTCTAGAAGAGCATGCATGCAAGAGCAATCTTGGTTAATTTTACATTTACTATATTTCTAAATAAAGAAAGCTTTCATCACGGCGACCATTATTTTCAACTATGTTTCTTGTTAAAATGAAAAACAATTAAAACTAATTTGTGGACATGAGAACTATTTCTAACCGTAACCAGAGTTAAATTTTACGAAATATATTTGAATTTAATAAGCATCAAACACATTCAACATATGTAATATTGCACCTATTGTTTTCTACTATTTTAATTAAAAATTATCTAAAAAGTCACAGTTTGTTGCTCGAAATATTTCAATCAAGGCTTTGAATGTGACAGCATAGAAACAAAAGACACTGAGAAGGTTCACTAAAAACGTCAATTAAATTTGGTAAGTGATTAATCGCCTCTCCTAACCGACTGTTATTATCTTAATGTCGAAACTTTCTTTACTAAAACTCCAAAGCTAGCAAGTCGATATCGGTTTTCAACATTTACCAATAAAATATGAGTAATATAGAATTAAAAACATCTGTACTTTTATTTTTAAGCTTGTATAAAAATCTGGATTTTTCTAGAATTCAACTGTTAATTTTTAAACATAGATTTCTTTCCTTTTATCGTAATTAATACTCAATAAACTTAAATTCACGTAAAGTTGGTCTGAACGAAAAATTTATAGCATGTCCAAGATAACCGAGAAGAAATTGTTCGGCTTCCTATAAGTTTTATTGTTAAAGAGCTCAATGAACAAAAAATATATTTCGCATCGCTGCTACGTTTCAAGTTGGCAATTTTTAAGTAGTTTCTGGAAACGAATATCTTCAATCAGTACTATTTTTAAAGTAAATATGAAGTTTTACTTCATTTCGCTTTAAATCTTCATTTCAAAATTTCGGTATTTTCCGAGTAAATTGAATTACAATTATTTCATGCGATAATTGGTAACTTAATAATAATTCCCAAATAAAGATTATGGATACTCTAGCTGATAGGTTCCCTATGTTATCTGGATCACCGCTCTCTTTACAGGAAAAAATGAATCCAGTGTCTCTATCTCTTGTACTAGTTGAACCTAATATTAAAATATCATATTACATCAATAGCTTATAATGAAAGAAGAAGAAAATTGACATGAACATCAATATTTAATCAAAAATTAATGGAATTGTTGAAGTAGGTCCTTTATCATAGTATTGTGAGTGGGAGTTTCTTTTTCTTTCTAAATATCTACTAAGGCAAAAAAGGCGATCCGGCGACTCTGAACAATTATAGGCCTATATCCCTTCTCTCCCAGTTATACAAAACCTTCATGAAAATCATAACTAGCAGATTGATGAACAAATTCGACACATATCAACCTGTTGAACAAGCAGGATTCAGAAGGGGATATGGAATATGCGACCACCTGCATACACTAAAAATATTAATAGAAAAAACCAACGAGTATAATCTGCCTCTGTACATGGCCTTTGTTGACTACCAGAAGGCTTTCGACAGCGTAGAACTATGGGCTGTTAAAGAAGCTTTGGTAAATAGCAGAGTAGACTCGAGATACAAAAATCTATTGCATAATATCTATCTAGACGCAACGATGACAGTACAACTTGATGACGAGCTAAAGACGAACCGCATCCCAATCAAAAGAGGAGTAAGGCAGGGAGATTCAATCTCGCCCAAATTATTTACAACGGCCCTGGAAGACTTGTTCAAATCATTAAATTGGGAAAATAAAAGGATAAACATTAATGGTAGATTCCTGAATCATCTGAGATATACAGATGATATACTCTTGATCTCATCCGACTGGGAAGAGCTGCAGTCAATGATAAACGACCTCCATGAAACATCGCTCCAACGAGGATTAAAGGTGAATCTCAGAAAAACAAAAGTAATGTCAAACTCAGACGAACAACAAGTTATAACAGTAAATGCAACCAAAACAGAACAGGCCATCAGAGCGAGTAAGGACAACCAGACAGCCGAAATAACACGAAGAACTCGATTGGGATGGACGGCGTTCGGAAAACTCTCCTATGTTTTGAAAAATCAGAAAATTTCCTTATACTTAAGAACCAAAGTATTTGATTGTTGTATATTGCCGGTTCTAACATACGGAGCGAAGGCGTGGACCTTTACAAAATCGAATTTGGACATAATCCGCAAAACTCAAAGGGCTATGGAACGACACATATTAGGAATATCACTCAGAGATAAAAAACGAAATGAGTGGATAAGAAGAAAAACCAACGCAGTTGACGCTATAGAAAGAGCAGCATCATTAAAATGGAAATGGGCAGGTCATAACGAACGAATAAAAGACAACCGTTGGAATTAAGAAATTGGAAAATGGCGCCCATATGAAGGGAAAGGATGACATAGTCAGACATGCCGGCTTGATGTGGCAAAGAAGAGCCTAGAATAGAGAGATTTGGAAACAAATAGGGGAGGCCTATATCAAGTTTTGGAAGGATGAAAAGTGAAATGAAATATCTATTCTTCCTTTCGATGGGTTTCCAAATTTCTAACAAAAAATAGTTTTTTTACAAACTTTGTATTATTAGTTTTATTTATTATAAGAATAGTGTTGGAATCACTGTCACCCTCTAGGAGGGATTCAGTCTTTACTGTGACCCCACGATTTAACTTAATCTCTACATTATCTAGCGTTCTTGTAAGCCTAAGACCGAAAGAGATTAAAGACCAAAAAATATTACTAACCTTTCCTGTATAAATTGGAAGTTAAAAAAAATATTTTAAAGGATTAATGTAATAAGTAATAAACCTCTAAATTCCCGTAAAATATTTCTCAAAAGCAAATTCCATTTAACTCTGTGTGATTCATTGTAGAGATATTAAAGGCTAACAGCTGGCTCTGGCATACGTTTTCAATTAATACATTTCCTTTTTTCTTGGCCAGGGCATTTTTCAAAGCGCCTTTTATAAATTTTGTATTTCCACTGTTCTTAAACAAAGAAACTGACTCGGGTTGATTAAAAAGGAACTTTTAAGGATGAATTGTTAAAATAATTATTTAAACTAATTTTTAAATATTTATTGATCTACAGATGCTGGTACACAACCAATTTAAGAGAATATTTTTTTTTGTTTCGAACCAGTTATTAAGAGAGGGACCCAAAGCATTATACTAAAGGTTTAGAAGTTTACTGTAAATTACAAGCAATAAATTTGTATATATTAACTATATGGATTCAGGTCAAGGAGAAATTTAGTTGTAATTTTTTTTACAAAATTGGATAAGGTTTGCAAATACGGTAAGAAAAAGTGTAGGCTTCTTGTATCTATCAGTTCTATACTCAGTTTTTTGTCGTTAACTGTGCGTGTGAGTGTCATAGCTATTTTTTTTGTTGTGCCTTGGATGTTTTTAAAAGAACCTCAAAACAAAAGCTTTTTAAAATTATAAATTATTATGTTTTAGTTCTTCTTCTTCTTCTTCTTCTTCTTCCTCTTGTTATAGGCTTACAGCCTGTTTTTTCCAACTCAATCATTCATCTCATTTGATTTTGAAATCCAGGACTCTCTCCATCTTTTAGGTGGTCTACCTATTGGTCTTCTGATTTCCGGTGTTCCATCTCGGGCGATTCTCGCTATCCTATTTTGCGCCATTCTTCCTACGTGCTCATTCAGGCTCTTCTGCGCTTTCATCCCCATCTTACTATATCCTGCATTCCATGTTCCTCGCGTATTGTTGAATTGCGTATGTGATCTCTTAATGTGTATCCCGATATTCTTCTTAGTACTTTCATTTCGGCAGTTCTTAGAATTGATTTTGTTTTTGTGTTGTCAGCTCTCGTCTCTATTGCGTACATCATTATCGGTCGAATACAGGTCTTGTAGATTTTTGTTTTTGCGTCCTTGCTCATGTATGTGTTGTGCCATATTATATCCGCCAGGCTTCCTGAGATTATATTTGCCTTGTTTACTTGTTCTGTCTTGGTTTGCGGATATCTCAACTCCTAAGTAATTAAAGGTCATGAGTTGCTCTATTGGTTTGTCATCCACTACTAGTTTGCATCTTAAGGGCACTTTGCTTATTACAATTGACTTAGTTTTATCGATGGATATTTTCATGTTGAATTGCTTGCTTATGGTGTGGAATGCAAATAGAAGTCTTTGGAGATCGTCTTCATTTTCCGAGACTATGACGGCTTCATCAGCGTAACATATTATTGTTATTTCCCCGGTATTCATTCTGTATCCTGGTGCCGCTCTTTTGACGTTCTCGATTATTTGGTCCATTACTATGTTAAACAGTAATGGACTCAGAGAGTCCCCCTGTCGTATACCTGACGCTATCGGTACATCCTTAGTTAGGTTGCCGCTTACTGAGATTTGTGTTGTAGTGTTGGAGTTTAGCTGTTCAACTATGTTAATTAAATTGTTTGGGATGCCTTTAATTCGCATTATTTGCAGAATATCATCCAGTCTCACCCTATCAAAGGCTCTAGTGAGATCTATAAAGCACATAAGAGCCGGCTTAGTAAATTCAATAGATTTCTCTGCTATCTGTTTTACGATGAATATGGCATCTACTGTAGATCTGTTTTTGCGGAAACCTTGCTATTCTTCTGATATTCTGCAATAGTCAGTTATTATACCTTCAAGGATTTTGGTAAATAATTTCATTATTGAATTTAATAAATGTGTTTTAGTTAATCAATGAAATTATAGAAAAATTGGATCTTGTCAAGGTATTTGATACAGTATGCCACAAGAACCTATTACAAAGACGGAAAAATGTTGTTGTGAAGGGTGGATCTCTGGGGCTTTTCACGAACTACGAATAGTATATTCGAGCCTGTAAAAAACCGGAGGTACTTTGTTTTTTATGAAAAATGAATTCAATTTTTTCTTATATTGAATAAAAGTGAAAAAAAATCGTCATCATTTTAAAGCATTTCACTATTGGGCATAACACAAAAAACGTTTTTTAATGTACTGGACTGTCATATCTCTAATAGTTTCTGAATATATCGTAGTGTAGTCAAATGTAAGTTTTAGTTCTACTAGTGAAAGTTTGATACGCATAAGAAAAACAACAATATTTTTACATTAAAAGCCAAAATATTTTTTAGTAATAAACACATTTTTGTGTGATTTAAACTAGATTTCTAAAAATTATTAGAAAAAGTAATTGAAATCACAGATTATACATTATTAAAAAATTATTTTAACTCAGGACTATTAACTATATAAATCATTTGTTAATAAAAGTAATTTAAATTGAAACTGATTTCTAATCTAAAAATTACAATTCATTTTTCGGTAAATGTTATAAAATATTCTGAATAATGTAGTTTTATTGAGATTCTATGCAATTTTTAACGGAATTATTATGATTTATATGAATAAAATATTGTCGCATAAAATATGAAATTAAGGAAAGCAGAATCCTATATTATAATTTTAACCACGTTACTAAATTAGTTATTTTTTTAAACAACTATAAAGCTGATTTAACTATTTATCGATATCAACTAGTTTAAAAAGATATAAAACTATAATGATCTAATACAACTACTAATTAAAAACTGCTAGCAAAAATGAAGTCCTTATTATATTGGTGAAAGCGTATTCTTGACACTGACTTTACATTTTGGCAGGATTTATTTTTATTTTTGTTTAATGTTTTTCTAGGATTTTCAAACAGAAACGTGCAAGCACATAGTTCACCAGGAAATTTATTTCATTATCACTGAGCAGTTTTGCACGTGTTTATTTAAAATTTTACCCTAGATTCAAATTGTGAATTTAAAAGGAACAAGTTTAATTTTATCGATATGTTGTTTGAAAATTCTTAAATGTTACTAATATTTTGGTTTCCCAAATAACAAGAAACTTCATATTGAAGGGTTTAAGCGAATTGGCCATGATCATAACTATTTTATACCTCATAAGTGAGTCTGTTCTAAGTGTTTTTTTTACAAGAAGATAAGCTAGAATTTATTTATTGTGCCTTTTCTACAAATAAATTGCCAAAGAAAAGGTATAAAACAATGTTTAATGTAAAATCTAACTAAACACGACCATAATACCATACATTGGCTCCACGAGAACTCCTAATTTAGATGTGCATTTACCGCTATTAATAACATTGCTTTACTATTCAGTTAATGTTCCATCGATTTCTCGTATCGAAGAAGGTATACTCTACTATAATTTAAAATGATTATACACTTAAAAACCAATATGCCGTATTGACATACAAATAATTGCATATAATTTGGGGTGCATATATATAAATCATATAGATTTTATTGTGATATATTGGCTTTAAGTATTACTAAGAATAAAACAGGAAACTCTGTGTGGATATGTTATTAACTGTAATTTAATATATATCCAAGTAATTACTTATTATTTTAAGAAAATAGAACAAAGATTCTTGATTTTTAACTGAAGTAGTAAGAAAATTTGTGGCGTTAAAATGTTATTTCAGATCCTCAAAAAGTCATGTAAATGAAAAGTAAGAGCTTGTAAACAAATTAAATATTGCTAGTAAATCATTTACTATTATTTTCAAAACAAAAATGGTAACATCACAATTATCATTACGAAAATTTTTCACTGTATATAAATACTTAACGTATCGGTAACCCAAAAGTATCAAGGAGAAAATAATTTTATAGAATATCTAATTAGAGACATTTTCAAATTATGGAAATCTATTATTTCCCAATAAACTATAAGAGCATTTTGAAAACTTATATTAAACAATAAACATGATTGTTAGTTCATATAAAATTAAATTAAAAAAATTTTGAGAATAACACTTATATACTTTTTATTATTAACTTGATACACTTTGCGCCCAAAAGAGTGAAGTAGCTTATATTAACGTTATATACAAAAATACACACTGCTTTTCCACGCCCTGTTTCATACCGGATATTTTAAAAACCAAATTAATCTCTATTCGTTTTTAGGACACATTTCATATTATGGCAATTTGTTTTATAAATATAATATATAAATTACTTATATATACTACCATATTATAGAAAACGTATTCTCCTCCATTTGTCTATCATTCCGTTCTTACCATATAGTATTAATAATAAAATTGCTACATATTCTATTAAAAAGCTTTATTTTCAATATTTACTGTATGTAAGAGTGCAAAAAATTGGCTTAAATGAATTATTTTGAACAGGAAAATTATAATTTTGAAGAAATTTTCAACTGAGAATATATATTAATATATTTTACACCAGCACTGAATATTCAATGCTGGAAATCTAAATTAGAATCCCTGCAAATCTGTCTAAAATGACCAAAAGCTTAACTAAAGGCTCCAAAATGCCTCTGCCGCACATCAGAACTAGCAACGCCACTCTGACGGATCCCCAAGATAAGGCCAATGAATTTGCAGAGAAATTTCACGAACAGTTTAGTCCTAACCCCAGCACCGATTTCGCCAAAAAATTAAGGATTATTCACACTATCCAGATATACAAAACCGTTCAGTTTAGTGACTTAGGCATACCAGTTATTGGTCTTTCTGAAGTTAAAGAGATTGCCGCTAGTTTTGATGTGAAAAAGCGCCGAGTCTGGATGATCTCCCGAACGTAGCCCTGAGGCGTGTACCGGACAAGACCTTCTCGGCTATAACAAATATAGCACATGCCGTCAGATTAGAAAGTGGCTAAGCTAATTCTTAATACAAAGAGGGGCGAAAGGGCCATACACATTAACAGCTATAGGCCTATTAGCCTGCGTTCCAATCTAGAGAAAATAATAGAAAGCATTATCCTGAACAAACTGACTGATTTCATAACTAAAAGGAATATCTTGCCTCCGGAGCAGTTCGAATTTAAGAGCGGCCATAGCAGCATTCAGCAGACCACCAGACTGGTCCCGAAGATCATTACGGATTTAACAAAAGGTTCCATATAGGTGCAATCGTCTTTGATATAAGCAAGACCTTTGACAAAGTATGGCAAAACGGTCTTGTAGTCAAACTTGTACAACTGAGAATTCCAAGCTATCTCACTGGACTAGTCTCAAGTTTCCTAGAAGGCAGGTCATTTGTGGTGTCAACAGATGGTACAATGTCCGATTTTAAACAAATAAGGGTTGGGGTGCCCCAAGGCTCTCCCTATCTCCGATATTGTTTAATGTGTACACAGTAGAAATTCCTGTTGACGATAAAAGCAAACTTTACCTATTCGCCGATGACACCGCATTTGAGACTTCGTCAGGTTCTTTTCGACTCGTAATACTGAGACTACAAAGACACATTAATAAATTAGAAAGATGGATGGCCGATTGGAAAATCAAGTTAAACCCTGACAAAACCAAATCAAGGTTTCCAACACCGGACGATCGGCTATCCATCTCTAATACTCGCATTCCCTGGCAGGATAGTGCTAAATACTTGGAACTAGTCTTCGATAGGAAACCTAATTGGTCAAAAAATACCGATTATATCCTGACAAAAGCGAAGATCTCTTGGATCGCTCTTTACTCGTTGCTGCAGAAAAAGATCAAATTAAATCTTAAAAACAAGCTTATCATTGACCTGATCACCACCAACAGAACTAGATTTAAACGACTAGAGAAGTTCCAAAGTAAGATGCTTCGCATGATATGTGGGGCCTCATACGTTGTAAGAAACACAATAATACACAGGGACCTAAACTGCGACACCCTTGATACATTCATTAGAAACTCAATAGAAAAGTACTTAGAAACAGCATTCATTTCCACAAACGCCATCATTCAAACATTGCACAGTCTTACAGGCACACAAGGCCACATTACCGCTTCCTCCGAGACTGGATACTTGACCATTAACCTGGATCACTTTCTTCTAAATTAACTGGCTTAAAAGCCACATTTCCAATCTTATCATTCAAAGTCTTTAAAAAAAGAACAAATCTGTTATCTGACTGTAACTTTAAGATTATGTTACGGTTAAAAATTTTGAAAAGAGGAAATTTCTATGGATGCAATATATTTAACATATTACTCGTAACCTAAAATAACGTGATTATGATCTGTGCTTAACCCGACTAGAGAGAAAATTATCATGAAAATATTTTTGAAGTCCTATTTATGAAATAGTTGATATATAGATTCAAATTATTAGGTGCACTATAGAATTATGGATACAATATATTTAACATATTAGTTGTAACCTAAAATAACGTGATTATGATCTGTGCTTAACCCGGCTAGAGAGAAAATTATCATGAAAATATTTTTGAAGTCCTATTTGTGAAATAGTGGATATATAGATTCAAATTATTAGGTGCACTATAGAATTTTCGAAACAATACAATGTAGGTTTACCTAGAAAATATCTTGAGAAAAATTTTGTCAGTGACACTTTATCACATAGAATGACATTCAATATTTATTTAAACAATTTCTTGCTCACTTTTCTTGTATATTAAAAATTCTATTAAATAAAACATCACAAACTTTGCCACTTTTAATAAAGGATGTCAATCCGTTCAACGTTTCATCCTCAGTTCATAAATTTAATAAACTTTGACTAAATATTGTTATTACGATGGGAGATAAAGTTGCCGAGAGAAGTGACTTTCAGGAAACCTATTTCACTTAATAAGAAAAGAAAGTTATGTCATATATTACTGATGGAAACGCAGAGTTACTCGATATATTAGAGTAGAAGACAACAAACGCCGAACTCTAATATTTACGGAAAGCGTGATAAGTATACAAAATTTGGGTGATTTTAGTTCTGTGTAGAATTTACTTTAGAAATATATTAAACATCTACAACTCAGCAGCGTCACAGTTGTAAATAAATTGCAAAAGTAATCTGACCGACACTACAGTCTGGGAGAAAAAATGAAAATACATGGATTATATGAAATGTTGCTATACTCCTTATTGATTAAAATTTATAAATTAATATAAGCAAGTTATTAAGTTAAAAGAACTTGTCTGTGCAGATTATTTCTTTCCCACTTTGCTAACTTTAGTTTCTGTCTTTTGCAAAAGTGAACAAGTGACAATTATAGTGTCTATTTGGATAGGTTTCTTAAAAAGGCTTTAAACACGGAAATATATAAACATGTATGTATTGAATTTTCTAATTGCCGCAGGACTGTAAATAAACTATAGTATAACGATATTGGGTATTTTCAGTTTATATATCACAGGACTATCCAAGTTTTTAGTCTAAGTACAGCGCAATCTTGTGGGAGCAGCAGAATTACGCCAAAACCTTAATTATGCTTAGTTAGTCAAAGTATACAACGCCATATTGTAGCGAGTAGCAGAACTACAACACGTTCTGCTTCGTAATCGCTTATCTGGAAGGTCCGAGTACTTTCGAGAGTTTTAAAATATATTCTATGCACCGAGGACGCATGGTACAAGTATAGGAAATAGCCGAGAGTTGAAGAGAAGATATTGGCCATATAGAAAGGTTTTTCATTTTAAACTTTTGTCAGTTACAATTGCTCGTATTATAAAAGGGTCTGGTAAGTTTAAATAATGTTATTTTATATTCCTGCTTGCTGTCTCCAACTGCGTTTAAAAAACGCACATTATAAAGTTCTTATAATTTTTTCCCTTTGCTTTTACGAATCTAGACGTTTTTAGAAAAATATTTAGGACAATGTTAAACAAAGCTCTCCTTCCATCAAAGATTTTTCAAACTACATGAAACAATTTTACCTGTTTGGTGGTCCTGCTCTGAAATTGTCCGAATTGTGTTACCTTCAGTGTAATTTGCAAACTTGGGAATTTTGATTAGACTCGTAATCCTTTCGAGGAGTGGCCATTAGCATAACACTGTTGGTTGGTAAGATAAAAACTGGCATTTTCGGACGTTTCTTATAATTTCCATGATATCTCAGGACATGATACTTATTGGACATCATTATAAATTGTCAGTAACTACACAAAATCACTTAGTCCACAATTATACATACATTTAGGATTCGGCAGAGTCGTCCGAAGGTGCGATCGACAACAAACAATGAATCATAACTCCTTTTTTTTATTAAATTCTTTCTTGATTTATCTTTAACATACATCTAAAATTTGATACCTGAAAAAATTCGATACAGCATTTAGTAAATCCTTTCAATGAAAATTGGTACGATTAAGTTATGATTTTTAAATACCAAAAAATTTTTTTATATTTAATCTCCAATATTTTAATATACTTTCCGCTTAAAAGCTTATCCTTTGTGATAAAGACACATACTTTCAATTAGCTTGAAAGCAGATGTGAAACGAAATTGCAGAAAAAAGCTAACGATGCCAGTTTTTTTATGTTACAATAGTTATATGCCATTTTTGCAAATATTGAAATACTGCAGAAAATTTATCAGGAAATCGTTAAGCCTTTTTACTATAAGCTCCATTGCATTTATTGTTTCCACTGCATTGATACCATTTTATAACTTGCTCAAATAGTCTTTTACTCAACAAAATCGAACCGTATTGTTTCGCTATACATTTTTAAAAAGAAAGAGAATACAAGACTTGGAACATATCTGCTTCCAATTCTTTTTATTTAGTACAATCTTACCTTTATCTTTAGTTTATTTTTTTTAACGTAAAAACGTTAAGACGTAGATTCAAACTTAATATCGAGCATATAACTATGAGGTTTAATTTTTATATTCATTTAAATTTACTATTTTGATCAATTTATCCTGACTTTATTATTTCAAATGTAAACAAAGTACTTATAATTGTATAAAAACAAAATAAGAACAACAAAGTCATATGCAATTATTGTTATATCAAATATTTTTAAAAAATTTCAGTTTATTCTGAAGTTTCTATACCTCTCTTTTTAGTGCGCTTTTCAATCTTTCTCTTTTTATATACTTTTCTCTTGTAGTTTTTATTCTACATCCTCATACCATATTCATTATTTTATATAAGTCTTCATCTTTTTTAGTTTTCTTCGCTTAATATGGCTTCTTAAATTTTTTATTTTAAAATTTAATATTAGGAAAAGTTTTTATTATCATCTCTTTCATAGTTTCGACTTTAAATATTCTTAAAACAAAACATAATTTAATTGTAGACTATGCTGTTAACTTTGTCTAATATAAAGTGTACTAGTTATTTCCTAATAAATACTTACATACATAATGCTGGGATCGCTATCAGCTCACTTGCCATCATATATAGATAAGGTAAAATATTAAGTAGGTTTGTGTTAGTTTAGAGAAGATTATAGACAACCCGGATATAATCTTCTTTGATTAGTTCTAAATTATTCCTGACATAACTACCCTCTCTTTTGTAAATGAAAACTCTGATACGAGAATTTGGTATGTATTTTTGTCTTAGGTTTTAATATATATATGATTCTCTATAACATTTAAATATATATATATATATATATATATATATATATATATATATATATATATATATATATATATATATATATTTATATTGAAGAATATTGGAATCGTGAATTTTTCTTACTATTGATAATGAAGTTTTTACCGTTGAAGGAAAATTATTGTAAATTATCCTGCACAAATAGTAAATATATAAGCATCGTAGATTTGAATATTACCTGGCAAAAAAACAAGGATTTTAATGGCATTTTTGCTCCTTATTACATTACCGATTTCTCAAAACATATTCCAATCTTTTCGCTCAATTAACTTGACCACTTTTTTGCTAAAGACACTGGAAAGGTGGTGGATCGACACATAAAGGAAGGAGTAATGGTGCAGTGAGGCTTACATTCTTTACAATTTGCGTAATCCTTTACAATCAGCCAGGAGAATCCACAGATACGGCGCTACATCGACTCGTCAAAAGAGTCGAAAACGCGCTGTCCAATGGTCGATTCGCCTTAGGTAACTTTATCAAAATCGAAGGAGCGTTTGGCAACACACCTTACGATTCGATATATAATGCTCCACAAAGACGAAGCTCTGAACCGACAGTAGTCGCAATATTGACTCATGCTGGGCTAAATAATCTTAGTCTTAAAGGACTGTCAAGTGGTGGGTTGTCCACAGAGAGAAGTTGTATCGCTTTTGATGTGGAGCTTTACTGATGGACAGTGCACTGAATGAACTAAATAAGGTTAATTTGTATACATAAGTCTACACCGACGACCTGATTATTTTGTGCCCTGGTCGCGATATCCGGTGGTATACAGATGGATCTCGACAAGATGAAAGAGATGGAGCCGGGAGTCGGAGAATTCTCCGCTCATGGAGAAAGTGTGATGATCTTTAAAGGGAAAATTTATACTATCCTGTAGTGTGACCATGGGTGTCAGTGAGATATAAATAGGAATAAGATATAATAAACATATGCTCAAGCAGTACGGCTGCGATAATTGCATTGAAGTCTAGTGTTGTAACTTCACGACTGGTGTCTGAATGCAAGCATGTACTAAACAGTCTGACAAAGAACGGCTGCACAATCAGAGTCGTGTGGGTCTCGGATAACTCGGGTGTACACGGGAATGAGGAAGCGGATCGTCTGGCAAAGATGGGATTGGCTATTGAACTATACTGACCCCAACCAGTTCTACCTGTCTCAATTACCGTTTATAAAAGGGGATTAAAATTTATTGAATCGTGAAGAGCAGCTCCTGGAATGAGGGATGCCAAGGAACATATAACTGGACCCAGAGCACGGCCTACTTGGAAGCTTTTTTCTTCAGAAAGGAAAGAGCTGCGAATTATGGCGAGACTGTTGACAGGACATTATCATCATAGAGATCATCTTCACAAGATTGGTGTCGTAGATGACCCGATGTACAGGTGGTATCTAGAGGAGGATGAAACTATTGACCATGTCTTCAGAGAGTGCCCAGTACTCAACGGACTGAGACAAAGACATTTGGGAGATATAATTTTGTCATCGAAAGCCATTAAGCAAGTTCAAATAATGAGGCTGCTCGGAATGCCCTGCAGCAATGGTGGCATGTAAAGGATCCAACGAGGCCGAGACATCAATGATCAGGTTTGTTCATTCATTCATTTATTCAACCCAAAATCTGTTATTTATTTAATCTTGTCTATAAAAAAGCCTAAACTAAAAATGTATGTATTCACCAGTAAGAAATTTCTTTTTATAACAACTGGTTTTAATTTTTGCTTGCTGCTATTTAAAGAAAAGTTTAAGGTAGTTTTAACTTATTTTGAGTAGTAAATTTGAGTCCCGATTTGTATTTTTATTGATTTTAGAAATATACAATTGACAAATATAACTTTTTTATAAGTGTATGTGTATTACTGGCTGATAGAGTTTGAAATGTTTATTTACCAGCTTCCCTTATAATTTTGATTTTAAAATATTATATTACGTTAGTAGAGTAATTTAATATTAAACTTGTAAATATACTCTTAATTCCTAATTAAATATGTGCATAACTTTAGGATCGCTATCAGCTGGCTTGCCGGAATGCGTTATGCCAGAAAATAAAGCAAACCTTGTAGTGTTTAAATAGGCCCGGGTTAGTTCTATATCACCCCTGATATAATCTCTTTTTCTCCCTCCTGTTAATTAAAGTTTAAGTAGATAAATTTTTATTTTTAAAATCGTTTCGTTTCATTTTCATTAAATTATTTTTTAATTTATTGGAGTATTCACTATACAGTATGTTCAAGCTAGGAATTATTCTGGTGCTAAAAAATTTTGAGAAAATATTTTTTTATATATTTTCTTTTTATAAATGCGAATGTGATTTCCTTTTTCACAAGTTTTATAGATTTTTAATTCCTTTATATACTATTATACAGAAAGTTGAATATAAAAATTTCCTGGAGCTTTTATTTTGTCTTAATTGACTTCATTCGTATATATCTGTTGATGGAAATGAGATATTTTGATGCGGTTTTCCGATATTGCTGAGAGTTATTCTAGGAAGAACCTGTAAAATAGTTCCAGGATGGGTTTGTGTAAGGAGGCTAAAAATTGAAAAAAAAAAAGCTATTGGTGAAAGAACTTTTTTACACATAATTTTTGATAGGAGTGGAATGTTTTGATATGGTTTTCAGCATGGGTTTATTGCGAAATGCTGACGAGCTGAAAAAAAATTGCTTTATTTTGTCACCTTATTTATTTTGTAACTCCGATAAAGAATGCAATAAATTATTAAAAAAAAATCCGAAAGTTTCAAAAAATTGTAAAAAATAAACTCTAATATATTTTTTTAACCTTCTTTTATCAACTGCTGGATATACGACTCTTCGAAATTCCACCATGCCTTTCTGTTCTGTGATTATTTATACCACTTTTTTCCCAGTATCTGTTTAACATCATCCAGACACCTTTTTCGCTGCTGGCCACCACTTTTGTAATTCTTTGCCCCTTTTGCAATATTTTACGGGTGTACTTGTTGGAATCTTTCGTCTAACCACGTGACCTGTCCACCTACATTTTAGTTGGGTTATTTTTGAGATTATATCTGGGGCTCTTTCGCACTCTATCCATCAGACTAAGCTCTAACATCGTTCGTTCCATCACCCTTTGGCCAGTTCCTAATTTGTTAGCACTTTTTTGAGCTAAAGTTACAATTTCTATTCCATTAGTTATTACGGGATGACGCATGTTTCGCAGACTTTGGTTTATAGATTACTTTGTATATCTAGGATATGTTTTAGGTTTTCAAATGGTTCCCAACTTAAGTTCATTCTGCACGTAATCTTAGCAATGTGGTTTTCTTTTCCGGACATTATCTTATGTCTCAGATCCTCAATGGTGATGATCGTTTCTACCCTACACAACTTTTATTTTATGTTCATGTTTAAGCCCATATTTATTGGTAGTTGTTGCAACCCTGTCAACATACTTCTCAGTTCTTCTGTACTGCTACTTATCAGAATTATAGCATCTGTAGACTGCAAAGAATTTTTCGACTTCTAGTCTAATACTAAAGTAAGATAATTTCGTCAAATTTTACCTGTACAGTTGCGTTGTTATATATATATATATATATATATATATATATATATATATATATATATATATATATATATATACCTAATTAATTTAAAAGCCACACCATCAGCTTCAGTTACCAAACTAAAATATTGTTTTAGTTTTTTCTTTTAGTAGAAGTAATCACATTTTTTCCATAAATAAAAAGTTGGAAATAATATGAAAATATTTAAATTACTTATAACAATGTAGTCTTTAACATAAAAGTAAAAGACATAAATTAAAAATTTCTTTGTAGCTGGTTAATTAAGCCACGCCATCCAAAGTAAGGTGCGAGTAAAAACATAATTTTATTTTTCAAGATATTTATCGTGAACAGAAAACTTAGTTTAAGTGAAACTTTCTGTGAAGTTTTTACTTTTTTATTGCAGCACTTGGGGAGCTAAGTTGCTAGTAAGATAAATTATAACCAAGACTTGAGCTGATAAAATTTTGCTTTCCTTTAAAACATTCTTTATCAAATATTCGTTATACTTAAAAGCTCAAGGCATTTTAAACCGATGAAAGCTTTTTAATGTAGAATAGTAGATTTTTCTGATACTGTATTATGCTCGCAAACAATTATTACAGTATAAGTTATAACTTAAAATTTTGCTGCTTTTAGCGAAACACGTTATAAAGAGAAACATGCTATATCGAATCTAAACGTTCTATTTTTAATTCTTTACTGAAAAATTAAACAACTCCGCGATTTTAGCCATTAGCTATTTTTAAAATAGAGGAAAATGTTTCAAGTTTAATTACATGAAAATTAATACTTAATCTTATTTTAAAATAAATGGATTGTATTTTGTTAGTAAAAGTTGTTATTAGTTAATATTTTAAAACAGTTGGTTTATTTAACAAAATCGAAATTTAAAAGCATCTATAAAAAAGAGTGTGTTCCACGTGAGTCTGGTGGAATGTTTATTGGAGAAACCCAACGTCCAATAGAGATTATATATATATATATATATATATATATATATATATATATATATATATATATATATATATATATATATAGACATTCCCATTTCTAGTGTAAATGACAGGTTCGTGCCTATTTTTCTCAATTTGAAGCTCTTGCAGAGGAGGGGATGCCAGCAACATACACATTCCTAGTATAAGAGACAAAATCGGGTCTATTTTCCTGAACTCAAAGCTATTTGGGGGGGCGGCTATCGCAAGAAAAACAAGTTGTCAACGGGGAGGGAGTGTCAGCAGCATACACATTCCTAATATAAAAGGCAGAATCGGTTCTATTTTCCTGAACTCAGAGCTCTTGGAAGGGGGGGGGGGGGGCGATCGCAAGCACACACATTCCTATACTCTATTCAAGAACTAGAGAGAGTAATAAATCTGTTACCGAAATCTCCAACGTACTTGCTCCAGTACCGCAGGTAATGGAGGACTGTCGTAAATCTAATTATATTTAAATATTATAAGCTTTTATAAATTTACTGCAATAATTAAATTTCTGATAGTTCATTTTTATTTCTGTCAGTGAGAAAAGTACACCTTACAGTGTGTCCTTAGTGATTTATCTTGTTTATGCTTGTTTTTATATATTATTTGAGATTAGTAAGATACCGAAAAAATATAGCCTCCACTTCTATATTTATTCCAAAATCGTTAAACCAAGGCATTTTTCCTCAGTGAAAAACTTATTACGATGAATGCTTATGATGCCCCAATATATCAATATCTAGATAATAATGTTACAAGCTCTGTCGAGATGTGTTCCAACATGACAGGAAAATCTACTATGTACCGAATACTGAATGAGAAAAAACGACTGGAATGTTTCGTACTCCCCCATTCGATCACAGGCAGATGAAAAACCTCGTTGGAAAAAGAGATGAAAACTGCAATAAAAGCAGTTGTATATACATTTTATTATGAGAAGCAGATCCCAACCGTCAACAAAATTCTTACTAAAATCTATGAAGATCGGGATTTACCTGAAATTAAAAGAACTGAGCTCTAGAAATTGCTCGGAGAACTTAATTTTTGATGGAAAAAACCAGATAGGAAATCTGTTCTTATAGATCGTCCGGAAACTGTTCGTTGGAGAAGGAAATATCTCTCTCAAGTAAAAGGCAGAGTTGCTAGAAATAATACAATGTACAAAATTAGTAATTTAACTGAACTTTTTAAAGATTTTTTTGAACAAAGTTACTGCGGAAAATTGGGAAAAATCCATATAATAAAAGAATAAAATAAAATGTGGAAACTCAATTAATTGAGCGACGATAGCGTCACTGAATTTAATTACGAATTAGATACGTAATGTTTACCAGTGTAGACACAATTTGTTTTTGTTGTATTTTATTGTTTAATGTTGTTTATTAATTTTTTTTATTTTTTTTATATATTTTTATTTTAGTGTGTCTCATTCTTTAATTTTATATATGTTTAATTCCAATTAGCCGTAATTTCTTTATTATTTTATTATTATATTTGTGTCTTTTTCTTAAGCGTGTAGAATTAACACGTTTATTTTATTTTTTTAAGCCTATCGGATATTTCATATAATAAAGGAAATTAAATTGATGACAGTGCAATAGAAATAAAAATAAGTAGATCTAATTTTAACTGTAACATATAAAAATTAATTACATTTGAATTCCTTTTTATTGTTTAATTTAAGAAATAAATAAACTGAAACGTCAAATTTCCTAAAAATGTTTATAATTAATAATAAAATGACCGATAGATCCCCAAAAAAATTTTAATATTATATGGACGAATTTATTTTTTTATATATATTTAACTTCTTTTCTTGTTGACAATGAGTATTTTGTAAGTATTTAAACTGTAACTTCGAATTTTTTGAAAGAGTAAGGCTACGTTTTAGTCTGAATGTGCCTAAAATGGTTTTTATGCCAAAATTAAAAATAATAAAAATACAGTTGTGATTTGTGTTAAATATGTCAAAATTATCTGTGTTTTGTACTGTATGTGAATTATTAAGAAATCATAAGAAATAAAATAATAATATAAAAACTTTTTATTTTAAATTTATTAGCGAAATAATATTCTATGCCATAAATACTTAGTGATAAAATAAACCTCTTTCCGACGCCTATGACATGGATTAAAATCCTTTTTAACACGTCCAAATGTTTATTGTTATCCAACCTAAATAGTCCATTATTATAGACCGGTATTTTTGATTATAAAAATTCTAACCCATTCCTAGGAAAAATATATATATCTAACAGATTTTGCCAAAGACACCGAACTAAAGAACACAGGTAGTTTGCGAAGGAAAAAAGGGTAAAAAATGATTTATTACTCTCTCTAGTCCTTGAATTAACTATAGTATAAGAGGTAAAATCGGGCATCGATCGCCCCCACGGCCCCCCCCTTGGATCCGCGCCTATATATATATATATATATATATATATATATATATATATATATATATATATACATATATATATATATATATATACATATATATATATATATATATATATATATATATATATATATATATATAAAGTGATCTGTTTATTTGTGTTTTGTGTCCTTTATTTAGTATAATGAATGCCTACTCTGGCCCAAAATTAGTATAAATAAATTTTCGAATTTCGGTCCTGCAGGCAATTAACTGAACATTTTGTAGTGATCGTGACCAAAAATGCGAGATTATGTTAACATCGTAAATTTGCTTTGCAGGTCCAATAAGTATTTTAATGGCCTAGAGGAGATGAAGCATTTTTAAATTTGATTTTATTCAATTTCATTAAATGAATTTTAATTACTGTTAGAACTTTGTTCAAAAAAGTTAAATTTAATTTTAATTGTCTCACTAATTTTTTAAAATGTATACTGTGGCTTTTATAAAAATTTTCCTCGAATTTATTTTTTAATCCGATTCTTCTTTAAAAGGATATGCTTTTCATTTTGCTTAATATTGATTAAAGTGAACAATGCTAGCTAGATAATTTTCATTACTTTTATATTATTCATACTTGAAGCATTTTTAATATTTAGACTGATTCTTCTTTTTATATATTAAAAAGGGTTAAAATATTTTTATTTTGGGGAAAATACCAACTTTTTACAGTAATATTTTAGGAAATTTAAGTCTTACAATACTCGGTATAATAAATATACGTAGATAGACATAAAGCAATTAAGCGTGGCATATATTCCATGCAGTCGTGTTACCGAATCTACGTGACAATTTAGCCACGTGACTTGACATCAATATCTTTTACGGCAGATTTAGAGCCCTTTATTAACCGCATTGAAGTTATTTAGTACACAAATTTGATTTTTGTATTTCAGCTATTGAAAGTATTTTTTTTTATAGAGGTATAGAACTTTAAGCTGGCAACACTTTTTTAACTGGCGGCCATTTTGTCAGCTGTCAAGTGATTTATGTTTAGTTTGGTTTGGCATTTCAACATGAATAGACTGACGCCTGAACAACGCTTCCAAATTGTGCAAATTTATTTTGAAAATCATGGTTCTGTTCGAAATATGGGCCAAAACAAGATTGCCGTTGATCCCGATTTTCATAAGCGAATTTTGTTTAGCGATGAAGCTCACTTTTGTTTTTATGGATACGTCAATAAACAAAACTGCCGTATTTGGAGTGATGATAATTCTCAAGTGTATGTTGAGGCACCGTTACATCCAGAAAAACTGACTGTTTGGTGCGCTTTATGGGCTGGTGGAATCATTTGTCCGTACTTCTTTAAAAACGATACTGGTCAGAACGTGATTTCAACAAGACGGCGCAACATGTCACACAGCTCGTGCCATAATTGATTAATTGAAGGAAATGTTTGGTAATCGCATAGTTTCACGTTTCGGACCCGTAAATTGGTCTCCAAGATCGTGCGACTTAACGCCGCTAGACTATTTTCTGTGGGGATATGTGAAGTCGCTAGTCTACGTCGATAAGCCCGAAACGATTGATCACTTGGAGGACAACATTCGCCGCGTTATTGCCGATATACGGCCACAAATGTTGGAAAAAGTCATCGAAAATTGGACCTCCAGATTAGACTACGTCCGAGCCAGCCGTGGCGGCCATATGCCAAAAGTCATATTTAAATTATAATGCGAGAAGGTTATCTTTCGAATAAAGTAAATTTCATGTCAATTTAAAAAATTCATCTTTTATTCCATTTAAAAGTTCTATACCTCTATAAAAAACACCCTTTATAAGCGATTTTTATTAGCTAATATGAATTGATTTAAGATCAAAACAATTTTATAATAACGTAAGGAAGACCGGGAATAAATGTTGTTCCGACGCATATATTTTTAAAATGGAAAATGAAGAGCTATATGTATGAAGCGCCAATCATAATTTTTTTAAATAAAAAAAGACATAAAATAGGTCAACAATTTTGCACTTGGAGGAGTGTCTAACAATTTTTAAAAACTAACTACCATTCGACCCATATCTTTGACCATCTTACCTCATTTGTAAAATAATATGAGTTAGAAAAGTACTTAATATTCAAAATTATGGATAAAATAAAGTAACTCATAGTTATCCAAATACAGGATAAAACACTGACTGGGGGTCCGGGCGTAGTAGTGCATTTTACAGCTTTGGTACAAACTGCAGGGGGGCACAAACACGCAGTTCCTGATTCACAAAGCATCAACTAGGCGTCCTTTAACAGGCGTACTTTCATTACTGAATCAAAGACATCATATATATATGATTGGAGATGATGATTACCCCATCATACATCTGTCGACATATTTTTTCGTATATCCTGGGTACTTTAAAGCTTTACCAACACCACACTTGTAATGCAATCATTTCACAAATTTCTACACTGTGACTTTAACTTCTTCTCTGTGAAATGCCATTTGTTTCGTTTCTTAATTGTTATAAACAACACCATAGCAATTTTAACAATAAAACCCTACCTCGGATCTCAAGTGACTTAGAATAAAATTTGTTTAAATAGGTTAAAGATGCCAGCTAGTGAAATAAGAAAACTAGATTTTTCTAAATGTTATTGCAACAAAGTTTCATTTGTTTATAAGCTCAAAACAATTATGTGTTTGCCACGACCTTTGTATGGCTTGCCAATAAACAACTCATATTTTCGAGAAAGTTCAATGATTGTCATCTATAAGCTAAAAAATCGTAAAATCGTCATTTTTTTCTATAGACTCTTACTCTCTGAAATACTATTGAAAGCAAGGTATCCTCAAGGTTTTTTTTTCAGCGAATTTCCCTGGCCTGAAAGGAGTATGGCCGAAAATTTACTATCTTCGAATACTACTATGCCATTTAGAATTTATTATAGTCGATATTAACATCTATATTGTTATATATAGAGAAAGAGGGTTTTTGTTTGTCCGAGATAAACAAAAAACCAATCTGTCAATCGCAAACAAGTTTTTACACGTTTTTCGGCATAATTGTAAATGTTTATGTTATATTTAATTTCGAAAAATGTTAACTTCAATAAAAAACACAACGTTGAAAAGATACTTCAATGCGTAGAATACACCGTCGTAAAACTGTACTTTGCTGACTGCTGCGTAATATAGCGGTCATGTTGTGGTGCGCATCACACAACAACTTTTTCGTAGTTATGTCTATCTATATTATGAGAGCATTTGCTACCATTAGATGTTTGATTATTAATTCTACGATATTATTTTCGAATTATTGAATATGGCAGGTTATAATTCGTTTCTTTCTACTGCTGCCAAGTCGTCAGCGATGCCTTGCCGGCTAAAGCAAGTTATTCAGTCCAATTTTCCTCAGGGACTTTAGGATGTTGGACGGGTTCAAAGTGGGTAGATCCCGTTATTTCTTAGGTAAGTATATGGTGTTTAAGGTTTTGGTGAATATTAAAATTAAGCCGGGATCAGCGAGGGAAAATAAAAATGAAGAGTGTGAAGCATCAAAATGAATAATACGTCTGCAACTTGAAAAGGATTTTCTATTTTTGCAGTATTTGTTAGGTTGTTTTAAGAAAATCATGCTGAAAGAGACAAGAAGTAATATCCAGAATGAAAAAATCAAAACACTACAAAAAATATCATATATTTCGAAATTTTATCAGTTTAATACGGGTAGAAAATGAGTGGGCTATAAGGATGCTAATATATAAACTAGTCGTCTAGAGAACTAGTATTTTTACCCGGACACTGGATAAGCTAGTATTTGGAATGATTTTTAGAAAATATAGGCTTACAGAAACAAAACGTATACTTTTTCTTCATTGGATTACGTGTGGTTTTTGAGCTATTAACAATTAAAGGTCAAAAAACGCATATTTTTACACATTTTTGACTGCGGGTACAAATTGAAGTGTTTTTTGAACAAAATGGAGCAACATCTTTGAAGTTTTACTGACGGTATTAATGAAGCTGAATGATTTTCAAATTTTATACAAAAAAAATTGAGGTATTTAACTTCCAAATGGAGCTAGTTACGATTCTTATTTATTATAAATAATGTGGCGGTGAAATTGAAAAATACTTGACCAATTTTGGCCCATATTGACCTAAGACCTTATTTTCTTTTTTAAAGTTGTGTACAAGTACCATATTCCTGAACGTAAAAAACTTATCTTTTTAAAAGCAATAGCAACAAAGTTATTGTATTTGTTTAGGTAAAAATCTCAGTGTTTTTCTAATTAGATTTTGGCATAATAAAAAATATTTTTTCTTACTTTTAATGATTTGTTAAGATAATAAAGGGTTTCCTTTTTCACCAGATATCAGTAGAATCATTGTATCTTATAAGATTATAACAAAAAAAACGCAATTGGGATAAAAAAAATTAATTTTGCAAGAACTATTTGAGGAACTGCTCTGAAAATTGAAGTCGTAGATTGACTTTTGCAATAGGAATTATTTATTATGCCAATTTTGACCTTCTTTTGCAATTTTCTAAGTAACAAATAAAGATATTGATATCAGCAAAGAGCCAATTTAAAGGTTTTTTAGTTATCTAAAAGATGATTTCACATGATATACTATCTATCTAGCCATTACTTATAATTCCAGACTCATAGCACAACGAAAAAAATAGTCTGGCTCATTTTATTTGGAGTTTAAATTTTGGTGTACAATTTAAATTAAAAGATAACATACCATGTTTAAGAGGTGATAAGTATTTCATTATCGTTCTTGTTCTAACACTGACAGCGACAATCCTTTTTAAAACAATTTACTTTATTTTATATATAACCAGAAATGCGGTTTAAAGTGTCGGATCTTACAGCGTGTAGTTCTAATAAAACCGGAGATTACTGATGACGTAAAGTAAACAAAAGTTTCAAGATGGAAAATTGAACTTGAAAGTTAAGTCGTAAGAAAAATATTTCGTAGCCAAATTAGAAAACAACAACATAAGTTTTGATATTAGCTTCGAAAAGGTTTGTGTAATTGCATTTATGAAGTTAAAATTTAAACCAAACTGCACTCGTATTGTGCAAAACTGGGTCGAAAGTTGTTTAATATTTTATTAACGGTTTTTGTACTTCTTTTGCGCTGAAACTAGTGTTAAAAGACTTTTGCTAAGCTTTGTTTCAGCTTTGTCGGTTTTTAATTACTTTTACCTTGGGAATAAAATGCATGTTTTTATGATAAAATATAGTGTTACTGGAATTGTGGAAAGCCAAATAAAACATTAAAATATCAAAACATAGTACTGCAAGTTATATGAGGTAGGCTAAGTAATACGGTGGTCGTTCAATACGTTCTTTTCCACATAAATTATTTCTTGATGGATACATTTTTTTAATATTTCTCTAACTTCGTTAAGCCATCCAAAAAGTAGGATGTCGAAAGATAGGCATCTGTCTGAGCGACGTATAAAAATTATTTCATTTTAATGCTGTTTTACTATAATTCTGAAGATGGTTTAAGTAATAAATAAACCGAAACGTCGAATGTCTTAAACATTTTTTAATTTAATAAAAAATGACCGATAACCCAAAAAAAAAATAAAGCAAACATATTAATTCTACACGGTGAATAAAAAAAATAAATAGTATACGCCTGTGGCCTCGACTATTTTCTACACTTTGATTCGTCGATCACTTAAAACAATATGGTGGATTTTGTGAATCATTTTCGAACAAGTCTCTTTCACTGGACGTCCCGAACGATGTTTATCATTTGTGGATGAACATTTAAACTCATCTACCGAATTGTGAAGAGTCGCAAACACAGGAGCAAATGTGCCATGAACTTTATCCAATTCGGCGTTGATCTTTTTTTAAATTAGAAATGTTTAATCACTGCATTTTCCAAAAATTTTTCTACATACACGAAATTTTGTTGCTCCAATCAATAAAAATTAAGTCGCGTGATGGATACAGCTGAAACTTTAATAGCAGACCATTTTAGATACAATATGAATTTTCTAAGTATTTATTGAACGTCCCTCGTATATGGGCCATATTAAAGTTTCACTTTTTTTAGGTGTAACCTAACTATTTTATAATCAACTAGAAGTTACTTGAAGTATTATCTCAAATAATTTATTGGTGATACTAATATTTTGGATATATAACCTTAAAAACTGAAGGACTTCCACCTTTCATTTGTGCCGCATGTATATAAATAATTTAAAATCTATATTGTATTATGCAGTTTCAGGGTTTTCACTAAAAACGGGCTTAATTTTAGCTCTTAATGTTAATAAATATCTATGCAACGATATTTTTATATGCGAAAAAGAGGTATCTTTTTGTAAAATTTATCTAGCAAAACTAGGTCTTTCTGTTTTCAGGAGTGTTACTGTTTTCAGGAACAAAATAATAACTTTCCACCTTATCGGGATAAACAATTGCAAATATGCAAAAACTACTGAACTCCCAAAATCAGTCTTTTGTATTACTAATTACGTATCCCTGAACACAATTATATCCGATAATATTTTCTTATCATATTCATTTTTTAGGAATTAATTTCTTACTAACTAAATCTTTTTTTAAATTTACAATTTTACTGCCTGAACTAAGATTTGTTGTAATTTTTGCTGTTTTTGTTTTTTTAGTTTTAAAATCTCAGCAAGTCAAATATTAATTAGTATGCCCCGCCTCACTAAGATCTTGTCTCGTTATCATATTTCTGATTTAAAGAAGTGAGTAGCCTGGAAAATTAATTAGTTTTAAGATTAAGTACGTGCTGTACTTAATTACTTATATTACAGTTATAACTGCTTTATATAATTTTATCTGCTTTTGTCTAATTACCTATAAAAACAAAAATTTTTTTCTTCTAATATTTTTCAGCATTTATATTTTTATTTCGTAGTCAAATCAATTAAAAAGCTTTAAAAAAGAACAAAAGCTTTGGTCAAGTTGAAAATCATGGATCTTGGATTTAGACTGTGTCTAAATCCAAGAATTATTGTTCCAGAAGGAAAGAAAGCCGTTAAACCAAGCAGCTCCAAGATTCCACGCCTCTATGGACTGCCTAAAATACATAAAGAAAACCTTTATATCTGGCCAAACTTTTACATCCCTTTACAGGAAAAACCGAATCCTTTGTTAAAAACCCTGGGCACTTTGTCCAAAGATTAAAAACCATCCAATTAGAGCCCGGAGACATATTGGTGAGTTTTGATGTAGAATCCCTGTACATAAATGTTCCTATAAATGACTCAGTTTCTATAATATCTGATATATTACGAAACAACACCATGGACTCCACCCTACTAGAATTAATTAAAGCATGTCTGATTTCTACTTATTGTACTTTTCAAGGAACTTTCTACGAGCAGACTTCGGGAGAGGCCATGGGATCTCCGCTACGAGCGGTCGTAGACGCCATACAGTGAGCTTTGAAAATGGTGAAGGAGATTTCACCGAAACGTCAGCTGCCTTACAGTCCTGAGAGGGACTCAGCACATACACGGGATGCCCGAAAACCTTCGATTATATATATATATATATATATATATATATATATATATATATATATATATATATATATATGTCAACAAACAAATCTTTATATAGGAAAGACGGGGACGAAGGCCGAGAGAAAAAGAACTTGAACTCGACAGAAGCAATATTTTTACTAGTTTGGTAATATAAAAGAAAACGGTAATTTTTAAAGTTGAAAACTTTGAAAATTAAATTTACGTGTTAAATAAATTTAATGTCTCTTATTAAGGAGTGTAAATTAATTCAAAATGATATTTCTGTCAAGTCACGTGACTTAATTGTCACGTATATTCGAAAACACGATTATGTGGAATATATGCTAAGTTTAATTGTTTGGAGTTGACAGTGAATCACAGAAAGTTCACGTCTAATAGATAAAATGTTCATCACTTATTTGTCGGAAATTGTTGTTTCTAAAATTCTCAATTTAGCTCTACTTGTTCAAATTATATGTAAAAATTATTATTTTTGTAAAATAGGGAATAAGTTAATGCCAATTAGATATCGCAATTAATTTATTTTAGATATACTTATGGAAACTATGTAATTATTCCCTTAGAAGAACCCTCCAAAATACACATTTATGTATTTTATTAGACAAAATTGGGAAAAAGACAGCTTCTGTTATTTTAAATTGAAAAAAATACTAACTTATGATCTTCAAACATGTACAATTATAATAAAAATGAATAGAAACAAGTAGAACAAATATATATATATATATATATATATATATATATATATATATATATATATATATATAACAGCATTTTATTTTATGCACTGCAACAAAAAAATTAAGCTTCTTTAAAAATTACAGTAGTTATAGTTATTATTCAATTGTGTTGCTGAATGTTGTTGTGGATAGTGAATTTCAACATTTGGTTACTTTGTTTGATTTAATGTCTGCTCTTGAATCCTTAGAAAAAATTAAACCTAGGAATTATAAAACCAATCCGGTTATTTGGAGCATCAAAAAATTATTGCGAAGAGGAATGTTACACAATAAACGTGTCATCTTAATATGGATAAAAGCTCATAAGGGCTTGAGGCTACTTGTAGATACTTTGGCTGAAGATGGCGTTGTAAATGTCATATGTCTTGAAAATAAATTTACCCTTACTAATGTATATAATATTTTGCATCTTAAAGTCAAAAATAAATGGAAAGAGAGATGATCCAATTATTGTAGAAACACACTTACAAGATAATCACTGATAAGTGATTATATATCAAATAAATACTGGCACGAAGTTTCAAGACGCTATATAACAACATTCACATGAAATTTAGCCATGCTTGTTATCCTGCACATTTACATGAAATTATAATGCTACCTTCAGAAAACTGCGATGTCTATAATATTAGATGTGATTTGGATCATACAATTCTTTACTGAAGAAAATATCAGAATGAAATAAATACACCATTGGACATTTTCATAAACGATTGTATTGTTCAGAGTAATGTCTTTAGTCTCCTAGTTTTAGAAAAAATAGAAGTATACGGTCCAATTATGCTTTGTCCACATAAAATAAATTTAAAACTATGATTTCACATTCCAAATTTTACTCTTCTATGCACATCTTTTTATAGTGGACTTTCTTGTTTGCCTAATGAGAAGATGCCTTAATGGACACAAGTGGCGTGAAGCGTGTGTCCGTGTGAAATACCTATGTTAATCCATTTTTTTAATATTTCAAAAACTAGTGAATATTTTTTACAATTGATTTAAATATATATATCTGTTTTAGACATATTTTAAATTGTATGTCAAAAATGGCATTTGCAGGTCTAAAAATAAGTATCAATTTTTCCTATATGAGAACCTTTATTATTTAATTGGGGTTGGTTTCTTTCTAGAACGGGATCTGTTTTAGTAGGCTGTGTTGATATTTTGATAATAAATAAATACAGGGTGATCAAAAACTAACATCAAATATTATCTTGAAAAAATCATTGAAAGTTATTTTTTTTTTAAATTTAAACCCCCTATGTTTATAGTGTAATCTTATTTAACAATAAAAATAAGGGTGACTTGGTTGTCTATTCTAAAAATTTAATATTTTTCTATTGTAAAAATGCTAAACGGCTTAAGTACACAGGGAAACATCTAATTTTAAAAATGTTCAAAATTTTCACTCTGAATTTCCAAACATTTTCCCATCTCCGAGGTAGTTCGTGATTGGTAACAGCTCTAATTGAATCTGGAGATAAGCTTTTGAACGCGTCCCCTACCCTTACCATACAGTCCTCCAACACTGTCACTGGATTATAATAAACGATGTTTCTTATCGTTCCCCATATAAAATAATCTAAGACAGTCAAATCAGGAGAACGTAGGGATCACAGAAAAGATCCATTAATATGGAATATTCCAGATTTAAAAGCTTCAATTAAATAAGTAATTATATTCATGTGTCCTGAAAAACTTTGTTGTTAACATTAGAACTATTTCAATAATAGACATTGTTGTAGAAAGATTTGTAAAATCCGAAAATATAGCAGCCAATAATAATTCGGTAAGACATGGTAATTTTTAGGACCTTACTTAATTTTGACTGTATATTGTACATTTCTGCTATTTATAATTTACTTATTTTTGATTTTACACAAATTCTAACTTTTTGAATGAATATTATTAATATTTTGAGCGTGTTCGTTTAATGACATTTGTCAAAATTTAATATTACGAATGTAAAATTTTAAAATAACTTCTATTAACAAACGGTTCAACATATGGCACCAAAAATCCATATATAATATTACGAAAATGATTTCAGCAAGAATCACATCACGCATGGCAAAATATTTTATTCGGGTAAAAAATCCCTGCTAAATGGAGGGATACGTAACGGGCGTTAAAATTGCCAGTATTTTGTGCTTATAATTCCAACGAAAAATCCTAAAACTAAAAAAATATAGCTGCTAAATTACATCAAAAAATAATAAGAACCAAAATTTCTATTTTTAACAAATATTTTTAAACTTATTCCTTTCTATTTGACGCTAATCATTTATGTTTAAAACATCACATGTTGATTGTTGCCTATATGAAAAAAGCGCATAATTCCAATACACAGCAAATTTGACAGAGAAATAAAAAAGCTATCTGAATGACATGGTTACATGAAACTCTTTCATGTTGTTGAGCGATATAGCAATGTTTGCTTTAAAAAAAAAATTAAAAAGTGTTTATTGTTTCAGCTTGTGCATAAAAGTACAACACCTAAAGAAATAAATAACCTTTTTAGTAGCCTCTAAAACTCATAAAAGTGTGCATGTTTAATAAAATAATGATATCAAAATGGCCCAGATGTTTGCATATTACTGTCGACATAGAATATTTTTAGTAAGGAGGATGGAATTTATAAAAATGTTTACATAAAAAAATATTACCAGAAAAATAGTTTGCTTTAAAAAAAGAAAAATAATATTTATACCTAGGGACCGATTAATTTTTAACCGATTCCAAAGAAGGGGGTTATCAATATTAGGGTGTCAGTTATTTCCTAAAATGATTTTTTTTCTTTAACGGCAACTAAATCATAAGTATAGGCCCTAAAATTAAAATTTAGGCATTACTTTTTTGATATATTGATTCCTTTAAATCTTACCGAAATGACCTTACTTTTCCCATTCAATACGGGATTTTTACATTTTTCGGAAATTATTTTTTTGCCAATTAATCGGTTACTAAATAAACGATTGATTTTCCTTCTTAAGTGATGAAAAAATTTATACACTGGTGAAGATACGAAAGAGTATTTTATTATCATTTTGATAAGTTTTCGGCTGTATTTGTGATAAATTTAAGGACGTTTGATAGTTTCAAATATTTTAAGGGGACCTGATGAGACTTGCTGGAAACATTTCTAATGTCCGAAAGCTATATAAAATTTTTAAAAATTTTTGTCCGTAGATTTTTTAAGATAATTGATCAAGAAGTGGGTATGAAATTATACAGGATCTTATGGAAGCTCAATGTAGGACTAATTTTATCCGTTGAAAAAACCTTTTCTTATTAAGAAGAACGAATAAAATTAATAAGAGCGATAGAAAATTATATACCGTTTCATTTGATATGAATGAACGAAAAAGGCGTGGTGATACTAGATCATCGATGCCTAGGCCTCCACTGGGCCCTTTACATCCCACCATATCTGCAGGTTACTCGAGGCGGATCGCCTTTGCGAATCCAAGCAGCCTCGTTAGTTGAACTTGCCTAACTGCTTCCGGTAACAAAACTGTATCTCCGAAATATCTCTCTCTCAGTCCGTTGAGTGTGGGGCACTCTCTGAGAACATGGTCAACAGTTTCATCCTCCTCCAAACACCATCTGCATGTCGGGTCGCCTTCGACACCGATTCTATGAAGATGGCCCCTGAGGTGACAATGTCCTGTCCACAATCCCACCACAATTTGCAGCTCTTTCCTTCCCAAGAAGAGAAGCTCCTTAGTACGCCGTGCACTAGGCTCAGTTATATGTTCCTTAGTACACCTCATTCTAGGAACTTTCCTCCACGATTCAATAAATTTGCTTTCCAGCAACGATTTTAATTCTCCTTTGCCAATAGCAATTGGGACAGGTAATATTGGTTGGGGTCCATACGGTTCAATCGCCGAACCCACGGTCTGCTTCCTCATTCCCGCGTATGCCTGAGTGACCCGGGATCTATACGAGTCTGACTATGCAGCCTTTCCTTATCATACCATTTAGTACATCCTTGCACTCAGACACCAGTTGCGAAGTCACGACACTTGACTTCAGTGCCAATATCACAGCCTTACTGTCTGAGCATATATTTATTACTCTATTCCTGTCTATGTCCCTCTCACAGAGATGGGCACACTGCAGAATAGCATAAATTTCCGCTGTGAAAATTGTCGCACATTGTCCGAGAGCGTAGTACTCTCTAGCTCCTGTGCTTCTGCCGAATACTCCGGCTCCAGCTCTTTCATCTTGTCGAAATCTATCCGTACACCACCAGGATCTATTTTTGGGAAGATTTTGTTCTCCCTTCCAATCGTCTCTACTTGGCATAAATATCTCCAGGGGAGGCGCTTTCCCAGACACATGAGTTAGCGCCCGTTCCAATTCCAAGATGTCCCAGGCAACTGAGACGATAAACAGTCTTCAAGGGCCTCGTTCTCTATGTATAAGTGAAGAGAAAGCAGGTTCACCAAGACTTCCAGAGCCGTGGTGGGAGCAGTCTTCATCACACTCAAGCCATTCCCTGAACTTTGCCGAGTTGAAGAATATGTTTGCGCTATGTTGTACTACGCCACCATACAAAAGCGGCGGATCACCATAGTGTATATCCAAAATAGCACTTTGTTTGATATATTGATGACCTTGATCGACCGTGGGGTTCAGAAAATATATTGATATAGCTTTCTCAATATAGATTGGTTTTCAGCAAATAAGTAATCATTGAAACCTTATGTGACAACGCTGCATACTCTCTTAAGCACTTAGATACACTAGTATATAATATGATATGTTTGACACTGAATAATTATTAATAAGTATATACTTTTGAGGATATAATTACGAGGTGGAAATACGCTGCTATACTATAATACCACAGTGTAAGATATACTGTGTATCAGCATTCAAAAAAGAGCTTTACATAAAGCGCTGTTGACAAATTTTTGCAGTATTTTCGGTGATTATTTATAATGAATATTTAATAAAATAATTTGTTCACTTTCTTCGATGAGTTTCAAAAACTATTTCTGTAACATTTTAATGATATTGCACAACTACTTTATTTGAATTATACGTTTTTAATCTCATATGATATTTTTTTCTTCACGTTGACACCACTATTACCTACCCATAATAAAGTATAGGAGCTCCCCATCTTTCTTCCATGAAACTATAAAAATAAATTATTATTCTATAAATTTGAGTTAGTTCAGGTTAGTTAATTTTTATATTTAAACTAAATTGTGAAAGAAAAAGGAGTAAAAGTAATTTTTTATACGAATTTTTAAATTATATGTATATATATATATATATATATATATATATATATATATATATATATATATATATATATATATATATATATATTGATGAAATTTTGAAGAGATGCTAATTAGTTCTCGGTGGTGGCTCCATAAAAATGTTTCCAGGGGTTTAAAAATCGAAAAAACTTTTAAAATATCTTGACTCGGTATGCAGATGATAGCTAGAGGAGGATGAAACTGTTGACCATGTCCCAAGAGAACATACAAAATGTTAAATATATTCAATTTTGTTGTAAATACTCTTGAAAGGTTATAACTGTGTATTAAAATCTTATTTCTGTGTGCCCTTTAAAGGGTTTTCCACATAAATGCTGATATCTTCTTATACTTTCCATGTTAAAACAACATTAAAGTAGACACATGTTTAGGTAAATAAATGCTAAATTTCGACGAGGGCCACAAACCAGCTTTAGCGTAAAACGTCAAACCTAAAAGCAAACAATGACGAAAACATGAAAGGATTAAAATAGAGTAAATCTACTTTCTCTTAGATTAGCATGCCCAATTCCTTTGTATAGGATGTACCTTTTATCCTAAATCGCTCGTTTAATATTATTGTCATTTGCAGAGACGCTATTTATGATATTTTAATTATAAATTTTGTTTTGCGATTAATTTGATGGATTATATCAGGCCATTTTATTATTATATGTTATTATAATAATGAGGCCTATAGTTTACAGAAGAAAATAATTTAATTATTCTTTTATCCAACCTTTTTCCATTTATTTTGATAATCTGGAATTATTTTATCGGAAGTTCCTAGCTCAAAAATATGATTGGGATGATTTTAATCATTCAACTTCTCCAATAAAAATCATGTTTAAAAAAAATTAAATAAAGGGTGTTTTTTATAGAGGTATAAAACTTTAAGTTGGCAACACTTTTTTAACTGGCGGCCATTTTGTCAGCTGTCAAGTGATTTATGTTTAGTTTGGTTTGGCATTTCAACATGAATAGACTGACGCCTGAATAACGCTTCCAAATTGTGCAAATTTATTTTGAAAATCATGGTTCTGTTCGAAATACGTATCGCGCACTACATCCATTTTACGGTCAACATAATCGTTCATCAGAGCAATTAATTCGATTAACTATGGAACGTTTTCGCACCACGTTTACTCTAAATGATAATACGCATCCACAGATACATCGTATAGTGCGTACAGAAGAAGTCATTGCTGCTGTAGAGCGCAGCGTAGAAGAAGACCCGAATCAGTCTATCCGTCATCGTGCACAGGAATTGGATATGTGTCCATTCACTTTATGGAAGATTTTGCGGAAAGATCTTGTTTTGCGTGCTTACAAAATCCAACTCGTGCAAGAATTGAAGCCACACGATCACCTAGCAAGGCGTAGATTCGGTGAATGGGCCCAAAACAAGATTGCCGTTGATCCCGATTTTCATAAGCGAATTTTGTTTAGCGATGAAGCTCACTTTTGTTTGAATGGATACGTCAATAAACAAAACTGCCGTATTTGGAGTGATGATAATCTTCAAGTGTATGTTGAGACACCGTTACATCCAGAAAAACTGACTGTTTGGTGTGCTGTATGGGCTGGTGGAACCATTGGTCCGTACTTCTTTAAAAACGATGCTGGTCAGAACGTTACAGTCAATAGTGACCGCTATAGAGCCATGATTACTGACTTTTTCGTTCATCAATTGAACAACCATGATGTGTAGGAGCTGTGGTTTCAACAAGACGGCGCAACATGTCACACAGCTCGTGCCACAATTGATTTATTGAAGGAAACGTTTGGTAACCGCATAGTTTCACGTTTCGGACCCGTGAATTGGCCTCCAAGATCGTGCGACTTAACGCCACTAGACTATTTTCTGTGGGGATATGTGAAGTCGCTAGTCTACGCCGATAAGCCCAAAACGATCGATCACTTGAAGGACAACATTCGCCGCGTTATTGCCGATATACGGCCACAAATGTTGGAAAAAGTCATCGAAAATTGGACCTCCAGATTAGACTACGTCCGAGCCAGCCGTGGCGGTCATATGCCAGAAGTCATATTTAAATTATAATGCCAGAAGGTTATCTTTCGAATAAAGTAAATTTCATGTCAATTTAAAAAATTCATCTTTGTTTTATTCCATTTAAAAGTTCTATACCTCTATAAAAAACACCCTTTACATTTCACTTGAGAAAAAAAAATTCGCAAACGACTTAATAACTACAGTGCAATGCTTAATTTTACCTTAAACTACCTAAATGTCAAAAATTTTAAATAAATAATTCACTTTCTAGAATATTAAAAATTTTCAGCAGCTGGAAAAAGAAAGTCCTCCGATAAAAAAATTTGTTGGAGAGTTTTAATATATAAATTTTCGGCAGTGAATAGCGGACGCCAAAATGATCCTAGTATTTCATAACGGGGACATGCCTCCTAAGAGGGGATCCTAGTAGATTCCCTTTGGGCCTCAAACGTCAGAAATGGATGAGCCGCCAAACTCTTGAGCCAAACTTTTACAGAAACAGTTAATTCAAACAAAAATACAATAAAAACTACTAGGGATTCTTTCTTTTATCATGGTACCCATTAATATGACACAATTTTGACATATCCAAATTAAATAATGGAGTCCTATTTCTATGTAATATATTCTAACGTACATTTAATTTTTGGACAACTAAAATGCAGTTCTCTGGAGGCAAGACGAATTTATGCCAACAGATTTTCTAGTCGAAATATACCGAATATAAGAACATTTGAAAGGGTTAATTAAAACTTAAGAGAAATAGGTAAACAATAAATTAAAACAAAAATGTGCTTAGATCTCTTTACAAATCCTTTTACGGTGTCGTTATGGCAAAGAGCCTCCAACAAAAGCAAGAAATCTAGAGTTAGAAAAATACATTCTTAATCAAACTGTTGACAATCCTTCTAACAGCGTTGGCTTGTCCATGAAATTTTCCAAGACCTATTGTTTCATCCTTTCAGACTTAATAACTAAATTAAAAAAAATATTATTCCCCATCTGAACATATGAAAGGAACCAGATAACAAGGCCTGGTAAAAATCAAGCATTAAATAATTTTTTTGCATTAAGGAATTTTGTGTCTAAGCATCCGGTGGTATCAAAAGGGTACTGTCAGCTTTTTTTGAGTAGGAAGGGGGCTTCTGGTACTTCATTTCAAAGGCTTTTTGATCCTGTGTTCAATGACGTTTTAATTTTAAAACTGGCGCTAACTTTGCTAAACTGATGATCATTTAAAATTTATTTCCAAGGAAATAAAGATAGTTTTATTTTATTGCTTACTGAAATTTTGATTTTTAAAAATTGCGCTCTACTCCAGTGAATAGAGATGTTGTTTGACTGGCGATATTTTTCAGTCTGACATCGAAGTTGGTAGGTTTTTAATAACCAACCAACATGCTTTGGAAGTTATATTTTATATAGCAGTTGATACAGCTCCACTGATGAGACCATATGATGTTCGAAACACGTATAGAGATAAGGCCAGAGTTGTATTTGCAGGAAATAAACTGTTTGTATATATTCTTTCCTTTATCGGCTTGAAACGAGAATACATATAGGCAATGCCGCAAAAAATGACATTTTACTAAATTACTTTGTATAAGTGAATTAATTTAAAACGTATAAAAATTATAAGTGAAAAGATGAAAATGTGAAAGAGTAAAATTAATTTTTCATTTAATAACCATATCCATCGAATGGGCTAACAATATTGCGTAATAAGCTATCATCCCGTTTGTTAAAAAATTACCACCCGTAAGTATTTAATAAAAATTTATTCCGAGCAAACATCCCAATTAAAATTGATCAGCTTATTCAGCCAAGCTGTTGATAATCGTTATTGAACGAGCTAATTAAATGCCCAATAGCAGTTTTTTATTTGAAAGTGAATATTCTTACCAATGCGAAATAATTCGGCTAGTTTATATTCCCGCTTGGAATGAGTATATTACTTTACTGACTATTTTATCTCTTTTCTCTTTTTTCTCTACTTCCGTATTTGGCGTTTATGTATTTAAACAATATCTACGAGTTTTAATTATCCTTTATTGGAAATAATTTTAAAGCAAATAAGCAATGTAAAACAGATTGTATTAACGAGAAAAGTGTAGAATACTTTTTAAAATAATGTTAATCTAGGCTGGTTTAAAATTGTGGAATGTTTGGAAAATGTAGCCTAGGAAAGCTCTGCTTGTTCATTGCTAAGATAATAAAATTTTTTATAAGTAATATAAACTGTTTATCTTTTTCGGTCAATTTTGAAAAGTATAGGAAATGCGCGAATTAATTCTAGACATATGAATCTCCTGAAGTATTTATAAAACAACTCTCCAGGTAAGAATTGACGAAAATATAACAACAAATAAATTATATGCTCAAAAATGAGTCCGAAAAAGAAACAATTTTTCCAAAACTGTAGCATTATTGCAAGTATTTCGTGCATTTGATTAGAACTGGAAAAGGCTTGTATACAGGGTGTACGAAAAATTTTAAAGAGTCATCCTTGAGCTAATTTTATGCATATAAATATATGTCTGATAATGCTTAGTTTTTAAGATACAGGGTGTTAAAATTTATTATTATATTTAGTTTTTTAAATTTATATCATTCGTTTTTAAAGATAATTAAGTCAAAATTTACTTTTATAGTTCTCATAAAAATATTAATATTACGTGAAATAATATATAGAGTAGTACTTTTTTCCGGGTCTGTAAAATTTTACTCTCTGGAACTTTATTTTCGGGCGCCACTGTCTCGATTTGATTACTCATTTAGCTTTCCTATCTTAATGTGAAACTTTTTTTCTCTTAAATGTTCCTTTGATAGCCAATAGTTTTTCCACAAGGAAAAAATACATAAGTAAAAAATGATACAAAATTTTAACAACCATAACAAAATATTAATAACAGAAATTACAACAAATGTTGAGAAGGATCACCCTCAACCATAATGCAAGAATCCGTCTCATTGAAATAATCTTGGAGTATTTCTTACCTTTTCGCAAGACACAGAATGCGATTTTCATCTTCAACAGAAGATGCATAAATCAAAAATTATAGGAAACCCCAGGTGCAAAAATCCAAAGAATTTAGAACCGGAGATCGGGCAAGCCAGTGTTGAGTGCCTGTTCGACGTATTCAACTATTTAAATACACTGCCTCTAAGTGACGACGTACATTAATACTGAACTATGCTGAAGCTCCAGCATGCATAAATAATAATGCTTGGCTTGAAGAGGAACCTCTTCAAAAAGGGCAAGTAACTCTTCCTCGAGAAAGTGACGGTATTGGTCGCCATTTAATCTTAATGGAAGGAAACATGGGCCAATTAGATAATTGCCTATGACACCAATCCATACACTTAATGAAAACTGATGTTGATAATTCGCTTCAAGAAATGCATGCGAATTTTCTTCAGCCCAAATGCGATTATTGTGAAAATTTCCTATGCATTCCATTGAAAAGTTCGCCTCATCAGTAAACAAAAGACGAGATAAAATAGGGGATATTGGGTGATCATTTGAAGTATCTACTGCTCTCGCTGGATTGCTTATTTTAATATATTGGCAATTTTTCTTGTACTTGCTTTAGGAGCTTCTTCTATTAAATTAAGAACAGCTTCCTCTAGTGCTACGGTTATCTCCGGAGGACGTCCACAATTAGAAGATCGTTTTAGAAATGTACCTTTTTCTCATAAACGCTGACGAAGAGCTACGTTGTGGATATAATTCAGCATAAATCCGTTGAGCTTCTAATGCATTTAGATTAGCACGACCATAAATAAAATGCATATGAACAGGTCTATTGTCAAGGTAGAACTTAAATGACTGGTGGTGATCTCTGAAAGGTTTAATCTCAATATAAATATGAAACTACGATTATTATTTGGTTATACTACACCACACTTAAAAATCGAATAAATTGCGACAAGATTGTTTCATTCTTCTTCCACAGAGTGTTCGGAAATTTCGGGCAAAATGGAACTTTTGTTTCTACTTTGTATAACACCAAATCTAATAGAACTTTTTGCAAACTGAATATAAGGTAATAATTAAGATGAAACCGACTGCAATTTGACACAAAATGAACAGAATCGATGATAAATTTAAAAAGTTATATGGGGTTAAATTTGAACAAAATTTTGTTTGTCCTTTTTTTTGTGTCGGAATGTGGATAAACTATTGACTTTTAGAGGAAAAATAGAGAGACAAAAAAGATTCACAATAAGATAAGAAAGCTAACTGGATAATCAAATCGAGTCAGTACCGCCCGAAACAAAAGTTCAAGGGGGTAAAAATATTTTTTAGCTCAAGAATACCTCTTTCAAATTTTTTCCACTTATTTGGACAAACTCTGTATACTTACTTCTTATAGCTATTATATTATTATATTTATTATGATATAGCGTTATATATTGTTAATATTTTATTAAAATATCGTGGTATGGGAGAATTTAGCCTTGGTCCTTCAAAACGTTGGTTTCTGAAATACAATTTTAAATGAATTTAAATAATTTGAAAATATAATATCGAATAACATTTAATGTAAATTTAACTATTTTTTTCTTGTAAATTCTGATATATAATTTCTGTACCCTTACCATTTTATTTACTATATGTTCTGCCTGGGGAACCTTTTCACGAAATCGCTTTTTTTATTGATTGACTGAAAATAAGTCCAAACTTTTTCTGCAAATGTAGCTTAAAATAGATATTTCCAGGGGGATTCATAAAGAAAAGCAGACAGAGATATAATGTATAAAAGTAGGGATATGGGATAACCAAAAGACATTTCATGGAAGATACACAGAAACACTTTTTTAATGGGATTTAATGTCTTATATGGCACTTTTATTATGTCAGATGTTTTTACTTGGATGGTATTATAACTACCTAACCTAAGTATTTTTCGTAATAAGGAAATCTTATTATATTTACTGAATATACATTCATTAAAAACTAAAGTAATACTATTATATTTTACTAATTACATATATATATATATATATATATATATATATATATATATATATATATATATATATATATATAAAAAAGTTGATGCGGTAACCGTTACTATGTGGTAGTAAATCATCGTAGGGAGATGTTTAGAAAGAAACTGTTTTATACCACTAAGTTTTATTAAAAACAGTGACTGTAGTTTCAACTCATGGAGTCATTTTCAAACTGAATTATAAAATAGATTAAATATTTAACAGAGAAACATGAGTGAATTCTAAAATACTACCTGAGAAATAACATTATTACAAAGGGGAGGTAAATTGTGGAAACCGATTATTATTTGGCGACAACAAATAACGGGGAAAGAACAAGTTCTGTCCGGTTATTAAGAAAATTTACATTATAATTTTTACTATATTTCTAACGATTCGAGAATATTTGTCTTTCGGCCTTTGTTGAATAATGTGATATATCAGTGTTGCTTAAATTAAGAAAACTGTGATTGTGGTTGGCAAAGCTAGAGTCTTTTCTTTGTAGTCCATGTGATTTCTAGTGTTCTGAAAAACGAGTTTTAAAGCTTCTACAACTTTGTCCGATGTACAAACTATCACATTCTAAGCATTTTAACTTAAAAATCCCTGATTTATTAAATTTATCAGCTTTATCTTTAGCATTGTCGATATTTGATAGGTCGTTCTGAGATTTAAAAGCTACTTTTAAGTTGTGTCAGGATCTAGTATTGGCTATGTTTTCTGATAGAGCATCACAGTAAGACAAGGAGATATAAGAGGAATTATCTTTATCATTTTTTATTTTGGGGTATATTGAATTAAAAGCTAGTTGTTTTTGTTTTTTAGTTATTAGATTTTAATGGTTTATTTGGAAAAACTGTTTGATATTGAAATCTTTTCAATGAAGATCTTCTTATGAGAGGGATAAAGAAAATGCTGTATGTATCATTGAATTGTATCCAGTCGTTTTGTGTTGTAAGGTGTAAAAAAAGTCATTAAATGTAGTAATACCTGTAAACGTCGGTTTTCTAAAAATTTTAAAATTGCACTGACTATTTAAGTGAGATATGGTGAGCTCTAGAAAATTTATTTTATAGTTATTTTCGATTTCTACAGTAAATTGAATTTTGGTATATCAATTATTAATATATAGTAAGAATTTTTGAAGCCATCTAGTACTACATTTAAAACATGCTAAAGGGGAATTAAGAATTTTGTTTTCTTTGCCTGATATGAAAATGTATGCTAAGAGAGGGCTAAGAGGAGGAAAAGCCCATTGGTAGGCCTGTATTTTGTAAATACAATTTGTTTATAAACTGAAAATAGGTTTTTGATATGTAAAGTTCAAAAGAGGACAATATTTTAGTAGTAATTATTGGTTTTATATTCGTTTTTGTAATATCTCTTGGTTTATGTATGAAACAACTAGGGAATAGGGTTCCTGGTCATAGATTTTTGGCGCTAGTGGATTCATATTGTGTATTCTTTTTTTTATCGAATTTTGAAAATTGTCTGTTGTGTTTGAAAGGGTTTGTTTTAATTTTCTATGGAAAGTTTTGTAGGATCACTTTTAATTTCTATTATATTTTCGGATTGAATCAATTCTTCCATTTTATTGACATATTCAACTTTTGGTAAAATAACTGTCGTATTTGATTTATCTGCTTTGGATCATTATCTTTTACTTTCTTTCTTATGCTATATTTAATAACTGTGCTGCATTCGATTGTCAAAAAATATATAGCCAGGAATGTAGAACTGAATTACTTCTCATTTAAGGTGCAACCTAAAATCAAATCTCTTAAATTCAACAACCCACTTAGAAATTAAGGGAAATATGAAAATTTTTGGGGCTTTCTATACATTTAGGCTTTATTTAAATTAAGTTGCCGAGTAAATAAAATAATTTTTGACATTTAAAATAATTAAATGAATGTAACGCAAAAAATTGTGGGATGTTATGTTGGAAAATAAACATAACAGAAATATTATTTAAACAAGGTTTTAAGCAACTCATTTTTTTAGATAGCTTTAGAGATTACCTTAATAGAATGTATTATGTAGAATTAGTGTAAAAAAATAAATAAAATTTGACTTTAAATGACTGAGTCATGGCATCCAGAGGGTTTTAATTGTTGATCTAGAAGTTAGAACACTTCACCGTTTTTATTATGTATTTTGACCTGCTGATTAGGAATATCGAGGGTGATTTCCCGAGAAATGATAGGAAATTTGTTATTAACAAATTAAATGTTTATAACCTTACAAAAGTTTTAATAATCATATTATGGACCTCAGACCCATGCTCTTTTATTTGAAAATTAGTACCAAAGACACTACTTTTTTCAAGATTAAAAGAAACTTAATTAAAAGTCGAGATATTGTAGAATTAGTTCAAAATTATATACCCATTGTCTCACATATCTCGGGAACTAAACCGAATTTTGTATTAGGAATTATGCTCAGGTTTTTTACGTTATTTAAAGTTATTAGAGCACAATATTAGCGTGTTAAAACGATAAAAAGCAAAACATTTTTCTTAAAAAAGTGAAACTCAGTTTGTTTGTAAGCCTTTTAAGTGAACTTCAAGTGGTATTATCTAGTTTACACCTATACAGATTGACGCGGGAAAGACGACACTTTTTTAAAAATTGAAAAAGACTAGCCAGAAGTTGAGATATTGCAAAATTGGTACTCTTGGGCGAGTAGAGATCGGCTAAAGGAAAATAGTATTTTTGAACTAATTTTGCAATATCTTGACTTCTAATTGGCTTTATTTTTAATTTTTCAAAAAGTCTCGTCTTCCCAATGAAATTATACATCGATTTATATAAGTGTAAAGTAGATTATGTGACTTAAATTTTACCAACAAGGTTTATAAACAAATGGAGTTTCACTTTTTTGCGAAAAATGTGTTGCTTTTTATCGTTTAAACACGCTAATATTGTGCTCTAATAACTTTAAATAACTTAAGAAATTAATGCCAACACTTTTTTCAACGTTAAAAAAACTTAGTAAAAAGACGAGATATTTGAAATTAGTGTAAAATTACGGCATTCACGCGGACCGCTCTAAGGTGAGCACACATTGCCTTATATATCTCAGCAACTAATTCGAATTTTTTATTAGGTTTTATGCTCATATTGAAGGGTTTTTATGTTATTTCAAGTTACTGGAGCACAATATTAGCGTGCAATACATTTTTCTCAAAAAAATGAAACACCATTTATTTATCAGCCTTTTGAGTGAAATTTGAGTCACATAATCTACTTTTACACATAACTTTTTTTGGAAAAAATGTGTTACTTTTTGTCATTTTAGTAAGCCAATATTGTGCTTCACGTAACTTTAATTAACATTAAATTTCGTGAAAAAAACCTTTAGAATTAGCTTAATGGTTAGTATAAAATCAGGTTTAGTTGTCCCAATACACAGGCATGAATGCTGTAATTTTGCAATATCTCGGCTTCTAATTATTTCGATTTAAGATCGATATCATAATTATTAACAGTCTTATCTTGTTAAAAACTTTTAAATTGTTAATGGCACATTTACTGACGATTTCTCTGGAAAACACTCTCGATATTCGCAATCAGCAGGTCAAAGTACTTAAGAAAAACGTTGGTGTGTTCAGACATCTTGATCAGCCACGAAAACCCCCTAGGAGCCTGAAGTAGAATAACAAATACAGGAAAAAGGTGTTAGAAGAAAACTTACATTACAACTATTTAAATCGTATGAACTGTTTTCCATTATTATTAATTAATTATTAAGAAGAATGTTACCAAAATGTACCTGAAATATATTAATTTGTCTATAGAACATTTAATTATCTAGTATAATTTCAAATATTCATGTTAGTTGAATAGGTATTGGTGTCTAATTCTCCTAATAAACACACATATGGATAACGTAACGGCAGTAATAGGCCTCTGTTAATCCAAATTTCGGGGTATAAATAGTGAGCAGAGAATTTTCATGTTTGACATGAAATTCAAAATTCCAGTGTTTCGCTGAAAAGCGACCGATAATTAGAGATAACGAATGTTTATAATGCCAGGCTTGTACTATAAGATATTTGGATGCCGTTTACCACAAATTCATCCCTATAGACGACATTTAATGAATTAACAGAACAGATAGAACATCAATGATGCAAATTAATGGAGATCAGATATCCTACAAAGAGAGGCCACTTGTGTGCTATTTGAGTTATTGTAACTGCAACAGTTATAATTCCGAACAATTCTCTACGATTTACTTTATAACAAGATTAAATTAAAAATATTTTAATTAGATTTCATTTTCTTGGGTTTCGGTTATAGTATTATTTTATAAGAAATTAACACATGTTTTTCCTGACGTTTCGGTTTATTTTACTGATTAAACCATCTTCAGAGAATTACCTTAAATATGAAAAGGAATACGTAATTTGTTGTTGTATAAACTGAAAACTTAATTTCTTACCTAATGTTAACAGGTGGTTCACTTGTGTGTGTAGGGGACAAAACCTAATAACAACAGAATTAAAGACAAAGCTTAATTTTAATAATGGCTATGCTCCCTATATATATATATATATATATATATATATATATATATATATATATATATATATATATATATATGGCCTTCCAAAGTTACATAAACTAGGCACCCCACTTCGTCCAATTGTTAGTAATATATAGTCACCCATATATAATTTATCAAAATACTGATCTGATATTATTAGTAAACTGCTAGGTCAAAACGAATATTATGTTAAAAACTCTTGGGACTTCTGCGACTATATTAAAAATAAAACTATCCCTCAAGGTCACATATTAGTATCTTTTGACGTGGTATCCCTATACATTAATATCCCCATAAAATTATTGGGAAAAATAAAAAATTCCACACCATTAACAAAAAATGATTTTACTGAAGCTACCATATTATATTTAACGCAAACCTTTTTTTGCTTTCAAGATTCCTTCTTTTCACAAATTTACGGTGTTGCCATGGGTTCACCAATATCTGCAACAATAGCAAACCTCGTCATGGAACTTCCAGAAGAAAATATAATTAGACAATTAAATTACAAACCTTTTTTCTTTAAAAGATACGCCGACGACTGTATATTATGCATACCTGAAGACAAAGTTCAGTACACCCTCAATAAATTCAATAATTATCATAACAAAATACAATTTACATTAGAGAAAGAAAATAATAAAGCCATTAATTTCCTTGACATTACTATTCATTATGATTACAATGGTAAAATAAAAACAAATTGGTACACAAAACCGGTATGGTCAGGGAGATACCTAAATTACAATTCTGCAGCACCTAAAAAATACAAAAAGAGCGTTGTCACAGCACTAACCGATAGAGCTATCAAATTTTCCCATCCACAATTTAGACCTCTTCTTCTTCTTCTTCTTCTTCTTCTTCTTCTTCTACCTTCTATAATAGGTCCCTGACCTGTTCCTTCTTCGATTTTCCTCATTCTGGACTTAAATTATCGCTCCACCTTTTCCGTGGTCGACCTCTACTGCGTGTACCACTAGGCGATTTATCTCGTGCGATCCTTACTAGTCTATCCTCTGTCATTCGGCTTATGTGTTTGTTCCATTGTGTCTTACGCTGTAGGACCCACTCATTAATGCAGTCTGTGTTGCATGATTGCCTAATGTTATCGCTTCTTTCTCTGTCTAGTAGCGTTTTTCCTGTTATTCGTCGAAGTATTCTCATTTCTGTAATCTCCAATAGTTGTTTTGTTTTTGTCGTCTCTGGCCGTGTTTCTGAGGTGTATGTCATAATAGGTCTAATTGTGGTTTTGTAGATCCGAACCTTTGTTTCTTGTTGTAAGTGTTTGTTTCGCCAGATCACATCGTTGAGACAACCCGCCACTTTATTTGCTTTGGCCACCTGCCCTCTTACTTCATCTTCGATGTTGCCATAACTAGTTATGTCGATTTCTAGATATTTGAAACTCATTTCTTCTTGTATTATTTGACCGTCTAGTTCTAGTTTGCATCGGAGGGGTTCTTTTGAGGTTGTCATACATTTAGTTTTTTCGGCTGAGATAATCATATTATATTTTCTTCCCGTAAGATTAAAGGTATTTAACAATCTCTGGAGGTCGACTTCATTTTCGGCACATATCACAGCGTCATCAGCGTAACAGAGAATTTTTATTTCTGTATCACCCATTTTATATCCTCTACCAAGTCGCATCTCCTTTATTATTTCGTCCATTATCATGTTAAACAACAAAGGACTAAGCGAGTCTCCCTGTTGACTAGTATGGGTGTTGATAATTTACCGTTAGTGCGAATCTGAACTTTATTGTTTGCGTATGTTTTCGATGGTCTGAATTATATTGATAGGAATATTTCTCTTATATAACAGGTGGATTACGTCATCTAGCTTTATGCGATCGAATGCTTTTGTTAGATCTATAAAGCATAAAAATGTTGGTTTATTGTATTCTATAGATTTTTCGACTATCTGTCGTAGAATAAATAATGCATCCACGCAAGACCTTCCTGATCTAAATCCCTGCTGTTCGTCTTCCAGTGTTGTAACCGAATTAATTTTATTTTTGATTACTTTCGTAACGAGTTTCAGAGTTGTGTCCAGTAGATTAATACCCCTGTAGTTCCCTGGTTCTTGTTTGTCGCCTTTCTTAAACATAAGCATCTTTGTGCTGGTTTTCCACCTATCTGGTACTTTGCATTGTGTCAGGATTTTTCGAATGAAGCTTGTGAGTTCCTGTGTTAGTCGCTGTCCTCCGTACTTCAACAATTCGTTATGAATTCCGTCTTGTCCGGGAGACTTTCTATTTTTTAAGGCTTTTATAGCTTTCTCTACTTCTTGAATGGTGACTTCCACATTATTCCTTATTGCTGGTATGTTGTTTTTTCCAATGTTAGCATCTCCCTCAAATAATTTTGTTAGGTAGTCTATCCATTTCTCCTCTGATATTTTGTTTGTTTCGGAGAGTTCAGATACTTCTTTGCGCTGTTGTCTTATCAGTCGCCACATTTGTTTTTGTACACTATAGAAGTCTCCTTCCATTCTTTTAGAGAACTGCTCCCAATGTTCACTTTTTAGTTGCCTGACTAGTAGATTAGTTTCGTTACGAATTAGGTTGTACCTATTGTATGCTTCCGGCGTTTTTGACGTTCTATATGCTAAATATGCTTTTCTTTTTTCGTTACACTTATCTTTAACTTCTTTACGGAACCATGGAGTTTTATTAGGATTTTTGTTGTTGATTGTAATTGTATATGTGCCCAATGACTCATTTGAAGCATCTTCTATGTTTCCCTTAATTTTTTCCCAGCTATGATTTATATCTTCCTCTTCATTTATTGGTTTTCTTTCAATTTTTTCCATCAAAATTTAAAAAAAGTTAAGGAGACTTTAGCAAAAAATAATTATCCAAAGAAATTTATTGAACCCATAATAAAAACCCTAGTAGAAAAACTATATAACAACAGTAAACCCATAAAAAGCAATGTTTCACCAACTCAAAAATACATGTTTTTGCCGTATATACCAAAAATTACTAATCCCATTAAAAAAGTACCAACACCATATGATATCCAAATAGATGAAAAACCTTCGAATAATTTCGAAAACCTTTATACATAATTTAAACCCGACATCCCTAAAGACGAACAAATAAATGTTATTTACAAGATCAATTGTTTAGATTGCAACGAGAGATATGTCGGTCAAACCAAACAGTACTTACAAAATAGAATACAAAATCACAAATACAGCATTAGACATCACAATAACGATAACATAACAAAAGCACCTTAGCCAAACATGCAATAGATAACATACACAACATCGATTTTAATAACGTTGAGATTTTAGACAAAGAAATTAATTACAAAAAAAGAACAATTAAAGAAATGATCCATATCAAAAAAAACCTTGTACAATGAATTTCAGAACGGACACAAATGACCTGAGTAATGTATATACCAACCAAACAGGGCAATAAAATTGCAGATGGACCAGAAACTTTCTAACTCTTTAGTAGTATACTGTCGAAAGCTAAACATAACAGATGTGTAAAGAGGTATTAAAAAAATAATATCAGTTGTCTATATTTATATTAAAATAATAAAAATGTTAAATGTAAGTTAATTAAGTGAACTACCTGTTGACATTAGGTAAGAAATTAAATTTTCAGTTTATATAACAACAAATTACGTATTCCTTTTCATATTTACAGTAATTCTCTGAAGATGGTTTAATCAATAAACCGAAACATGTGTTAATTTCTTATAAAGTAATATTATGACTGAAACCCAAAAAAGTAAAATCTAATTAATAACTACACGATCAACAAATAGAAACAAATATTTTAATAGTTTTTATTAAAAACACTAATTTATTTTAACAACAAAAATGTATAGTACTCAACAATTTTTAACAAAAATCTGTAAAATCTTTCAATACATATATAATTTGTAAAAAAAACAGACATTTCATTTAAAAGTTTCTAACGAGAAAAACTTTTCATAGAAAACTTAATTAATTACCTACTTCTGCCCAAATAAAAAGCATTTCTGCTCTGAACTGAGATGAAACCCGAATTGATTTTGTCGCTCCATGAAAGTTTTTGTAGCACCGGTTTTTCTAAATTTTAAATAAAACAGTCGAAGGAATCATTTGAAACAATATTATTTCCAGGGTATTTGTTAGGTCAGTGGTGTAGCAAATTTTAATTTTATAGGTTAAGCAAAAGGATTATTAAGTGACTGTTAATTAATCAACAATTTTGAACTAATTTTACTTAATATAGATTTTGATTAAATTGAATGCAGAATGCTAAACTATAACCATATCGAAGATTTAACTAGTAATGTTATAACTTAATAATTTGAAGAGCCAAAAGCTTAATATTTTGAGTCAGAGTCGGGCCAATACAAATTTTACAGTTACGGATAATTTTAACAAAATGCAATTTAATTACAAAACCACTCTGTACAACTTATTAATATATTTTTGGGTGAACAAGTCAAAAAATTATTTTAGATAATAAAATATGATATTATTTATAAAATTATGAATGACCAAATCACTTGGCTCAAAGGCCTGAAACCAGAGAAAAAAAATTATATAAAATTATAAAATATATAGTTGAAAAATAGGCTTTCTAAAAACTTTTGCCGCAGTTTCTCGAGAGAACGATGCAGTTAACCTGCCTACCACCTCAAAAACTCTCCTCAAGCGGTACCACTACAGACGTACGGCGCCTGAAACTGATAATACCAGCTGCTCTGGAAAAGAGGTCATAGCCAACGCCAACCAATAGATATCCACTATAAAAGCGCTGCACACAAAATTATCTCAGTTTATATATATATATATATATATATATATATATATATATATATATATATATATATGTTTATGCGGCTTTCATGGATTCCTCCGTGTGAGATGCAATAGCAGTGGATATATCCACATTATGCCGTTGTAGTGCTGAAATCACATTCAACAAACGTACAACTATAAGCAGCTCCGCGTATGAATGAAGTAAAATGCGAACAGTAAATGCAAACTTCTCTCCATCATATCCTTTCTGTGTTAGAGGTTGCACAGTTAGAACAAATTGGTATAAAACGCAATTTATCCTATTCCACCAATTTGTTCTAACTGTGCAACCTCTAACACAGAAAGGATATGATGGAGAGAAGTTTGCATTTACTGTTCGCATTTTACTTCATTCATACGCGGAGCTGCATATAGTTGTACGTTTGCTGAATGTGATTTCAGCACTACAACGGCATAATGTGGATATATCCACTGCTATTGCATCTCACACGGAGGAATCCGTGAAAGCCGCATAAACATATATACGCCATCCGGCGGGAGGTCGGCGAAGCCGCGTTCAGTATTTGCATGCTTCCTTCCGATCTGTCCTTTGCACAGTCAGGTGCATGTCGGTACCCTGATGAGTCTAGTAGAGACGAAACATGTACCTCTGCCGTATCACTGTGGCGGGGAGGGTAAGTTTTGACTTTCTTCTCGGTATGGTGGTACAGGTAGGCCGTCATCTCGATGGTGGAATAGGATAAATTGCGTTTTATACCAATTTGTTCCAACTGTGCAACCTCTAACACAGAAAGGATATGATGGAGAGAAGTTTGCATTTACTGTTCGCATTTTACTTCATATATATATATATATATATATATATATATATATGTATATATATATATATATATATATATATATATATATATATATATATATATATATATATATATATTAAAGAGATTAGTTTGGGTCCACTAAATTTTAAACAAAATAGAAAATTCTCAACTGTGAGGACATAGATCACAAATAAACATTAAGATCGTATTAAAAAGCGCAGAGAACTCGAAGACAATGCAGAAGATCCAGATCCGGAAAATGACGGCCGCGTCGTTTTTTTTCTCATTTCGGACTCATCAGGCCATTGCATTCGATAAAATCCATCATCTCACCATCATGCCCTACCTACTATTTTTAAAATGTAAAAACAGCAGACAAGACACGAATAGCGCCATCTCGACGAATCACTCAATAACACAAGGGCAGCATCTACTAACAATGTTGTATAAAACCGCCATGTGATGATGCGACGGTAAAATAAATATAGAAATATATCAAACTCGATACACGAAGCATGCTACCCATTGGGCATCGGCAACCAGACTAACAGCGAATTTCCTCAGTTAAAGTAGGTGTCACACCAATGACCCCCTTCTGGGTGTGCTGCATGTTTTTAAGCCAACAAATATAAAAAAAAAACATTGTTAGTGGGTGCGCTCTTGTCTTATTGAGTGACTGTTTCACCTATCACTGTTCGTGTCATGTCTGCTGTTTTTACATTTGAAAACAGTAGATAGGGCATGTGTGTCAGATGATGGATTGTACCGAATGCAATGGCTTGATAAGTACCAAATGAGAACGAAAGAACGTTGTCGCATTTTCCGAAATTTTCTATTTTAATATATATATTCTTGGGAATAGAGTTCTTTTTAAGAAAAGATCATTTTTTTGTCTAAATCATATAATCGACGTTTCGACACAGGTTTGTGTCTTTTTCAAAAAACTTACAGTGGGAAAAGAGCAATATTTATAACAATTTTCCGTTAAAAAGATAACTTCAGACTTACCATACAAAATACATTTCAATTAAAAGGACACACAACACGTTTTCATCTTGACGTCACAAATTACATTCTAGTTAATAAACCAAATACAATTAAAATAATTACAACTACACATATATATTTGCCTATTGCCAGATATATACTAACTAAAAACCTTACTAATATCTGAACACACATCGCGGTTAAATTGGTATTTGATTTTTTTACTAGTGAATAATTTTTTTTCCCTTTGTTGATGTCATGATTTTTCATTAATTTTTAAGAGTAAATTATAAAATGGATTATTAGTTTTTTTACAATACGTTAAAATAAATTTTATTCAGTAGGTTTATGTCTTTTTTGTCATTTATAGAATTTTTTTTTATTTCGATCGCCTCGTGAATTTCACGTTTTTTTTTGTGAGGCTCAGTCTTTAGGATTTTTGTTTTTTCATAATTAAAATTATGAATATGTTTCGCTTCATGTTTAGTAAGGGCTGTTTGGATTTTCTTATCAAACAACAAAACAACAAAATAAAATTTTAGATATAACTTTATACAAAATAAAAAATTGTATAAAAACACAATGATATACCAGAGAAATCTATAACACTTTTTATTTTTTTTAGTAAGTCAGCATATTATCATTTTACATTGGAAAATACTTACAAATGTGTGTTTCTTTTATTTTAGATATTTTCTAAATTATTTTATAACAGTATACAGGGTGATTTTGAACTGTGAGTTCTCGAAGAAATCAAACGGAGTACACCAATAGTTATCCAAAATTTGCGGATACTTTTCTAAAAAGTCAGTAATTTTTAATTTGATTTTATTACGGCAATTTTTTTTGTCAATTTAATTTATTTTTAAAAATATTTTGTTACAAATGTCGAGAATTATAAAATCTGTAAATATTCTTAAAAAATGAATAGGAAGGAAAAAAAAATTAATTCACAAATACAAATTCAATTAGTAATATTGAAGCGAATCACAGTCTGTTTGTTAGCGACCAAAGTAAACAAGTCTGGTTTCAGTATTAGCAAAAAGAATATATGACGAAAAGTGTCCCGACACATTAACCAAATAGCTGAAACGCTCATGTAACGGTTTGATGAAACGGGAAATGTAGAGTAAAATAAAACCAATCGAACCAAGCCTGTTTTAAGTGAGGAAAGTCAGTAATCAGTGTACTAGAAAATAAAAAATTATATAATTTTGAACAGAAAGTAATAAAATTTAGATGAAGATTAACTTTACAAATCAAAAGAAACCATGATAATTACTTAATTAAATATTTAAAATTACTATGGTTTTGTCCGTTTTCAAAGCATACGAAAATGTCTCTTAATTATTGTTATTAAATATATTTAAGATTCTTTCCTTCAAAGCTTCTTTTATAGTCGGAGGTGTTTGATAGACTAAATTTTTCATGAAACCTCTTGAAAAAAAAACAGTTTCTTTAAGTCTGGTGACTGTGCAACCAGTTCTCTTCTCCCAATACAGCGTTCTAGAAATTGTACGATAAGTTATGGATAAATGCTACCTGTAAGATGAACTGGGGCACCTTTATACATAAACCACATTTATTTCCGGACTTTTATGCGTATTTGAATTTAATGTAATAATGGCCTAAAATTATTTCACAAAAATTCAAGATATCGGTCTACAAAAGCGTCTCTTCCAAAAAAAATTCGGACCGATGACAATATTTCCAATAATTCCACCTCAGATGTAGGTGCTGTGAATATAGTGGGGAATCTCAGTACCACAATAATAAAAATGATGTCTATTGATATTTCCATGGTTTTTGTGATATTTTATTTCAAATTATCATCTTACAATTCTTCAAGCAATTGAAGGTTGTATAAAAAAATGATTTTACTGCAAAATTCGTAAAATAGTGCTTTTCTTAACGTCTATGCTACTTTTTAAGAGCCGATATGTGAGTATTCTTTAACCGCTAAATTTGCTGCTAACTCGTTTTCTTCATTTAAAACAGGCTTAGTTCGATCACTCTTAGTGTATTTTACATTTCTCGTTTCGAAAAATCATAAGTCTTACAAAAGCGTTTCTGTGTAGTTGCCTTCTAAGAGCCGTTTTACACACACAAGAATTATTCCGAAAATTATAACAAAAATTTTCAGCAAATTTTTGCCGAAAATTCTTTAGAGATAATTTTTACAATAAAATACCACTCTGTTTGATACGTACAAGAAATCTCAATATAATTTTGCTGGTAATTTTGTCGGTGCTCATGCGCATTTTCATAACATGTGACGTTCAAGCAGTTAAATAATCTAGGAATAACCTTAAAATGTCATAAATATGAAAGTTTTCAAACATATATAATCAAAAAACCACAAAATAAGGGATATTTTGTGCAAGAAACAATGAGTAAACATTGAGATTAAGTTGATTACCAAACGCGGGTTGTCAATTCACATATTTTATTCTGCGTCGATTTTCGCACACTTTCGGCATTTTAGTCATAAAAATATAGAACACGTTCTATATTTTAATGCCGAAAATTTTCACCAAAATTTTGATAATAATTCTTTGATGTGTAAAACAGCAAATTAGTTTTATGAAAATGTTTAACATAATTATCAAATAAATTTTGGCCATAATTCTTGTGTGTGTAAAACGGCTCTAACTGGGTACTTTTTGTGATAAAAACTTTTTGATAATAGAGAGTTTTAGTCACTAGCTCATCTTCAGGCTTCATAACATTTTATATAATAATTTAATTGTAGTCTGGCTCAAGGTAATTTTCCGGATTGTCCAAAGATGGTATGGACTGTTCTTTTGTTTAAAAAAAGGAATGTCGATTCCATGGAAAATTATAGTCCTATATCTTTGATTCCATTATTATGAAAAGTATTTGAGGTAATACTGAAAAACAGCTTAAGTCGTTATTTTGAACATCCTTCACAGTTCGGTTTTCGCCGGAATTTTTCGACTATTCAGGCAGTTGCAGCGGTAGTAGAGGGCGTGGTTGAGAGGATAGAAAATGCGGAAAGCATGGGGCTCTCATTGTGTGACCTCAGTCGTGCCTTTGATTGTGTTTCTCATAATCTTATGATTAGAAAGCTTCATGGATACGGTGTAAGAGGCGTTCCCCTCGATTTGCTTTCATCTTTCCTGTCAAATAGAAGGCAAGCAGTCGCATATGGTGGAGACCTTTCTGAGCCTACGGCGGTATGGTATGGAGTGCCGCAGAGTTCAGTATTAGGACCTCTTCTTTTCATTATATATATATATATATATATATATATATATATATATATATATATATATATATATATATATATGTTGTATCGTAGGTTTTCACGGATGGTGGAATGTGTACTGGTGTTTTTCCGGTTTTCAAACCGTTCGTCAATAGAAATATCTTCACGATGTTTCGCCAACATCTCAGCTGGCATTTTCAAGTGATGCTTCCTCGACGGCTGCTTGACTTCTAAGTCTAAATGTAATGAAATAAATTTATCTATCTATATATCTATCTCATAAAAACTTTTTTGATATTCAATACTAAATTAAAGTAACAGTTGTTACTTTTAATATTTCTGACAGGTAAAATTTCTTTTACTTGGCTCTTTCCGATTTTAATTTCATGCATAAAACTATAGACATATAGAGATGTAGACCGCAGGTCCTAATGAAGCGCGTTGGCTCTAACTTAGAAAGAGAAGGAGCAAAATAGGTCAGTAGTATCTCTCTTTCTATGGGCAGTACTAAATAGCTTCGTACGCGCGATTTCAGTCACTTAAACCATTAAGAAATCATTTTCTTGGTACTGAAGGCTGTCACGCTCGCCCATAGAAAAAGAGGAACTGCTAACCTATTTATCTTCGTCTCTTTCTAATCGAGAGCCAACATGCTTCTAGAAGATCTGCGGTATATAATAAAAACGAACATTTTTGGTTATAAATTGACGAATATTATAGTTTGGTTATTGGGCTTAAGGCTCATATTCGCATAGTTTCAGTGCAATAAAAAAATTGCAAAGAATTATGAAACTGGAAGAAAATAATTTTAAGACAATAATTTGTAATCTCGTTCTGTTTCATCAAACACAAAATTTTAGTGACATTAATTTAATTCTGAACACTATTGCTAGATTTGTCACCTTTTATATACATTTAGATGTCTTTATTTAAAAAAACACACCACTTACCCTGAATGCAAATATTACATTATATTTTAATCGTCTTATCAAAATTAGAAATAAAAAAATTCTGATTACAAAATTGTTTCTAGTTAAATTTGCTTTAGCTTTCCTGTCTTTTAATGACTATCGACGAAGAAATCGAATTTGCTCGACAATTCTTTTCTATTCTGTCGGATGAGCTAAAATAAACTTTTTGATTATTTCCTTACATTTTGTCCTAGCGAATTCTATTGAAATATTTTCTAATTCCTTTATTCCTCTAGAAACTCAATATATTTTCTCATGATTACATTTATGGGTTTCACCTGTTCTCTATAAAAAAGTTAATGGCAAGGATAATTTGAAATTTGTCATTTTGATTTGAATGTAAATGCTGATTCGAGAGTTAGTTCTCTAACTTATTTTAGAACCTGTGTATCAAATATATTTAATCTTAAATATACATAATTCAAATGATATATAAAACTTTAGTATCATAAAAATTTCTTACAAAAAGAACTCTCTGCTTTTGTAATACAGGGTGTCTCAAAAGAAAGTACACATTTGTTTTGCTTATTGCGTGAACGCAACTATTCCGAGCGGCGCGGGGGGTTTTACAAAAACGGTAATTCGGCGACTGTAGCGCGTAGAAAATTCTGCAATTTTCGATATATTCGTCACTTAAATGATGCGCCAAGCGCTCGGCTTATTGGAAAATAGGTCCAGAAATTTGAAGAGACCGGTTCAACACTAGATAAACCAAAATTCGGGCGTCTGAGTTCTTCGAGAACGGTCGAAAACGTAGAGAGTGTTACTCAGTCTGTTCGTGACGACCCAAACGTTTCGATTCGTAAGCGTGCTGTTGCTTTAAATGTGCATAGGTCATCATTATTCCGCATTTTACACAAAGATTTAAAGCTGAACCCCTATAAAATTCAGTTGGTGCAAGAATTTAAGCCTCAGGATGCTGGTCAGAGGCTTGACTTCGTAAACCAGATGACTGAACGCTTTTCAACGTTTACCAACATCTTCTTTTCGGATGAAGCACATTTTCATCTTAATGGTCATGTAAACAAGCAAAATTGCCGCTATTAGAGTGCAAACAATCCAAAACACAAACATCAGAAACCTCTACATTCGCCGAAAGTGACTGTATGGGCTGCGATGTCGGCGCGAGGAATTATCGGCCCGTACTTTTTTGAAGATGAAAGGGAACGCACAGTAACAGTGACTTCAGAGCGGTATGTGGAGATGTTAGACGACTTCTTCGTGCCTGAACTGCAAAATTTTCCTGGCTATAACCAAAGAACATGGTTCCTGCAAGACGGAGCAACTTCACACACGTTCAACATGTCTCTGCCACGAGTGCGTGAAATTTTTCCTGGCAAATTGATCTCAAAGAAAGGTGACATAAGTTGGCCTCCACGCAGTCCTGATTTATCATTTATGGATTTTTTCCTATGGGGTTATGTCAAATCAAAAGTTTACGCCAACAAACCGACTTCCCTGGCACAATTAAAAGAAAATATCCGCAACGAAATCGCAGACATCACGGAGAATACCTGCCGAGCCGTCACGGGCAATTTTAGTGCTCGATTAAATGAATGCCGTAAGCGCAACGGATTACATTTGGACGATATCATTTTTAAAAAATAAATTCCCAAACAATGTATTTTAATATGTATTAAACATTTTTTCAATAAAGTCCTGACTTTTTTTTAAATCGATTTTTTAAATGTGAACTTTCTTTAGAGACACCCTGTACTTCGTCATTGAAGTTAACAAGACTTATTGCAAGCTTGTCACACAAAAATTCAAGTTAAAAAAATTCACATGAGTGTAATTTGATTAAGAGTGATCAAAAAGCTTGGTTTCTGTAAGCAAGAACCAGTTTCAGACTTATTTTTAAATTAAAATATATTGAAGCTTCAGTTTACTAGTATTTTGTATTATAGTTTCATACTTTCTTCAAAAATATAATTATTTTTATTGACGAAACATTTGCATACATATATTTATAAAGTCACACTTCAACCGTTAAAGTTAAAAAATAATTAAAATTGTATTAAGAGCAATGCTCAAGTAATATGAAAAGCACCTAAAGCCATTTATTTAAGGCCTGCATATGAAGGAGGCAAATAGCAAAAAAGCATTAATAAAATAAATGCTTGAAAAGGTGGATATTCATTTTAAAAATGCAGTGGTTTAAATAAAGTATAAATATTGTGTTAAATTTATGAAAGGTTAATTTATATTACGGACTTTATGTAATATATATATATATATATATATATATATATATATATATATATATATATATATATATTAGATAAATTATCGTCCGCATAATTTGAAATTGAAATAGAAAAATCTCAGCTGTGTGCACAAAAATTGATGGTAAATATTACTCTCGTAATAAAAAATGCGGAGAACTCCAAGACTGTGGAGAAGCTACGAGTTCGGAAAATGACGATAGTGCTGCTTCATCCTCATTTGTGACTTATTAGGCTATTGCATTCGGTACAATACATCAATTCACAGTGGCGCCATATCTACTACTTTTAAGCCAAGAAAACAGCGACATATCACCTAATAACACAATAGCAACTGCCAGTAACAATGTTGTGTAAAACGGCTATGTGACGGTGCGACGGAAAAATAAAAATAGAAATTTATCAAACTCAATACACTAAGCATGCAACCAAAGGATAGATGTCGCATTATTCGGCATCGGCAACCAAACTAATCGCTTTCGAGGTTTAAGCAGGTATCATACCAAGTATGCCAAGAGATATGAGCGATACCTGCTTAAACTGCGAAAACCCGCGGTTAGTTTGGCTACAAATGCCGAATGATGAAACCTCCTTTGTGTGCCATGCTTTGTGTATTGAGCTTAATATATTTCTATTTTTATTTTTCTATGGCGCCATCACATAGTATTTTTATACAACATTGTTAGTGGGTGTTGTCCTAGTGTTATTGAGTGATCCTCTGCGATGATGTTGTTTCTTACCTTCTATGTTCTCGGCTTGAAAATAGCGGATAGGGTTGCGATTTGATAAATTGTACCGAATCGAGTGGCCTGATGAGTGCGAAAAAAGGACAAAACAGCGCAATTGTCATAATATAATATAATATGATCTACATCAACACACAATATATATCAACATTTTATCCCTTTAGTTTTATAAAGGAATTTTTTTGTTCTTTGATTTTGCATATTTAAAAACCAAGAAATAACCCAATATATTTGATAAACTGCATTTGCTTGAATCTATAAATGTCTACTAAAAATTTCAAATTTCCCAAAATGTCATTAATTGTCCAAATACATTCATTTTCTTTTTTGAAAATTAACTTTGTTACATAACACAAAATCAATTTTTCCTCTTTTTTACATCGATTTTTTCCTAAAATTCAAGTTTTTTTTTTAGAAAAGTAAGAGATAAAAATACAAATTGAAACATGTATAGCTAGATATAGATAACTTTTTCCTGTTGATATATATATATATATATATATATATATATATATATATATATATATATTACAATGAAACAACTTTTAATATAATGTTATTGTTTTACAAGTCGGGAAATTTTTCAGTCATATTCGATAATCCCCAAAATGAACATCCCTAAATTTAATTTATCATATGACTATATCGAAATTTAAATAAACAGAATTATTTTTTAGGGTACAATATAAGAAATGTCAATAACAGAGTAAAATCTCTTTTGAGGATCTAAAAATACATTAAGAAAATGTTAAAGCTAAATTAAAAAAATGATTAAAGGAAATACTGGATATATAATCAAGATTTACCGTATGAGCATATATATATATATATATATATATATATATATATATATATATATATATATATATATATATATATATATATATATATATATATATATAGGAGGATGAGTAACCTAATATTTGAGAATCGGTGACGCATGTAATATTACTACGTGGAAACTGACATTTTTCGATAGAACATAAAAAGGTAGCATGAATATATTATGCTACCATTATTTTAGAATACGAAATAAATAATTTTATTTGTAAGTGCGATAATATCCCTTTGATATTTAAGCTTAAGGGGGAAGCCCACTGTATCTATTTCTAAAAATCAATTTTTTTAAATACATTTTTCAAAAGTACGAACATTCTAGATTGTTCTCAGAAAGTTTTATAGAAATGCAAGCAGCTCTTCTAAGCTTACGCGTGGTTCGCCTTTAGCATGCATGCGCCAAGAATTCAAATATAAGGTATAAATTTATCACTTATAACAATAATTAACATACTAAACACATTCTTTTAACACCAGGAGTTAATATATAACATATTTTTGCTGGGTTGTCAAATGCAGAGATATTTTTATATTCACGCTAAAACTAAGTCACATCAAAACCATGGTTTTAGTTTTATTTTCGATCGGTTTTCCCATTAGAACTAGTGTTTCCTCACACTATTATTCATCCTTCTTCAAAACAGCAAGTCCCTTGAACCATAAACTAGAAATCGTCCATCAGGACTATATATTCAAAAATGAGTCTTATATGAGGACAATATTCTCCAACCATTCCTGTTCAGCCCAGCGTGCATGTATGCAATAAAAAGCTAGACGATTTGATGTTATGGCCTTGTGAGCTTTGGTACGCTTGCTGACCGTCTAGATTTGAGTCCAATCTCTCTGTCTGTGCTGAAATAAGTCTGTTAATATACTGTCGCAGTAGATTTGTAGGATTCTCGGTAACAAAAAATGGATTTGATGGCATTGACTATTTAAGTACGATCTTGCCGAGTGATCGTAACCAGTGCCTCCTAAAATAGAACATTTAATGTGATGTCTAATCGATTTTGCGTAGTATATAATAAATATTATAAGAGTATCTAAATAAAAAAAAAAACTTACCTTCCGAAGCAACCAGATCAAGTTTAAAAGTTAAACAATTTTAATGAATCTGTCTGAATATATTTTAAAGATCCAGTTTAAAGATATCTTCAAAAAAATTGTAGTAATTGATGTCTTATATAGTTTTAATCTGTGTAAATTCGTTTACGTAGCTAGTCACGAAAACTTAGAATTATTACATTCAGATTCCTAGTATAATATATGCTTGACAACTTACTTTTCAATTTTCAAATAAGCCAAAACAAAACAGATTCAGGTGGAATAAAAATACAACAAAACAGATAAAAAATAATTGGTATGTGTTTTTGCCTCGAGACACAATCCTAACAATGGGGAAATGGGTAGACATATATTATACTTTGTTAGAAAGATATTCCAAATTCTCGCATAAATTTGTTACGCTTGTTTCACATACACGACTTTCTTGATTATTCCGCGAAAATCACTTTATAAATGATCGCTTACAGTGATAAAGTATGTTTTTCGTTTCTTAAATAAACATACGTATTTACTTGATACTTATTACTAAATAGATTTTAACTGGATTTAATGAAATGTGAAAGTTCTCAAGGTATTTGCTTTCGTTTCTCAATTTAATTAACTTCATATTATGTATTTAGATAAGCAGGCTCCAATAGCTGCTTTAAAAGTAAATACTAATAATAAACAGTCATTTATTTTAACTGAACTGTATTTGTGCCTAGATACACAACTAAATAAATCAAGAATAAAGCATTGGCAACTAAAATAAAATTAAATAGAATAGAGAGTTCAGATATTCAATAACATTATTAAAAATTTTATTAATCCAAGCACTATAGTTTAATATTTAGAAAGAAAAATCATCATTAAATGTTCCGAACATGTTGAAACTTTGTTAATGGCAAACAAAGACTTGCTAGAGCTTTGTTTTCACATTGATTTTAAAATTTAATAACAGCACTTTTTCCACAATAGGATATTTCCATAACTAAAATAAAACGATCACTTTACAAACCTTAGTTTTAATAATTTTCAAAACAATATATAGAATGAAATAATAATATGTTTATTTAATGTGATAGTAAGGTTTTGACTTATTTATTGCAAGTTTTTTGATTAGGAAATTCGGATAGGCCATTGCAAGTCTATCGTTCAGACTTTCCTTACCGCTTCATTATAGTATAAACCCAAGATATTTTCATTTCTTACTATGTCTAATATTTTTTAGGAGGTAAAACCAAGTGCATGGTCACAGAAAAAGGCAAATCTCTCCATTACTTTTGTCCACCCTTTTGAGACGGTATCTTAGGTGCCAGAGTCCTATGGTGAGATTCATTACTACTTGAATATCCATTTTTCAGTGATTGAGAAGTGTTTTTGCATTATTTAGTGATGGATCTATAGATTTCTTCTCTTATCCAGCACCAATCGTATTGTTCCATTTTAATTTATTTGATTTTATTCTCAGCTTCGGAGTTTACCCTTTGTTTGACTTTTTGATAGTCCATAGCAAGGTTCTGGACCGAGAGATGGAGTTTTTTCTTTGGCACGCCACATTTTCTCTATGGGATTGAAAATACAACAGTATGGGAAAAGACGCAGAACTATATATCCCATATTTCTTGCCATAGCGTCACACATGTACTCTTTTTTCAGATTAAATGCTTTCAGCATGTCTAAAAATCTCTTTTCTTATAAGAATATTCAAAAAATATGTCATGTTCAAGCATATATTTTTGAATATCCGACATGCAGTCACTTGAATTAGGCGCTTTCTTTAATTGGCGACTGTGGTAACTAGCGTTGTCCATAATTATCACACTATAAGGAGAAATATTTGGTATCACGTTTTAACTAATCTTCACAGAAGTCGGCAGTTGTATATTCATGGTAATCTAAAGAAGAATCTTTAATGTTTTTTTTCAAAAAGCCACAAATTATTTTGAATCCAATCAGCATATAATATGGTAAATCTTTTCCCCAGTACAAAGCAGAAATATAAGTTGATTTACATGGGTTTGGATGGCTATCTCTCTCAATTCAAGCCCTGGAGGGTTAGGGCTTCGTATATAGTGGGGTCATTCATGGAGATCCCCCATACGGTGTTGTCAAATTGTGCGAAATTTTCTTAACTTAAAGAAAGCGTATATTTGGCAACGTCGCATCCCTCTATTGTTATATAAATACAAATATACCACGTGCATTAAACTAGTATTTAAAAAATAAGGTTAGATTCGGTTTTCGTATACTAAAACATTTAGTCAATTTTATTTTAGATACATTTTGGCTGTTGTCCAGTGTAGTTAAACACTCGTTTTTACGAGTTTAACTCCAGGACACAGAAAAAGTAAATAACTCAAATATACTCTTTACCAGACGAAAACAAAGCCTTAGTTAACGTTCAGTAATCGAAATATATCAATATACGATATACCTGTTACAAAAACGGTCGGATCCAACTCTGACTGCAATATATCATTCTGAACGATCCCCAAGTATAAAACTATTAACTGGCGTCAAAAAGGAAAACGATAGAGGTTCAAACACACTTTACTTAAAAGTATGAAGGAAAGAAAGAATCTGCAGGTAACTCTTAGGCATTCTAGAAGTGCAGAAGCGGACGAAATTGGAAGTAGCTGGACAGCAAGGAATTTAATTTTTAGTATGGTGAATACCGGCTAAAGGTCCACAACATAGCTATAGCCAAGGAGGCCCGGCAATAGCATAAGTGTCGACCCTAACTAAGGAGATATTCTATTTTTGCCTACCATCATTTTTAATTACTAACTTAGCCATTCCAATAAAGTGATATTAAACATGGATATTAAAATTAAAGAGGTAATTTCTCCAGGGAAATATATCCATAGCTAAAACGTTTTTTCTAAAGGATATAATCCAGTAAGCTTTTAATTCAAAATTCCCCGAAGGCAGTCATTATACATATTTGTTAGTCAATATTATAATGCTTTTCTACGAAAAATCTTTTAAAAATGTAATGAACCCTTTAATAAATAAATTACTTTTTTAATAAGAATTAAGTAAGTTAGTATTTTTACAATTAAAAAAGCTTTGGCCTGTCATATACGAGAATGATATTATATTTTCCTTCACCATTTAATGAGAGAAAAATTAAACTACAAACAATGGTGGAATTAGTTCAAGTGCTGAGTTTCAAATGAACTTAATACAGGGGCGGATCCAGTCTCTCCCTTTGGGGCAGGGGGGTGGTGATATCACAAAAGTACAGTATGACAAGCAAGTTGTCGACGAGGGGGGGGAGACACCAGCAAAATTCCCATATCTAGTGTAAAAGGCAGGGTTGGGTTTATTTTTCTGAACTTGAAGCTCTTAGAGAGGTGGCGGGCGATCACAAAAAAAAACAAGTTGCCAATAGAGGGGAGAATGCGAGCAGCATATACACATTCCTAGTATAAGAGGCAAAATCCTGAACTCAAAGCCCTTGGGGGGGGGGGGGGCTATCGCAAGAAAAATAAATTGTCGACCAGGGGAGGGGGGAGTGACAGCAGCATACACATTCCTAATATAAAAGGCAGAATTGGTTCTATTTTTCTGTACTTAAAGCTCTTGGGAAGGGGAGGGGCGATCGCAAGCTCTATTCAAGAACTAGAGAGTAATAAAACTGTTACCGAAACCTCCAACGTACCTGCTCCAGTGCCGCAGGTAACTGAGGACTACCGTAAATCTAATTATATTGAATTATATTTAAATATTATAAACTTTAATAAATTTACTGCAAAAACAAAATTTCTGATAGTTTAATTTAATTTCTGTCAGTGGCAAAGTACACCTTACAGTGTGTCCTTAGTGATATATCTTGTTGGTGCTTGTTTTTATATATTATTTGAGATTAGTGAGATACCCAAAAGATACAGCTTCCACATCTATATTTATTCCAAAATCGTTAAACTAGGGCATTTTTCCTCAAAGAAAAACTTATTACGATGAATGTTTATGATGCCTTAAGATAACAATATCTAGATAATAATGTTAAAAGCTCTGTTGAGATGTGCTCCAATATGACAGGAGTTGGAAAATCTACTATGTACCGAATACTAAAGGAGAAAATACATCCGGAATTGTTGGTACTCCCAGGCCACATTCGATCACAGGAAGACGAAAAACCTCGTTGGAAGAAGAGATGTAAACTGCAATAAAAGGAGAGATCCCAACCGTCAACAAAATTCTAACTGAAATCAATGAAGTTCGGAATTTACCTGAAATTAAATGAATTGAGCTTTGGAAATTGCTCAGAGAACTTAATTTTGCCTGGAAAAAACCAGATAGAAAATCTGTTCTTATAGATCGTCCGGAAAATGTCCGTTGGAGAAGGAAATATCTGTCTCAAGTAAAAGGTGGAGTTGCTAGAAATAACACAATTTACAAAATTAGTAATTTAACCGAACTTTTCAAAGATTTTTTTGAATAGAGTTACTGCAGAAAATTGGGAAAAATTCATATAATAAAAGAATAAAAGAAAATGTGGAAATTCGATCTCATGATCGGTGAGATAGAGGAACCAATTATAATTAATTTGAGCGAAGATAGCTTCACTGACTTTGATTACGAATTAGATACGTATTGTTTACCAGCGTAAACACAATTTATTATTTAAATTTTCTGTAACATATAAAAATTAATTACATTTGAATCCATTTTTCGTGTTTAATTGTAATTCTGCTGATGGATTAAGAAATAAATAAATTGAAAAGTGAAATATCCTAAAGATGTGTTTAATTAATAATAAAATGACCAATAGCCCCAAAAAAATTTTAATGTCATATGGACGAATTTATTTTCTTATATATGTTTAACTTCTTGTATTTTTGACAATGGGTATTTTGTAAGTATTTAAATTATAACTTTTGAGAGAAAAAGGCTACGTTTAGTCTGAATGTGCCTAAAACGGTTTCTATGCCAAAATTAAAAATAATAAAAATACAGTTGTGATTTGTGTTAAATATGTAAAAATTATTTTTATTTTCTAATGTATGTGAATTATTAAGAAATCATAAGAAATAAAATAATATTATAAAACTTTTTATTTTACGTTTATTGCTGAAATAATATTCTATGCCATAAATACTTAGTGAAAATAAACTTCTTTCCGACGCCTATGATTAAAATCCCTTTTAACACTTCACACATCCAAAATATCTATTGTTATCCAACCCAAATAGTCCATTATTATTGACCGGTATTTTTGATTATAAAATTTCTAACCCATTCCTATGAAAAATATATGTGTCTAACAGATTTTGCCAAAGACACCGGACTGAAGAACACAGGTAGTTTGCGAAGAAAAAGAAATGGTAAAAAAAATGATTTATTACTCTCTCGAGTTCTTGAATAAACTATAGTATGAGGTAAAATCGGGTCCATTTTCCTGAACTCGAAGGTCTTGGGGGGGGGGATCCCCCCTGGATCCTCGCCTGACTTAATATACCAGTAAGACGATATTTAATCGAAATATATACAATATATGTCACATGAAACCCGAAAATTAGTAATTTTATATTAAAATACTTCACCATTTTCACCGCAAGATCTTGAAAAGAATAGGTCGTAGGCAGATTGCAATATCATATTTATAAATCCCACAATAAACTTACTGACGTTTTACATAATATTCAGGAATTTTTTTTTCTAGTTTAAGAAAAAATTATGATGCTTACTAGAATTATGGTACTTTAATCATTTCAATTTGCGGAAATCTCGTTTTAGTTTTTGTGCTTTTAACAAAAAATATATTACGGTCTTTGAAATTGTACTATTAGAAATAACAAGACTGTAAAAATATGTCCATTTTCATTACCGCGATGATTAAAAATAACATTTTTGAATCCCCACAGGTTCTAAACATCAAAATAACTAATGTAAATTTTCATACAAAATTTCTTTAAATTTTATTTGGGCCCTACGTTGAATAAAAAATAAGCTCGCCCACTTTGTTTAACACCGTAAAGGAAAAGGTCTTGTTTAAAGCTTATTTAAGACCAAAATAAATTGTAGTCTTTTACATGAAAAACGTAGATTTTTAATCTCAATGGCATTGGCGCTGAAAGACAAAGTTGACAATATATTGTCCTTAGTTGGAACTTTTTTCCAGAAGTATTTCAATTTATCTTTACATGGCTCAATAGTTTTAAAAGAATTTTCTGCTCAATCTTGTATTTGTTGCAGAGGTAAAATAGAATTAGATTGCATTTCGTTAATGAAATTAGGTTTTATAAAACGTATTTTAGTTCCAGTTTATTGGATATTAATTAACGGTAATAATAAATAAATTAATTAGACACAAACGTTATTAATTTTGTATGAAATTAAATTCTAGATCATTCAGACCAATGTTGTCAAGCATTCCTTCCCTCTCCGGATTTGAGAACTAGTTGAAACTTAGTTTGTTATATATGTAATTCTCCTTTCAGGCAGAGAATATGAAAAATATATGTACAAACAGTTTATTTCCAGGAAATATCGCTCTGGTCCTCTCTCCATACGCGTTTCGATCACTTCATGATCTCGTCAGTGGAGCTGTATCGGACCGAGAGCAACATTAGCAGGAAATAACGGATATATGAACCATAAATTTCAAGGTATATCGGCAGGATATTACACTGACGAGATCATGAGGTGATCGAAACGCGTATGGAGAGAGGACCAGAGCGATATTTGCAGGAAATAAACTGTTTGTACATATATTTTTCATATTCTATGCCTGAAAGGAGAATTACATATATAACAAACTATTTAAATACGGAAGAAAGTTTTCTTTATTTCTTACTGAAATTTTGATTGTTTAAAAATTTCACTTTCCTCCGTTGATTCATAGATGTCGTTCGACTGGCGATATTTTTCAGTCTGACATCGAAGTTGGTAGACGGCAGGTGTAATATCCTGCCGACATACCTTGAAATTTATGGTTCATATATCAGTTATTTCCTGTTAATGTTGCTCTCGGTCCGATACAGCTCCACTGACGAGATCATGAGGTGATCGAAACGCGTACGGAGAGAGGACCAGAGCGATATTTGCAGGAAATAAACTGTTTGTACATATATTTTTCATATTCTCTGCCTGAAAGGAGAATTACATATATAACAAACTATTTAAATACGGCAGAAAGATTTCTTTATTTCTTACTGAAATTTTGATTGTTTAGTTGAACCTTATTTCTAACCTAAATTCTCCGATTTCGATGATTTTTGAGTATGTTACAAAAATAATCGTATATTTTTTTATCTACTTTTAAGCGTACTTAGGAGGTGAAAATCACCCTCAAGGTTTACCCCTAATAATCTATTTTTGAATATATCTGAAGTTCTAAATGTCATTTTTCAATGGAACAAATCAGAAACTATTTCCGATAAAAGAACAAAGATATCAGATGTAATTTCAATCACAGGGGTTCCACCCTCTATTTTTTAATCTTTAAAATCTCTCTTTTTAAGAGTTATTTCTAACCCCGATTCGCCACGTAAATAAAAGATACGTATATTTTATCCTTTCTTAAGCAAATTTAGGGGTTTATCCCCGAAATTGGTTTTTGAATATATCTCTCTTATTTTCCAATAAATCAACGAAGCAAATTGGAAATTGTTCCTTAAAAAAGAGCCAAAATGTTAGATGTGTTTTCAGTCATAGCGGTTGCAACACATATTTATAATTTCCAGTATTTACCTTTTTAAGACTTATTTCTAAACCAATTCATCAATTTCGATGATTTTTGTCTATATTATAGAGCGTTATTGACAGATTTTTTATCCGCTGTTAGGTTTATTTAGGGCGTAATAATTATCCTCAAATTTTATCTCCGGAACGATTTTTTGAATATATCTTGAATTCAAGTTGTTATTTTTCAACAAAACAAATTGAAATTATTCCTTATAAATGAGCTAAGGTTTCAGATGTAGTTACAGCTGTAGGGGTTACAACGTCTATTATTTAATTCCCAAAATTCATGTTTTTGAGACATATTTTGAACCCAAATTAACCAATTTCGATGAATTTTGACTATATTATAAAAAGATTCGAATATTCTTTTATCTGCTCGTATTTAAGGTGTGAAGATCACACTCAAAGTTTATCTCTAATAATGTATTTTTAAATATATCTCAAACTGGAAATTATTTCTTAAAAAAGAGCAAGGGCAAGAGATGTAGTTTCAATCATATGGGTTCCAACTTCTATTTTTTAATCTCTAAAATCTATCTTTTTGAGGGTGAAAATTACCTTCAAAATTTACCTCCGAAAATTTTTACCTATTTTATTTTGCTTATAATTAAATTTCACAAAATTGACACTAAAAACATAACAAGCAGGAAAACTATATTAGTTATTTTAAAATCTAACAAAATATGTTGTTGTTGTGTTAATATATTTAGTTTTGTTACACTTGAAAGGAGACATTACAGAATAAAATCAACAAAACTAGAAAATTTGTAACAAATATATATAAAGAAAATCTGTTTTAATCAAAAAAATAATTTTTACTTTATTTCTAATCCCTAAACATAAAGTTTAAATTTAAATTGTATTGTTTCAATAGTTTTATTTGAAATTAGAATTATTTTCTTTTATTTATTTAATATTCAGTTACTGGATTTACTTAATCTGCTGTTCCAGAGATGCCTGGGGCAACTTTGGAAGATATGTCAGAATTGTTTATATTTACATTTTGAAGTACATTATCTAGCTTGTTATAGATAATGTACATTATTGTTTCAATACTTACATAAGAACAGTTTACGCTTCTATATTGAATGTCTACTATAGCCATTGGCATATTAAAACAAGCTTCAAGTAAATTAAAATAAATCTTCTATAGTATTTTTACAAAAAAATTATGAATGAAAATATTCAATACTTTGACTAGACTATTTTATCCAGAATTTTATTTTTATTATTCATCAAAATTAATGTCAATTTTATAAATTAATTAAATTACTGTATCATACTAAACCCATTGCAAAATTTCCACTAGCTTACGTGTTTTTGTAGAGTTTCATTAAGGTAATAACTGTGGAAGTTTGTACAATACCCACTACTCTGCAAAACAAATTTTAGCGGCTTTAGTTTGCAAAATTTCGACATGCAGGCAGTTTTAGTCTGCAACTTTCTACTTTCAAAGTTTTAATATTATTTTTTTAAATTTAAAATATATTCTGCATGGTGAAACATGAAACAAATATAGACGAATGCGAAGTATATTCACAAACTGGAATATTTTCTTCGTGGACTCGTAACAAATTTTACCATATGTCCAATTTAAGTCGAAAACTACATCAGAAGATCCATTTATAAAATAAATGGGCACAATTTGCAAGTTTTGTGCTAAGTTTTCTTACTAGTTTGAGCTAAATTTTAAAATAATGGAGGGAAATGTGCTTGCAGTTTATATTGGTAGATTCGTTTCCATTTATTTTAATTGGTGTGGTTTACAAGGTAACTAAAAACTCAGCATTAAAAAACATACACACTGAACAAAGTCAAAATGACATTATTTATAAAAATAAGTAGAAAAGTTCCTCTTTCTTTAACATCAAAAGAAGACTCTATTAATGCCCATAGCACCAATCCATACTTCAATCTATTACGATAAGGCAAAGTAGACCATCATGTAATATACCTGGTGCTGTGTGCTCTGCTCAAATCCTATCAGATCTGCAATAGAGCAAAGTAGGCCTTATTAATGAACATTATCAACGTGATAATTCCAAGCTATTTCATGACCTATAACCAACCATAAAATCAAATTTTGTCACTATCGACAAAGATTATGTCGTGAGGAAGTTTTCTATCAAATACAACTACTTCAGTCTTATTAGAGTTTAAAATCATTCTGTTCTATATTTACTTTCTGAATTCCCCACATACCAACTTAATTATTACCCTGCACCTCATCAAAAGTCAGCTCTAAAAGGGTAAAAGATGTCATTCGCACAGTTAGTTAGCAAACCCTGAAAAGAATTGGAGATAAAGGGCCCAAAATCCACACTGTACTCGGCGGCGACGCATTTGTTGATATCAGTAAATATTTTATGATCTGTGAGAAAAGAGACAATTCAGTCAAGTATAATGCTACGTATATCTATATCACTGAACCTAGTTTTAACAAAATCGACATTGATAGAATCAAAGGCTTTTCAATGATCAAAGAAAACTCGAGAAGTAGGCATATTCTCATTCATTATTTTAGAAATAAACTTCGCAAATTCTATTACCGGAGTTTTCGTCGATCTTCTAATTCTAAAGCCGTGCTGATTATTACGCAGAATATTGGAGCAACCCAAGAATGTGCAGTTGCCAGTAAACATAGATCGTTCTAATATTTATGAAAACCAATTCAACACACATTGATCGATAGTTATCACCTAAATTTGCTTCACTTTTTTTTAAAAAATCGATGTAACTTTACCAGTTTTTAAATATTAGGAAAGTAACGACAGTTTCCATAACTCATGAGGTTACAACAAGTAGCATCTCAAAAAATTCTGCAAAAAATACAGAGATTAATCTATATAGGAGTCACAGGGGCCATGGCTTCATATTCCACCGCAGCAATAGAGGCAATGCTGAACCTTTCTCCACTGTCCATAGTTGTGATGAGGGCGGCATCCTTCAAGCTTCTCCAAACTGAAAGCCTCAAAATGTATTGAATATATGAATATTCTGTGTACAATTATAACAGAATCCATATCGAAACCAACTATGAACTGGTAACTGACTGCTACCAAGCGAACGTAGAGGGATTACTTCGACTAGAGAAGGTTTTAATGGTATATAGTTTACTGATGGATCCAAGATGAAAGAAGAGGTTGGAGTGTGAGTACCAGGCCCCAATTTTTGGCTTTCCAAATCCGCAAGACGCACCCCCCACCTTCTTCCAAACACAAATGTATGAAGTCCGAATCTGCGCGGAGAAGTGTATCAATAGAAACACTAAGAGTCCATAATGTACCTATTGTTAGATAGCCAAATAGCGCTAAAAGTTCTTAGGTTTAACACCTACGAGATAAAGTTGACTTGACACTGTAGGCAAACTCTAAAGCAATCGGCAAGGCACAATAAGAAACTTCGATGTAGGTGCCAGGGCGCAAGGGAGTCTAGGGATGCGAGGAAGTGACAACCTCACTAAAGAAGGGACAAAAACTTTCTTGGCACGGAACTTTTCTGTGGACTACTGTGGATATTCATGAACAACAAATACCTTCAGAGGACAATGCCCTCTGAGATACCATCACAAAAAAATAGGCAAAACTGAGAGTGATATTTGCCGTTTCTGCGATCAGGCAGCTAGAACAGCAGAACACCTGCTAGGTAAATGCATGGCACTATTCTGCAAAAGGCTCAAGTTACTAGAAGGTGTCTCCTTAAAGCCTAAAGCACCTACTCCCCAGAAGAATAGTAGATTTCATGAAAAGTCTAAGTATCCCGGGGTTTTATTAGAGCAGGTTAATGTACACAAGATTTTATAAGTCGAAGTGCTGTAGGGGGGAAAGAAAACCTTGACGACTCAATCGCTTGAAATTATATAAGAATCTTTCTAACAATACATAGTTTTTAGTTTTTAATTACCATGTATTTATTTAGATCAGAGAAGCATTGAGAAGGATGAATTTTATTGGCGAAAACTATCCTTGTACTTTTTACGAAAATCGAAATGATAAATTTTCTATTCACTAACGAACAGACCTTGTCTGGAGGATTATGTGGAAAACTTACTTATTTTTTGTAATTTTATATTGTTTTAATCAAAATTCAGAACAAAACATTTCTTAGTGGTAAAATTGCCCCCAATACAATAATAACCCATTTGTAAAGGCGAAATGGCACTTATGTTAGACACGAAAGCTAAAAGTTTTGTTTACAAATTCATTTATGCAATAAATACTTCTACATAATTCATATCCACTGGAAAATGGAGAAATGAATTTTTAGACTTCATTAGAAAAACAAAATGAGTAATTTCATACAAATTACATTAGCAATTTTGTTTTCGTTAGAATAGTAGCCAAGAGAATATATAAACAAAATTCTTATAGTAAATTTAATTTTTTCAAATACCAACCACTGCAAAAAATAATACTAACTCTTACCCGTGGGTTTCCGGGTGATTGACTTCAACCATTTGATGTATTATAGGTTGCTAAAGTAGCAGCAATATGGTATGTTAGATGGAGATTATTAAACTTATCGATATGACGATAAAGTATAATTTCAAAAAATAATTGAATAGTGATGAATATTTTTATTGTCAAGAAAAGGATAGATAAATATTCTGTGGTGTTCAGATTAGAACTTAAGAAATTTGTGTAATAAAATGACAATTTTTGGATGAGTAGCTTTTAATCACGATAGTCCATTGGATTTAAGATGAATCTAAACAAAGTTATAATAATGAGTAGAGTAGTCAGAGTTATCACATTAAACGGCCATATTCTTGAGCTGTCGTTTTGGACCACGCTAGTAGACTGAGACAATAGAACCAAACATCTGAAATATTTTGAAGAAAAAGCTGTAAGGGATTGAAAAAACACTGCGAAATATTCCCAAGTATACGAGGGGTAAAATGCTGATAACTATCAGGTTTTTTGATGTTTAATTCTTTTTATAAGTAAGTCACTCACATTTCAAAACACCTTCTTCAAGGATAAAACAAAATTGTGACATGATGGAGCATTTCTGAGGTCAGATTCGGTTTCACAGAAATCGAAAATTTAAAAATGCTTTGGTCTAGTCTGTGTCACATGAAATGTGTTTTTTTGTGTGTGGCTGTGTTATGGATGGAACCTTTTGACTAGGACACCGGAGGTTGAGGAAGCAGTTTTAAAACCATTTGAACAAACTCACAGTCTGTGCACCAGATACTTTAGTTTAGAATTTAGAGTTTCTAAAAATACAGTAAATCGAAGTTTAAGAAAAGAATTAAATCATTAAATTAATTAAATCAAGTTCCTCTATTTTGGTTTCTTATTGACTTTGAGTGCTATTTTTATTGTTATTTACCAGTTCGTTTTTAAATTATTATCACTGATAGCTCACTGCTATGTCAAATTTTATTGTTGCTGGTGTGTTGGCCCTTAAACATACTCCATTTTTTTTGAACCGGTCTATGCAATAAAACATTTAAATTTAATTATCTCAGGAACGGCTGCTCGAGACGATACTTACTAGATATAATTATTTTAGATAAAAGATGTCAAAGAATAAGAAACTTTAATTAGAAATTTAATATAGCAAGGCACAAAAAGTATGAAGCTTTAGATGTAGGTGAAGTGCTGCTGATTGCGCCCTCTGCAATGTAGATCAACACTGTAATCAGATCACGATTTCTCATCCTAAAAAACTACAAAGTACCAAGTTTAGTGCAAAATATTGAGATAAATATTTACAAAAAAGTTTAAAAAAATTACAACTTGGACAACCCATAGCTCGGAAATTTTTGGACTAAGGTAAACTGGGCTAGTTTCCCACATTTGAACCTCAGGAATTTGCCCTAGTTCATTACATAGACCTTTTGAAAACACCCGGTACAACGAAGTTTATGTTAAAAGGTTTTTTAAAAATTTGTAATTTTCTTTAATTTTTAATATTTTCTCGTCCATCGTTGCTTCATGGAACCTGATTTAGTTCTTATGTAGGTGACAAAAATCCATCTTTATATTCAAATTTTCAAATCTCAAAATATCAAGTCATTTCCTAATTTCCATTTTAATAAGGTATAAATTATTATGGACATTTAATTGAACAACAAACCATATTCTGATGTTGTGTTTTGTCAAACCCTCACGAGATTTTAAAATGAGGCCGACAATATATTATTTATACAAAGCAAACCTTCTTTCTATAAAAGAATATCAAAACCATCTGTGAAAAATCCCAAACAAGAACTCTATTGGATTTAATATAAGCCGATTTTTTTACGTTTTTCAGACTGAATGTGCTATTGATCGAAAAGAAATATGATGTAAATTTGTATGTATTTGAGTTTTTAAACTTGACACCGGCAATGTCAAACCAAAAAATAAACCTCTTTTGAGTTTGTGGTTTTTCATTTATAGTCAGTGGAAACTTGAAAGAGATGAATGCCATTCGTTATTTCTGTTCAAAAATAAAAAGCAAAATATGTAAAATGTTTTCAAGTAAAGAATCATGGCTTATGTTTCTTTTTTCTTCAGGAGGCTCCTTTTATAGTAAATATAGCAGTGTTAAAACTTCTGTTTTAGAATATTTGGAGGAAATGATTTAAGTAATGAATTTCAAACATTTATTTAATCTATTTTTTAATTCTTTGACTGAAAAATACAGTTCACATTATATTTGACGGATAGATAAAATGGGGTGTGTTGAAGTCATTAATGCCACAATATTCGAATTTACAAGACCTAAAACCTGGTTTTTGATAAGGTTTAATGTTGAATTATTTGCTCTTCTTGTTTCACGCAAACGGGCCCTCTAGTGATGACGCAAGTAAGAGATTTTTTAATTAAATAAAAATAAAGAAGTCTCGTGTGTTTCTAAATATAAATCTGTTTCTTTGTATTAATTACTAATATCCCTCAGCTCAGTTTCGCCCGAGGGAATAAAGCTAACTCATTTTCTAATAGTATTAAATTGATAGAACGTCAGGTTACATCATATTTTTTCTGTCGTCTTGATTTTCTGGTAGCAGAATATATCAGCTACCCTAATTATTAGTTCTGGATATTCCTTCTTGTCTATTTCGGTATAATTCTCGTAAAAAATAGTTGAAAAATTTTTAAGTTGTCAAACATATATTTGTTTTTATGCTACATGCTCTTCATATTTATTTTCTTACGCCGATCTTGATATTATCCAGATTCCAAACACCATATACATACCTAAGAAATGAATTATATGTGTTTAATTTTCAATAATACTCTCGAATGAATAATCAGACGGAATTGTGAGAAATTTGTTGCATGAAACACACTAAAACGTGTGTGCCGCCTAGTGGGGAGCCAGCATACTATATATTTTCGACTCGGCATACCATGCATTGGAGTAATATCTTTTTCAAGTTGTGTTTTTTATTGCAGATAAGGTTTTTTTGAGATGTATTATATCTATAAACCTTTTAATTTATACCGACAAACATGGGTAAAAATTTGGTTAAGATTAATCCAGTAGTTTTTTTGTTTATCCCGAACAAACAAAAACTCTTTCCTTGTTGATATAATAGTATAGATTATTTTTTCGGGATATTTTTATACGCTCATATAAACTTAAATACTTAATTAATGAATGGTAATAAGTTATAAAGTGGATTACGTAAAGTTAATTGTCATTCTTTGAAAAATTCAGAGTACTCGAGTCATCTAGCTCTTATTGTCGTAGCCAGTGGCGTAAGGCACAGGCCCAGCGGTATAGAGGGGCACAACTTAAAACTGATAGAATGGTAACTCCGGAAAGGCTTATTTTCTACAGATAGACTCTTGCCTGAGATTATCCAAATAAAACTCCAGTTACGTATACTCCACTATGAGGTTTAATAAAAAATATAGTACCTGTAGCAGAAAAAAAAGTAAAAGTTACATTATTTGTCAGCGAAAATTGCAATTTCCTTCACATTACATTAATATTGTGGATTAACGTAATTGAAATTGGCTAATGACAGATATACTTTAAAGGGCTATTTTACTAACTAAAATGATTTTGTTACTTATCTGCTTGAACGTACTCGCTCTCAGGCTACAGTCACCAAAGGATGGTCTCGGGCAAAAGGAATAAGTATAAAAACAGTACAGCAAAATAGACGTTTGTATTTCTATGAACCTATGCTGGAATCATGCAATTGTTTTCTATATTGAAAAAAATGTAGCTACTACATTACAGTAAGGGTATAGCTACTATTTTGAAGAAAAGGATGAAATGGATCTTGAAGAAAAGAGATTAATGTGAATACTAAAAAAAAACGGATAAATATTGCAGAAAAGCGGATAAAGCCTCAAGAAAATGGACTAAAGTCTTGAGAAAAAGTTATAAGGCTGACCTCTAAAACAAAAAGAAATTTGAAGGTTATGGGAACAACTTAATTTATTAGACTCGATAATTATAACGAAAAATAGTGATTTTAGTTACATGATTTTGGTGTAAATCAGTCAAATCAAATAAAATAGAACACAGGTGAGTAATGATTTTGTTCATTACCAATTCGGCCAGTTGCAAAAAAAAGGCTGATTCGCAAAATGTCAAAATCAAGCTTTTAAACATACATCCTACGATACACTAATTAACAATTATGCTTTATATTTATATATATATATATATATATATATATATATATATATATATATATATATATATATATATATATGTATATATATATATATATATATATATATATATATATATATATATATATATATATATATATATATATATATATGTATATGTATATACATATGTTATGTCGGATATTCTCACGGGTGTGATATGTAATCGAAGGTTTTTGAGCATCCCGTGTATGTGCTGAGTCCCTCTCAGGACTGTAAGACACCCCACCCAATTATTTGCAGTAGTGAAATCACTTGCGTTTCGATCGCAGTCCCTTACAGACCAAAAAATTACCACAAAGAGATGAACAAAGATGACAAGATCGCAAAAATTCTCAGGAGAAACAAAAAGTAAAGTAAAAGATCTCTTGCCAACACCTAAAGAAAGAATCCCTCTAGAAAACCAGGGAGTGTACGAAATTCCATGCGGAGAATGCAGCTCATCTTACGTAGGCCAAACCAACCGTAAAATAAGCGCCAGAAGAGACGAACATATGAACGCTGTCAAGCAGAAAACAACTTCTTCTGCTCTGGCCCAACACTGGTTAAACACAGGACATAAAATAAATTTCTCGGGAACAAAAATGCTATCGAGATGTGAAAACCTGTCCACAAGAGTTATAAGGGAAGCCATTGAAATGGCAAAGAGACCCAACAACTTAAATAGCAGAGATGATAGCCAACGTGTACCTAATACTTGGAAAAATCTGCTTACAAAACATCAATCAGTACCACTTAGTAACGAAATAGATTACAACTCGGCAACGCAACCCCAAACACTGGCAACAGGGCCGATAATGCACAGCAGGTCTCGCAACCTGATGGGCCGGAACCATTCGGAAAACGAACGCGCCTGACGCGCACACGGTACCGACAGCATCGGAGTCGCAGGCGTTAGTTCGCTCGTAGACGCCATACAGTGAGCTTTGAAAATGGTGAATGAGATTTCACCGAAACGTCGGCTGCCTTACAGTCCTGAGAGGAACTCAGCACATACACGGGATGCCCGAAAACCTTCCTTGGGTTCTAGTATACTATTATTTGGAGAACGTTAACGTTTGAAAAATAAGATTTAAAAAAAATTTTCTATAGAACGACGTATATTAAATGAAATTTTTATAAAATGAAACAAATTCGTCTTCCTGGAAGCACCTTATAAATAATAATCTTCATCTAATCGATACGAATTCCTAATAACTTTACATTTTGTGGTTTAGAGAAACCCAATAAAAGCTTGCCCACTCTTAAAGTCTTTTATGGAAAGTTATTTTGTGTCTCAAGAAAATACTGATGGAAAATACAATTAAGTGGTTTCGAGGTTATTTAGTTTTCTTAAAATTAAATCTGAAATTATTTAGAGCTTGTTTGCTTTGAAGAAATTGACTATTATAAGCCAAATTGATTGTCTTCAACCTCAATAACCGGTCGTAAAAAGCGGAGCAATTTGATTAGATGGCTGATACATTAAAGAAGAAACCATATTTGGAAATTTTTAATAATATATTATATAAAATAGAAGTCTATTTAAACTTTTTTAATCTTAAAAAACCTGCCCCTAATATAATAGCGTATAAAACCAATAGGCTCCTAAAATCACAATAAATAAATTGTTGATTAGGATAACGAACAACTAAGAAACGTCAAAAAATTGCATATGTATATTTTTGCTGTATTGTTTTGTTTAATAAAAAGTTTATTGCGACACAAAGCCATTAAATTTACTTTTATATTTGAAGATATTTGTGACTCAAATTTAGGATGCTTGATTCCGTAATTTTGTTAAATTTGTTTAATATTGCCACTTTTGTCATTTAGGTTGATGACACCAAGTGCGTGACGCAACAAAAATTAAATTCAACAATATTATATGGAATGGTTCGAAACTCATGCCATAGAAACGGCAACAGTAAAACCGAAAGTGTGGTTGAGATACGTCGATGATACCTTCGTCGTATGGAAGGGCAATGATCAAGAACTTAATGATTTCTTGAAACATCTGAATAACATTCGACCTACAATTAAGTTTACCATAGAAAAAGAGGTAAATGATCAATTGCCTTTCCTAGATGTCATGGTGAATCGCTCAAACGAAACTATTAAAACTTCAGTATACAGAGAGCCAACACATACTGGATAATATCTTAATCATAGTTCTAATCATTCTGTTGTAACAAAACGAGGAATTATACGTAACCTCTATTATCGCGCTATATCTATATGCAATAATGCATTTAAACTAATAGACGATGTTATAAATAACTTTAAAACAACGAACACTGGACAGCAAGAAACACATTCCTTCTTCACAATTCCGTACATTAAGGAAACTTCGAAGAAAATAAGACGAATTGCCAGTAGTTACAATACAAAAATAGCCTTTAAATCAGAAAATCCACTAAGAGTTCATTTAACAAAAACAAAACCAAAAAGTACCGATAAGAAAGGATGTGTTTACAAAGTTCCATGTGAGTGTGGTGAAATGTATATTGGAGAAACCAAACGATCACTAGAAGTTAGAATTAAGGAACATAAATCTCATACACAAAAAGAGGAAACGTCGAGATCAGGCATTGAAGAACACGCCTGGGATAAACAACACCACATAAAATTGTCTGAGACTGCAGCTATATATACGGAACTCAACATGAAAAATGAAAATTTATAGAAGCAGCTTACATTAAAAACAATAATGGAATCTATAGGTTGTAATTACAGTAAAACAATTTTACACTTTCCACAAATTTGTGGAAAGTGTAAAATTGTTTTACTGTAATTACAATCTATAGTTATAATGAATTTCCACCAAGTAAAAGCCGAATCTATAGTTTTAATAATGGAATCTTTAAGAAACCGAGTGTTGAGATACCTAATCTTTGGCAACCACTACTATGTAATATCAAATCATTGAGGTGTGTACAGTGAAGCGAAACTTTGCGATTCAGTGGACACAGTCCCAATATAAGCTCGTAGTCTTAAGACAAAACATTCAGTTTATACTTGATAACGATTAAAGACACAACCTAATCGAAACGTCGTAAAAATAAATAAAAATAAAGACAATGCAAGTCCGACAACCGCATTTTAGTGTTATGTATAAATCAAAAAACATTAAACACATTTAAGAATTACAGTAGTTAAAAGTACAATAGATAAATGTACATGGGATATATGCGGTGAATTCTCAGAAGAATTGATAAAGAAAAATGTTGTTAGGTATGAAACGTCTTGGGTTAGAGAGAAAATGGTGCTTCTTCGTATCGGGGACATACATTTTTTTTTTCAGATTTACGATAGTCTTGTACGAATTTTAATGTTGTCTCTTTACTCTAGGTAGACCAGCCAAACATAGGTACTAATACACTTTAGTAAACTGACTTGTCTTCACTTGTTTATTTGATGTTTAGTTGCTGTGAAATAGGGATAGGGAGACTACTTGCTCAATTAAACAGAAATTCACTTGACTAAACATTTTACTAAATGCAGCACTTGCGGAAGCACTAAATCAAGTTGTTTAAGTGATACAAGTAAATAAATTAAGTTACTTATTTTAGTAACTTGCCTTAGCTACTTTACACGTGTAAACCCGCCTTTAATTTCTAAATACTTGAAAAGGAAGTCACCTCCACCCCTACATCGCAACAACTAAACACCAAATAAACAAGTATAGAACATTTAATTTAGTAAAGTGTATTAATACCTACTGTGCAGATACACCGAGACGCGGAAAAGTGTCCAATATGTCTTGTTAGGATGAAGTGACAACATTAAAATTAGTGTTAGAATATCGTGAATTTCAATAAAAAAAAAAGAGAAGATTAAGGACTCTATGACGTCGGGAGCGGGATCCAATAAAATTTATGTCTTTAATATGAAATAATTCAAGGAGAAGAAACACCAGATTCTCTTCCACTTAACCAGTTTCGTCCAAACAACCCGTTTCTTTGTCAGATTCTTTCTAATTATTTCTGATAATTCACCACATACAGAAATATAAAATGTTTGTAAATGTACCCTTGTCAAAAGAGCAACTTTCTAAGCTACATGATTAGGTAAATGCCTTTACCTACTTAGTCAATTATGTGTAGTTAGAGAAAAACAGCAGAATGCAGGTTGGCTCGAGTAGAATATGTTAAGCTCGATATGTTTATCTGTTGGTGTAATATGTTTGAAATCTATTAAGATTAAACCTCCTAATAATTGGCCGCCTTACCAGTTTCATTCTACCAGAAATAAAATTCAGTAATGCAAATAATTGCCAAATAGTGCTTTTTTTCACTTGTCCATCTAGTTGAAATATCGACGGGAAAATGCAAGCCTTGCCACTCCATTTCGTCCCGAAATAAGGGGCTTTTTAGCGGGGCCTTTACTTAATAGCTTTGCGTCTATCAACCTTCTCTAAACTGCCTTGAAATTGCGATTTATTTTTTACCTTTTAATATGCATCCTCTGATTTAGTTCTTTTAAAATCGGAATACCTTTTGGCATAGTTTATTTAACACAGAAACAAAAATCATAAAATTTGCTTGCTTGCTAAAAACTTTTTCCTTCTAAAAAATATGTTGCTTTACTTTAGACGCATTACTATTCTGTGTTTGAAAGTTTACATTAATACAGTTAATTTGCGGTAAAGATAGTTGTTGTTGCCAATAACAGCAACCCATTCATAAATTTATCATATTCTAATATCGAAATTGAAAATGATGAAATATTTGTATCCAATAATTTACCCATTTAAAACAGGGAGATGCTTTGTCGCCAGTACTGTTTAACCTTGCACTGGAGAAAGCCGTAAGAACAGTATCAGTTGATGAGGAGGTTTTTGGGCAAGTAGCCTTAAACTTATTTTGGCCTACGCGGATGATATGGGCGCGATAGGAGAAAGCACAGTCAGTGTGAAGAAAAATTGCATAAAGATAGAAAAAGAAGCTCAGAGAATAGGGCACCGAATAAATGAAGGAAAGAACAAATATATGCATATCTCCCGCAACCCCGCCCGAGACAAAATCAGGCAGAACGTCAGCATGGATGACTATAATTTTGAGCATGTGCGAATTTTCACGTACCTGGGCGCAAACAATAATATGCAGAAAGAGGTTAAACAGCGCATCACACAAGCAAATAAATGTACATTTGCGATACAAACCTTGCTTAAGTCAAAATTTATCACTAGAAAGGCAAAAACCGAAATTTATCGGACAATAATACGATCAGTAGCAATCTATGCCAGTGAAACATGGACCCTGACAGTCCACGATACGGAACTGCTAAGAAGGTTTGAGAGAAAAATCCTGCGCATAATATATGGCCCATACCGAGACCTTGAAACAAGCCGTCACAGAATGAGAAGCAACATAGAGCTTGCGCAAATATATCAAAACCCTGACATCATTCAAGAAATAAAGTCCAGAATACTATGATGGGCAGGTCATATACAAAGGAGTCAAAACGATCGACTAATAAAACGGGTATGGGAGGAAGCACCACAAGGAAAAAGACCACTGGGAAGACCTAGGCTTAGATGGAGAGATAACATCCACAAGGATCTAGCTATCCTAGAAGTTAATCAGCGAGAATGGAGGGAGCTGGCACAAGACCGTTCTAGGTGGAGGCAGATAGTCTAGGCAGCCAAGATCCACCCTGGGTTGTAGTGTTACGGAGTCAGTCAGTCAGTCAGTCAATAATTTACCCGCTCCCTCCTCCAATACTAACCTCTTATGAACATTTTTTTAAATTCTATTTTCCTCATTTTTTTTTTAAATCATCAACATTATGTGCATGTTTTTCTGCACTAAATATTAAATTTGCTTAAAACCCCATCGCATGTACATCAGTAAGTTATTTAGACTTATTTAGATCGAATGACCTCCAATGAGATATTTAAGGGAAAGTAATTCCTTTTTAGGAACACAAAAATGGGTAAAAGTACCCCTAAATAAATTGGTTCCCAATTTTTGCCAGAAAAATGTTATGAAACGTTGTTATTATTAATTAATTCATTTCTCAATTAAAAAAAAATTATAGGTTTAAAATCAGCATACCTAATAAATTTTATTTTAATTTTTTGAATTTTCAAAATAATACTATGAAGTAGGCATTTCAATGAATAAATAAAAACTGACTAAACTGGAAAATAGCAATAATTTCTAACCATTTTACTGTAGTTAAATTTAAAACCAATGAAATATTGACATTTCATTTCAGTATTTGTAAATTGACAAATCGTAAATAAAATGTATTCAGGGAATAACAAGAATAATAAAAAATTAAATACCAATAAAGAGTCAATTGTTACATGTAGACAATAATATCCAAAATTTCGAAATTCAATGCTGAGGTTGCATTTATTTATGGTTGTTCAATTATAAACACAATTGGTGGAAAATAAAATTATTACTTTCTCTAAATATTGTTAAAACTAAACTATTATTCTTTATGTGACGTATTTATATAAGCTATTTCACTGGCATTAATTTTTCTTTTATATTTTTAGAAAAATATCCTGATACAGATTTTCATACAAAAACTCAAACTGTTTAAATGATTAATTATACCTATAACACAATAACGGTAGAACCGTGTCAAACAGAATAGTTTTAGATTAATTTGAAGGTAATGCTTTAAATGCATTTATCAGTTGTAATATGTTTAATGCGTGTAAAAGGAAAATGTCTAACTTTGATTGATGAAGTTGAAATGTTGCAAATTGAAAATACCAGTTACTAAAATTGGGACATACTCATATTGAAAGTGAGTATATGGGCTTCCAGGGGCGTTTTCTGGAACATCAAGATTTTTATACACCCTTGCTATGTATTTTAATCTGCTTATAATGAACATTGTGGATGTTTTCTTGAGAAAAGCGAGGAAATTCATTATTAACAATTTACATGTTTATAATGCCTTTAAATTGTTAATAATATATAGTTTTTTTAGCATAAAAAACGATAAATGGAATCCAAAATGTTGCAAAATTAATATCAAATTATAGCATAGGCAGTGCACGGTATTAGCATGCTAAAATGATTCTCAATAAACCCCTTTTTTTCATAAGATTATAATAAATTGTTTACATGTTATTCTCCTTTGAGGCAGAGAAAAAGGAGATAATATATAGAAACAATTTATTTTCTGCAAATACAACTCTGGTCCTCCCTCCATACGCGTTTTAACCACCTCATGGTCTCGTCAGTGCAGCTTTATCGAATCAAGAGCAACATTCGCAGGAAACAACTGTTATATAATATATAATTTCCGAGGCGTGTCCGCAGGATTTTAAAAATCTGTGGACTTCGATATCGGATTGAAAAATATTGCCAGTCGAAACGAGATCTATGCATTCATCGGAGTAGTATGCACTTTAGTTGGTTTCTGCGAATATTGCTCTTAATTCGATACAGTTTCACTGATGAGCCCATGACATTGAAATCAACAGGTTTTTAATATCCTGCGGACATGCCTCGGAATTTATATTTTATAAAATAGTTGTTTCCTGCGAATGTTGTTCTTGGTTCGATAGAGCTCCATTGAAGAGTCCATGAGGTGTTCGAAACGCGTATGCAGAGAGGAACAGAGTTGTATTTGGAGGAAATAAACTGTTTTTTTTATATTCTTTCTTTTTTTCTTTGTCTGAAAGAAAAATAACATATAAGCAATTACCAAAGTAAAACTATGTCACAAATTGTTTTTACAGGAAAATGAACGCTGATATATAAAAAGATGGATTTTAGATAACTAGTATTAAAAAACAAATTTGACAAACAAATTAAAATTACTATTACAAAATATGATTTTATAAATATTTTAAAATAATTGTATAGGCATATATAATTATTTTGATACAATTATGTATTTATGGGGAATTTAAAATTAATAATGCATGCAAGAATTATCACCAATTCAAAAATCTTTATTAGGAATTACGAATATCGTGATTAGAAATGAGTCGTTTTACGGTTTATTAAAAATATATTGAATTATATTATTTTTTTGTTATATTACAAACAATACAGTAAAATTTGATATTTAGCATTTTTCTGTGAATACTATTTCATTGCAATCATAGAAAAAGTCAGTAGATGTTCAATTCAATTTAATTTAAGCAAGATTATTTTCATTACTTATGGTAATTAGGAAATATCCTGAAAAATCTTAAAATCAAAAACAAATGATCAAGTTAAAATCAAAATACCTGCAGCCTTGTATCATAGTATGAACTTTAAAATTTTCTACAAAAATTTTCAATATTTAATTATATTTTTTTACATTTCTCTTAAAATATAAGTTATATATATATATATATATATATATATATATATATATATATATATATATATATATATATATGATTCAGTATTAATCCGGGAATACATCCGTACAACATATCTACAGCCTACAAACCACATAAAACAATAGGCTTCTTTAAGAAATCCAAAAGACAAAATCAGTCTAGAAAATCAAGGCGTATATAAAGTCTCATGTGGCACCTGCAACAAAACATACATAGGCTAGACCAACAGAAGAATATCAGCTAGACTAGAAGAACATAAGCTCGGTATAATAAACAAGCAGACAACATCGGCGCTTTTTCGACACCAGCACGAGTCAGGACACAAAATTGATTTTGACACCGGCCAGCAAATCGCCAATATAGAACACTACAAGGCAAGATTGATTCGTGAATCCATAGAAATTGAAAAGAACGGCACTCTGAACAAGAGAGACGATGCACTGAATTTGCCTTCTACTTGGAAAACTCTCTTCAAGCGGGACCACGGTCCCGACACGCGTGCCACGCTTAAACTGACACCAACGGTGACGTTCGAGAGGGAGGCGGAGCCAACGCCAACGCCAACCAACCGCTACCATCTACGACCGCGTATAAAGCACGCTGCACGCTGACTTTTCTTTCAGTTGGTCTACAACCACCAAGCACAGAAGATGCCAAATGGGATTTTGGCGAAACGTCTGCAAATTTCTACAGGAAACCAAACCAACGAACGGATGATTCCCGGATTAATACTGAATCACATGTTCCCATCCGTGAAACACTACGCAACAACATATATATATATATATATATATATATATATATATATATATATATATATATATATATATATATATATATATATATATATATATATATATATATATATATATATATATATATATATATATATATATATGTTGTTGCGTAGTGTTTCACGGATGGGAACATGTGATTCAGTATTAATCCGGGAATCATCCGTTCGTTGGTTTGGTTTCCTGTAGAAATTTGCAGACGTTTCGCCAAAATCCCATTTGGCATCTTCTGTGCTTGGTGGTTGTAGACCAACTGAAAGAAAAGTCAGCGTGCAGCGTGCTTTATACGCGGTCGTAGATGGTAGCGGTTGGTTGGCGTTGGCGTTGGCTCCGCCTTCCTCTCGAACGTCACCGTTGGTGTCAGTTTAAGCGTGGCACGCGTGTCGGGACCGTGGTCCCGCTTGAAGAGAGTTTTCCAAGTAGAAGGCAAATTCAGTGCATCGTCTCTCTTGTTCAGAGTGCCGTTCTTTTCAATTTCTATGGATTCACGAATCAATCTTGCCTTGTAGTGTTCTATATTGGCGATTTGCTGGCCGGTGTCAAAATCAATTTTGTGTCCTGACTCGTGCTGGTGTCGAAAAAGCGCCGATGTTGTCTGCTTGTTTATTATACCGAGCTTATGTTCTTCTAGTCTAGCTGATATTCTTCTGTTGGTCTAGCCTATGTATGTTTTGTTGCAGGTGCCACATGAGACTTTATATACGCCTTGATTTTCTAGACTGATTTTGTCTTTTGGATTTCTTAAAGAAGCCTATTGTTTTATGTGGTTTGTAGGCTGTAGATATGTTGTACGGATGTATTCCCGGATTAATACTGAATCATATATATATATATATATATATATATATATATATATATATATAACTTATATTTTAAGAGAAATGTAAAAAAATATAATTAAATATTGAAAATTTTTGTAGAAAATTTTAAAGTTCATACTATGATACAAGGCTGCAGGTATTTTGATTTTAACTTGATCATTTGTTTTTGATTTTAAGATTTTTCAGGATATTTCCTAATTACCATAAGTAATGAAAATAATCTTGCTTAAATTAAATTGAATTGAACATCTACTGACTTTTTCTATGATTGCAATGAAATAGTATTCACAGAAAAATGCTAAATATCAAATTTTACTGTATTGTTTGTAATATAACAAAAAAATAATATAATTCAATATATTTTTAATAAACCGTAAAACGACTCATTTCTAATCACGATATTCGTAATTCCTAATAAAGATTTTTGAATTGGTGATAATTCTTGCATGCATTATTAATTTTAAATTCCCCATAAATACATAATTGTATCAAAATAATTATATATGCCTATACAATTATTTTAAAATATTTATAAAATCATATTTTGTAATAGTAATTTTAATTTGTTTGTCAAATTTGTTTTTTAATACTAGTTATCTAAAATCCATCTTTTTATATATCAGCGTTCATTTTCCTGTAAAAACAATTTGTGACATAGTTTTACTTTGGTAATTGCTTATATGTTATTTTTCTTTCAGACAAAGAAAAAAAGAAAGAATATAAAAAAAACAGTTTATTTCCTCCAAATACAACTCTGTTCCTCTCTGCATACGCGTTTCGAACACCTCATGGACTCTTCAATGGAGCTCTATCGAACCAAGAACAACATTCGCAGGAAACAACTATTTTATAAAATATAAATTCCGATATTTGAATCTAAAAATGTTTTAGTAAAAACCTTTTAAAAAAATACTTAATGAACTCTAGACGTAGTGGAAATGCATAATCAGAAAATGTTTCCAAATGATTAAAATTTATTAAAAACCAAAACTTTGGGGAAAAATCTTCAATGACTAGTTAAGCCAATTAACAGTTAAAAAATAAGTGATTCTGTGACAAAAGGACTATTAGGATATTGACTGTGTCATCACACTAAGAACAATACATAGTGATATTTTCTTATATTTTTCACCCTCATCTATAATTCGATTAATTTGTCATAAACAATTAAAATCAAAAACCAAGAAGCGTCCTGTGCCATCAGCTTCTAGAGTCACCTTTTGACTTAAGTTCTCTAGGTAAGATCTTACCCAGCACAATGAAGGACCTCTTGTACCATACCAATCAAGTTTCTTAAGCAATTGTGTTTTACAGTACCAAATTTCTTTGATAAATCTAAAAATATACCGACAGAAAGACTTCTATTTTATTGGAAATTATAATTCTTTTAAGAAAGTCATAGACATCAGTTTCCACAGATTTTCTCCAGGGAATCATTATATGTGGAGCATATCAGTTTTTAACTGTAAAAAAGACTTAACAATCTGATCGGCCTGTGGAAATATACCGTATTTAAAGTGATATGGATGTAACAATTGTTATCATTTACAATAGTTGTAGGAATACTCAACTCACGTTTTAAGCAACGGGTACCTCTTGTTCACTTCTTCAACTCTTTCCAAAATATCCTCTTCTTTTTCAACTGTTCGAGTTGTTCGAATACGAACCCCACCTTTAAATTTTTTCTCACAGTGGCCAGTTTCTCGGAGATGACGTCCAATATTGGAAAATGCTTGCTGGTTTGGTATTCAGCGGTTAGAAATCTCTCCATGAAAACCCTAACACATCGACGCCCATTTTCTTCACAAAACCCATACACCAGGAGCATATCAACCTTCTCGGAGTGCATCTAGTTGTCCATGTTTAAAAGTTAAATAGGTTTAGAAATTTAGAATGTTGATTTTACTTTAGTCAACTTCTTAGATAGTGATGATAATTTGTTAATAGTCAAATTATTAAATGCCATAGCAACAAAGTCACTCGAAAAATTATTGTTACATGTATTTTTTATTATAGCAGTTAATTAGTGTATGCATGTATTTGAAAATATTTTCTTGGCGAAACCGCTCATCCAACGTAAATTTTTCAAGAGATAAAAAGTTTCAAAATAGAAGCGATTATTTGATCTTGTTGCCATAACGTTGGTAATATAAAAAATCGGAAACGATGTTTACAAGTGACGTCACATTTACAACACTTACGCTACTTGATAGCCAGTTGCTATGCACTAGAAAACGTTATATTATAGTCTTAGACCACAAAGCAAAAATCAGTATTGGATATAACTAAGTTGGATTACGTCGACCTCTTTTAACGTCAAAAGTCTATCATCAAACGTTGTACACGTAGTTTCCGGACACCCTGTTTTATCATAACTTGAACTTCTTTAAGTTTTTTACTAATATTTATTAGTTCACTGATAGTTATTGGAGTTAGGATGAATTATTTATTATTAATTACAGGTCTGTTTTCAGAAACAGTTGATGAATCAGCGGAAATCAACAATCCGCCACATGCATTTGTACTTGCTGTTATTGTTTGCAATAAGATTTCCATGCTACTTTTTCTCTTCGGTAAGGTATTAATTATTATTAAAATGTAGCGTGAGCAGGAAAAATTTTGTTAGGATTTCGTCTATGGAGAGTAGAGTAAATGAAGTTGATGATTGATGTACAAGTATAATTTTAGCTGACTGTATGTTAAAATAAAATCTGCTTTATTAAAAGTGTATTTAAACGAGTAGTATTTGTTTTTGCTTCTTAATTAAAATATGTATTCATAAATATTGATGTATTCATTAACTGTAATGAATATTTTATAAAAATTAAACCAAAATGATAAGTAAATAAATATGAGCTCGGTTGCTTTAATAGCGACACTTAAATCTACGCTTCATTTATTAAGAAAAATTAATAAATACTTCCCCTAACTTCTATATTAAATGTTTTTATATTAAAATTACTTTAAAGATGAAGAATAATAAAGACCCAAACTGGGTTATTCTTAATTGACCGATCTTAAAGTTTACTTAAGATCATATTTCTATAGCCGTTATAAATCTTCTTGACAGCTGTCGCATAGTGTCAGTAAATAAAGTTGTGATATACCCGTGTTAGATTTTTTGCCATATTGTTTACAGGTTTTTGACTTTAAAGAGGAAAGAAACGTTGCGCAAAAATGCGGTATATTCTATATTATTTTAATATATTTATGGTCTAGTAAGATTACCAATATATTCGTAATAGAATAAAATGTTTCGATTAATAATGTCTATTTTACTAAGAGATGGAGTTACTACTATATTTGTTTGTAAAGGGTGTTTTTTATAGAGGTATAGAACTTTAAGTTGGCAACACTTTTTTAACTGGCGGTCATTTTGTCAGCTGTCAAGTGATTTATGTTTAGTTTGGTTTGACATTTCAACATGAATAGACTGACGCCTGAACAACGCTTCCAAATTGTGCAAATTTATTTTGAAAATCATGGTTCTGTTCGAAATACGTATCGCGCACTACGTCCATTTTACGGTCAACATAATCGTCCATCAGATAAATTAATTCGATTAACCATGGAACGTTTTCGCACCACGTTTACTCTAAATGATAATACGCATCCACAGAGACGTCGTACAGTGCGTACAGAAGAAGTCATTGCTGCTGTAGAGCGTAGCGTAGAGGAAGACCCGAATCAGTCTATCCGCCATCGTGCACAGGAATTAGATATGTGTCCATTCACTTTATGGAAGATTTTGCGGAAAGATCTTGGTTTGCGTGCTTACAAAATCCAACTCGTGCAAGAATTGAAGCCACACGATCACCTAGCAAGGCGCAGATTCGGTGAATGGGCCAAAACAAGATTGCCGTTGATCCCGATTTTCATAAGCGAATTTTGTTTAGCGATGAAGCTCACTTTTGTTTGAATGGATACGTCAATAAACAAAACTGCCGTATTTGGATTGATGATAATCCTCAAGTGTATGTTGAGACACCGTTACATCCAGAAAAACTGACTGTTTGGTGTGCTTTATGGGCTGGTGGAATCATTGGTCCGTACTTCTCTAATAACGATGCTGGTCAGAACGTTACAGTCAATGGTGACCGCTATAGAGCCATGATTACTGACTCTTTCGTTCATCAATTGAACAACAATGATGTGCAGGAGCTATGGTTTCCACAAGACGGCGCAACATGTCACACAGCTCGTGCCACAATTGATTTATTGAAGGAAACGTTTGGTAACCGCATAGTTTCACGTTTCGGACCCGTGAATTGGCCTCCAAGATCGTGCGATTTAACGCCGCTAGACTATTTTCTGTGGGGATATGTGAAGTCGCTAGTCTACGCCGATAAGCCCGAAACGATTGATGGAGGACAACATTCGCCGCGTTATTGCCGATATACGGCCACAAATGTTGGAAAAAGTCATCGAAAATTGGACCTCCAGATTAGACTACGTCCGAGCCAGCCGTGGCGGTCAGATGCCAGAAGTCATATTTAAATTATAATGCCAGAAGGTTATCTTTCGAATAAAGTAAATGTCATGTTAATTTAAAAAATTCATCTTTGTTTTTTTCCATTTAAAAGTTCTATACCTCTATAAAAAACACCCTTTATATACTATGGTGTTTTGAAAGATAGACATATGTCATTAAAAGCCAGTTTGTTATCAATAATATTCGTGTAAAAACATAGTTCTTTCGGTTCAAAAATATCGAACCTTGTACCAGGAAAAGACGTTTTGCGGGGAGTTTAATAACCTTTTTTTATTTAAAGAAAACATCTGCTACAAGTTATCGGTTGTTGGTTGAAGCGTATGAGTATAATTAAACTTAAAAACTTGTGAGCAATTGTTTAAATGCCTCAAAAAAGGTTGCTGATGTAAAAGACAAGGAGGGTTCAAATCAGCCAAAAAAGTTGCAGATTTGCAAGGATTATTGGATGAAGACTCAAACTTTAAAACAATAGGCAGCAGCATTGACTATTTCCCAATCTTCTATTTCCGAATCTTTACACGCATTGAGTAAGATCCAGAAAGGCGGAAATGAATTATATATGAATTAAAAGAAAGAAATATTGAAGTGCGGAAAACCACTTGTGAAATTTTGCTTGCCAGACACAAAAGAAAAGGGTTTTTGCATCCAGTTGTAACAGGTGATGGAAAGTGGATGTATTATGACTACACTAAGCACAAAAAATCATGGGTAGATCCAAGCCAGCCTTCAACATTTTTATGAAATAGAAAAAATATCAAGAGAGAAAAGAAAACAGAGGTTGATAGTTATTTTTCTTTTGTCTAGGTGACTCTTTTTTTATAGGATTTTTATCTTTTAGGGCGCTTGTCCAGTTAGCTCAAAAAAAGAGTCGGAGAATGGTAAAAACCCCACTTGTTTTCATCCCTAATAGTTTGGATAGAGTCCATTATTCTTAGAGTATTATCTTATTATAGACTTTCAATTAGCACATATTTTGTTTTCAAATTCGAGATCCACAATCTAGGGTAATTTTCACTAATTTTCGCGGTCATTCCTTAACTTTTCCGACTTAATTTTAGAGTGATTCGAGACCGCTAGGATTGTTTCTGTCTTTACAAGCAAGTACCTATCAACTAGCTAATTCATGATATTTTTAAACTATGGTCGACAAATTCTTCTTTAGTTTCTAGCATAATGGTAAATAAACAATTAGAAATTTTCTTAAAATAATGTGTTTAAAAAGTAACAGATGATACTACCTGTGAAGCCAAAGAACATTTTGCGGCTATTTATACAAATATGTGCTAATTTTACCAGCGCAAACAGATCTATTCACTGAGGTTTACAAGAGTCGTTATTATTCAGCAAAGTAATCACTAAATGGGGCTTGCGTGATATAGTAATAGTACCATCTAAGGAAAAGATTAAAAAAGTTCTTAGAATGTGAGTCCAGCAAGGTTCATTTTCTCTCTAAAATGAGGTTTGTCTGTTTTACTCTAGGGGAAAAAATATGAATAATTCTAGCTCTTACTTTTTTACTATATTACATATCCTTTTATTTTGGAATGTTACGAATAATAATTGGTTTATTTTAATGTTTTAGAAGGTGTTCAACCTTTTTTTTTGTCTTCATTATACCTACCCTCCTTTAGCAAATTATATAAAAATTTTAAATTGCATTTGAAATATTAATTAAAATAAAATAAAGTTTGTTTATTATCTATAAAGTATTTAGAAACTGCAAATAAGATGATTAAGTAAAATGCCGCTTAAGCAGTTTTAAAAGGTTTGGGTATTGGAGCAAAATTTTGTTTAACTTCATTCAAAAGCCCATTTAGCTGCCAAAACGAAGGCAATAAAATTATTAATTAGAATATTTTACGGTGGAAAAGTTAGCAATACGTAGCCTAAATTAGGGTGGCTGTTTTGTCGGATCCTTCTTAAATTTTAATCGGATGTAGAGCTTCATTTATTTTTCTCTTGATTGCAGAAGACCCACAGATCGGTTTGAAACCAGCTGGAATATTATTTAAACTTCGAAAATTTTATAATAAAAAATGATTTTATTTAAATTAATGACTTTTTGTAAATTTGAAAGTAGGCAATAAATAAGACAGTGGGATTTACAATTTTCATGGCACCAGTTTGTATGTTACAATTTGAGTTAAATTTTAATGCGAGAGTTGAAAATCGTTTTATTCTTTTTTAAAATATGAAGTAACTAATTACATAGGTCTGCGAGGTTTTGTTGTTGGGTAGCTGGGGTTCATTTCCGAAGTAATTTGCTGCGTAGAATCCAAATCTGAGGTCACAATTTGCCCCTGATGTCAAGATTTTGAGATATTTGAAGTTATGTACTCAAAAAAAGGTCTTTTGGCTACTTTATGTACAGGATGCACAAAATTTTTTGAGTCTTTTTTTCTAGTTGCATCATTTAGTATTACTCTTACCTTTCAAAGTAAGCTATTGAATACATAACCTCAAATATCTGAAAATCCTGACATGATGGGCCAGTTCTAACGTCGGATTCGGATTATACAAAGTAAGTTACTTCAGAAATGACTTCCAGCTGCCAATCAACAATTATGACCCCATTTTTTATAGACCTGTGCTATTAACCGATATCTCGACAAAGCTGCCCAGGAAAAACTTGAAAAAATTGTCACTACAGCATTATTTCATACGCTGGTCTCTTCTGTAATACAGATCTTACTTCATTTTCAAGCTTTTTAGCGTCCTTATGGAATGCTGTTCTATACGTGGATATCATTTTTTTCGACTCTTACAATGCCTTTGACCGGGTTAACCATCAGTGACTATTGAAATGTTAAGGTGAACGTACATCCCCCACTACTTACGTAGTTTGAGAGTTATCTTAGTGATCAAAGGCAGGTTGTCAGAGGCAACGGAGTTACCTATCTTGAGATCCATGTACATTCTGGAGTGCCCCAAAGTTCCCACTTGGGACCTATTTTATTTCTATTATTTATCAATGATCTAAATCATTTGTTCCAGCCTTGTCGCTTGCTTTTTTTTGCTGACGACCTAAAAGTATGTCGCGTAGTTAACAGCTATGTCGCTGGTTGTCTTTTACAGTCTGATATTACTCGCTTGAATGGATGGTGCCAGGCAAAATATAAGGATTTGAACATTTTAAAATGTATGGTCACCTCTTTACTAGAAGTAGGCTGCTAGTACTACACAACTTTCATATTGGAGAGTCAGAGATTGTCCGTGTGACAACAGTAAATCATCTCGGCGTGCTATTTGACAGTGAATTAAGATTTGTCTCCCACATTGACTGGATCGTTTCTAAGGCTGTTAGAATGTTGAAGTTTCTAATGAGAATATGTTCTGAGTTTAGAGATATTGTTGTACTTGAAAAATTATACTTTTCTCTCGTCAGGGGTCACCTCGAATATTGCTGTACCGTTTGGACTTCTATCTATAGAAAACATGTAAATAATTGCAAATAAAACATGCCAACTCCCAGATTCCGAGTGACTAAATCTTTTGAGTTTGGATTCTCCTTGCTTTGGTTATAAAATACTTAGTAATAGAATTGACTGTCTAGAGTTGCTGAGTATGAGTAACTCTAGAGTTGCTTTTCGAATTACAAAACTCGACAAGAGATTTACACACGACGGGCAGATTTAGGATGAAATGATACAATGAACATCACATATTTTTTCATGACAAACTTATTCCTAAAAATTAAGATTTCTGTAAGAAATAAATAAATCTATTTTTCTGCTGTGTTTAAATAGTTGCTGATATATATATATATATATATATATATATATATATATATATATATATATATATATATATATATATATATATATATTCCCTCCCTTTCAGGCAGAAAAAGGAAAGAATATGTACTCAAACAGTTTATTTTCTGTAAATACAACTCTGGTTCTTTCTATATACTAGTTTCGACTACCTTATGGTCTCGTCAGTGGAGCTGTATCGAACCGAGAGCAACATTCACAGGAAACACTTGTCTATATATATAAATTTGTGGACATATCGGTAGGATATTAAAACCTGCCGATTTTTCGATGTCAGACTGAAAAATATCGCCAGTCGTGAATGTATAGATGTAGTAGAATTGCCTGAAATATAAACGGCTACAGTTGTACCAATGGAAGTTAGACTTTTGTTCGTAAATTATTTGAAAACAAACGTAATATTAACGCTAATAATATTTGTTTGTATCTTTCGTATTATCAATCAAAAGTTTGCACAAAAAAATGTTTATTTAATAAAAATTTAAATTTAAGTTTTCAAACTAACTTGCAATAATGTCAGATTAGTTTAGGGTTTAGTTGAAGAGTGCACATGTATGCTTAAACTACAATCTAAATGATGTTTCACGCAAATTTGACGTGATTTTAATCAAAACTGCCTGGTTTCCTTGTTAATCTTGCTAATCGTTTTACGGTGAATTACTTTCAAATAAAGGCCCAGTTGTTTGATTTGGGGAAAATTGTATCCTAGTGGGGACAAAAGGATCGCTAGCACACCGGTCAGTTAATCGAATAATTTTAACGTGAACGCTGTTTGATATAAATATAAAATAAATGTACCTTTTTTTTTGGTTACAGTATTGATACAGATTTAAAAATCGTTGAAATGTTATCCTTTCTTGAGGGTAGAAAGTAAAAAAATTAAAAATTATCTTGACTGCTTAGGAAAAAGGCATAATTTGAAATGAGAGCATGTTTTCATTTACTACTTTAATCATACTAATGATATATACGAGTATATATATATATATATATATATATATATATATATATATATATAGGTAATTAAATAATAAATTTGATACATTCAAAATGATTAAGATACCCTGTTTTTGACTACAAACTAAATTTTGTGGTAAATTAAATATATCAGTCAAAGAGATTTTTTTGTGACAAAAATAAAGGGTGTTTTTTATAGAGGTATAGAACTTTAAATGGAATAAAACAAAGATGAATTTTTTAAATTGACATGAAATTTACTTTATTCGAAAGATAACCTTCTGGCATTATAATTTAAATATGACTTCTGGCATCTGACCGCCACGGCTGGCTCGGACGTAGTCTAATCTGGAGGTCCAATTTTCGATGACTTTTTCCAACATTTGTGGCCGTATAATCGGCAATAACGCGGCGAATGTTGTCCTCCAAGTGATCAATCGTTTCGGGCTTATCGGCGTAGACAAGCGACTTCACATATCCCCACAGAAAATAGTCTAGCGGCGTTAAGTCGCACGATCTTGGAGGCCAATTCACGGGTCCGAAACGTGAAACTATGCGGTTACCAAACGTTTCCTTCAATAAATCAATTGTCGCACGAGCTGTGTGACATGTTGCGCCGTCTTGTTGAAATCACAGCTCCTGCACATCATGGTTGTTCAATTGATGAACGAAAAAGTCAGTAATCATGGCTCTATAGCGGTCACCATTGACTGTAACGTTCTGACCAGCATCGTTTTTAAAGAAGTACGGACCAATGATTCCACCAGCCCATAAAGCACACCAAACAGTCAGTTTTTCTGGATGTAACGGTGTCTCAACATACACTTGAGGATTATCATCACTCCAAATACGGCAGTTTAGTTTATTGACGTATCCATTCAAACAAAAGTGAGCTTCATCGCTAAACAAAATTTGCTTATGAAAATCAGGATCAACGGCAATCTTGTTTTGGGCCAATTCACCGAATCTACGCCTTGCTAGGTAATCGTGTGGCTTCAATTCTTGCACGAGTTGGATTTTGTAAGCACGCAAACCAAGATCTTTCCACAAAATCTTCCATAAAGTGAATGGACACATATCCAATTCCTGTGTATGATGGCGGATAGACTGATTCGGGTCTTCCTCTACGCTATGCTCTACAGCAGCAATGACTTCTTCTGTACGCACTGTACGACGTTTCTGTGGATGCGTATTATCATTTAGAGTAAACGTGGTGCGAAAACGTTTCATAGTTAATCGAATTAATTGCTCTAATGGACGATTATGTTGACCGTAAAATGGACGTAGTGCGCAATACGTAGTGCTATTTTGTTATGTTTTCCAATCTTTACTATCAATGGATATAGAACCATACAGAAGCACCGTTCATTGCGATTATTTGAGTCCCGAGTGGCACTTACTGCTTTGATACTATCTCTTTCGTACGCTGCCCCCACCACAAGTATCTCTCTTCCACGGTTTCACTCAAACACAAGTTCCTTTTCTACATGATGAAGTGAAAGAAATGTTACTATCCTATTTCAATGTATATTCGTGGTCGGTTGCTTTAGCAAATATTTTGCCGTTGAATAGGGCATAGATTCGAATCCCATTTGTATTTTGTTTACATAGGAAATATTGGTTGCATATATACAACAAATATATTTTACTTGATCCTATTTTCGTATTAGCTAATGAAATTAATATTGATTTTTCTGACTGGTTTATTTCCTACTAAATATAAAAATTCTTAAGGTTACAGCAACATTTATACAGATAAAATATTTCAAAAATTTTAATTTAAATAGTTTTTTGAACAGTTTGTGTTTGGTTGACTGGCATACCCTTTATTATAAGCCTAATATTGATAATAAAATAGGGTTTTTAGTTACCGCAATTAAAACGGATTCTGACCTGTAGGTCTTGATCCGTACAATCAGAATCACTAAATTAAGATTGGATGACAGATGTTGTTAAATTAATGATTAAAAAAAAATACAGAGCATTTTCTAAGTTTTGTTAAACCAAATTATAAGATCATTGAAAACGTTAGAAAGAATACAGAAATTTAGCTTTTATTCGAAGGAAAAGAGTTTTTATGTGTACAACCTTTGGAGAAGGCAATCAAAAAAGAACGTGGCAGGTTTTGCATAATATAGCAGTAAAATTTAATAGAATGATTGATATTCCCCCTGACTTAGGTAATCCAAATCATATATTTTTTCAAGTTTTTATCTTAAAATTGCAGGAAATTGTGATAACAAAATTTTATTCCAATGCTCGATTTTCTTTAAAAGTTAGTACTCTTGTGGAAGTTGTCAGCGTTATAAACTATATCAAATCTAAAGCAATCTATATAACAGATCTTTGTTTGGAACGAAGTTATTTTCCACCATGTTGGAAGGAAGCTCTAGGTCAACCAGTGCTAAAAGTAAACAAATCACATGATAGATGCCATTGGTTATATAACTAGAAAAGTCGATGAAGGCGAAATTACTACTTTAGTACTTTGGACCTTTTCTAAAAATTTTGACACACTAGTTCACAAAGTATTCAATTTTTAAACATATTGTTTTTTTCTTAAGATTTATTTACATAGTGGTAGTCAGAGAGCTATCGTTAATAAAAAAATTTTAGACAATATTTGAACTTCTTCAGGGTTCTATGCTGGAGCCCTTATTACTCCAAATATATACATTTGATCTATACTTAAAACTTATTACCTATAATATATATATATATATATATATATATATATATATATATATATATATATATATATATATGTAATCGAGGGTGTTCGGGCATCCTGTTTTTGTGCTGAGTCCCTCTCAGAACTGTAAGGCAGCTGACGTTCACCTTTCAAATTCACCATGGAGACAGAACAGGAAAGAAAACTACCGTTTCTAGATATCCTACTGAAAAGAAAAGAGGATGGCTTGCTTTCGCACACTGTCTACAGAAAGCCCACTCACACCAACAGATACATCACCACCCCGCCCAATTATTTACAGGAGTGAAATCACTTGCGTTTCGATCGCAGTCCCTTACAGATCAAGAAAATTACCACAAAGAGATGAACATATTGCAACACGCCCCAACAAAAACAGGTTATGAAAAAGAACATATAGATAAGGCTCTAAAAAATAAACACTTGGCCCCAAAAAAATCGCGGCATTCAAAGGGTCGAGAATAATTGATGCAGAGCTGCAGAAAGTTTGACAGGGTAAGTGAACAGCTTAAGAGTTTAAACTGGTTGCCAATGAGTGAAATTTGGTATATTTACTGGCATTTGTACACCGATTGTGTCTACCTCCTTATCTTCGTGTAAAGGTGGATTTTAGGTCCAGTCTTAATAATGTCCTGATTAGTTTGGCTTTACGAAATATACCGACACATAAAAGTTCATTTTTTAGAAGATTATTTTCGTGTAATGTCGTTCAACTTTATAATAATATCGATTCTGGATATAAAATCGATTAAAACTTAAAAAAAAACTCTAAAATGAATTCATTTATTTAATTTCCAAGTTATTTCATAAAAATATTCCATTCTTTTTCTTTTCTTCTTTTTCTCTCTTTTCCGGATGTTGATGATTTTGTAAAGGTGTTAGAATATAACTCATTTTTGAAGGATTGTCAATTATTTAAATAAGTTTTATATATTAATTCATATCTAAAATTATTATGTAAGTTCAGGATATAATTAGAGTTAGTTGTAAGAATAGCAATGTGGCTAAATTTTCGCCTTATTGTATTTCGATTTTTTTATTGAAATATAAGTCTTTATTTACTTATAATTAATATTTTTCGTTTGTCAGTTCTTTTTCATGCAGTCGTGTAATAACAGGTGGTTCTGTGTCAGTTTAGTGGCGAAAGGAAGGATTTTTTTTTCATCTCAGGAATAACACTATTAAAATTCCTAAACGAATATCATAGAAAATATTTAAAAATATGTTAAACTCGATAAAACATTTTGAAGAAAATATGTAGGTATGAAAATAAGAAGCAGATTTAAGTGAAGCCACCAAATACACCGTAGAATCGTAAAAGTGTTTGCTAGTATAGCCTATAAAATCCGCGATTTTTACGGGTTTTCTTGTTTTTATTTGCAAAAAATATAATATCGACGTAACAAAACGAGTAAGAATAAAAATTATTAGTCGTTTAAAGGTGTGATCCTTAAATAAGTTTACTTTTATATCTGGCTATTGGGTTTTACATTGCATTGTTCAATTTAGACTTTAAATCGCTTTTCTTTCGAAAACCTTTTAAAATATCATGTTACTAATACACGGGTCTTTAAAGTTGTATAGAAGTTTCTAAGTATGTCATTGGAATTCGAATTTTTCTCTTACAAGTAATAGTTATAAGATCTTTCTTTTATTTGAGTAAAGACTTTTAGCTCTGAAGGATAATATGTATGAAAGAACATTAAACCTATAAATTTTTAAGGATAATGACTCAAAACTTTGGGAATAATGTTTAAAAATTAATTTTGTCATTAGTGGTGTTTTGTTATATATTTAATTTATTAAAATATGATTAAATATTTTTATTTATTATTTAAACTTCAAAGTTATGGGATATATTGGCGAAATCAATGAGTGACTTAATAAACAAGTACGATTGAAATTTTTTGCTGTTATATAAATAAATCAAAGGATTTATGTTTTTTAAATTTATGGACCCTTCAAGTTCATTTATAAGATTCAATAAATTATTAAATAAAAATATAGTTAATCGAGTATTTTAAGCAAAAAATGATTCACAAGGAAGGTACTATTGTATATATTTATTCTCATTTACCATAAAATTTTAATAAATCAAATTATTTAATTTTCAATAAGGTTACTACGTCATAATTGTCACACCTTCTGTCGGTTACACCAAAAACTATTATTTTAAAGTATACTTTTCCTGAAACTCATGCCTGTCCACAGGCGGATCTGTTATGTGACCACCAAGATTTTCTGATCTAAATCCCTTGGGTTACTTTTTTTGGGGGAATTTTAAGAAATTTTTTATTCAACGCCAGTAAACACTGTGGAAGAGTTGCCTGAAATCCATTACTGGATCATATTCTAAATGGTTTCGGAATAATATCTCCAGTACAGCGAGAAAAAATCCGCAGGATAAAAAGTACAATATGCCCATTTTAAACCACTGCTTAATTGAACACAGAAAAGATGTATCTAATATATTAAACCATTTTTAGTGATTTCTGAGATTTTATCAAAAATAAACTTTCAAGTTTTTGTTTCGCTTCATCTCTTTTTGTTTCCTTTAAGTTTACGATCAATTCTTTCTATACTCTTCGATCAGGTAAATTTCGATTTGAACATTTCTGAATATAAATTCTTCTTGCTTGCAGATAATCGCATTATGCTTGTCCATTAATGAATTATATATTACATACAATTATTACTCTAAATTGGACCTAATTAAGTAATAGTGTAGTGGTAGATTATTATTAGCTTTTAGTTAATTATATTGATATTGTAATTAATTAATTTCATATAATGTATAATTACGATTCGTTTTGATCCTTGCTGTATACTGCCGAGAGCTTGATATCGATGGAGGGTGGTTGCGAAGAAGATCTCAATAAAATTATTTGCGAAGAAAAATATTCTTTCATGAAAAATGCGTGGAAGAAAATGAATCACCGATAAGTGTGGTGAAGAGAATCCCTTCGTTAAAATTGTGGCGAAAAAATCCCTTCTTCGCAGAACTGTATACATAATCACACAAGAGTAAGAGCATCGTAAAAAATATCTCTCAAATTGCCCGAAAAATCTATAGGCTTAGGGAAATCCCCACCATACTCCAGGTGGGAATTTTTCCATTGCATTATATACTATAACTCCATTAAGTCTGCAAATTATAATCTATATATGTACGTGCAAAAATACTGTTTTTTTAGTTAAACTATTCACCTTTATGGATTATACTATAGTACATACAGATTTATAAGCCAAATGGCTCCGCATTCCCTCCAGGGAATTGTCTCATACTACGTATACCAAAATACCAAAAGTATTGGGCTCTGTGAGGTCCTAGGTGATGTGGTCTGCTGTATTTCCTACAGACTTTCGGATGGTTCGCTGCTTTTTGAAAAGATTTATACAAATGCTCACTAGGGCCCAGTTCCTTGATGCTCTGCAGGAGGGTCCTTGGTATCACTCCAGTTGTTGCCAAAATTATGTGAATCATTGGAACCCTGGTTATTGCCCATTGTCTGCGAATTTGTAGCTCTAGGTTTCTGTATTTGGCGTTCTTCTCATTGTATTTTCGCCTTAGGTTGTTGTTGTTTGGTATTGCAATGTCAATTAGTGTGGTTCGCCTAGAAATTTTATCTATTAATATAATGTCTGGTCCATTATGAGCAACTCTCTGATCTGTAAGAACCATTTGGTCCCAATATAGTTTGAGCCCGTTGTTCTCAAGAATAGGCTCCGGATTGTATTTGTAGTAAGGCACTTTTCCTACATGCGATGGATTTCACTTACACATTATACATTATTAAGTAAGAAGCCTAATCGGACTCTATAAAGATAAGTGAAAAGAATTTACATGAAAAGGATATTTATATCTCTTGTCTTTGTATTTATATTTAAGGAAGCTCTGTTGTAACGGGCCGTAGCTAGGCGGTATATTGAAAACAAGTTTGTGCTATTTTTAAAATTTTTGTGTTGGTGTTGTGTTGTTACTTCACTTTGAACTGACAGGTCAGTTACTATTTATTTATGAATATTCGCGTATAAAAAAGTATTTTCAACAATCCGTATTTTAATTGGAGTGGCTATACGGCATTTGCAATAAATAAAATAATTATTATAAAAAACTTCTTGATTAAAAATTATCCTAGCATTTAGCATCATATTAGTTTCAAAATAGTATATTAGAATGCAAGCTATTTCATTCCACATAAATTGCTTAGTTTCAAATCCAAATCTTTCATTTTTAGAATTATTTTTCATGTATTTTGTGTTTTATTTAATTTTGAAATAAATATTTTCATTAATTATCTTCCAATTTCCTAAAAATAAAAACACATTTTTTTTCAAATAAAACTACAAATTATGTATGTATATAATAATTTACTTCATTTAATAATTTATTGATATTCATAATTTGATAAAATATTAATTTTTGGCCTAATAAATCCTACAACCAATTTATTTAATTATAAAAATAATGGCTAATTAATTTAAATTTCAACACCCAAATAGATAATTTTGAACGCAAAAATAATAATTGTACATTAATCGGTAATTAGGTTTAAATCATGCAACCCATAATAACACCAATACTCTCATGCTGTCATAATCGAATAAAAATAGCTTTCAGTTCATCAATTTTAACAAAACTTTTAATCATTTTCATAAATTTTACATCTAAAGTTTAGAATGAGATTTTAGCTAGGCACTAATTATAATGTAACCTGTCATTTTTGTGTGTGTCGACAGACAAGTAAGTTCGGTTTTGTAGTGTGAAACCAAACAAATTTTTTATAACAAAAAATTAACTTTAATTAATTATATATTTTCAAACGTATTTAATGACTTGTGTCATCTTTTTCGCAGCTTCATAACTCCGTGCTCATAGAAATTTTGGTCCTTATTAGCAAAAAGCTGAACAATTGGATTTAAAATTGATTCATTTTCTTGCGTTTATTATAAAATAGAGGTTCGGGATAAAACGTCACATTTTGCATAATAACTTTTAACCCCAATTCACTAACATGATTTAACATTTGAAATAGTCTAAGCTGATAATAAAGGATTTTAATTGACAAGTATAACAACAAGCCAAGCAGGTTTTATGGCTTCAAAATATAATTAACTAGCGACCCGCCCCGGCTTCGCACGGGTGCAATGCTGATACTAAATACACTACAGAAAAACTGTGACTATTTATTTTATTTTTACAACAATTATTACATCGGCCTCCGACGCGCTATTTATAGGCACGCTGCCGCCGCCCCGGTCGGCCAGTACCGCCGCAAGCGCTACTTCCCGCAATTTTACATCTGTAATATCTTCGAAAATATTCATTTAAATCTTGTGCTGTAAAGGACCATATAGATCTATATTAAATCAACAATGTATTTAAGCTATTTAATTGGATAAGGATTAATGCTGTATTGGTTAAAATCGCTTCAAAATTTGCCATTATTTGTCGTAAAAAGTAAATGACAAAAAAATGTTATTGTGGGATATCCATGAGAGATAGACATATACCATCGCGGAGTTTTCTGTAGACCTTTTCAATGTGTACAAATAATTAGTACATTATTTTGATAAATCTCGTAGGGTTCAGCCTGCGTTTGCAATGTAAGCGGAAAAAAATATGATAATTAACGACATCTCATTAGAAACCTCAAAAATAACAGTATTTCTCCACTATTTAATGGATGTTATTATACATATAAACCTTCCTCTTGAATCACTCTATCTATTGAAAAAAACCGCATCAAAATCCGGTGCGTAGTTTTAAAGATTTAAGCATACAAAGGGACATAGGGACAGAGAAAGCGACTTTGTTTTATACTATGTAGTGATTTGATGTCAAATAGAGCCATTTACAAAAAAAATTGTTAAAAATTTCAGACAGAACGTGTCAAATTGACAGGTAAAATCTAGACTAAAATTCCTAAAAATAGTAACATACGTAGATAATGAAAACCACAGGGGGTGAACTTCTTTTTCTTGTAACAAAACGATCGAAAAATTATGTTTTGAATCGCGTGCTCCTGATTCGGGAGATCAAAAGCGCTCTCAGAGTTCAGTTGGCAACAGCTGTAAACACCGTAGTGTGTTTTGTCGGTTTAACCAACTGGTAATTTATTAAGAAATTTATATTTGGTGGTTTAATGTAAACGATGATCTTGTAATACTGAGAATAATATGACATTTTATCAAAGCCTGGCGAAGAACATTACGAACAATTTAATATTTAAGATTAGTTAAAAAAGTGAGATTTCTCGAATAGTATGTATAGCAGGCAGAACATAGTTTTGTCAATAAATGTAGTATCTAAAAATATATTCACTTTTTCAGCTAAACACATTAATAAATTACCACCAATTAAAAGTAACTTATCAATGCGGACATATTCGGGGGCATCGGGGTAATCTATAAACTAATATTCCTGCATGAGCTGAAAGGAGATGGTATAGAAAAGAAGCGTTTTGGGTTCCAAAATGGTCTAATGAGCTAAATATATGGAAAGATTATCGGAAACCATAATATGGGTCTCCGAGTAAATGAAGAAAAAACTAAGTACATGGTAGTAACCAAGAATCCAAAACCTCGAATCGGGCAGAATATGTCACTGAATGAACACAACTTCAAAGTGATTAAGGAATTCAAGTATCTAGGAGCGGTAATCACAGACGACAATCGAGTTGAAAAATACGTCTCAGTGAGAATAGCGGCAGCAAATAGGGCGTTATACTCCCTCACAACATTATTGAGATCTAACCTGTTGAAAAGACAATCAAAACTAACTCTGTACAGGTCAATTATTCGCCCGGTAGTTACTTATGGCAGTGAAACTTGGACCCTCAATCAACGGGAAATAAATAGATTACTCATATTTGAACGAAAGGTTCTTAGAATGATATTTGGTCCCCAAAGAGATGAAACAACAAGAAATTGGAGAAGACGCCACAATGCTGAATTGGCGACACTGTATGGCAGTGAAAACATAGTCCGTTGTATAAAAGCCGATAGAATAAGATGGGCAGACCCTGTGGTAAGATCAGGGGACCACAGAATATTGAAAACAGTATTCTTTGAGAGACCAGATGGTAGAAGATCAATAGGCCGTCCCAGGAAAAGATGGAAGGATGCTGTCGAAGCTGATTTGTATAGGATTCGAGTCCAGCAGTGGGAAATGGAAGCACAAGACCGTAGGAGATGGAGGGCGATAGTGGATGCAGCTAAGACTCACCCAGAGTTGTAAGACCAGAAAAAGAAGAAAGAAAAGAAAAGAATAAAGTGTATTTGTCAATTTGGCTGTATATCACAATGTTTATGGTAAAACGCTAACCATTTATGTGTGCCTCTTTTGTCAGATTGTGCAGAAATATGTAAAAGTATCAAAAATCCGTAAATATACTTGTTTAAAAGTAAGTTGGAAAAAGAGAAAAAAATAAAATTCTATATTATTAAAAAAATATATAAATCCTGAAAAATATTAAAATTTAGAATCAAAAACAGAAAAAAAATAGAAAGAAGTGTAAATTGCCTCCAAGTGGTACACTTTGATACGTTGTAAACAACTGATCAATAATTAAAAATTCTATCTCTTTCTTTCAATTAGTAACATCTAGAACATTCTAGATTTTCTTTTTTAATTTCTAAGCTAAATTAGTTCAAATTCTGGATATTTACTATTTTCGAAAATTGACTACTATTAGGACAAATAATTCGTTTTTCAGAAAAATGTCCGCAATTTAGCTTTAGTTTTATTTACTTGTACATAAAATTTTACACTTGCTAAAAAAATTCACTGTGGTTGCTATATCAGGTTCTATTATTATTTAGGGAAGAAATAAGGTTGCAATATCCACATTTAACTGGACAATAAACTAGTAGAAAAAATTTCGATTTAGCAATAAAATAATAATTAGCATCAGAAGATTTTTGACTCTGATGAGATATAATGTATATGGCGACCAGTCAATACCTCGTTGAACCAAATATCTTACACCCACAGTTAAACAGGCAAAGGCAGCGTTTTTCTCTGTAATAGTTTCTCTGGTATGTGGTTGGCCTCTTAAATTTTACTAACGACACCATGGATCGATTTCTTTATAATAAACATCTAAAGCTACCTGTTCATTTAACTTAAAAGAAAACTTATGGAGGACCAAACAATTTCTTCTCGGTTGTTTTGGACACGATAAAAAGGAAAGAAATTTATATTTAGACATTAATAACTCCATTCTAGAAAATCCCAGATATTTATACAAGCCTAAAAATAAATGAACGATGCTTATTAATTTTATATTACAAATATTTTACTGGTAAATGCTGAAAACCGATATCGACTTGCTAGCTTTGGAGTTTTAATAAAGAAAGTTTTGAAATTCAGATAATAACAGTCGTTTAGAAGAGGCGATTAATCACGTATCAAATTTAATTGACGTGTTTAGTGAACCTTCTCAATGTCTTTTGTTTCTATTCTGTCACATTCAAAGCGTTGATTGACATATTTTAGCAGAAAACTGTTACTTTTTTGATAATTTTTAATTAAAACAGTAGTATTTTGAATGTGTTGATGGTAATTTGACACCGATTAAGGTTGGAACCAGTTCACTTGCTCGCAAATACTCAATGTAAAATTAATCAAGATTTCTCTGCTGTTCGCATTTTACTTTATTTCTATATGGAGCTGCATATAGTTGTACGTTTGCTGAATGTGATTTCAGCACTACAACGGCATAATGTGGATATAACCACTGCTATTGCATCTCACACGGAGGAATCCGTGAAAGCCGCATAAACATATATATTTATATATATATATATATATATATATATATATATATATATATATATATATATATATATATATATATATATTATATATAATTTTGCAAGAAACATCGTTGTTTATGACCTTTAAACACTACTCTAACAAGTCAAATATATAGGATTGTAGTCCAGAACTTATAAAGTTTAATTGTCAGTCTGGGTTTATATCGAAACGACAACGTTTCATGTGTACTTTATTTGTATGGTTGTGCAAAAACACGTAAAAATATTGAAATCAACAAATTTTGCATTAAAATGAAAATAAAATGAAAAAATATTAGAAATTATTAGAAAATGAATCTTTGTGATTTTTAATAGTAAATTGTCTGCCATATTGAAGCCTGAATTATTTATAATTAAAACTATTAAGTTCATTTCAATTAGTAACCTCAAAAACTTTCTGGAGAGATTTTTTAAATTTCTAACATAAGCTGAATGCATTTAAATTTTAAATATTTATAATTTTCGAAAAATGGCCGCAATAATCATTACCAGTGTCCCCTAAAACCTACCAGGTACAGATTTTACTGCGACACTATCGCAAAAGAGCATAAATAATTTAACTATTTTCCCGAAAAATGACCGCCATCTTGTTTTTTGATGTGGCTCCAGTTGGCTCCGCCTCTGATATGACGAGACGCCTTGGAAATTTTGCCAATTTCTATTGTTATCGAGGGCCATCGTCGGCAAATTTGAAAAGAGGTAATAAAAATGAATTTCTTGTAGCGAAAGTGAAAATAAAGGTGATACAGAGGAAATACTTTTAGAGAAAACGGTATTTGTGGCAAATTAGAAAATACCACAGGGAAGGCATCTGAATGTAATCTGTCTCAGTATAGGACACAGTACAAGAGATGTATGAAGATAAGCATATAGCAATTTTTCGTGAAGCATTCTTAGAAGGGTTATCGACAGATTTAAAACCCTTATCCGCTCAGGGCCACAAATTCGTTACAACTCATATTGGAGGAAATTTGTAGGAGCTTTGCAGCAGTTTGTACCGAAATCTACTAAAGATTAACATGAATAATGATATTTTTATCAAATAATACAATTGATTCCGGAGAGATCAGTTGTAGATTTGGATAACGCCAGTTATCATTCTAGACTGGTGGAAAAGTTGCCAATAACATAGTTGAAAAAGTGATATTACAGATTGGTTATCAAAAAAACATATTTCCTTTATGAACGGTTTACTAAAGAAGGAACTTGTGAAAAGTGCGAATGAGAAAGAAAGACAATTTAAGAAACATGTGACAGATGAATGGGCTGAAAAACATGGAAATGTGTTTCGAACACATTAATTAAAATCCATTAAACTTATATGGGCACAACTAATTCGTAACTCGGGATAACCCAAAATGTAAACTATAAGGAATTCGTTAATTTCTTAATACATTAAAAAAAATTATCAGCGAGGACTGGTGAAACGGCATTAACTATGTTTTTAAAAAAACATCGCATCGATACAGCCACACTCGCTGCGATAATCATCTCCAAACAAACTAGTAAACAAACTGGTTAAATTTCGCTTTTTACTTTGAAATATTAATGATAATTAGAAAATAACACTCCTGAAAAAGTAGGTTTTTAGAAACCTGAAAACCGCCATATTGAATCATAAACAGATTACTGACGACCTACATATAAACTAATTTGGAGATTAATTAAGTAATATTTCGAAAATAAGAAAAACTACCTCTTATTTATTTCGGAATATAAAGATATAAGGAAAATATGATCCTAAAAAAATTTCAGCCAGTTTGACAGTATGAGGCATCGTAATATTGGCCAGTGAACGGGAAAACTCGTGTAAAGGCTGATTTCCAAGATTTATCAATAGATCTTGTAAAAGTACAACAAAAAGGTATTTTTTTTATTTATAAATATAGGAGATAATATGTAAATAAAATCACTTAAAAAATTAGATTTATTTTTAATGTCCCGGCACCACAGTTATGTTGAAATAAGAAAAAATTAACTAAATTTCATTTCGGAAAATAAAGAATATAATCAAAACTTTAATATTTTTTTTCTTTACCCTTTATTGGTTTACACCGTCCAGACGCTAGAAATCTCTTTTGGCGCCGGGCGTCGAAGAAGGGTTCGAACCGACAAAGATTAGTTCGTTGCAAGTTCGTCACCCGCTCTACTCACCATATTTATACGCACCTTAATATATGACCATACTATTTTTGGCTATTATAATTTTTAAAAGTCTTTAAGGTCCTTTGACTAATAGTTAAATAAAATATTGTTGAAGTTTTTGTTGCTTGGCTTTTATCGAAATATTACTAAGATTGTGAGCAGATTATTTTATTAAAATTAACCAAGGATCACAAGATTATTTTTTAATTCAAAAGAACAAAAGTATTTTGTTACTCTACTTTTGTCTAATAGTGTATATAATAAACATTGAAACAATATCGTAAGCAAAACAAAACAGGCCTACTAGAAGGTCGTAGCAACTACATCCTGTTTAAAACGTAAATCTTGTTAGTAAATCTGGCCATTATTTTTTTGTAGTAATCGATTATATAATTGAATTTATTACAAGAAAATATTTTAAAATCAAAAATACTTACAGCTAAAAAAAATCTTGTATGTTTTCTGGACTTTATATATATGCAAGCCAATAACAACGAGTTAAAGGAAATTACAGTTTAAACTGTGTTCGAAACTGTTCCAATAAATCCACGCAGCAATAACAATTTTCTAAAATTAATACTCAACTTATATCTGCATTACAATGAGACCCCTAAGCTTACAATTTTAGAAAATTAAAAACTTTTGCTACCTCTCTCTATTACCGCACACAAAGTTTAATATCTTTCGCTATTCAGCTTATTTCTATCGTAACAAAGTTCCATTTTTATGCTAAGAACTTCTTTCTCTTTTAAATTTTTAATACCGCGTAAACCTCCGGAGCTTTTATAAACAATTAAGCCGATTTTAATTAAGGAAAAATCGCTGCACCAATTAACTACTTGCTTTATAATCAACGCTATTAAATTGTTTGCAACATTCAGTTAGTAAATCTTTCATAAATCCCAAGTGCAATTTACTAAATCGGCTAAGCACGAAAGGAATTTGTTCAACACTCCTTTCGGACACCACTCCTGTAAAATATTTTCCGTTACTAATAACTCTTATACCTTAAGCTCAGTGTAGTGGAAAAGCTCGCTTCAAAAAATAAATATTTTGCTTTAAAAAAGTTTAAAAAACAAAAACCCCATTAGGGTGGAAACCAACTAAACAACATTTGCACAGTTGCCTATGTGTTATTCTCCTTTCAGGCAGAGAAAAAGGAAATAATATATAGAAATAGATTATCTCTTGCAAACACTAGTCCTCTTTTCATATGCTTTTCGACCACCTCATTGTTTCGTCAGTGGAGCTGTATTGAACCGAGAGCAACATTCGCAGAAAACAACTGCTATATAAGATATAAATTCCGAGGTATGTCGGTGGGATATTAAAAACCTGGCCACTTCCATGTCAGACAAAAATATCACCAGTCGAAACTATATATATGTCGTGTTTGAATAGTTGCCTATATGTTATTCTTCTTTCAGGCAGGCAATAAAGAAAGAATATATAGAAAGAGTTTATTTTTATTTTTTGTAAACAACATTTGCCTTGGTGTAAATTTCCTTGTCATTTATGAGACATATACATTGAATATAAAAGGACGTGCAAATACTCATGTGTTATAAAGCTTACCCCATTATTACTATTTTTATACAGGACAGCCGTTTATGTTTCGGGAAATGGCAGCACTGGCGCCATACGTACCCAGAACATTTTGACATACGTACGCTAGTTGCGTTGTTCACAGTAACTTCAAAATTACGTCTCGGTTATAAAATGGGATTAACCCGTGAACATTTTCGTGCGATTATTTTTCACAATTATCGACGTGGTTTGCATCGATGAATTTTATTCTTTATGTGTCAACGAAATGCCTACGAAAACCATCATATCACTGGTTTAGTGAAGTCTATCCTAGCCGTCGTTAGCTCACGGACGAGTTGCACAAAGGTCGTCCAAAATCGGTTGTGGTGCAATAAAACATCGATACTGTTCCTGAACTGATAATGCAAGATTGTCATGCGGAATATCTTGAGATGAAGGCATCACTGGACATTGTGCGTTAGGTCTAGTGTAGGAGCTCGAAAGTAAAGAGTAGTCAAGCCTATGGCCAAAACGAGCAGTACATAACTAAAAGTAAATTTAGGATGTTTTTTTGCAACCGCGAAATGTAAGGAAACAAATACAAATGTCAAAATAAGAACCTCATGCCCCTTCTTATCCAGTTACTGGGGTGTGTGTGACATTGGAGATCAGTACACTGCGACCTAATAAATCTTTTGTGTTTTTCTTCTGCTGCCAAGTCTTTACGAACACCTTGCCGGCTAGATCGGGTCTGCCTGTCCTATCTTCACTGATACTGATTCCACAGAAAGGCTCGGACCCCAGGAAAGGTTTTTCAGTCCCTTTTCTCGAGTTTGTCTACTATATGATCCCCCTCCACCCCTGTGTGTCCCGGTAGCTACAGAAGGGTGATCTTATTATTCCCGTTTAATTCATTTAGTTCCTCTAGGCATTCCCAGACCATGTTGTAGCTGATTACTTGAGCACTCAATGTACTGATGGCTGCTTGACTATTCGATATGATAATAATCTCCTGTCCGCGATAGTTTTTGTCTTTGCTGATTTGAATGTATTTCCTGATGGTGTGTATTTCCACCTGGAAGATGCTTGGTGTACAAACTTTCATAGTGTCTGATTCTGGGTCCATATATTCCTATTTCAGTTCTTTCCATTGTTTTGGAGCCATCTGTATACTTCTTCGTCTTCTTCTTCTTCTTATTTCCTGGTCTTACAACTCTGGGTGAGTCTCAGCCGCATCCACTATCGCCCTCCATCACCTACGGTCTTGTGCTTCCATTTTCCACTGCTGGACTCCAATCCTATACGAATCAGCTTTGACGGCATCCTTCTATTTTTTCCTGGGACGGTCTATTGATCTTCTACTATCTAGTCTCTCAAAGAATACTGTTTTCAATAATCTGTGGTCCCCTGATCTTACCACATGGCCTGCCCATCTTATTCTATTGGCTTTTATACAACGGACTATGTTTTCACTGCCATACAGTGTCGCCAATTCAGCATTGTGGAGTCTTCTCCAATTTCCTGTTGTCTCATCTCTTTGGGGACCATATATCATTCTAAGAACCTTTCGTTCAAATATGAGTAATTTATTTATTTCCCGTTGATTGAGGGTCCAAGTTTCGTTGCCATAAGTAACTACCGGGCGAATAATTGACCTATACAGAGTTAGTTTGGATTGTCTGGTTAACAGTTCAGATCTCAATAATGTTGTGAGGGAGTATAACGCCCTATTTGCTGCCGCTATTCTCGCCGAGACGTCTTTTTCAACTCGATTGTCGTCTGTGATTACCGCTCCTAGGTACTTGAATTCCTTAATCACTTCGAAGTTGTGTTCATTCAGTGATATATTCTGCCCGATTCGAGGTCTTGGATTCTTGGTTACTGTCATATATTTAGTTTTGTCTTCATTTACACGGAGACCCATATTACCTGCTTCTTCCTCGAGTTGCGAAAATACCTCTCGTACGTCTCTTGTTGAATGAGCCACTGTATCGATATCATCAGCAAAGGCCAGCACCAGTTTTGAACCTTGGTTCGCAAAACTCTCTGTCAGCCATCTATATACTACTTAATCGAATTCTAGTAAGGTTTCTTTCATGGTGTTTCTGTTTCATCCACTTTTAAGACTCAACTTTGTGTTACAATTTTTCACAAAGCTGAATTTCTTTTTGATTTAATCTTTAGGCATGTCCCAGATTTGTTGATTTCTCGATAAGAAATTGGGTATTCAAATCATTCCATTCCATCTTTCTCGCTAACATATAAGCCATGTTGCCGATTATAAAAAAAAATCCGCGATGTTTTCAGATGTCTAGATTATCAATATGGAGAAGAAAAAATTATTGGAATAAGTTTAGAGTAAAAATAATTTAAAAAAATGTTTTTAGAAATTGTGCCATGGTACTGTGATACTTCGTTATCATTCGCTGCTGGCCCTAAAGGTATCCTGGTGTATTTAGTTTTTTATGGTAGGTCAGAGCGGTGTTTTCCACCCATCAAAATCGCTCCGACAACAGAGCCAGTTAATTCGAGCACTTCCAATTTATCTTTGAATTCATTTAATTGTAATAAAAATGTTTATAATGCACAGAGACAATTAATATAATTTTGTAAATTAGCTGCGTTTATAAATATTTTACAATAAATACCAAATAATCCCTCTTCTTTAAATCTTTGAGTACTTACCGAGTAAATTATTCGAGTGCATTTCTCGTCTTTTCAAGGTAATAAAATTTAATGAACTTTCATGCACTGTATAGAGCCATTTCCTTTTTCAGTGACCTTTAGAACAAGACCAGGTTTTAAAAGACAAGAGATTTCAAATTTAAATTTAAAATAGTAAACCAAGTCCGTCCGCCTGCAAGATTTTCAGGTTTTCTCAGGCTATAAAGCAAATGCTTTACAAGTATAATCGTGTTAGCTCACCCTAACACAGCAACACTTTGGCAACATTCAGCCCTTAGAAGCGTCAGAATGTTTTGCGTATAAATTACAAGTTTATAAAATTTACTTGATTCTGCTTAAATCTTGTTTTTAGTTTTATGAAAACAAGGCAGTAAAAATAAAATGGCAAATTTGTTTTTCTTAAATAAATACCGAACTGATACTGTAAAGTATAATTTAAACAGCGATATTTTAATAAATTCTCATTGTACGCTGAGTTAAATATTAACACAATGCAAGATTAAATACTAATTATAAAATCCGAATAAATTTCGAGTGGCCTGCTTAAGCAGAAATTTTAAATAAACAATAAAGCTGAACTACACTGGAAAAACATTTTTAAGTAAATATTTATATTTCAAAATATTATTGATTTCACTGAACAACAAACGGCTAAAAAATATCGTAAATAAAAACAACCTAGTTTTATAAATTTTGATGAGCTAAATACGATGCTATGGAAGGAACCGTAAAATTGCCTAGATGAAGGATATTTTTGTATTGTATCTCCAGTGGAACGAAAGCGACCTACCTAGAATAAATAAATCAGTAATAAACTACTCCAATACAATAAGATCTGTTCCATATGGTGATGACCTCCCGATTCCAATACCTGTACGTAGGGGTTTTTTAAATGATTTTTGGAAATTTTTTAGTGTAAAATGCTAATATGCTCTATTTCTCACGTTTTCAATATATTCAAGCTCAATTATATCCAAAACTGACCTTTTGGTAGCGAATGACTTTTGTCATCAAAAAAATGTTCGGTACACTTTGATGGTTCAAGAACTGGGAGTAGTTTCAGAAAAAGTTCGGTTAACTATGAACCTAACAAAAATTAAAGGCCTGACTCAAGATGAAACACCAATTTACGTTGGAAACAATAGAATTGAAGGTAGTAGAATATGTTTAACTCGGTTATGAAATAAAACTGAGTAACGAGAACCAAGAAACCGAATTGAGTAGGAGAATAAGCATGAAATGGGCAGCCACCAGGAGACTGAGATACTTCCTAAGGAGTCCCGACATACTAACTAACCTAAAAACTAAAGTTTTTAACACATGCATTCTCCCTGTAATGACGTATGGGCTATAGACAGCAACATTAACAGTGAAGACAGCTAATAGAATAGAACGAATTGTGCTGGGAGTAACTCTTAGGGACTACATACGAGATGAGGAAATACGACTATGAACTAAGGTAGAGGATGTAATAAAACATGTCGCAACTTTAAAATAGGCCTGGGCAGGACACGTTGCTAGACAGAAAGCGGACGAAAGATGGACCAAACGTATAACGTAATGTGGACCGAGACGACACAAGAGAAGTGTGAGAAGACCGCTGAAGAGATTGATCGATAACTACAACAACAGGTCGGCAAAGACAGAATGGAGTGGAAAAGACGAGCGGAGGTCTACTTCCAGAAGTGGACGGCAAGGTGCTGCTAAAAGAAGAAGAAGAAGAAGAAGACTGTAGCTCTTTGTTATTTATTTGTATTCTGTGTAGTTTAAAATTATTACTTTTCATGATGTTGTTTCTTTTCGTATTTACACAAGTTAACGTCAATATTTTATTCTAATTTATTTACAAAATTCTCTATTACCTTTCCAAAAGCATACATAAATCACGTATTTCGCTTAATCCATTCCCGTTTAACATATTCTCAAATTCTCTTGTTTATTTTGGCGATTGCGAAGTTTTGTTTTATATTTAAAAAAAAATGTAACCAATTTTTAAAAATATACCATATTCAAATTTGTTTACTGGGTAAAGTGCAAATTAAGAAGAAGCCCATCCTCTGCTGACGAGAACCAGTGAGTTCGAAACCGGTGTGCAGGTGGCGGTACACTAAAAAATAAGAGAAGTTTCCACCTTTGTCTGGTAGTTTTTCTGTTCCTATAATATATGGCTTTTTCAGTTGGTTCCCTCTCTCTCTCTCTTATATATATATATATATATATATATATATATATATATATATATATATATATATATATATATATATATGTTTATACGGCTTTCACGGATTCGTCCGTGTGAGATGCATTAGCAGTGGTTATATCCACATTATGCTGTTGTAGTGCTGAAATCATATTCAGCAAACGTACAACTATATGCAACTCCGTATGTAAGTGAAGTAAAATGCGAAACAGTGAATGCAAACTTCGCTCCATCATATCCTTTCTGTGTTAGAGGTTGCGCCGTTAGAATAAACTGTAATAAAACACAATTCATCCTATTCCACCACCATCGAGATGGTGGCCTACCTGTACCACCATACCAAGAAGAAAGTCAAAGCTTACCCTCCCCGCCACAGTGATACGGCAGAGATACATGTTTCGTTTCTCACTAGACTCATTAGGGTACCGACATGCACCTGGCTGTGCAAAGGACAGATCAGAAAGGAAGCATGCAACACTGAACGCGGCTTCGCCGACCTCTCGCATAATGTGGATATAACCACTGCTAATGTATCTCACACGGACGAATCCGTGAAAGCCGTATAAACATATATGAGCCATCCGACGAGAGGTCGGCGAAGCCGCGTTCAGTGTTACATGCTTCCTTTCCGATCTGTCCTTTGCACAGCCAGGTGCATGTCGGTACCCTGATGAGTCTAGTGAAAGACGAAACATGTATCTCTGCCGTATCACTGTGGCGGGGAGGGTAAGTTTTGACTTTCTTCTCGGTATGGTGGTACAGGTAGGCCACCATCTCGATGGTGGTGGAATAGGATGAATTGTGTTTTATTACAGTTTATTCTAACTGTGCAATCTCTAACACAGAAAGGATATGATGGAGCGAAGTTTGCATTCACTGTTTCGCATTTTACTTCATATATATACATATACATATATATATATATATATATATATATATATATATATATATATATATATATATAGTATATCATTTCATCATTAACTATTCAAATTGATCTCGGAAGAGATGTTTCTGTTCAGATTGCATGGATGGTGCAGCTTGTGTTAGACTTTTTATTTAGTTTAATAAAAGTTTCCTAAAGGATTCACTTCTACTTGCCTACCATGTGCTGACGAGAACCAGTAGGTTTGAAACCGGTCTGCAGGTATGAGTACGCTGCCAAAACCAGAAGTTTTCACCTTTTTCTAGCAGTTTCTTGTAATTTGAAGTAGTGCTTTTCATTCTTAACTAGAATAAAGTACGCCTGTTCTTATGGAGGCTCTTTCAGTTGATTCCCCCTATATATACATTTATTTATTTATATATACCAGCTGCAAGTAAGTCACTTCGTTATTTCTTAAAAAGTAGTAGTTTGTAACAAGAGAAATAAATCTATTTCTCGTCTATAATAAAATGATTTGAAATATTAGATTGAATCTATGTTGTGTAATACGAGTACTTTGCAGATTTATCTTATTTATCTTAAGGGTCTGTAATTTATTTTTTCATTTAAAAAAGTAGTAAATGACAAATGATGTTAAATAAGGTGAATTGGACACTCATTTTCTCGATTTTTTTTCATTTCTTCTCGTTCTAACCTTATATTTACAAACGAAATAAAACTAAGTTTATCGAGAAAATATAAAAGCGGATGAAGCGAAAAGTCGCAATCAAAAGGAAAATAAATTTATTTGCTTGGCTGATACTGAAAAACGGGCCTCTTTAGGTGGAGCAGGAGAGCATTTATGGTGATGGTGTTTTTTATTACAATAAATCTTCTATAATTAAAGGTAAATGGAGTCGAAGAGGCTCTGATTTTGATATGAACTGGGGATATTTTGCATAAAATTTTTTAAAATATTTTTCAAAGTTTGAAAGTTACACTGAACTTTACTTCCTAATCGACTCTCATGGTGTTACTTTAATAAGCCAATCAATTTTTGAACGCTAAAACTACATTAAGAAAAAAGTGGTTTCCTTTTATTACCAAACTGGTATAAGTGGATATTTTTTTAATATTTGGACGACAGCCAGTTGGTGACTCACATAAAACACCTGAAAGTAATCGTTGAAAAGTGGGAAAAAAATATCATTTTTCAAATGCCTAATGATTTTTAACTCAAAACTTATGCGTCGGATGAAAAAAGACTTACTTTTTAAAATTATTTTCATATTATATAGGGTGTCCCAAAAGCTCTAAAAGTATCAAAGTTCGGTTTTTTTTAAATGGAACCCCCTGTATATTATTGAAAATAAGTGCCTATTTTAATAAGGTTTATAGTACCTGAAACTTAAGGATTTTTAAATAATTTGAATTTTGACAAAATCTCACCTAATTATTATGTTTCAAATACTTAAGAAGTATTTCAGTTATGTACTCGAAATTTACAGTGAAGAGTAACAATAAATCATATTTTATATTCCAATTATAACAAACTTGCTATAATATACAGGGTGTCCAAAAATTAAAACTAATCACATTAGAACTTTAAGTGGCTATAACTTGATTAATTTAAATAGAACGCTATACTTTTTATCTTACCAGAAAATGTACCTTTTAAATACCTATCGAATGGTATAAGAGTGTTCTATAGCTAAGTCCTCGCATTTTCACAGAATAGGCCAAATAATCGTTTTCTGTACCATTTTGTGCTTTTTGAATGGATGTTCTAATATATCAAGTTGCCAATGGCATTTAGAAACGTCAGATAATTCACTGAATCTGTCAGTTTAGTCTGCAAAGCCTGTTGCTATAGTAGCGGTATTATTTTTTTAACTGTGAAACGTCATTTCTTGCATTGAATTCTTTGAATATCGTTGTGTTATTGCTTTGTCAAAATGAAGATTTATCCAAAGGAAGAGCATACTGATATGATTTTTTTCCTTGAAGAATGTCATCAAAATTCTCGAGTCTCTGCTCAAAGGTTTCTTAAAAGAAATCATCTTAAGCCAGCCATTTTTGTGAGACTATTAAACCGGATTGGGGAACGTTGAAGTGTCAGTTATAAAAAACCTGTTATAAGAAAACCTGTCACTGAGGATGAAGAAAATGTTTGTACTGTACTTAGTTCAGTGATCGAAAATCCCAATATTAGTCAAAATCATATATCCGAAAATACTAACATTAGCCAAGCAAGTATTTCTAGGATTCTTAACGAATACATATTTCATTCTGATAAAATCCAGCTTTGTCAAGAGCTTCACGGAAATGATTTTGACAACCGAACTAAATTCTGCTTGTGGGTGTTAGATAAAGTGGCAGAAAATGAAAACTTTTTTGATAATGTGTTATTTAGTGATGGATGTAGTTTTCATAACAATAGTTACGTGAATAGACACAACTTCCATTACTATCCTGATTCAAATCCGCATGAATAGAGAGTTATGAGAAACCAGAATAGATCGTCGGTTAATGTGTGGGGAGGAATACTGGGTCCATACTTAAGTGGACCCTACTTTTTTGAAGGACCTTTAAATGGTTTGATGTTTTGCGATTTTCTATTACTCCAACTTCCTGTGTTATTAGAAGATGTCCTTTTAAATATTAGCACAACTATGTGGCTTCAACTGGACGGAGCTCCGCCTCATTATCATCGCGAGGTTCGGCAATTTTTAAATGTTAACTTTCGAAACAGGTGGATTGAGAGAGACAGATTTCAAAATTGTCCCCCGAAATTTCCGGACTTAACTCCACCAGATATCTTTTTATGGGGATACATAATAGGAACTGTCTACAATGCGCCCCCAACAAAAGAATATGTAAGTGTGTGGAAATGGATGGATGATAATATATTCATTCTCTGAAAGTAATGACATGAAATAGAAAAATTTGTATAAATTGTGTACCGATGAGGTACCAGCTATGCTAGAACCTAGGTAGAATTTCAGTTAAGAGCTAAAGAGCTTGCTCTGCGTGTTTCACCGCTTGGTGGTAATTGTTAATTATAAAAAATCTAGTGCTCTTAATACACGTCTGTTCAAAAAATTATTCAAAAACACGTAATCTGGTTAGTTACAAAAGGAAATATTGGTGGCCAGTCATTGAACGGTTCTTAAAAATGATAGGAATACGTGAATTTAAGACACATGAGACCTGGATCTCTAGAGTAGTTTATTTATCTGATATCTTAGATCCTTGAAACTGTAGGATAAATAAATGCACATTATTTATTTCAGGGATAATATTCAAGCGTTCCTATTAAAACTACAAAACAGTAAAGTTAATCTTGGAAACACTTCTGGGCCAAAACTAAATAATTGTATACGGAGATCGTATATAATCAAAGAGAATCAATTAATTAATAACCACCTTGTAGCCCCTGAATATAAAATTGTATATTATTTTCTGGAATTCTCTGAACAAGAAGCTGCATTATAGGAAACCTATTTCATTTCTTCCTAAGATGAAGTGTTTCAATGAGTTCATTCATGAAATAATATCGTGCGCAATACCAACTAGCCAGCTAGAAGGTTTAACTTCCATGGAAATCTAAAGATTAGTTCGAATCGCTTAGTAAGATTTTTGCCTGAAAAAATAACACACTATTATTAAATATTTGTTAAAAAATAAATCAAACAAGTCAAATTTAAAAGGGCCTAAGTAGCACAGCTTTTTATAAAAGGTTTAGGAACTTTTAAAACTTTTAACCAAATTGTTACGTGAGCTTGAATCAAATGGGTTTAGAAGTTATATTTAATGCCTTCTTTGTTGGCTTAACCACGTTCTATTGTGAGTTTGTTATTATTTAAAAGTTATTTAAACTATTACTTATTTCCGTTTTTTATATTAGGACCGTTTGCAGAATAAAATATTTACTTATTAATTATTTTAATTGAGTAGTACGGTTTATAATATAGTTTATTTTGAACAAGTCAATATTCAAATAAATATGGTTATTGGACAGTGGCGGCTCGTAACACATGTATAAAACAAAACAATTTATGTGTTTCCTCATACATATATAGCCTAGTATTTTATTCACACATATATTTTTTTATTAAATTGGCCACAGTAAAACTTTCCTCCACTTTAATATCGTTTTTCAATCTTTCTGGTACTCTAAAAGCGCACTAAAAGTGTACTTAAAAAAACTTTATTCGTAGTCATAGCGGCAAATAAAGTGACTTTTAATAATAAAATAAAATCACACACTGCCGTAGAAAAATAAATATTATTTAAGTACCTCGGTAAGTACACAATACAAAACAAACAGGAACGATTAAATAAAAACTAATGTCACACCTCACCTAGTAACAAGTGCGTTCTGTCTTCGATAGATTTAGTAGCATTTCACGCAAGATTTCAAGATGAAGTCGAAATATGAACGTGAGAATTATTGATCTGAAATAATTTAAGTTATTGCTAAAAATACAAGTACAAAAATATGTCCAAGTTGTTCACAATCTTTCCACTGTGCCGTATCAATAGATGACACAGTCTTATATTGCCGGTTATAAAAAATCTGCGCATTTTTAGCTGCTGCTCTATTGCCAGACGTCCAAATTATTAATGTGGAAAAGGATAAATTATTCGGAAATGTGTGGTACTATCAGCGAGCCGTCACTGGGTGAATAACATCCGGACTTGTATGGATCTATATCACTTTGAGTGTATATTTTAGCTGGCTACTTGCTTAACTTCTTTTCTTTATAATACCTTTATAATGCTTCGTGTGTTTTGGTAAAATAATTGTATTTTGAACGATAACGAGGTCAACAAAATAACAAACTTTATCATTTAAATAATGAACTTAACAAAAAAACATATAAAGAAACGCTTTTGCTCCTTTTCTTTTTCTTTTTCAGTATAGAAGGAACCGAAAATTGGTGAACAAAAAATAAAGGGCTGTTTGTTCATAATTCGAAAAGGAAATTTAGCAATTATGCCGACTTCATATCACTGCAAAATACCACAATAAAAGATTTGTCAAGTGCTGCTGAAGCCTCTTTTCATTAAGTCAAACATAAGCAAAGCACAAAGGAAAATCAACAAAGAAAATTGATGACACCTGCTACCTACATATCTATTTAATGGACTTTATTTGAAAACGTAATATTATAGCAGATTTTTGTAATTATCATTACAAAAATGTGTAAATATCATTAAACATTAGGTATTGTATAATTAACAATAAGTAGTTAATTTATTAATTCGAAAATAAAATCAAATTATAACTAAAAAAATTGTGTTAGACTTAATAATAAGTTTAACAGATTTTTATTAATATTAATTTTTCATCGATGTCTTTAATTCTCGTTTTGTAATGGTTTTGTTTTTATATTATTATCAAAAATTGCTAATTTTAATTTATAAATTAGAGAACCAGCTGTATGGTTGAAATAATAATAAGGTATTTGAAAGAACCTGTACGACACCATATGATATACTGAGTGGAGAAGCATTTTACTTTTTAGTTTTTTTTTTCAAAATATCTCCAAAACGATATTTGTGCTGTTATGTTAAGAGTAATTGACATTGACAATACATTAAAAAAAGATATTTATAAAAAATAGATAGTTCGAAGAGAATATTGGCTGTTGGCGTAGTAGTTACAAGAGAATAATTTACAAACAAATTTGGAATATAGTATTGGAAGAACACGATATGGAATTAAACGAAAATAAGATCAAAGTAATATGATATTCATAAGACAGAATAAATATACGAATTGACGGGATAAAAATAGATTAAATGAAGACCTTGAAATATTTAGAGGTAGAAATCAAAAATACGGAAAATGAGAAAAAAGCAGTAGCATAAAAAAACATTAAAAATGTACCATTAACAAAACATTTATAAGTAAGAAAAATCTTCAGGAAAATCAAAATAAATTTATTTCAAGTAATTTTTATAATAATTCTGACATCTGGATGTAAATCTTGGGTATTGCGAGGCAGAAAAGTCAAAAACAGAGTATGAAATAGAAAAATAAGAGAGGACTTAGAAATGCAATCTGCATTAGACTTTAGGGAAGGGAGACAGTAGAGACATAAGAGATTGATTGTTGTTGAAACAAGCAAAAAAGGAACCCAAGGAAGACCGAGACAAACAGAATGGGGTTCTGGGAGATATACTGAAGAGGATGAGAAAAACGTAGGCCGAAAAAGAATAGCAAGACACAAGAAAGAGTATACAAATTTTGTATATGAGAAATAAGCATAGAATATATATATATATATATATATATATATATATATATATATATATATATATATATATATATATATATATATATATATTTATATATATATATCAACCCAGGATACCATTCTGTTCCTCTTTGAAGGGATTGTGGGAGCCTCTGATGGCTAGCATAAAGCAGCGGCCTTGTTTTATGATTGCGCAAAGGCGTTCGATCTCATAGACCATCAATTATTATTAAATAAATTTAACTCTTATGGTGCTCGAGGTCCAGCCCTGAAATGAATCCAAATCTATTTATCTGATTGTACTCAAATGGTCAGAGTAAACCAGGGAGCCTTTGACTTTGTCTCAGATAGCTTGCAAATAAACAGTGGGGTACCCCAGGGTAGCATTCTGGAGTCATCTTTGAGTGATAAGGCCTTTAATATGGACAATAATTTTCTAACAATTTTTGCAAATAATATGTCATCAATCTTAATATTAAATGACGAAAAAGTTCTTTCTTAAAGAAAAGATGAATCAATTTTGCGGATGAAGAGCTGGTGTCTTAAAAATGGTCTTGTTTTGAATATTCATAAGACCAATATAATGTACTTTGCACATTAGCATTTCTTTGTAAAAATAACACTATACTTTTATTTCAAAATTCCTTTGTGAATTTGTTTAAATATGTTTCCAATTTGTTGTTGGTGCTATCCAGGTTAGGACCAGATTCTTAGACTGAGTTGCCTCATGTTGTTATTAGAAATTTCTCCAAGGGAAGTTCTATAATTTGCGAAGTATCCTGTATACTTTGTTCCTTTATATAAGACGAAAGCCAAATTTATTTTATTATTCTTTTTTGTATCGTCATCGTCAGTTGAAGCAAACAGAAAGAAATTCTATTTATAAATCATTACTTTTTGCCTTCAGTCTACTACAGAAAAACACCCGCATATATAAAGTATAATAAATTCCCCTCATACCTATAGAACATCTTTTTTGATAATAAATTGAATCAAGTCGTATCTCAGATTTTTAGACATTTCTATGTTTTGCCAAACACACAAAAATTGCAAGGTCAGCGTGTTCGATATTGCCAAATTCTAATATTTTAGGGTAGTTTCATTAGGGCAAATTTATAGAGAAAATTGAAAAGAAATCTATTAGTGTTTGATATCAGGGCTATAAGGGAGAATTATTAGTTTTTCACGCAAGTGGGTAAAAAATGGATTTATAGGTTTATTTTTCTAAACGTGTAGGCTTGAATGATTGAGAATATTACCACAGATTTCGGATAAACTCAAACTTTTTTCAAACAAATATTCTTAAAAGTTTTTGTACAAGGTGTAGAGAAACAACATCAAAAAAATTGGGAGGATGCTTCTAAATGATAATATAAAAGAAGTAAGTTAAAATACATATATAAATACATATACAAGGTGTCCCATTAGAAATCAATCCAATCTATATATGGAAAAGAATATATAAGAAAATTTGAGTGTATGTTAATGTTGATGGGGGCAACCCGGCTAAAATATTTTCAAGATGGTGTTACTTCTGGTTATACCGGAAGTGGGTGTTACCTTACTTATTTTAGATGGAACATCCTATATATTATTGCATTTTTGGAATCTGCGCAAGATTCTAGGCAGGTGTAATCATGTGTTTGTTTGAAGGTCATAGACAATGATGTTTCTTGGGAAGTAGTTGGACTTCCATTGTCTTTATTTTTGTTCAATATCACGACGTTTCGGGTAGTAGTTATCTCTAGCCATTTTCAAGTGAAACTAAATAAATTCTTTAGCTACATGACTATTTATACTAAAAGTAAATGCAGTAGAGTGTTACTGAGATGGGTGCAGTCATGCCTGCTATGGGAAAATCCCATTTTTATGCTGCATTTAGTTTTAGTTTACAATTACTAAGGAGTGGTTTCCACACTTTTCTTATATCTAAAGATGGTTTACTAAAATAACTCGGGTGCTGATGTATAACCGCGGCTTCTTTGAATTTCCGTTTTCTCCAATGTTGTTCTCGGAGTAGTATTTTAGCTTCAGACCATTTTATGTGGTGTCCATGAGTCCAGCCCACATCTGCAATTGAAGGAAGAATTTATCGCGTTCTTAAGAAACATGAATGGTATATTGCTGAGAGGATCCGGACTCAGTTGACGTCACACCATAGCAAAACTCCACATCTTTATGGACTCCCGAAAATACATAAGCAAGACATGCCCTTACGACCTATCACGAGTTCCCGGAATTCTCCGACTTCTGAACTTTCCAAATTTCTTCTTCCAATTCTAAGTCCACTACAAGGAAATACATCGTCCTGGTTTAAGAACTCGCAACATTTCGTAGAAATTATACGTGAAATAGAAGTACAATCAGAAGACCATTTTATTAGCGTTGACGTGGAAAGCCTATACACGAACGTATCATCAAAAGAAACTTGAAGAAGACCAGACCTTAGCAGAAAGAACATCTTTACCACCGTACGCCATTATAGACTTGTTGGAAAGTTGTTTGACTAATTCCTATTTTCAAGAAAAGAAAAAATGTTACATCCAGGATGATGGACTACCGATGGGATTTTCACTCTCACCGGTGGTCGCAAATATTTTCATGCAATGGTTTGAGATGTTTGCAATTGAATCCACAACTAAGAAACCAAACTTATGGCTCAGATACGTAGACGATACTTTTATTATTTGGAGTGGAAACGACGAAGAACTTCGAAACTTCCTTTTTCATCTTAAGAATATAAGCCCAATTATTAAACTCACCATGGAGAGAGAAGTAGAAAATAAATTACTATTCTTAGATGTCTTGGTTGAAAGAAATGGCAGACAAATTCGAACTTTGGTTTACAGAAAAGCCACGCACACAGAACAATACCTTAATTATTCATCTAATCACTCCAACAACACCAAACAAGGAATTATAAGAAATCTCGTAGATAGGGCCTTAACTCTCTGCAACTACAACGAGACCTTGATGAAAGAGATAGATTACATTAAAAATGATCTGATAGCCAACGGATACCCAGTAAATCTAGTGGATAAATTTCTAGAACAACGCAGAAATAGGACAATATCGACAACGAATGAAGAACGAAAACCAGTATTGAACATCCCCTATGTTAAAGGCATTTCAGAAAAAGTTAGAAGGATAGAAAACGATATAAAATCAACGTTGTCTTCAATTCAAATAACTCTCTAAGAAGTCGGCTCACTAGGGTCAAACCAACAACTCAAAGAGACATGAAGAACTATGTATATCAGATACCATGTGAATGTGGCAATTCCTACATTGGCGAAACAAAGAGACCTCTTGACGTAAGGATCAAAGAACACCAAAAATGCACATCTCGAGGAGAACCAGAAAAATCTGGTGCCGCCAACTATGCTTGGACTTGGACATAAAATGGTCTGAAGCTAAAATACTACACCGAGAATAACATTGGAGAAAACGGAAATTCAAAGAAGCCGCGGTTATACATCAGAACCCGAGTTGTTTTAGTAAACCATCTTTAGATATAAGAGAATTGTGGAAACCACACCTTAGGGGTCGCTGGGCGAATTCTACTGATTTCTTCTTGTTTGGTCGCTTTTCTTGATGTTTCAGCTCAAAATCGACATTGTCGTCATCTCTCGCCTGTTATTCGTCTTCGAGTAATTGAAAATTCATAAATTAATAACATACGTAGCATTAATTAATATAAATTGCTTGCCCCCACCCTTGACTATACTTTTTTATTAGGACATGCTGGTAGAAACTACTACCCGTCCGATAAACCTTGTGCCTCACATAACTAAGCCCCAAAGTTTCACTGGAATCAGTGTACCCAGTCCCTCAAGCTCCCCTTGTTAGACCGAAAACTAGTATTGCCAGAAACGTAAGACCTTTTTACTTTAACTTTTTAGATGCAAGTTTATGTGGAATGTTTAGTTTTATGATTTTCTCAAAGAGAAGGATCAATAATTTCCTGAAATATTTTGAATACCTTGTATATAAATATTTTACTAAAATACATTTATTTAAAAGGACATAAAATCTTTTGAGGTAAATCTTCCAAAAATTAATTTATTCCAGGCCATAAACTGTACAAATATTAAAATTAAATAACAATTTACGTAAAATTTTTAAATCTAAATTGAGTACATTATAAAATTAAATGGGACCCTTACAGCTGCTTACATTTGTGCTGCAAAAATATAATATCACACAACAGAAGAGGGGAAAACCTTTTCTAATATATCCGTTAAGCCGGGGCTAAATCTGAAATTAGAATTAATTATTGCCCTATAGGTGGTATAAAAGGCATCCCAAATTTATTTACTTTGGGGGATAATTACTTTGGAAGGATTTTTATAAATGATTTTAATTATTTTTTAGATCTATTGTACGAAATATTATATATTTTTTCTTTCTATAAAGTATCTATAATAAATAGAATTCAGTACAACGATAAGACATTTCTAAAGTAAGTTTTGATTAAAACAGCCAGTCTATAAATTGCATTTAGTTAGAAAATATTAAATAAACAGTACTTAAGACATCGTATACTTTCAGACTTGAGAGTCACGCATATATTAAGGAGGATGGTACAGTACCATTTTAACACCTTTGTGTAAAATGTCTGAAGCTTTAGCCTATTATATATCTATATTTCAATTTTTAATGGTTTTTATAATATATATTTGTGACGACAGACCAACCGTAACTGATGAAGACTATATAGTAGTCGAAACGTCTTATTTATGTCCGTTAAGCCAAGATTTTATTTTATTTTTCTTTTATATTACACAGAAAATAACTTATCTATTTATTTATTTACTTGTTTGCCTTTGAAACACACTAAACGGTGCTCTCATAGGGGGATGGTTTGGTATGACACGTGGCTTTCGTTGCCAAAATTAGCAGCAAGCCTGGTTGCCTAGTACCGAATAATGCAACTCCTATCTTTTGGGCAGCGCGTTTCGTGTACTCGATTGTAAAGATTTCTGTTTTAATTCACCATCGCGCCACCACATGGCGGATTTTACAAATTTTGTTAATTTGTGTGGTTCTTGTGTAATCAAGTGAACCATCGAGATGTCGCCTTTGTCGTCCTGTTTGCTGTTTGTAATTTTAAATTCAGCTTTATAGGATGCAAAGGCGAGATGATGGTTTGTACCGAATGTGGTGGCCTGACGAGTCCCATATTAGGACGAAACAGCGCTGTCGCCATCTGTCGGATCCGGAGTCTTTCCATACTTTAGAGTGCACCGCACTTTTTAACATGATAATAATGCAGATTGACAAATTTCACATCCGTTAAGCCAAGATTTTATTTTATTTTTCTTTTTATATTACACGGATAATAACTTATTTATTTATTTATTTACTTGTTTGGCTTTGAAACACACTAAACGGTGCTCTTATAGGGGGATTATTTGGTGCGACACGTGGCTTTCGTTGCCAACATTAGTAGCAAGCCTGGTACCGAATAATGTGACCCCTATCCTTTGGGCAGCGCGTTTCATGTACTCGATTGTATAGATTTCTGTTTTAATTCACCGTCGCGCCACCACATGGCGGTTTTTACAAATTTTGTTAATTTGTGTGGTTCTTGTCTTATCAAGTGAACCATCGAGATATCACCTTTGTCGTCCTGTTTGCTGTTTTTAATTTTAAATTCAGCTTTATAGGATGCAAAGGCGAGATGATGGTTTGTACCGAATGCGGTGGCCTGACGAGTCCCATATTAGGACGAAACAGCGCTGTCGCCATCTGTCGGACCCGGAGTCTTTCCATACCTTTTAACATGAGAATAATGCAGATTGACAAATTTCACGTCCGCTAAGCCAATTATTTTTCTTTTTATATTACACGGACAATAACTTATCTATTTATTATATATATATATATATATATATATATATATATATATATATATATATATAACGTGATTTATTCAGCAGGTTAAAACAAATTTGCTGACCATAAACTTTACAAGGAGTCTCTACACACTCGGCCACCGTATGGATTGAATGCTTCAACTGAAACTCTTTTAGTTCACTTTTAAATCAAAATTATGTCCTGTGTGTGAGTTTAGTTGCGAGTCCGTTTCTGACTTCCTTGCTAATGCTAAAGATGATTTATAGCCTAGATTAATGAGTATTTATCAGTTATATAACTTGTTAAAATTTTATTAAAATATATGAATGTGTTGAGATGCTACAGCCCAAAAGGTAAGTTACTAGATCCCCATTTTGCGCCACATAACTACATTATGGGGTTCGAAAGAAAAAAAAGTATGAAAAACATAGGTGTATAATAAATTTACTTTCCAGTAACATTTTTAGTTCCCTTTTGCCGACGGCAATTGGGACAGGTAGTAATGGTTAGGTCCATATGGTCCAATTGCGGACTCCATCTTTGCCAGACGGTCCGGTTTTTCATTTTCGTGTATATTTACACCTAAGTTACGCTGGACCCACACGAGTTTGATTGTGCAGCCGTCCTTTGTCAGTCTATTCAGTACATCCTTGCACTCAGACACCAGTCATAAAGTTACCACACTGGACTTCAATATTATTATCAGCCCTATTGTCTGAGCAGATGTTTATTAACTTATTCCTGCTTGTGTTCCTCTCACAGAGATAGCCACACTGCAGAATAGCATACATCTTTGATGTAAAGATGATCGCACGTTGTTCGAGAGAGTAGAACTCACTAACTCCCGTGCTCCTTCGAAAACTTCGGCTCCATCTGTAGCTCACCAGGATCCATTTCTCGGAAGATTTTGCTCCTCCTCCTAATCCTTCTTACTTGGAAAAAGTATTTCAAGAGAGTGCTTGGGTTTTAAGAGTGGCGCCATATAATTTGGTTGCATGGGAGGGACAGACATCTCTCCACCACGCTTTCCCAGACACATGTGTAGCCGCCCGTTCCAGTTCCGAGGTTCCCTAGGGAACTGAAAACCCAAGGTTTATTTTGATGCCTTCTGTAGACCACCTAGAGTTTGACATACTTCATATTTAAATAATTTATAAATGCCCCTGTGTAAACCGCCAAAAAATTTTGTTTGGATTTCATCTATGAAGTGTGAAAGCAAGAAATAGTGTTTATAGTATACGAATTTCATTTTGACTGACTCTACGTTCATATGAAATGTTAATTTATTTTAAATCTGTATCTAAAGTTTTTTTTCTAATTTCCTGATATAATTTTTTTAAAAATTAAATTGAAAGTCGCCCTCCAATATCGTAAATATATTTTTATATAAAATTTGAACATATTTTAAAAGTTAGTTTTCCTTAAAACAAACGGATTTTCAAAATTCAGTTCTTTCATTTAAGTGATTAGAAGTAAGTTTAAAACCACCGATTATTTTAACAAAATAAATCTAACATAAATTCACGAATATCCGCTTAAAACTCGGGGCTTAAATGAAGGGTGGTTTGTTTTTTAATTTAAATTTTATTTTAGTGACTGATATAAAAGAGAATCCATTCGGATAAAACTCTTATATAGACAGCGCAATATTTAACGTGTATGTAAAACGATAATTGATTAATTTTTGTAAAATATAAGAGTAACTTTAAAAAAATTAATGATGAAATATGATATAATTGGTTATTACTAAAAAATGATGCACATAAGATATAGCGGTTGCTACGGAGCAGCTATATTCCGGAAATTATTTAAACCACCATTTTAGGGTAAGAAATATAGTAACGAATATGGTCACAAACTGTTCCAGATATTCACCTTTTGTTTTTTATTTAAAATTATATTTTAAATACACATGTCTTTGGTCTGATGCCAAAATTTGCAATGACAAACAAAGTTAAGAAATAAATGATAATAAAAGTATTCAGGTACCTTTTTAAAAATTCAAGGTATACAAATTTTAATTGTTCTACCTTAATAAGGAAAAGCTAGAACAATTCGTATTATTAAATAAATTTAACAATGACGAATTATTAACATCTAATTGGTAATTCAAAATGGTATCTGTATTCCTAAATTTGTTAATAATTCCAATAAAATCGACTTTTATTTTCGTTATGTAGTATTTTGAAGTTTTTTTTTGAAATTTGTGTTTTTGAGATAAAAGATATATTGCGTACGCTGAACTGTGTTTTTTGTGTAAGTAATTTCTTTTGTGCTCTTATATTAAAGGTGACCTATGTAACTTCTTTGATATGAACACAATTAAATTTATAAATTCCGCTCCAAATTTAATCGAAAGTGTCCTCAAAGATAGAAGAAAGAAAAAGGCTCTCAGTAATTTATCTCACTGTGAAAGAAAACAAAAAAGTCAAAACAATTAGTTATGCAAATAATACTTCTAACAACATTAAAATACATTAAAAACACAACATATTATTATTGCTTTCAAAATGAATAAGTACCTTGGCAAATATATCAAAAATAATAAAGATAAGACCTGCAAAGAGCACAAATGAGAAGTTTATAAATTAAATTATAGTTCATGCCAAAAATGTTAAATAAGTTAAACAGATCACACCTTTAATATTAGAATTAAAGAGCACAAAAGAGATTACTAGCAAAAAAAACACAATTCAGCTTACTCAATACATCTTTTGTTTCAAAATCACAACTATGATGAAAATTTCGAAATACTACATCCGAAACATTGACTTTGTTAGAAACACTAGAGATTAACGAACTTAAGAATACAGATAACATTTTGATTACTGAAGTAGATGTTAATAATTTACCATTTTTATTCCTTATTACGTTAGAACAATGAAAATTTGCTTCTTATTCTTTGTTTCTTAACTTTGTTTGTCATTGCCAATTTTGACATCTGACGAAGTAGCAGTTCTACGAAATATGTCATGTATTTCCAAAATATAACTTTAAATAAAAAACGAATGCTTTCTGTTCAATCACAATTGATAACAAACTGGCCTTTAATGGCGCATGTTTATGAGTGATGCCATCTCTTAGTAAAATCGGTATTATTAACCGAAACACCTATTATTAAATACTGATGTTATTAATGCCCAGGGATGCCTAAAACTCACGGTATGCCACATGATAATCAGTTCTACCATATAATCGATATTTTCTTGCACTTCAAGTAATTTTGGATGACCTAAGCACCACTCGTCCCCGAGCGAACGACGGCCACAATTGAAAACCATTGGTATACAATGGTTTTTACAAGTGCTTCAATGCCATAACAAGAATTTAGATTATTAATGCACTTTCGGTGAGATAAATCACGTTGTAAGTTGTGAAAAATAATTGCTCGAAAATATGCACTAGTTAATTCCACTTTTTGACCAGATGAAATTTTAAAGTTAATGTAAACAACACAAAAAGCGTTCAAACGTCAAAACGTTCTGAGTACGTATACTGTTTAAAATATTAAATTGTATAATGGGTATGTCAGATTGCACCCAGCAACGTCAGTGTTTTCAGTTCTCGAAAAATAAAGAGTTATCCTCGTAAAGGCTAGGATATAAAATAGTTTTTTTGGATCATTTTGCAGCATAAGAGTGTCACTATTAGTACAGCGTTAATAATTTACCGCACTCAATTCGTAAAGTTCGTTTTCGTTTTCGTGAATGTACGCAACGAATATTCGCATTCGCCAATTTTGAAAATTAATAATTGGAACATCATTCAAATTGAATTAAAACAGATTAATCGATTTCTGTATGGTGTTCTATCGGTAATATATTGCGCCTAGAATGAAGTGAAACAGTTCAATAACTGTTCGGTTGATTCTAATTCTAAAGCTTCTTAATTTCCAATCATTTTTACAGCAGGAAATTCAAAATAAAAAAAAGTTAAATGTATATATAAAATGAACCTAATATAAATGCGTGAATATCTACTTAAAAACCAGCGGATAAAACTTTTTGCGATTTATTTTTTAATTTAAATTTTATATTGGTAGCGAATGTCAAAGAGAATAAAAACGAGGAAAAGTAATATAGACAGCAAGGTATAAAAAGTGTAAAGCAATTAGTGAATTATGAATTAAAAGGCGGGAAAGTCGCAGAAGGCTTGAAAAAGGAAACTTAAAAAAGTAGCCCTAATTGGATAAAATATTTATTAGTAAGAACGTTAAGCTTTGAAGTATTGTTTAAATGAGGCCTGCCATTTCCTTGTTAATTTATGAATAATTTTTCAAAGCCATATGAATCTAAACAATAATTAAATGACAGTTATTGATGAAGTTGTTTGTTACGTTTCGGGTAAAATACTCTACTGAATACTATATTTCCCTTAGCATGGATAATGCATTACTAATACGTTTTCACACAGTTAAAAACAATAGCTTATTCACAAAGAAAGATTAACGTAAAAGAGAACAGAGATGCGTTAGAATGAAATATAAAAGTCCCAACTTCATCGCGTATATTGACTCAGAAAAGGTGTTATCTTAATGACATTTTGATGTCATAAAAGAAATAAGCTTTGAAAAGGAAAACGAAAATTATTAGTATGCGTGCTTAAGTATCATATAAGAAGTTTTGTGCGGCACAGTCATCTTCAATTGATTTAATCTTTTAGTGGGTCATTCTCTGCAAACTTTAACAGTCGGGTATATTAAAAATATTTGCTTTCTAAATAACTAACATGGTCCCACTTTAAAAATGGTCTAAATTAACAATAAAAAATATAATTGATATCTGTAATAATAGATCACAGTTTTATCTCTCTTTTTTTGGCTTATTTTTCTTATCAAATCGTTTGTTTGTTGACATATATAATACAATACTGTGTGGCCCAATAAATTTAAGTATTTTTAAAACATTTTTCAATGTTGTTTCTCATCCCTCTTAACTATATTTCGATTTTTCAAGAACAACGAGCAAAAAATTGTGACACTGTTCGCGGATTAGGAATATGGCAGTGCCAAATATTTCTAAAACGTCAAGTTTTTGAGAAAAATCACAATACAAGATGTATCGTTATAAAATAACCAGGGTGATACCTCTACAGAAGTAAGCATGCGCCAAAAGCGAATTACCGACAGTTGTGTAGCGTGAAGCCTTCTCTTTCGAATGCGGCATCTTCTGTGTCTGTCGACAAATCACTCTGGCCGTAATAAAATGGCGATTTATCTTGGTGATACCGTAGGGTAGACAAAAATCGGGATAAGCGCTTGAGAGATGTTAAACAGAATCCGTCAGGACTCCAAGTTATTCAATCGCTTTGCTGGAAAATTTTGTGACTTAAGTGAGAAAGTTCTTTATTGAGCTCTGTATCTATACTAATGATGCATCAGAGTAGGAGCCAAGGGAGCGACTGTCTCTGTATCTCTACCAAGTATAACAGAATATCAAAATAAATTTTAATAAGTTTCCTCCAAATTATACGTTTCTAAAAGTTTTTTTTACTTCACTTGTTCCTCTGTCTGTCAGTTTTACAGAAAATATTGCTTGAAAAGTAAAAAAAAATACAATATATTTTTAAAAATCGAAATTAAAAAACCATCAAAGTCGCGTCCACGAAAAATATGACGCCTCAATCCTGGACTTGTTTCTCCCTAAAATTTTGACACTGAGAACATTTTTATTTCAATACTTCGTTAGCTAAGAGCATTATTCATTGATCACGTCTACTGAGAAAATGTATCTTTTTCTCATACTTTAAGCATTGGCGAAGCTAGGAAGCTCACCTAGGGAAGGGGGGGGGGGGGGCAGACGGTTAGTAAAAATCTTTTTTCTCAAGATAAAAACAATGAAAACAGTATATTTCTTTAATATTGTCGATTGTTCTAGTGTGAGCAATGAGCTTTATAGGGTGGGTAGAGCACACCCTTGCTCCCCCACAACTACGCCCATGACATCAAGGTCAGTTAAATGAATGACGGGATGTTAATTGTATATGAATGTATTTTTCCGATATTTTAACATAATATAAGAACTATCATTATTTTATTAATAACATTATTTTAATTAAAAGTTCTATTTTATAATTCATTTAAAAACTTATCGTTAAGTAGCTATCATGCCAGATGATTAAAATATTCCAACGGAAGTTTTTATTTGTTATTTGAACAAATTTTCACATGTTTCTTATTGTACATTTAACAGCATAGATAATTTATAGTTCAACGCAACATATATTAAAATTTATTACTATTTGTAGTTTAGCAACCATTTTTTATAACAAAATGTAAATTTTTATATTTAAAAACGCAAATTACTAAAATTCTATTTCTACTATACTAATCGATTATTTAATTATTGTAAAAGTTTGATTGGTACTAATTTCAAAATGAATTTTTCCCAAAAACAGAAAAATTACATTAGCAAAAATTACACGCAGTGGGAAATTTCTCAAGTTTAAAATGAAATATATTATCTGGAAAGGTGTGTTCTAGGGTTTACCGCAATGTTGCCAAATTTATTGGTTGGAAAAAATATATTTCCGGCTCAAGTTATCAATCTGTAGCAAGCTGTAACCCTAAAAAATCTTCTTTTCCAAACAGTTAAAAAAAACAATATAGCTGTAATAAGAAACAAATGAGTTACTGCAGATTCTAGACAACAGAAACGTTTCAGTTAAAAAGTATTCACAAAGAGTTCTTTTAACTATGATCTGGCGAATCTGCGGGCTCTGCTGCGTGTCATCGGCCCTGTTGCCAGTGTTTGAGGTCGTGTTGCCTAGTGGTGATCCGTTTCTTTTCTACCTACCACTGGTTGATGTTTCGTAACCAAGTTTTTCCAAGGATTAAGCAATCGCTGGCTAAAATCTCTGCTATTTAAGTGGTTGGGCCTCGTTGCAATTTCGATGGTTTCCCTTATAACCCTTGTTGATACGTTTTCACACTCGATAGCATTTTTGTTCCTGAGAAATTTATCTTATGTCCTGTGTTTAACCAGTGCAGAAGAAGTTGTTTTTTGCTTGACAGCGTTTATATGTTCGTCTCTTCTGGCGCATATTTTACGGTTGGTTTGGGCTACGTCAGATGAGTGGCATTCTCCGCATGGAATTTCGTACTTTCCCTGGTTTCTATATGGATTTTTTCTTTAGATCTTGGCAGGAGATCCTTTACTTTACGTTCTGTGGTGAAAATGGTTTTAAGAGACATAATAAATGAGCTTTGAAAAAGGTAGATGAGATATCACCGAAACGTCAGCTGCTTTACAGTTCTGAGGAGAACTCAGCACACACACACACGGGATACCCGAATAACTTCGATTACATATATATATATATATATATATATATATATATATATATATATATATATATATATATATATATATATATATATATATATATATATATATATTAACCTTTGAAAATTTTCTTCTCAAACGTTAAAAAAAATAAACAGACTTTCCGTATTGATAACCATTTTTCTTTAAGCTTACAAAAAAGAGAAAAACTAAAAACACTGAATTCCTCCAATGACATCAGAGTTTGTTAATAATAAAGGCAAATATAAATTACGGTAATGTAACTTTATATGTTTTTTTTTTATAAAATAACAATCATTTGGAAACACTACGCGGGTTGATTAACTTGGGATTATATTAATATTGTACATATCATTAATTAGAACAAAAAAGTCTCCCTATAATTAAAAGGAAAATAAATATTATATATTTTCATCATTATTTGAAATTCAGTCACGTTGAAATATATCTACCTTTTATTTTTATTTTTTCCTGGCTTTCAAATCGATCCCAACAGCCAATTTCATGGGACGTATTTGTTTAAAATAATGGCGGCGCTTATGTATAGATTCAATTTTGTATTTTGTTGGTTTTTTATTTAAAGCGCCAGGAAAATCTACATTTAACACTGTTTTGTTTTTACATTGACACACTATAAAAATAAATAGTGTCTGTGTGGATTTTGGCAAAGCTTATTTTCGGGAATTTTTTTATACCAGGAGACAATGAAATAAATTTACCAGAACGTTCCATCCTCAGAAATAAAAGTATTGTTTGGAGCTTGATAAATTATATTCATAAAATAGAAAGACTGGAAATCCTTAGTGTGATGGTACTTGATTTAAATGACGATTCATATCTTTGATAGACTTCAATAAAGAAAAAACTTCCCAATTTGACCGCTGTATATATGTCTCCACCGATCTGAATTAATTTTTTGCGTGATATTCAGAAAGTTTTTTTGGGTTCATGTAACGCTTTTACTTTAAAATTTTGTAATTTAGAGCAACGGCCTTGTGGTTATCAGTTTCAACTTTATTCCTACACATAAAGTTTAGAAACAAATGAAGAACATTTTTTTAAAATTTGTATTCCCTACAAATTATTGACAGAAAAGCTCAGGAGGGTTCTAATCTAAATTTAGAAAAAGTTAGTTGGGAAGAAACAGTGTGTGTGCAAAATAAAAGTTGGAAAGAACCATAAAGAGTTTATTGACAATAGGTGTGAAAAATCAATATATATATATATATATATATATATATATATATATATATATATATATATATATATATATATATATATATAAGTGTTGAAAATTAGTACATAAAATGGTTCTACACACAAAAAAGTTAAAATGACATACTAAAAGTTTAGTTAGAAAACTTTAAGGCCGTCAAAAATTTAAAGTTAAAATTTCTTGATAAAAAAACAAAGAACTCTTTCTATACCGACCCTTTACTATGTCAAAAAATTGGTACAAAATGAACATCATTATTAAAGGCCAAATAAATTGATGCTCTGCAGATATATCTAGGCATACTTAAACAAAAACATACGGCAATTTGTATCTGCTAAATTTTGAAAAAAAACTTAAGGAAACAAATAAAGGTACATTGTTCCTTGAAATTCAGCGAAGGAATACCGCAACTTTATGATTCCGGTTCCCTATCACATGGAAAAAAATTTCCACAAGAATTTAAAAGTTGACAAATGCGAAAAATGGTTCAATGAACCATGTTTACTTGCGATTGATAATGACGTGCGCACTATCTCCAATGATCATACAAAAAGAAATGGAGTACTTTTACGTCTTTACGAGGGCGTTAGCAAAAATAGTGTGACTGAATTACAAAAATTCCGTAATATCCATAAAATACCAGATGCTGCTGTTAATATGGAGGACAAAAAAAATATTATAGTCCAATTTTAATCAAAATTAATATAGTGGAGTTTTGGAATTGCAGTTTATGAATTTCGCGGGTCCAATATGGTAGGATAAACATTTTACAATTTTCTGATATCGTTCAAAACTTTCGAAGGCGTAGAATACAGTAAATCTTATATGGTGGGCTAAAAAATTTACATTAGTATGAATTTTTCCAAAACTGGTATAAGGTGGGGGGGGGGGGAGTTTGTGCGCGTAGAATGTAAATCTTAAATTAATGTCCTAAAATTCAATATAATGGATAAATATATAACGGTCTTAAGAATTTACATTTTTCAAATTTTTACAAAATTTAATATTGATCGGAAGCGTATATTGCGAATCTAAAATTTATTTATTTGTAGTAAAGTTGGCGGATTAACCATGGTGGTTAGTTTTTTATTAGGTCCAATTTTACTCAAAATTGGCATTTAGAGAATTCCTAAAATCAAAAAATTTGTATTGCGCACATCCATGTAGAACCACCATCGTAAGTTGTCATGTATCAACAGATTGAAAAGGTCTTTTACCACATTCGTAACGCACTTGAATGAATTTAGTGGATTTTAGTTCAGCTCTCTCAGAACCCTCGAACCAACAACTTTAATTTGCATCAGTTTAGGTCGTTAGTTCTAGCAAAGATTATAATAGTAGCGTTAGCTATAATAATCTTTGGTTCTAGAGATATTTATATGAAAATTCTCACTTGAACTCGCTAAATATTAATCCGGCTTGCGAGATAACCAACTTTAGCTTGTAAGAGACATACATAATCTCATAGAACTCAAAACCCATCAGAAAAGTGAGTCAAACCAAAAAATTTGAATGAATCATTGAATGAAATAATGAATATTTAAGGTTATATGGCTCCTGTAACCTAAAAATAGTTATTTAATCAAGCCAGATTTGTATTTGGCTACCTCAAATTACTCTTAAGCCGCGCGCCCACTGGTTCCGCTCGGTTCGGACAACTCGGCTTCGCGCAATCGGCCCGTTTTAGTTTACATGTAAATAAATGAGAGACGACGATGCTGAAAGCGCTGAAGCGTTCTGGCCGGTCTGAACCAGTGAGCGGGCTCTCATTTATTTACGTGTAAACCAAAACGGGCCGATTGTGCGGAGCCGAGCGGTCTGAACCGAACCGAACCAGTGGGTATTTAGTACGCATTTTGTTTTCAACTTCATGAAGATGGGCCATAAAATTATTTTTGGCTATAGATACCTTTACAATTATATTTAAACTTAATAATCTTGCCAATTACTTATTAACAGTCGCCTTCAAAATTATGAGCATCTCTAGATATTTATTTTAAACTTGTAATTATAATAAAATACGTGAAAATATACGGTTTTTATATATTTACTTAAAATTGGATCTTTTCCCAAGGGGAAATAAATGTCCGCTAAAGTTCCACTTATACTTAAATAAATTTAAAAATTAAAATCCCCTGACGCTGAGGCGTGCGTTGCGGCTGCAGCGCCCCTTAATATTTATAGAAGAACGATTAGGATCTTAGAACTTATTTAATTTATTAAGTATTTTATTGTTTGTTTTCTGTTTTAAAAATATATTTTGGAGAATTATTTAAGATTTAAGGCTTAAGTACACCGTTATTTTTATATTGGCCAGTATCCAAGTTACTGGATACGAACATATTCAATAAATTTTGATATTTTCCTATAAAATACTAATATAATTTTAATATGTTCGACTTTGTAGCTTATGTAATATGAACATACACCTACAAAATAAACATCAAAAGTAAACTTTCGCCCATAGCACAGATGATAGAAACGAGCACCGATAATCTAGAACAAACAATAAGGAATATCATATAAATAACAACAAAACAGATTTGTTCCAAAGCAAAACCAAAGAGAAGCAAAATTAAGAAAGAAAGATGATATTTCATGTCTCTTAGAGTAAATAATCATGAAAGCGATTTTAACTATAAAAAAAACAAACAAGTAATAACAACTACTACAGAATCGGTGCAAATATTACTAAGTAAAAGCCTCCAAAGTGGAACAATACCTAAGACATGGCAAAATGTTACAGTTATTCTACAACATAAAAAGGAAGCAAATTGTTGCCACATCCCTACAAGATTGTCACTAACATCCTTACCAACAAACTCACAAATAATTGTAACTAACCTGGACACACCCACAAATAAATTAGGTGACTTACCAATCGAGGAATTAGACCGAGTTGCGCAAAAACTACAGCAACACACCTAGAAATGCTTTGAACATTGTTGAACTGTTTCAAGGATTATATATCTATACTAACAGTAATATAATTTTACTAAAAAGCATGACATCACAATAAAATTGCAGAAACATTTATTAACCAGTAAAATACCCCTCAAAAAAGGGGTTCAACAAGGAGATACCACAGCAATTTAGTCTTGCTTTCGAAGATTTTCTCAGAAAACTAGATTGAGAGCACAAAGGCTTACTCATAGACGAGTCATACTTGAATAATTTGAGCTTTGCTGATGACCTGGTTTCAATAAGTAATACAAGAAAACAATTAATTGGAATTGTAGTCGATAGATTCGGTTTAAAAAGGAACACCTATAAAATCAAAATTGTGACTCGAGATTCAGACGTCGTAGGTCAGCAATTGGAAATAGTTAATGAATATAATTACTTAGGGTAAATAATAAGAAAGAAAATCGAACTGCTGAAATGTGAGGGAGAATTCGAGTGACTTGGACCACAGTAGGAACACTGGGAGTAAGACTCAAGAAGAGTAACACTCAAAAACTCAGACATCGTAATAAACTTTGAGAACAAAGTATTTAATACATGCATACAGCCGGTTATGACGTATGAAACCAAGATACTCACAGTTACAAACGCTAAGAAATTATGAATAACACAGAGATAAATCAAAAGAATAATGACTAAAATGTGGTTGTCGGACTTGCATTGTCTTTATATTTGTTTGTCTTTACGACTTTTCGATTAGGTTGGGTACGAGCTTATATAGGGCTTGTGGCCATTGAAGCGGAAAAGACATTGCAAGTCCGACAACCATTTTTTAGTCAACCTTCAACATTGTCAACAATTTTGAAACAAACGTCCAGAAGAATAATGTTGAGAATAAGATTTAGGGATCATATAAATATACTGAAATAGAAGGGGAATTAAGGTCAGCAATGCTATAGAACATATTGCTAGTACAGTATTGACCAGGAGAGTTTAAAAAAAACCATGAACGTCCACAAAAGCTATAGAGAGATGATATAAAGGAAATGTTAAATGACACCAGCTTGTACTGGATCGGTTTGAATGGAGGCAGCGCAGAGAGGTCTATGTACAGAATTAGATTTTGAAACGCTGCTGAAGATAAAGGGAGAGAGAGAGAGAGAGGGATAATAAGAAAGTAGTAAAAATGCTCTAGCTAACTTACACCAATTTAAATATGAAAAAATTTTAATTAAATTATCATAACTTACTAAACCGACAGGTTAAAAATCTTTTTTTTTTAATTTTACATATTTTTTGGATATTTTTAGTATAACAGTAATAACAAAAATATATTTCAGGAATGCTGTTTTCAGGGCCTTTAATTATTCATGAATTTTATAAAATTTGAACAAAAATTTTCCTCTACATTTAATTGCTCTTAAAAATAATTGCGTGGTTCTTGTACCTTTTCCTCTGAAATAGATAGTTTTGAACAAGTTTTCGCCGCCCCCTCCTTCATTTTCAAAGTGTTAACAACGCCTACTCTGCACAAATTGAAATTAATTTAATGAAGTATCTTAATATTTTAGCTTGAAAACAAAAAATCTGAAATAGAAGTAAATGTACTGCTACTGGAGAATTTATACAGTAAGCTCGGTAAGGTTAAAATAACTTATCCAAATATTAGGTTTATATACAGGGTGAAAACTTTAAATGGAATAAATTTGTCACGAAATTGTTTGCAATTCCGTCATTTGTTTTTTTTTCCTTTTTATTAGAATACTCTTTCGAACACAAAGTCCTGAAAAAATTGTTTAATGAACTAATTTTTGTTTGCGATCGCATCATTCGCATAGAAATCAGCTGGTTATCGATAGTTGGAACTACTGGAAGTGGTTAGTTATATACCCTTGTAAGGGTTTATAATAGGTGCAAAAAAAAGTATAGTGATGGGATTGTAAACAATTCCGTGACTCATTCAGGCATATATTCGATATGACTAGAAAATGACTGACCCAGTTTTATTTTAGAAAAACCATTTTTTTTTTGATTTTGGCTAACGCCTTATCATTTTTCTTACCATTATTGTAACTTTTAGTATCTGAATATAACGTGAGTTAATCTTTTGTATAACTTAATAGACTAGATACTATAGTGTTGGTGTAAAAGAATTTATGTTTTTTTTTATCACTTTTAAAAAATTTTGATTTTATTGTACAGGTTATATATATATATATATATATATATATATATATATATATATATATATATATATATATATATAAATTTAAAATAATACAAGTTGATGTCACGCTGGGCGCCATGCGCCAAATAAAATCATTTGTTTTTAAAAATATGTGTTTATTTTATTCTTGCCCAGTTGGTTTAGTTAAAGGAGTATTACCAAACCATCTCGCAGCTGATTACATGAGAACACATGGAATTGATGGCTATCCGATATGATGATGAGCTCTTGTCTGGAATAGTCTTTCTCTTTTTAAACAAAAATCTCAATTATTATTAAATTTATTATTGCGTATACCTATATGTTAAGACTTTCTTTAAAATTTCATTAATCTAGATAAAAAAAAATGATAGGAAAAAATATGGATCCTAAAAATACATTAATAACAAAGGTGTGAAAGAGAAATCCATGAATCGCCACTTACAGAAAGTTGTAAGAAAAGTCAAAGATTTATTACCAAAACTGGGCTAAAATATCATCAGAAAACAGTTTGCTTAAAAGACTTTTATGTCAAGCCCATTCAAGCGCTTTAAAATCGTTAAACGTGCGTGAGATATCCAATATTATTCCTTCGCATTACGTTAAAGATAAGTTTTATAAAGATACAAAAATTTATCAAGATATTGTTTAAAAACAATAGAAAAGTATGTATTTTGAAAAATATTTATAAAGAAGTTTTTATAAAATCCTCATGTTTTAGAAAAAAGCCAGAATAAAAAAGAAATAAAAAACAATTCCAACCAAATGTAAGTCAGAAGTATTTGGTGTTATATAACTTAATTTGTACTTCCCAAAGGAATTTTAAGTTTATACATATATGTGGGCAAAACCTAAAATAAAAGTAAAATATATATATAAAAGTTAAAAATGGGAACTCGAAATATGATATTACGGTATTTGATATTTAAAAACAAAACACTTTTGTGGTTCCAAAATGTTTGTTTTTTAATATACTTTTAATAAACTTTTATTCTTTGCGTTTTAGTAGTGTAGGCGTCCAAGGGTTTTCGTGACTCATGGAGATCCACGGAATTTGCGGTCGGTTATTATGTATTTCAGTTGCTCTCAATCTTCAACATACGAGATGTGACTATAAAATACCGATACTGATGCTTCTACAGAAGAAGTACGCAAGCGCCAAAAGTCAACGACCGACAGTTGTATAACGTGAAGCCTTCTCTTTTAAATGCGGAACCTTCCATATCTGTAGACAGTCTGGCCGTGGCCTTCAATTGTATAAGAGCTGTGCAAAAAAAATTATAAGTGCGATAATACTGAAAATTATTGGGCAATGAATGTTTTTTATCAGTTTTTGAGTGATTTAAGCGTTTTCAAGATTGCCGAGAAGACATTGAAGATGATTCGATCTGACCGTCGATAAACTATGCGTGTAATTGCTACAACTGTAAGAATTGAAAAGAATGTGTAAGGCGAATTCTCACAATCGAACAACAAGAATTTCGCCAAAATATGTGTACTGACACTTTGAATGCCATTGAAAATGACCCGAATTTATTGGAGAGAATGATAATATGTGATGAATTTGGGTTTTTTATTTAGGATCTTGAAACTAAACGCCTATCCATAGATTGGAACGGCTCAACTTCACCAAGAGCTAAAAAAGCTCGAATAAGCAAATCAAGATTCAAATTACGATATTTATGGATACCTGAAGATCAAACAATTAATCAACATTACTACCATTAGTTTCTTGCTGAACTTCGTGAAAGAATAAGAAAAAAACGATCCAAATTGTGGAAAACAAAACATGGGTTCTCCATCAAGACAATACGCTAGCTCATTTTTTGTTGTCTATTAAGCCGCTTCTAGCCAGGTACAATATTTCACTGTTCGACCATCTGCTTTATTCACCTGATCTTGCATTATGTGACTTTTATTTGTTCCTCAAGGCTAAATCTACAAAGAGTCCGTTGAAGCTGTGAAAGACAAAGTGGCGCTCACCTTATTACAATGCTTTAGAATTATTACATTTAACTTAAGAGAGGGCCATATCAAATTGACGATCATGAATTAATTCAAAAATATGGAGTTGAATTTTTAAACTCATAAAAATTAATTCTTGTTTAATTTTTCTAAAATTTTACAGCTTTTTTTGAATACTATTTCTGTTATTTGATGCTAAGGTTAGAGAATAATATTTGGTGAAAAGCTATTTGACTATTAAATTTTTTGAGGTGGAGGAGGATAATTTAAATAAAAAAAATGGAAATTTTATATTGTATATTTGATTTCAGATGGAATGATCTTTTAACTGCTTATAATAATTACAGTTTTGTTATTACATTTACAGCATCTTATTTCTGAGAAACTGACAATATTGGTGTATCTTTAACATTTAAAATTTCTTTATTATTTGTTTACAAAAATGGATTGTGTACATTAAGTTTTACTGAGATATTGGTTTCGCTATACAAAAAAGCAAATCCCTTTGGATTTAATATTCTTGTGAATTGTTTTTTATTTTTTTCTCTTAGAATTTTCCTTTCAAAATACCGAGATTTGTGTTGCGAATAAAGAATAACCAAAATGAGAAATATTTATGAAAACGTATGCTGTTTGTCAAATCTCTTTTAGTTTTACGAAAAACCCTATAATATGTAGGTCTTCAATCATTTTAGCGACAAGATTTTTCAATAAATATTACAAAATGTTATGAGTGATGACTTTTTGCATACATTAATAAAATAAATCAGCTTTGTGAAAATGAGTTTTTGCCGTATTAAAAATATCACTGAATTTTTATTTATTTAAAAACAAAAACAGTGTTTCATGCAGATTTTGACAACTGGTTGTAAGTGCTTAACGAAGTGATTTGAATATTTGGTTTTCATTTTTATATTGAAAATCTGTAATGTTTTTGAACAGCTTTATTGAATAAATAACTCCAAAATATTAGTATTTTATAACTAAATTTAATTTTCAAATAAAATAAATACTATTATATATTAAAAATACAGTTAAATGATATTGTGTTTCAGGTTTTAATACTTTTGAATGACTTGTGATTTGGCTTATGTATACAAGATGGTTTTTAAAAAGAAAAAAGAAACTAATTGAATAAATCTAAGAAAAATTTGAAAATAATTTTTATTCTAAAAGATGTCTGAAAACAGGTTAGATAACAAATTATTTTTTGCATGGAACATGTAGAATGGCCACCATCCTATATGTTCCTGCACCATTTATGGTCACTTTCACTTGATTTTCTATATTCGCATTTTAAAAGGACAAAAAGAGATAAGATGTCGATTGCTCATTAAAAAGTAATTTGAAATTTTCAAAATTGAATATCTCGAAGAAAAACAAAGATACTTTAAAAGGCTATGTATAGTTTTTTGAGAAAAACAAAATGTCCCGATGATACATAACCTCAAATATAGGCCCAAATCGCGTTTATGCACTTTTAGGTTAGAATATTTTTAAAAAACTAGATATTATTGAACAATTCTGAAGCTGTATTGGAATTCAGCGATCCAAAATCTACAAGAAATTACTATTTTGATTTAATGTACAAATTTTACTTCGTGCTGTGTTATATACGAACGGACGAATAAATATAACAAAAAAAAACTCAATTTTGATATGCCACCATCTAATCTGTAAAAAAAGCAAATGGTTGTTTTTACTTTCTATTATATATTTCCGTAAAAGATCAAGCTTGTAACCTTTAAAAATTCTGTTTTAAATATCCCTATAGAATATAACGGTGTACAAAACTAAATCTCTTTACATCTAATTTAGTTAAGAAACGTTTTGTATTCTTTGTTGTTTCCAGTTTCTGTTCAAAATTCAGGGAATTGTATATTCGGGATTTGGGTGAAAAATGAAATGATAAATATGTATCAAAACGTAAGTTTTTTGTCCCGACTTTCTCAATTTTTTTCGGGAACAAATAATATAGATACTGAATCTTTATATTGACAGAAATATACTTTTCAACATTGGCAAGTACTGTGGTTGAATGCAAATTTTATCGTTAATATAATGGCACTATACTTCAAGTCCATAACTTCTGTCAGTAACTTATCGTTTGTATATTGAGTGTCCTGAGTTTTGCGCCCTCAGGAGAATTAATTCCAATAGCGTCTGCATTTTATAATATAATAAATGATGAGATTTTCTAGGTATATCGAAATATTTTTTTAAGTTAAATTTATTTTATCACATTTTTATCAATCCTTACAATTTTTTTCCTTGAGGAAAAATTTTGCACCTGCACAAAGTGTACAAGGTAGTTTTGGATTCTTACTTCCTGAAACCCGCCCGGACTCAAGGTCCTGCCGATTTTCCTTGGTTTCTCATTACCCATGGCTCGCGGCAGTCCAAGGTTATTCAGTGAAGTCTCCGGTTTCCACGCAAGTAAGCCTTAACTAACCTTTGGTCTTCACTCGGTGTACCTGCACCAGATGTCGGTTGCACCCATTACCTCGCACTCTTCCAACATTTTGCTTACAATATAGGCGTGCTATTTTAAGATATTTTATTTGCACTTTAGGTAGAATTATGCGTATTAATTGAAAGATTGTTGCTTACTTGCTCCTCTGGGTGGAGCATTTCCTTTCTGACCAACCATGGTGCGTCTAGCGTCATCCTCAGGAGTGTGATATAAGTAATGTAGGTCACTTAATTCACAATGATTCATTGGCAGAATTGCTGTCAAGAGACATATCTGAATCTGAGGAGCTATTACAGTCAGAGGTGATTATTATTGGTCACTGCCGCTTGGTTTATGATAATTAAGAACGATTCCAGTAACTTTTGATAGTTAGAGGCGTGGTAATTGTACCTGCTTTTCTAGTTTCAATTTCGATGACCTCCTCACTCATAATTTTTTTATGTATTTCAAGCCACTAAAGATGATTTCTCAAAGTGGAAATTCACTGGAGTGGAAATATGATTAAAAAAAAAAATTGCGAAGATTAGTTTCTTGGGTAAATTATGCATTTTTTGGCTATTTTTGGACGTTAATAACTTTTAATTGAATGAACAATCGAAATTACAATATAATGCTATAAGAAATACTTATGTTTTAAATGCTTTTTGCAGCTATAAATAAATAATTTGACCGCTTATGTATATGTGCCGCGTATATATTTGTATAATGCCTAGTTGGAGGCACGTGAGAAGAACATATAATTAAAGCAACTAAAAAAATTGTACAATTTTTACTATTAAAAAAAATAATATGTTTGAAAAATTATTAATTTCGTTAGAATACAATTTAAAATTACATTTGGCTGGAAGTGAGAATTTTCTCATAAGTAACATTTCTGATTCTGACATTTTATATTTCACAATCATTATTTGCTCTTTTAAAGCCAATGTGTGCGAATTTGGAAATATGAATTTGATTCAGAATCTTATTGAGAAATATAAATTGAACTATTAAATGTTATTCTGTGCATTGCGTTATGTATAAACGCCAAAGTTTTATTTAACGCATAAGGGGTCCTTTTTATTTATCTATTTTAGTATAAATAATTTAAAAAAAAATAGATAAGTCATTCGAAAAATTTACGTTAAATAAAATATTCTTAACAATATACAAAATATCGTTAAGTTTTTTAAAATATTTAAATCGCTAGTGTAAATAAAAATATGGATGCCCCATGATCACGTAGGTTGTTATTGTATAGTGACCTAGTGACCTAGTACAGAAACCATAAGCACCGTCTTCAACTTGACAAAGTTCAAAGAATGGCTTGTGTGGGACTAATGAGTACGATGGGGATTGCCCCTCTAGGGCTCTGGAGGTCCTGGTGAGCCTACCTCCTATTCATCTCTACGTAGAGAACGAGGCCCTGAAGAGTATATACCGTCTCAGTTGCTTAGGCTTTCTAGGAACTGGAACGGACAGCCAACCTGATGTCTGGGAAAGCATGGTGGAAAGATGTCGATCACTTCCATGAAAACAGATTACATGGCGTCGCTCTTAAAACTCAACAACGCTCTTTTGAGGTATTTTTTCTAAGTAGAGAGAATTGGGAGGAGAACCAAAATGTTCCGAGAAATGGATCCTGGTGATTTACGGTGATACATTTTTAATTTTTAAATAGTTACTAGAACACTTTATTATGATTTACAAGCCAGACGGCTTCGCACTCCCTCCAGGGAACATTCACTCATACCAGGTACACAAAGGTACCAAAAATATGAAGCTCTGTGGGAACCCTTTCCATGTTATCGGGTCCTAGGTGACGTTGTCTGCTGTATTTCCTACGAACTTTCGGACGGTTCTCGAGGTTGCTAGGAGAATTGCCCTCTGCATCGGCTTATACAGATGCTCACTAAGGCCCAGTCCCTTGATGTTCTGCAGGAGGTTCTTTGGTATCACTCCAGTTGTTGACAGTATTATGGGAATCGTTTGGACGCTGTTCATTGCCCATTGTCTTCGGATTTGGACCTCCAGATCTCTGTATTTGGCGATCTTCTCGTTGTATTTTGGCCTTAGATTGTTGTTGTTAGGCACAACAATGTCAATTAGTGTAGTTCGCCTAGAAATTTTATCCATTAGTATAATGTCTGGTCTATTATGAGCTACTGTTTGATCCGTCAGAACCGTTCGGTCCCAATATAACTTGAACTGGTTGTTCTCAAGAATAGGCTTCAGATTGTACTTGTAATAAGGCACTTTTCCTACCTGTAATAGGTTTAACTTTTCTGCTAACTCTTGGTGGAGTATCTTAGCGGCTGAGTCGTGTCTTTCCTTATACTCGGTTGCGGCAAACGCTTGGCATCCTCCAGTCATGTGCGGAATTGTCTCCGACGTTCGACAACCATATCTGCATTGGTCATTTTCCATTGAAGGATCTCTAATAATGAACTTCCGTTCTTCGTCGGAATAACCTGGTCTTGGATAGCTAACAAGAAGCCCTCCGTTTCCGGAAACATCTGTCCTGAAATCAATCATTTGTTCGACGCTGAGTTGTCGACATTGTCCTGATTGACCTCATTTGGATGCCGTCCATGAAGTGGCTTCCGTAGCCAGGTTTATAACTTCTCTTGGAACACCTTATTATTATTATTATTTTGATTTACAAGCCAAACGGCTTCGCACTCCCTCTAGGGAATATTCACTCATACCAGGTACACAAAGGTATCAAAAGCATGAAGCTCCGTGGGAACCCTTTCCATGTTATCGGGTCCTAGGTGACGTGGTCTGCTGTATTTCCCATGAACTTTCGGACGGTTCGCGCGGTTGCTAGGAGAGTTGATTTCTGCATCGGTTTATACAGGTGCTCACCAAGACCCAGTCCCTTGATGTTCTGCAATAGGTTCTTTGGTATCACTCCAGTTGTTGAGAGTATTATGGGAATCGTTTGGACGCTGTTCATTGCCCATTGTCTTCGGATTTGCACCTCCAGATCTCTGTATTTGGCGATCTTCTCGTTGTATTTTGGTCTTAGGTTGTTGTTGTTAGGTACAGCGATGTCGATTAGTGTAGTTCGCCTAGAAATTATTATTATTATTATTATTATTATTTCTTAACTTTGTTTGTCATTGTCAATTTTGACATCTGATGAAGTAGCGGTATTACGAAATATGTTATGTGTATTTAAAATATAATTTTAAATAAAAAACCAGGAGTAAAAATCTGAAACAGTTTGATCTTTTTTTCATAGTATTTACCTTAAATATATAAACTTAAAATGACTCTATTGCTATAATCTAGTAAAAAATTGTAGTTAACTACTCTTTCTAAATATTTTGATCAATGATAATATGAAAATTTTGATGTCCGGGTATTTTTATACTTATTTTTATAAGAACTTTAACATTTCCATCTGTCTAAACTTAAATATTTCTTTTAAACTTAACTTAAAAAAATATCCTTTTAAGCTTAGTTGATTTTAGTTAAGCTTAAAAACCTACATGTACATAATATACTAATAAATGACCTTCGAGGGATTTTAGAAGTCCCGAGCATTTTTGTATATCTTTTAAAACCCTTGTTTAGGGTCTCAATAGGTTTATTTGTGATATTTCGCTGTCTTTTCCAAATTTATATTCTCCCACATGCAAAGATGTTCCGTCCCGAAGGTACACTGCGCCGTATGCGGGCGGTATTTTCAGAGGGTGAAAGAATGGTTTGACAACTAAGTATAGAATGTCCTGGTATTTTTAGAATCCCTTGTTAAAAACTTCCTATACAAAAAAAATACATTTTCCAAACATCACATGCGTCTTGTGAGTGTCTTGACGCAATTAATTTCGGTAAAGGAAATATTTGCTGTAGTTTGGTTGTAATAATAAAAAACAAACAAAATAAGTAAAAATTATTATGACAATAAGAAAATGTGTTAAAAGTGAAGATTTTCAACCGTTTTAAGCTTAGTATCAGGAGAGCAGTTTATATTTGATCAATACACTTTTACACGCCTTTGAACCAATCCGAAAAGAATTTTTGCAATTTGAAGATAGTATCCGCAAAACATGGTTTTTAGACGCAACAACCGACTTTTCTGGAGGCAAAAAGTAACTCTTAGATACCAAGTTAGGGCTATACGCTGGATGACTCATCAATATAACATTTGGAGTGCTCAAAAAGTCACTTGTTTGACCCGATGTGTAAGAGCTGGCATTGCCATGATGGTCCGTCGCCTCCATTTTGTTTTCCTCAATTCACCGAAAGTTTCTGACAAACAAATAGTGTGCAATTCAGAATTGATTGTTCTATGATTCTGAAAAGGGAAAGTTGCGACATAGCCAGTTTTTCCAAAAAGCAGATAACCATTTGTTTCGAAGTGCTTCGTTCATTAGCAACATTTATTGGTTTTTATGCCGATCAATGGATATTTTTTTGAGACAGATATATTATCAGCTTACCTATTATGCCATCATACTAAAAATAATTCGTAGTAATATTTTGTTATGTTTTCCACTCACAAATATGATCTATTAGTTTGTTATATACAATTAAAACCAAAAAATTTCGTTTTTTTTTTTCGATTTTTTCTTATAAAATCAAAACTAATGCAGTAATCTCGATGATATTAAAAGACAAATTATAAAAAATAAAAATACTAACAAAATGAGCTCTGGATTGACTCAATCGGATCATTAGTAAAGGAGAAACACAAAAAAAAACGTAAAATGCAGCCTTTTTTCAAAAATTCGTATCTCCATTATTTTTCGCCTCATCGATGGTCCGATTTTAATTTTCTAAAAGGATTTTGAAAGGAGAAATATCATTCTATAAGCCTATATTTTTATTCTTGCGTGAAAATGCCCGCAAAATAGGTGAAAAATGCTAGTAAACATGACCGAAAACAATAGAGTCGTATGTGTATAGTAAGCGGCAGCAAGTGTTGCCAGCTCTACCGAATTTTCAGTAGGTCTAACGATTTTCTCTTCAATTATCCGATCTACCAAAATACCATTAAATTATACTGAATTTTGAATTCGAATGTAACGGGGGATTTTGGGACATAAAACAAGATTCTAAGTTCGGTTTTTTATAAAATTATGTCTATTCTGGATGCACCGTTGTAGAACTGAAATATAAATGAAAATTAATTTAGAAAATTGTCTACTCGTAATATAAATCCGTTTTAAAGGTTACCTTAGATAACAATATTAGTGATCTATTCTCAATAAATAAGTTAAAGATATATTTATTTCAATTTTGGGAATTCCGAAGTACTTTTATGTAAAATCTCTTGGTGAAACCCCGAAACACATTTGTGTGAAGCTCTTCACTGAATCTTTCACATGAACTTATAAAAAGAACGTACTTAACATTTTTCAATTTAGGGCATGACAATATTTCAAAAAAATCCCTAGATAATATACTATTTTGAATATCTAGCGAGAATTATCGAAACCTACCAAATTTATAAGAAACATCTAACCAATTCGTTGCAATTGGCGCTGACAACACTGGCTGCAGCCGCGTTGCCCCCACTAATCTTCTAGTTTTACACCCTCGGCCATTTTCAGTCATGTTACCTAGCATTTTTCACGTATTTCACAAACTCTTTGATGCAAAATAAAAATATAGGCTATTAGAATGATACTTCTACTTAAGATCTTTTTACCAAATTAAAATTGGATCAATGGATATGTCTGATAGTACCTAGAAACGCAAGCTCCTGAAATATAAGGGACTTCCCTCGTGTAGCCTCAAGTTGTCCCCAAAACAAAAACTATATACAGAACCGGCTTGTGTGGCCCCAATTGGACTTTATTGTCTTAAAATGTCGTTTCTTTCTGCCACTCTGAAATTTTGAGTAGTAACAATCAAAATTAACAGTATAGGTTTGCCACCTTTTTAAGTGGCTTACCCAGTAAGACAAAACAAAACTTTTAAATTTAGCTAGTCCTTTCCTAGTCCACCTCTGTAATTATTTTTTTTTCTTGATGATTTATAATAATATATTCAATGTTGTAACTTTTAATTAGAAATATAAAAGATTTATAATTTTAATTTGCACGTAAATGGCATAAATTTCAGCAATCCCCCTTCCTACATGTTACGGATATTATAACAGATCGCTGTTTAAATCTAAATGCAACATCAACCACCTTAGGACGCTATACTTAGATTTGAAGTTAAGTGGGTAAGTTAAGGTTTAAGGTTAACGCACAATTGTTTAACAGGCAAATTTTGCTGAAATTGCACTCTAGGGTACTGGCAAAAAGTTTGCAGTTCAGCTGGGAAGTGTTTCGTCTCTTTTCTGAATTTAAGCGTAAAGTTTATGGTCCAGAGGGCATACAAGCAATTAACTTAATATTATGTAAAAATACAAGGATTATAAAAATGTTGTACCTTTTTTTGTTATAATATTTTCAAGCTATAAGAATTAAAAATGATTTTTTTATATAAATCACAAAATTGCATTTTTTAAATTTAAAACACAAGTAAAATGTGGAGCAAAGCATTTGAGATTGCGATAAATGAAAAATTAGAGATGTGTAGCTCGTTATATATATATATATATATATATATATATATATATATATATATGTTTTACTTTTTATACATTTTTTATATTTTACAATGCACAAAAAAAAGTATACATTTCATTTTATGTTTAAGGGGATATTGAATTTTTGATTCTTATTAACAGGATCTTTTTGATTCTTATTAACAGTGACTAAAATTCCCCATATCTGTTCTGTCGTTAACAGTGTTTTTATCTATCGTTTGTACTGTTTACGATAACAGTCCAGCATCAAGTTCTGCTGGTAATATCCTGTCGATATTTTACGATATGGAGATTTTAAGTAGACAGTTGTTGTCTGTGTATTTTGCTCTCGGTTCGTTACAGCTCCACTGATGAGACCATTAGGTGGTTGAAACTAGTATGGAGAAAAAACCAGAGTGGAATTTGCAGATAATATACTGTCTGTCCCCTTTCTTAACGGTGGTAAGGAGAATAAAACAACTTTTCTATATATATATATATATATATATATATATATATATATATATATATATATATAAATAAAACGTGATTTATTCATGAATACATATGTATTTTGTCCCCTTCAAAATTTTCCTTATTCGAGACACACATATATGCAAATTTTTTTTCGAGTTTTGAACGCATCAACGCAATCACAGGAAATTCCAAAATTGACTACCTACTACAAATTTTTTACAATTCTGAAAGTCTTCTAGAGGAACGGCAATTCTAGATCAATATTTAAGTTATTTTGACTTTAGGAATTCGCATCACCAAATATTATATTTTTGATACCAGATTGTAAAAAGTCAACAGTCAAGTGACGTTTATACATACACGGTGGTACTAATGGAAAGTTCGAAATTTAAACAAAATATAAAGAAATACAGTTTATCTACGGATGGACTACTGCACTATAGTAAACGTCAATATTTTTGATTTTTCGAGGAAAAGTAATTTTTAATAAAAAGTTTTGCTTGCCTTCGGAATTTAAAAACAGTGGTCGTGTTATGATAACGTATGTAGGATATTCAAAATGCCCAAAAATGTAGATTTAATCTTATATAAAATACTCTTATTTGTAATTTTTTTACAAATTATATATAACTAATTGTTCTCTCATTAGATTGTCCAAACTACCTGGTCTACATGTTAGTAGTGAATATATGAGAGAACAAAAAAGGAGTAGCAGGAAAAGAATATAATCATCTTCGTCCATCTCCTCGTTGGTTTTTATCATATATTCACCATGTAGGGCGTCTGTATTTTGGCATGCACATGGTATAACATTCACCCACTATCTTGAAAAGGGAAAAGCGATCAATATCAAATGTCGTTATTGGTGCCTATTTTAAATAATTGGTCCAACACGCGTTAACCTTAGAGCGCATTTTACCTGCATAAAATATGGATAATATATTTTTACCCAAAAATAACAATTAAAAAGATCAAGCTTAGATATTTTATTATTCCCTTTAATTCCGTCTATTATTGGTAATATTCAGTCTTAATAGTTCTTTTGCCTTTTTATAAAATGTACTATATTCCTTTTAAAGCATTCCTACACGAACAGGTAATGTTATTATCAAGAATCAGGCAAACATTAAAATAGACTTTTTTCGTAGAACAGGAATATTTTTCCGCAGCTATTAAAGAATGTATTAATTACATCCTATTAAAAAATAATATTAGGTATTATTTAAAGGTAGACTCAACAGTTTTTAATCGATCGCTGAATATCTCAACATTTGTAAAACAAGTGAATATGTCGATAATTTTTCCCATAAATGAATAATTTAGAGGCAATAAACTAAATGGCAAAAAAATGAAGCATAATAAGTATAACAATAAAGAATAAACTTTAATTATTTAATGGTAGTTTATATAAAGTTATTCCAGATTGTTTTTATTTAAACTATAAAATTTATTATTTAAAATGCAAAATTATCAAAATAATTTCGATACTGTTAACTTCTTAAATTAAAAAATAATGAAATAGCAAATGCAAATTCAGTGTTATTAGAATTTTCATGAAAATAACCAATAAAGAAAATTTGTATAAGTGGACATTTCCAAAACAAATGTCTCGCATTCGTGCTTTGAATATAATTTTTCAAGAAAAATAAAATTACTAAACGTGACGTAGACAGAAGATTTCAGATATTGTCAATTAATTTCACAAGTGCACTTCGAAATAACAACTTATTTGACCTAGAATAAAAGTTTGTTGGTAAATAATAAACGACAAAGAACTCAATTTATTTATATCTTAATTTTTTATACAGACTTTTAATTATTTAGAAAGAAAAATTATTTTCCGGTCTTTGTGTACATTTGTTTCGCAGCAAAGTTTTTATTATTTATCTTTGGTTCCACAAGAGATTGAGGTATTAAAACATTGCGTGTGTTAATTACTATTTAATTAACTGAAAAAATGTCAAAGTAACGCTATTTAAAATAAAATTTTTCCTATTGTAAATAACTAATGGAACACAGACCGAATGAACACAACTCCGATGATCTAGCTAATAAAGACGCTAGTATAGACATGGGACCGGAAATTCTAAACAGTGAAGTTCTATCTGCCATAAGATCTGCTAAAACCAGGAAAGCCATCCGGCCTGATAATATCCCAACCGAGCTGTTACAAATGATCCATGAGGAAAATATAGGAATCTTGGTCAAGCTGTTTAATACTGTTTACGCGACTGAATATATACCGGAAGATTGGCTGAGGTCTGTATTCGTCCCAATCCCAAAGAAACAGCGAGCAAAGCGATGCAGTGAGTACAGACTAATAAGTCTAATGAGCCACACTTTGAAGGTCTTTCTCAGAATCATCCACAGCAGGATAAGATCTAAATAGGTAGCAGATTTGGATCAAACTTAATTCGGATTTAGAAACGCCCTAGATACTAGAGAGGCTTTATTCGCTCTAAATATACTCCTGCAAAAATGCCGGGACCAACACAAGGATGTATTCGTATGTTTTGTCGATTACGAGAAGGCCTTCGACAGAGTACAGCACAGAAAACTCATAGTCATTTTAAATAACGTAGGGGTAGACAGCAGAGACGTAAGAATTATTAAAAATCTACATTGGCGGCAGAAAGCAACAGTAAGGCTAAATGGAAAACTCACAGAAGAAAGTAAAATTCTGCGAGGCGTCAGACAGGGCTGCATACTATCTCCACTGCTTTTTAATATATATTCAGATAAAATTTTTAAACGGGCTACTCAAGGACAACGGATGGGAGTGCAAATCAATGGAGAATATATAAATACAATACGATATGCTGACGACACTTATCCTAAGCGACAAACTACAAGACCTGCAACATCTATTAAACTGTGTTAACACTGAGAGTCAAGAAATCGGGCTCAACATAAATATCAAAAAGACAAAATTTATGGTCTTTAGTAGACAACTTCATCTTAACGCTTCAATATAAATAGAAGGAAAAAGTATGGACAGTGTGACTCATTTTAAATATCTTGGATGTTATATCACCGAAAATCTAAATGTAGAATAGAGACTGCTAGAGTAACTTTTCAAAAAATGAAACCACTTATCTGCAATGATAACCTCAACCTAAAACTACGGCAGAGAATGATAAGATCATACGTCTGGCCAGTGTTGCTATATGGGGCAGAGATCTGGACAATTAAGGCTGCCACGATTAATCGGTTGGAGGCTCTCGAAATGTGGTTACACCGGCGAATGCTGAGAATAACTTGGACAGCTAGGCAGACCAACGAAATGGTACTCAATAGGGCCGACACAACTCGTCTACTATTAAACACTGTGAAGTGTAGAAAATCTCATATCTTGGACATATATTCAGAGGGGAGCGATATAGAATTCTTCAGCTAATCATGATGGGTAAAGTAGAGGGACGTAGAGGGGTAGGAAGGAGACAGGCTTCGTGGTTGAGGAATATTCGTGAATGGACAGGTATACGTAGCGCGGGGGAACTGTTCTAGCTAGCGCAGGACCGTGAAAGACTTGCCAATGTAATTGCCAACGTCAGGGGGACCTGATATGGCACTTGAAGAAGAAGAATGAAACACACTTTACATTGTTAGACTTATCACTTTTATTATTAAATTGGCGTGACCGCGAGTTCGTAACATCCTCAAATGCAATGCCTTAAAAACTACGAGTTACGACTATCTAGGTACTAAAGGCAGAACATCGAAGAACGGATAATTTCGTAAATCTATTTGATCATTAAGAAGATTAATTATACTGTTTTTATTGCACTTATGAATTTCTACAGCCTTTAAGATATTAAGTTTTTTACTTTTGGGTACGGTATATAAATTTGAACAATGTTAACGTCTGGGAAACTATAGCTTTGTGTTCTTTAAATCTTGTATGGAAGTTTCTTCCCGTTTATCCGATGGAACAACTATTGCAATACGAACCATTTAGTCTATAAGCTCCTGACTTGTGTAGAGAAGAAATTTTGTCGTAATTCAAATTTTTAGTGCAACCATCAACGAAAGCTATAATAGATTATGTGCACTAAGTGAGCGCTCATAAGTAGACTTACACTTCCCTTCATACACGGTGGCGCGTACGTTATAACTGATGAAACGCTATTTTTTTTGACGTTAAAAAGCAATGGGAAATTTGAAGTAATCTAAAATTATCATAAATCGTTACACTTACCAACAATGCACCATTTCTGGAGTGTTTTAAAGAATTTTTAACACAACTTACTGATTCGAGCACTTACCTAAAACAAAAAGAAATAATATCAGTCAAAAGAACATTAAAAAATTATTTGTAATTTACCAATATAGTTTTGTAAAATATAACAATTCTCATTATATTTTTTATCGATCCACAATACGAGAAACAAATATCCAATTGTATCACGATTTTTGTCTGTTATTTTCACAAAAAATACAGAAAAAAATTGGACGATATATCTTGGATAATTTCATTAATAAATACATCTCTCTGGAGAGTTTTTATGAGCAAGTAAACGCGTTTAACTACTGTTAGCTTACACCTGTTTTACATTAAATTTACAGCCGCAAAATAAGGGTAATAAATAATTTCCATGTTTTTGTTGGTGAACATTTTGAGTATGAATATTTACATCGCTTTGTATGAATTCTTTTGTAAATTTTGGCGCCATTTACATTTGAAACGGGAATTAAGCTAATGCACATAAAATAGCCGGTAAAAACCATGGAAAAATAATTATAGCAAAAAGTGCTGAATTAAAAAATAAATTGCCCGAAAATTTTTATAATAACCGCCTTCTAGTTAGCAGAATAATTGTTTTTATGAGCAGAAGCTTTTTGCATTTTTACTAATTATGGTTTTTTGTTTCTACATTTACAGAAAAATCACTAAGACTCCAAGGTACCATATTTTTGTGACACTAATCAAAAGCTACAATGTGTTTCAAGCCCAGAAGTTAAAAGTATAGTCATTATAGTCATAAAAATTTAATAATATCAGCATGTTTATTTTATTTTTTTGACCGAGATGAAATTTCGATGTTACAATAAACAACACGTTCTGAGTATCTAAAATGTCAAACTTTATAGTGTATATATCAAAAGGAACCTAGGAACGCCAGTGTTGCAAGTGCTGTAAATATAACGCCCTACCCTCGTAAAACAAACAATTTAATAGTAATTTCGTTAAAAAATCAAAATTTCAGTGAGAAATAAAGAAATCTTTCCGCCGTATTTAAATAGTTTGTTATATATGTAATTCTCCTTTCAGGCAGAGAATATGAAAAATATGAAAAATACATAAACAAATAGTTTATTTCCTGCAAATATCGCTCTGGTCCTCTCTCCATACGCGTTTCGATCACCTCATGATCTCGTCAGTGGAGCTGTAACAGACCGAGAGCAACATTAGCAGGAAACAACTGACATATAAACCATAAATTTGAAATTATGTCAGCAGAATATTGCACCAACCATCTACCAACTTCGATGTCAGACTGAAAAATATCGCCAGTCAAACGACATCTATGAACGTGAACGGAGTAGCGTGAAATTTTTAAAATATCAAAATTTCAGTAAGAAGTATAGAAATCTTTTTGCCGTATTTAAATAGTTTGTTAGATATGTAATTCTCATTTCAAGCAGACAATATGAAAAATATGAAAAATACATTACAGTTTATTTCCTGCAAATATCGCTCCGGTCCTCTCTCCATACGCGTTTCGATCACCTCATGATCTCGTCAGTGGAGCTGTATCGGACCGAGAGCAACATTAGCAAGAAACAACTGACATATAAACCATAAATTTCAAGGTATGTCGGCAGGATATTGCACCTACCACCTACCAGGACCAGAGCGATATTTGCAGGAAATAAACTGTTTGTATATGTATTTTTCATATTTTTCATATTCTCTGCGTGAAAGGAGAATTACATATATAACAAACTATTTAAATACGGCAGAAAGATTTCTTTATTTCTTACTGAAATTTTGATTTTTTAAAAATTTCAAGTTACTCCGGTGATTCATAGATGTCGTTCGACTGACGATATTTTTCAGTCTGACATCGAAATTGGTTATGGTAGGTACAATATCCTGGCGACATACCTTCAAATTTATGGTTGATATGTCAGTTGTTTCCTGCTAATGTTGCTCTTGGTCCGATACAGCTTCACTGACGAGATTATGACGTAATCGAAACGCGTATGGAGAGAGGACCAGAGCGATATTTGCAGGAAATAAACTGTTTTTATATGTATTTTTCAAATTTTTTGCATATTCTCTGCTTGAGAGGAGAATTACATATATAACAAAGTAATTTCGTTATTCCTAATTAAATTTTATATATTTCTTATTAAAAAATCCCTATTTATTTTTAGATACTAATTAATAAATGAAACAAAACAAAGATTTACAATTCAGAAGTTCAATAAAGAAGCATTTCCAAAACAGATTATCTAAATCCTTAAAATTATACAATATATAGTTTGGACGTTAATTAGTTTCAACTTCCCTATATCCTAGAACTAATACCTTTCAAATGAGGTATCACATGACACATCCGTTCATTTAAAATTGTTTAGTTGTGTGTAATCTATACTACGACAGTTTAATTTTATATCTGTATCACCGTGCCTCGTTTTACCTGGATTTTGCAATTTCGTCTAATTAAAAAGCTGAAATCTTTTTAGGAAACAGCGTAAAATTTTACAATTAGCTTTCTTAAATGTGATATCCTATTTAGTACAAATGCGAGTTAACAATTTTTAATTACACCAGGTTTTCAGTGTTCAAATAATTTCTTCGTCGATTTTTAACATCTTTAGATGACTAGTTACAAATAAATGTTGTGATCGCTGTACCGTAATACACAAATTACTTTTACGTCTCCGAGATTTAAACTTATTTTTAAGAGCAATTAAATGTAGAGAAAAATTTTTGTTCAAATTTAATAAAATTCATAAATAATTAAAGGCCCTGAAAACAGCATTCCTGAAATATATTTTTGTTATTACTGTTGTACTAAAAATATCCAAAAAATATGTAAAATTAAAAAAAATTGCTTTTTAACCCGTCGGTTTAGTAAGTTATGATAATTTAATTAAAATTTTTTCATATTTAAATTGGTGTAAGCGAGCTGGAGCATTTTTACTACTTTCTTATTATCCCTCCCCCCTCTCTCTCTCTCCCTTTCTCTTCAGCAGCGTTTCAAAATCTAATTCTGTACCCAGTACAAGCTGGTGTCCTTTAACATTTCCTTTATATCATCTGTCTATAGCTTATGTGGACGTTCAAGGTTTTTTTTTAAACTGTCCTAGTCAATACTGTGCTAGCAATATGTTCTATAGCATTGCTGACCTTTATTCCCCTTCTATTTCAGTATATTTATATGATCTCTAAATCTTATTCTCAACATTATTCTTCTGAACGTTTGTTTGAAAATTGTTGACAATGTTGAAAATTGACTAAAATGTGGTTGTTGGACTTGCATAGTCTTTTGCGATTCAATGGCCACAATCTCTATGTAAGCTCGTAGCCAACCTGTCGTAAAAACAAACAGAAATAAAAACACTGCAAGTCGGACGACCATATTTTAGTCATTATTATTTTGATTTATCTCTGTGTTATTCTTAATTTGTTAGCGTTTGTAACTGTGAGTAACTTTGTTTCATACGTCATAACCGGCTGTATGCATGTATTAAATACTTTGTTTTCGAAGTTTATTACGATGTTTGAGTTTTTGAGTGTTACTCTTCTTGAGTCTTACTCCCAGTGTTCCTACTGCGGTCCAAGTCACTCGAATTCGCCCCGACATTTCAGCAGTTCGATTTTCTTTCTTATTGTTTATCCTAAGTAATTATATTCATTAACTATTTCCAATTGCTGACCTACGACGTCTGAATCTCGAGTCACAATTTTGATTTTATCGGTGTTCCTTTTTAAACTGAATCTATCGACTACAATTCCAATTAATTGTTTTCTTGTATCACTTATTGCAATCAGGTCATCAGCAAAGCTCATGTTATTCAAGTATCACTCGTCTATGAGTAAGCCTTTGTGCTCCCAATCTAGTTTTCTGAGAACATCTTCGAAAGCAAAACTAAATTGCTGTGGTATCTCCTTGTTGAACCCCTTTTTTGAGGGGTATTTTACTGGTTAATAAATCTTTCTGCAATTTTATTGTGATGTCATGCTTTTTAGTAAAATTATGTTACTGTGAGTATAGATAAATAATCCTTGAAACAGTTCAACAATGTTTAAAGCATTTCTAGGTGTGGTGTTGTAGTTTTTGCGCAACTCGGTCTAATTACTCGATTGGTAAGTCTCCTAATTTATTTATGGGTTTGTCCAGGTTAGTTACAATTATTTGTGAGTTTGTTGGTAAGGATGTTAGTGACAATCTTGTAGGGATGTGGCAATAATTTGCTTCTTTTTTATGTTATTATAGAATAACTGTCACATTTTGCCACGTCTTAGGTATTGTTCCACTTTGGAGGCTTTTACTTAGTAATATTTGCACCGATTCTGTAGTAGTTGTTATTACTTGTTTGTTTTTTTTTTATAGTTAAAATCGCTCTCATGATTATTTACTCTAAGAGTCATGAAATATCATCTTTCTTTCTTAATTTTGCTTCTCTTTGGTTTTTGCTTTGGAACAAATCTGTATTGTCGTTATTTATATGCTATTCCTTATTGTTTGTTCTAGATTATCGGTGCTCGTTTCTATCATCTGTGCTATGGGCGAAAGTTTACTTTTGATGTTTGTTTTGTAAGTGTATGTTCGTATTCCATAAGCTAAAAAGTCGAAAATATTAAAATTATATTAGTATTTTATAGGAAAATATCAAAATTTATTGAATATGTTCGTATCCAATAACTTGGATAGTGGCCAATATAAAAATAATGGTGTACTTAAGCCTTAAATATTAAATAATTCTCCAGAATATATTTTTAAAACAGAAAACAAACAATAAAATACTTAATAAATTAAATAAGTTCTAAGATCCTAATCGTTCTTCTATAAATATTAAGGGGCGCTGCAGCCGCAACGCACGCCTCAGCGTCAGGGGATTTTAATTTTTAAATTTATTTAAGTATAAGTGGAACTTTAGCGGACATTTATTTTCCTTTGGGAAAAGATCCAATTTTAAGTAAATATATAAAAACCCGTATATTTTCACGTATTTTATTATGATCACAAGTTATTTTAATACCTAGAGATGCTCATAATTTTGAAGGCAGCTGTTAATAAGTAATTGGCAAGATCATTAAGTTTCAATATAATTGTAAAGGTATCTACAAAAATAATTTACAAGCTAAAGTTGGTTATCTCGCAAAGCCGGGTTAATATTTAGCGAGTTCAAGTGAGAATTTTCATATAAATATCTCTAGAACCAAAGATTATTATAGCTAGCGCTATATTATTTGTTTCCGCCTATTTTATTTCAAATTACCCTGACTACTGTGCGTTGCATCTCTCTCTTTTGATTACAGACTGTTACAGAGTAGGTAAGGGAGTTTCGAACTTTTATTAAAGCATAACTCATTAACAGATATAACTACCATTAATTTGCTAGTCAAAGACAGAGCAATAAACTTTACCAGTGATGTATTAAATCAAAGTCGCAATATGTATGCTTATTAAAGTGTGGACAGAATATAGTGGAAGGAAATTTCGTAAAAGAAGCTACACAAATGCGCAATATGCACCTAATGCATTATATTACAGTCAATTAATTTTATCTAAGAGATATTTGCTAAGCAATATTCTTCTACATCATCATAACACTGACACACAATATCTCATTTTTGACAATTTGAAAGAGTACAACACACTCTTTATACTGTACTTAAAATATTAACTTATAATGATATAGAATTTATAAAATTTCAGACTTTTAGGTGAAGCCAAGATACTTGTAAGTAGGATAAAGTTATTTTCTAGGATAATATTATTGAATATAGGTCATTTCCAGGTTAAATGGAGTAAAATTTACTAAAGTTTGAAGAAATAGAGGTCTCTGATTCCGTGATTTGTTTAATACCCCAAGGTCGACTAAAGGTTTTTTTGGGTCATTACAAGGACAAATTAACAAAAATCCACTAAATAAATCTGAAAAGAAAGCAGGTTTTGGGGTCACAGAATCCGAATTTGTGGTTTGTTTAATCCTTCAAGGTCAGCCAGAGGTCATTTCAGGGTAATTTCAAGATCAAATTGAAAAAAAATCTACTAAATAGACCTGTAAAAGAAAATAAGTAGACTTTTGAGGGCGCTGAGTCTAAATTCGTGGTTTATTTAATACTTCAAGGTTAACCAGAGGCCACTTCAAGGCCATTTCAAGATCAATATCTGTTACATAGCAGACAGAAGATATGCAAGCGGAGTTAGTCGGCGGAGCTAAAACATAAGCTCTCATAACCACATATCTCACGCACAGCTAGATTAATGCCCACTACGCAGCGGACAGAGACGAAAAGCGAGGATTTTTGAGTATATGAAATAAAATCCAAGCTCTCCGAAAACCATATACTCCAGACATACCATGTATGAGTGTTTGGGGTTTATGTTATACATTTATAAAAACTGGCTTCGCTAGCCTATCTGTTCTGCAACGGACATCGATTTACCTGCGCGAGAGGTATGTAGTTTTAGAAATTTGGCTTTCGCTTGGAAATCTTGCGCCTGCGTGGGGTACGTGGTTTTGGGAGTTTGAGTTTTGGCTCAAAAACTCGATCCGCTTGCCTGTCTGCTGTGTAATGGATATATATCTAGCCTACGTACGTGTAATCTTTTTTTACAGATTTATTTAGTGGATTTTTTCTCTTTGATCTTGAAATTACTTTGAACTGGACTCTGGTTAACTTTGAGGCGTTAAACAAACTAAGAATTCAGATTCAGCGCCCAAAAAGTATATATTTCTTTTTTTACAGATCTATTTAGTAGATTTTTCTCAATTTGACCTTAGAATAACCCTAAAAAGACCTCTGGCTGACCTTGGGGCATTAAACAAAAAGCGAATTCGGATTTAGTAACCTCAAAAACGTACGTATCGATTAATTCAGATTTATTTAGTGAATTTTACTCCATTGGACCTTGAAATCACCTTCAACCTGACGTGAAATAGATTATTGGACTTCAGATATGGATTCAGGGCATCTAATTACGTAAGAATAAAATGGTCTGGTCAAAAATTATATACGAGAATTGAAACTGTTGCAGGAAAGCAAACTTATCAAATACTAAAATCCTCGGATTGAGATGTGCCAAGAAACATATAATTGACAGTAAAGCGCGATCTATCTTGCAGGAACTGGCATCTCAGATAACCCAGCATGAAGATGGATGTCTAGAGGAGGAGGAAACTGTTGACTATCTTCTTAGAGAGTGTGCAGTAATACACTGAGGTAGAAAAATTTCCTGTTACATCAGTATCAACCGAAGCAATCGGCCTTGAAAGACGGTTGTCCCTGAAAGTTTCAACGAACGATTATTTGATCCTTTCCATATTTCCTGCAAATATTAATTACTCAAAATGGTTTTTACAAAAATTTAGGGAAATTTCATATTTTACTAGAACTATTTTATTTACGAGAAATTAAAATTTTTCACCATCAATTTAGAATAATTTTTACAGTTTCACCATGCTAATGAGTAAGGGAGTGAAAGTTTTTAAAATACTAGTATCTTTAAAATAACGTTATTTTTGACTTAATAATATTCAAGCAACTAACCAAATCTTTAGCGTTGTAAAACAAGCTTTAAATTCATTAAATTTAATGTTTTAATAACTCAGAATTATTTCAATAAATTCAAATATTACTGACCAGAATTTCGATATTTAAATTATATGTTGACAAACCACAACGTTTATATAACAACACACACTAATGGATAATTATTCAAAAATGCCTATTAAATAATTTAAGGTTATTATTGAAAATTTATGCATCAATATCATCGTGTTTCCAAATTTGTACTGGTGTAACTTTGGTTTACATAATGTTATAGGTAAAATTATTAAAATATAATTATGCTATATTCACTTTACCTTTCACACGTTTTATGTTATTTTTTTATATGTATTCTGTTTGAGTTTAATAATTGGTTATGTTATTTAAGAAGTTTAAATTATGAAAATAAATATTTGCGGTTGAAAACAACCGAATTATTTCCAACTTATTAATAAACATTCCTCAAAATTCTTTATTTTTATAGTTTGGTTCCAGTTTCGGAGTTTAAAGTTACCCCTCTAGGCACCAAAGACTGAAAAAGGGAGAGAAAAAAATCAATATCTGCAAAGCATTTAATAAAATAAAAAAATATGACATATTAAAGGAGGAAAATATCTGGTCATAAACCAAAACCTATAATATTTATAACTAATTATATGTTTAACACTAGTGACAGTTGTCAAATCGTATGAAGCACAATCTTGGAGACTGAAAATTATATAAATGTTTTCATTTAAATTAAAAATTTACTTTTGTGTAGTGCCGTGTACGGTAACTCTTGCTCATCATTTGCTGCAATTAAAAATTTATCAAAGTTTTGTCGATAGGAACGTGAGTCGTTCGAAGATAATCGACTTGATGGAGACCCTGTAGAGAGAGAAAGAAGCTGACAGACGATTTAGGACAAAAAAATAGCCTCATAAACTGACATTTCGAAAACACCTTTGAATGATAAAAATTAGGTCCATTATCTCTCATAGTCCCGATTTGGCACCCTGTGATTATTTTTTGTTGTCAAAATTGGAGGTGGATTTAAGAGGAAAGAAATTCAATTCAGATGATGAAATAACTAAACAACCCAATTGACATTAAAGATCGGGAGTATTTTTTATGTGTTATAGAGGCTTTAATTAAATGTTGTCAAAAATGTATAGAAATACAGAGAGATTAGACTGAAAAATAATAATTTATCCTTGTCATGTCAAATCCCCTTTCTATGTTAGGTTAAGTATGCACGGACCGCACTACGTATATGTGTATCATTTAAAGTTACTTAAAAACATTTTAGGAAATTTATCCCTAAAATGTTTTTCCGAACAATATCTAGAAATCCAGGTATTAACGGTGAGTTGTTCATAAATTTTACTTCTAAACAATCCACAATAATGTCAATTAATTTAAAACAATTATAAACTAAAATACGAGATATAAATTGCAAAGTTGTTTCCAGACCCTAATATAGAGTAATAAATCATGTTAAAGTTTAAAATTTCATATACAGAAATTGTATATATAATATATGGTTATGAGTAAAATGTGATGGACTTTCATGTCCTCATTTCTTGTTAGTTATTAGTGTCTGTACCCCGAATTATTACCAAATTTAAAGCCCAAAAACTGGTTAAGTTCGCGTAGAATTAGTACTAATTATTTTAGGGTTAAGTAGCATGTGGCTGACAAACAATAGGAATATCCACACTGGGTTTGCAAAATTCCTAAGATCTTTTTGTGTAAGAGCTAGTTTTAAAATTGTTCTTTAAAAACAAATGCGAATTCTTCAAGTACAGGGAAAAAGAAAATAACTTCGAAATTACGGCCAGATGATGAGTTGGTAAGTATTAATGTAGAAAGTCTCTAGGATAATGATAAAAAGGAAAAATTTTTGGTGGATATTAAGATCAAAATATCGAAAGATAAGACACTTACACAGCGAAACACACTATTACTGAATTAAAGTTCTGTCTTTATAGTTCTTATCAATAAATAAAATACATTTTTTATTCCCAGAATAATAGACTGTCCTAAGTGGTGTGCCTATACTTGGTCCTATCATAGCAAAAGTGGACTGTCGACGAAACAATCATAATATGAAGTGTTGGCATAAGGTGAATAATTTTGAAAATATTTTTTCAAATTTATTTTTATTAAGATTTCCTGTATTTCAGGTTTACTGTATAGTAAAAAACCCGATTTTTGCAACCCTATTACTAAAATAATTTCCCGAGGAAAGATAAGCAAGCCAGTTATTAATTTAATGTTACGCTGTCCATAAATTAAAATTGAAAACAATAACGTCAATTAATTTAAAATCAGTATTACCTAAATTACAAGGTATATGTATATATAGTGCGAAATTAGCATGCGGCATTTTCCAACAGTAATGGATTATTGGTTTTAGAATATTCCGTCCATTTATAAGCAATTTTGGTGCATTATAACGTAAAATGACGATGCAAATCCATGTGTTGAGAACTCATAAGTCAAGCTATTAGAAACGGTGATAGATAGGTCGGTGCAGTTATTTTACACAGCTCCAAAAAATTACTAATTTCGTACTTGACTTATTATATGATATATATATATATATATATATATATATATATATATATATATATATATATATATAATACGTTCGCAATAATAAAAAAAATCCATTTAATGAGCGTTATTGACATATAAAAAACCTACAGTCAGTATTTTATGAACTAAATCACCGAATTTATATGTTTTCGAGATCGCTGAATTCGAATCTAGTATTCATGAAGCCCCATTATGTCAGTATTTGTCCCTAACCTAAAAAATACTTCAAATTCTTGAATTACGACTACTATGCGATGAGTAATATAGCCTAATCATCCTATCTTTATGTTTTCGGGGTCGCTGAAACTAATTCTGATATCCGTATAACTACAGCCAATTAAGATTCGTCCCTAACCTCAAAAAAACCCTGAATTGCTAAGACTAAATGTCTCGATGTTAAAGAATGAAGATGACCATTTACTTTTATGTTTTCGGACTCAGTGATTCGAATTCCGACATCCCTTTGCATCCAACTAGTCATTAGTCGTCCCTAACCTCAAAAATGTTTCTAATTGACTAAAGTGATACTATTTCTGGTAGAGTTATGAAGTTTGACCAATATTACCAAAATCTATTAAAGGGAGAGAAATCAAAATTGGTTATTATATCTGATCAATATCCTAAGTACAAAAATACTCTCGAAAACCGTATGCCACTTTACTCACTCCCTCATAATAGTTACAATCATAGATGTAAGAGAAATTAATATTACTTAATTTAGACTGCTCATCCTATACAAGTAAGTTGGGTCGCGCTTAGAAAGAGATAGAGCATTTTCGGTGAGTAGTACCTTTCTCTCTAATTTCGGTGAGATGACAGGGATATCCAATGACGTTTGAAGTATCGTGCTTAGCTCGACCACTAGAAAGAGAAGTATTTCCCATCGAAGACGCTCTATATCTTTCTAAGCGTGAGCCAACTTACTTCTATTGGATTCGCAGTCTATATTAAGTAATATTAATTTCTCTTACATTTATGATTACAATATGATTCTTGTAGTGCACCAAAAACACAAAATACTGCATAGTATCATCGCTTCTACCTTTCTTAAGTGCACTGGTAAGATATTAAAGTATTACTCATACTTAATAACTCGAATAGTTATAACTGAAATAATTTGTTACGATTAATCTCAATCCAACTGCAGAATTAATTTATCACTTCACAGTGGCGTACCTAAGAACATGTGCCCCCCCCCCTCCCGCTTTTTTTTGATCGTTCGTATTTATTCATTTCATCAAGGAACTTGAAAGCGCCCGGGTCGCGGTGCCTGTGGGGTCGTTATTTACGCCACTGTCAGTTCAGTATCTTAAGTTTTTTTATTGGAAAATTAGAACCAAACGACGGCATATCTGTACTTGGTTTCCAAACATCAGTCTTAACAATTCAGAATGTTTTTTGAGGTTATTGACGAACTGTCAATGGCTGAAGTTACACCGATATCAGAATTGGTTTCTGCGATCCCGAAAACCCACATAAGGTTGTTAGATTGTATTACTCATCGTAAAATAGTATTAATTCAATGAGTTGAAGAATTGTTTGAGGTTAGGGACAAATACTGACTTGATAGGGTTTATTGAACATTGAATTCGAACTCAACATAAGATACGGCAATTTGGTTCATAAAATACTGACTTTATGTCTTTTATCTGTCAATAGTGCCCATGCCAGAATTTTCCATGATTGTGAATGCCATATTGAAATCGTCAGGATGTTTTTTTCGAATCACCAGATAAAGTTTTGAAATATTTTAAGATGCCGAACATTAATATTGATGTATTCTAATTCTGGGCAACTCACTGTGCCCTTTGACCTCGAGATGGTGGTCTACCTGTACCACCATACCGAGAAGAAAGTCAAAGCTTACGCTCCCCGCCACAGTGATACGGCAGAGATACATGTTTCGTCTCTCACTAGACTCATCAGGGTACCGACATGCACCTGGCTTTGCAAAGGACAGATCGGAAGGAAGTATGCAACACTGAACGCGGCTTCGCCGACCTCTCGTCGGATGGCTTATATATGTTTATACGGATTTCACGGATCTGTCCTTTGCACAGCCAGGTGCATGTCGGTACCCTGATGAGTCTAGTGAGAGACGAAACATGTATCTCTGCCGTATCACTGTGGCGGGGAGTGTAAGCTTTGACTTTCTTCTCGGTATGGTGGCACAGGTAGGCCACCATCTCGATGGTGGTGGAATAGGATGAATTGTGTTTTATTACAGTTTATTCTAACTGTGCAACCTCTAACACAGAAGGGATATGATGGAGAGAAGTTTGCATTTACTGTTTCGCATATATATATATATATATATATATATATATATATATATATATATATATATATATATATATATATATATATATATATATATATATATATGTATATATATGTATATATATATATATATATATATATATATGTATATATATATATATATATATATATATATATATATATATATATATATATATATATATAATTAAATCCAAACATGTGCTCTAAAGGGTTTAAAGGTTTTGGTAAATTTTAAGTAGGTCTTTCGCACAGTAAAAAGTTCTTGAAGGATAATATCTTAAGACGAAAAAATGCAAATAAAATGTAAATTTAATTAATTCGCCACCATTTGCGCTTCTGGTTGCATTTTATTGGCCAATAGCTATTTATATACTGCAGCGCAACAAACTCCTTTTTTCTGTTTTAAAACGCTTGGTAGTATTTAATCCCAAAGCTAAAGGTTTATTTTGTGTTCAAAAAGCTGCTTTGAAACAGACGATATTTTAAGCATTTACCAAAGTAGTTTCATTGCCTTTGTTTCACTGCAGAAACTAATATAATGGTCTGATTTGCTTTTAAAGATGAATTCTGCCGAACCATTACAAATAATTAATTTTAAGATACGAAATATTATATTTCCAAGAAGACTTATGCTGACTCTATTAAAGAGATATTAGTTCCTCAAATTGATTTTATAATCATCAGTATTTAAATATTTTATACCATTTTACGGTTAAAAAATAATTTTAAAACGTAAATTTAACGAGTGTACGAGAGCAGTCATTTATATTGCCAGTAGTATACATTAGCTTTTGTAGGTGTTTCATCACCACATAAAGAATTAAGTTTATCAATGCATTCTTGCTGGAGATAAATCAAATCGAAAGTTCATGAGTTTATTCCATTTTTTGGCAGAAACGAAATTTCGACGTTACTGTATACAACATATATATTGTTCGTATGCCAAAGCGTTCTGAGTACGTATACCGTCTAAAATGCCAAACTTTACAATGGATATGTCAGACAGCACCTAACAACGTCAGTGTTGTGAGTTTTTTATATTTTATATTATATACTATATAGTATTTTTGGAAATATTCCGTATACCCATTAATTTTTTTAAAAAATCTGTGTATAGCAGATATAAATTTAAAAATTATCTGGTCGTATACGGGGGCGGATCCAGCCTCTCTCTTCGGGGGGGGGGGGGAGCGGTGATATCACAAAGTACAGTATAGTAATCAAAAGCAAGTTGTCGACGGGGGAGGAGGGAGACACCAGCAACAATCCCATTTCTAGTGTAAAAGGCAGGGTCGGGTCTATTTTTCTGAATTTGAAACTCTTGGAGAGGTGGCAGACGATCACAAGAAAAAAACAAGTTGCCATTAGGGGGGAAGGATGCGAGCAGCATACACATTCCTAGTATAAGAGACACAATCGGGCCTATTTTCCTGAACTCAAAACTCTTGGGAAGGGGAGGAACGATCGCAAGCATACACATTCCTATACTTTATTCAAGAACTACAGAGAGAGTAATAAAACTGTTACCGAAACCTCCAACGTACCTGCTCCAGTGCCGCAGGTTACCGAGGACTGCCGTAAATCTAATTATATTTAGTTATATTTAAATATTATAAGCTTTTAAAAATTTACTTCAACAATAAAATTTCTGATAGTTCAATTTAATTTCTGTCAGTGAACAAGTATACCTTACAGTGTGTTCTTATTGATTTATCTTGTTTGTGCTTGTTTTTATATATTATTTGAGATTAGTGAGATACCCAAAAGATATGGCTTCCACATCTATATTTATTCCAAAATCGTTAAACCGGGGCATTTTTTCTTCAACGAAAAACTTATTACGAACAATATTTATGATGCCTTAAGATATCAATATCTAGATAATAATGTTAAAAGCTCCGTTGAGATCTGTTCCAACATGACAGGAGTTGGAAAATCTACTATGTATCGAATACTGAAGGAGAAAAAAACGACTGGAATTGTTAGTACTCCCAAGCCACATTCGATCACAGGCAGACGAAAAACCTCGTTGGAAGAAGAGATGTAAACTGTAATAAAAGGAGTTGTACATATATTTTATTATGAGAAGCAGATCCCAACAGTCGACAAAATTCTAACTAAAATCAATGAAGATAGGGATTTACCTGAAATTAAAAGAACTGAGCTCTGGAAATTGCTCAGAGAACTTAATTTTTGCTGGGAAAAACCAGATAGGAAATTTGTTCTTTAGATCGTCCGGAAAAAGTCCGTTAGAGAAGGAAATATCTCTCTAAAGTAAAAGGTAGAGTTGCTGGAAATAACACAACTTACAAAATTAGTAATTTAACTGAACTTTTGGAAGATTTTTTTGAATAAAGTTACTGCAGAAAATTGAGAAAAATCCATATAATAAAAGAATAAAAGAAAATGTGAAAACTCGATTTGATGATCGGTGAGATAGATAGATAGATTAATTTGAGCGAAGATATCTTCACTGACTAGGATTACGAATTAGATACGTAATATTTACCAGCGTCAACACAATTTATTATTTAAATTTTTTGTAACATAAAAACTAATCACATTTGAATCCCTTTTTAGTGTTTAATTATAATTCTGCGGATGGTTGAAGAAATAAATAAACTGAAATGTCAAATGCCCTGAAAATGTTTTTAAATAATTATGTAAGATGACCAAAAATTTTAATATTATATGGACGAATTTCTTTTTTTATATATGTTTAACTTCTTGTATTTTTGACAATGGTTATTTTGAAAGTATTGAAATTATAACTTAGAATTTTTTGAAAGAAAAAGGCTACGCTTTAGTCTGAATGAGCCCAAACCGATTTCTATGCCAAAATTAAAAATAATAAAAATACAGTTGTAATTTGTGTTAAATATATCAAAATTATGTATATTTTCTAATGTATGTGAATTATTAAGAATTTGATTACAAAATTTCTAACCCATTCCTATGAAAAATATATGTGTCTAACAGATTTTGCCAAAGACACCGAACTAAAAGCACAGGTAGTTTGTGAAGAAAAAAAAGGGTAAAAAATTATTTATTACTCTCTCTAGTTCTTGAATAAACTATAGTATAAGAGGCAAAATCCGGTCTATTTTCCTGAACTCAAAGCTCTTGGGGGAGAAGGGGCGATAGACCCCCCCACTGGAACCGAGCCTGGTCGTATATCGCCTTTGCTTTATATCTCTATTGTAATCACAAATATGTCATTATTTAATAATATTCAAGAATATTTTAAATTTCTATTGAAAAATCCTTTTAGTAAAACTTTCTATGGCGATCTATCAAGGTGTATGTAGAATTAATTTAAAATTTTAAACAGTCCAATTGCCAACCAGTAAACGTTTTTTGTAAACGTAATTTACATAAAACATAGAAATTTAATAAAAGCAGCCGGACCAAAATAGAAAAAAGAAGTAATTGGCACTGCGGTAAATAGATTGCAGTTTGTTGATATAAATCCGATACCAATATTAGGAAAAATACTAACGCCACGAATAAATCATTGATTGTCAATTTAATTGAAATTTTATTATTATTTATTGGTATTAATTAAAAAGGATTTAAATAGAAAAATATTCTACATTAATAAGTCCAACAAACATTAAGTATTGCCGTTTATAATTGAACTGTTATAGTATTAATTTTAAAGAGTTAAAACACATATATAAATGAAAATTCTTTTAACAATGTACATAATATACTAATTCATGAATGAGTAATATTCGGTAGTGTACTAAATTAGCTTTTGTAAAGAAAATCTTTAATTAATTTAAAGCCGGGAAAACACACAATTAATTTGTGTCAAGGAAAGAATTCAAAATATTTCGTTGGATTTTGGTTATAAATCTTTGTTAATAACCTTTTGAACTGTAGATATTACGGTTAATGATGATTGGCATTATTAGTTTGTACTTAATTTAAGAAGAAAATCAGAAAACTATTTATATCAGGGGTATTCAAATTTTTTAGCCGGAGGGCAACACTGATACTTTTATTAAATCCCAAAGGACAAACCTGGCTAGCTCATCATACGAAAAAACTGTAGTTTCGAATTACCCGCTAATTTTCGTATTTTGATTAGTCGGTGAGTGGGATATCTGTCAAAGGGAGCGATGCTTGGTTCCTCTCCGTCCGCAATTGCGGTGTCACGTATGTTACGACTAGAGAAGTTAAATGCAGTACGTGGCAAAGACAGAGTAGTATAGCGCCATCTTGTGAAAGGGACAAAATTACGTCGGTTACGTTTAGTTAGTCGAAGTATTCAGCGCCATCTTGTAGGGAGTAGCAGAGATAGAGCATCTTTTGGAAAAGCTCTGCTGTGTGATCGCTTATTTGGAAGATTCGAGTACTTTCGAAAGTTTTCAACTATGTTTTATGCACCTAGGACGGGTATTACAAATGCGGGCGATAACCAAGAGATGGACAGTTCCAACGTTAGAATTTGAAGTGCAATTTGAAAAGTAAAATATAATGCGAATAGTGTGCTTCTTGGTGAAAATACTGTTTTAAAAAGTGAGTGTTTAATTTAATTAAAAGTGTCGTAATGATAAACTCGGTGCATTTTGTTTACTCACAATCCCTGCTCTTAATAATATTAATTGGTATTAATTTGATTTGAATTTACATCCGTTTGTGTGAATTTGTATAGTTATGGGAAAAAAAACAAAATATAGATAGGGAGTACAGAATATTCAACGAGCAACAGGGATATTAATATTTTGTGATTAATCTGATAGGTTAGATATGAATTTACCAAATGAATTCTGAGAGTAGAGATTATGAACTAAAATTCGTCTATCCCAGATTTTCAGACATGCGTAAACTCGCATCAGAAGCAGAGCGAAACAGAGGTAGTGGTAGGTTACAAACAGTAAAGGAGAATAGAGCCGCAGGCTGCACACACCGGGCGCTACGAATATATTTCATATGTGTACATATATGGCATATTGGACCTTTATCTGGAGAAATAAGTAAATTAACGAATACATTTATTTATATTTATTTCAAATAAATTTTTGTTTATGTTTAATTACATTTTATTTAAAAGTATATACGAAATCTGTCGTATGTATTACATATATATATATATATATATATATATATATATATATATATATATATATATATATATATATATATATATATAATTCCAAGCCAAGCATCACTTGAAAATGCCAGCTGAGATGTTGGCGAAACGTCATGAAGATTTTTCTATTGACGAATGGATTCAAAACCGGAAAAACACCAGTGCATATATATATATATATATATATATATATATATATATATATATATATATATATATATGTTAGTTCGGGTAAATACAATATCAAATAAATTATTAACTATCATTATCATAATGAATGAACAATTTATATATCGAGAAAGAAAATAAATGAAAAAAATATATGTAATATAAATAATAACCCAAATTTTTACGTTTTTTTCGTGGTATTACATATAAAATGTTTTTAAATATACACAAAAATTTATTTTAAATATAAGTAATAAATGTATCCGTCGATGTTTTTATTTATCTATTTGTAGGTCCATTACGCCATGCATTTCCACATATCAAATATAATCGTAGGATCTGGCGTGAGCAGCTCGCCCCCGATCCTCTTCTCCTCCGCTGCTTGCAGCCCCCCATAACCACTGCTTCATTCGGCTTCGGACGAGAGTTCTAGTAGCTTTCAGTAATTTAAAAACAAATTTTGAGTCCCGTTTCTCAGACTTTAATTCAATTGCAAAGGATATCAATGATTTTCAAAATTCTTTTAACACCGGTATAAAAATCCTCACCCTAGAACTTTAAACGGAAATGACTTATTTGCAGTTTAGTGATATTTTTAAAGAAAAATATTTAGAGTCATTATAGCCAAACTTTTGTGAGTCTCCCACTTACACAGTTTGATCAGTTATATAAATTTGCTCGTGGTTTGTTTCTGCTTTCGGCACTACTTATTTATGTGAAAATACATTTTTTACAATGAAATATGTAAAGAATATTATAGATCCAAATTATCTGATGAGCATTTGAAGGTGCTGCTGATAATTTTCATTAGTAAACTTGATCCACAACTGCAAACATTGTAAATTTTACAATGTAATCAAAATAAAGTATGGTTGGTGGCTTTTTCTCTTCAAGGTCCGTCCTGAAGCCGCATGTACTGCGGCCAGAGTAGGCCTACTGTACTCATCCTAGATTTACAACCACTCTATAAACCTAGTCTCCTGAATTAATTTGTACGGGAGTAAGTGTGTACTTCCCTCAATTCCAGGTTTGCTGTCGCTTTCTAGTGATTCAGTCACATATGATATGCTTTACTATTTCCTCGGCTTGGCCACATAGTCTGCAGCCGAGGTGGATTGATGGTACTCAGGAGCCAGTGTTCGCTCGCAGGCCGCAGTTTAGAGAACCTAAAATATGACTTATTGGCATCTGGTTATAATTATCTAGATATTTTATATCATAGAAAGTACTAAATAACGAATTTCTATGGGATATTATGAAGCTAAGGATTTTTTTAAAGAAAACATGTCAATATTATATCTTTGGCCAAAAACCAGTGATTTAGTCTCATTAAATTTTAATGGCCGTCGTAAATTTCGTTTGGATTATTTTAACTAACAACAATTCTCCAGTTTCTGGATATAAAATCTAATATTTCTTTTTTGTCTTGACAACTGCTAAATAGATTAATTATTTACTTTTCTGCAGCTATATTTAGTCTTTCTTTTAACGCTGCTGAAGTATTTTAGGAGTAATAAAATTTACTTTTAGCGTTGGAAGGTCTTCGTAAACAAAAAACTTTTTTTTATTATATTGGATTCTGTCTCCAAACTTCCTAAATATTGTCAATCATGCAAAACACAATTTATAAAAATAGTTTATTTTTTTTATAGGAAGTATTAAATTTTTCGCTTTTTCAAATGTACGGAAAAACTAAAAAAAAGGATTTTGATACTAGGTAAAAAACACATTACTCAATTACATGATGATGTTATGATGACACAATTCCAGGGTAACAAAGCAAAAAACCGACAATATCCATCAGAGTTTGATTTTAAATTCGCACAAAATGTGATAGGTATGCCCTGTTTATGATTTTTTTGCGCTAATCAATTTTCATCACTTATTACAGGTTGAAAAACTGGAGGTAAATTTAATTTTAAATCCAAAGAGTGCTAATAAATACGCGAAAAATTTTTTTGATATGCAATTTATGCGTTATATAGAACATAATAGAGGTAGGAGACCAAATTAGGAAAAAATATATAGCAAAAATGACAATATGGTAACTAAATTTCAACTTTAAACTACATGGAGTGAATTATGCAAAATTCGGAAATATAGTCGCCTTCAGGTTTAAAAATCACCATCTATTAAAGTGGAAGGACTGCGCTGATATCCATATCTATAAGAGGCGTTGTCCTGACCGATGGAGATATCAACGCACAGCCCAAAACGCTTAAAAATAGTATAATAAAAGTTGTAGAAAAGGTTGATAACACTATGTAGACACCCATTAAGAAAGGAGTTTTCAAAATTCTCACTGCGAAAGAGTAGAAAGGGTCATTTGATGTCATTTGATAAATTTATCGATATCTCTTGATCAAATAGAAATATGGACTCGACTTTGGTTTCAAAGGATAACTCATAATGGTATCTAAAAACAGATTTATTGATTTTTCAATATTCGCATTTTAAAAGTGGAAAAAGGGGTAAGACGTCAATTTCACGAATGGTCATTACAAGTAATTTTCTCTTCGAGCTATAAAACAATCTATTCAGATGGATCAAAAACTAAACAGCACACTGGATCAACACTTTATAGCTCAGACTTTAGTCATTCCCAGAAGCTAAATCCACTCAATAGCATTCTGAGCGCTGAGCTCTACTCCATCAAATCTTCCGTTGAAATCATTCTTGATTTACCTCCCAACAAATGGTTGATCGCGTCTGATTCCATGAGCTCACTTACCTACCTAAGTAGATTTCAACCTCACCATCCAACTGTAACAGACATATACACCCTCGTTATCCCTTGTAAAAATAAGAACATACATGTATTATTCATTTGGATATAAAGTCATGTCGGAATATATGGAAACGAACGTGCTGATCTAGCTTAATAAACACTACGATGCATAATCTCTATCATATAGATTGGGACATGCTGGAAGGAAATAATAAGCTACAGAGTCTTCTTCCGAAATTACCCAATACACTTACGTTTACAAATTTATCACGCAGAGAACAAGGTATGGCCTGTCCTCTCATGATAGGACATACAAAATTGACGCATCCATACATATTAAAAAATGAGTAATATCCTAGATGTCCAAAATGTAACGACTTTCTCACTGTAAAGCACATCCTGATGGAATGCAGAGAATTTATTGCCATCCGATTCAAATACAACATCAACTTGGAGCTTTTAGGTAGTTCACTTTTCTTAAATCCAACAAATCTTAATAAATTAAAAGCATTCCTTAAAGAAATAAACTTATACAAGGACATATACAAAAGTAAATAGTTTCATTAATATGAAGCGAAATAGTTGGTAAAATACACCGAAGGCTCCAAATGGTCATAGATGCAGACGCGCCTAAAACAAAATTCTCTTTCTCTCTCTCTTCGAAAAATCACAATACGAATATAATTGCCTTCTTCACATATTTTGCATATCATTATCTAAAAAAAAACAATTTCTCAATTTTTCCAAATTCCTCTTTGTAAGGTTAAGACTGTCATGGTTCAAATTTGGTGGTTATATCCATATATCCATATTATGCTGTTGTAGTGCTGAAATCACATTCAGCAAACGTACAACTATATGCAACTCTGCGTGTGAATGAAGTAAAATGCGAACAGTGAATGCAAACTTCGCTCCATCATATCCTTCCCATGTTAGAGGTTGCACAGTTTGAATAAATTGCTGAAAACTTTTTTCTCGGTATGGTGGTACAGGTAGGCCACCATCTGCAACCTCTAACATGGGAAGGATATGATGGAGCGATATATAAATATAAATAAATAAATAAATAAATATATATATATATATATATATATATATATATATATATATATATATTTATATATATCGATTTTGTCCAAAATCTATATCGGGGGATTTTTGGAAGTGTTAATTATGAATTTAAAACCATTTTTGAAACATTTAATACGGTGGATCCAATACGGCGTCCTAAATATTTTACATCTCTTGATTTCCCCAAAAAAGCTGATATAGAGTGGTTCTTGAGGGTGTAAATTACTCATTTACAATTATTTTTAAAAGTTTCAATATGGCAAAGCCAATATCAGGGACTTAAAATTTTCTTTTCGATTTTGTTCAAAATTGCTACTGGGTCGTTTCTGAAGGTGTATATAATGGATTTAGAGTTTAATATGTTGGATGCAATATGGTATTCTACAAGTTTTAATTTTCCAGATTATATTGAAAAATAATGTGAGGGGTTTTCGAGGTGTAGATGTAGATTTTATTAAAAACTAAAAATTATTTTTTTGAAATTCAATATGGCGGATCCAATATGGCGGGTTGAACATTTCACGTTATTCAAATTTTTTCAAAACTGGTATTAGGGGGTTTTTGGGGTCGTAGGTTAAAAATCTGAAGTTAATTTTTTATAACTTAATATGGCAGATACAATATGGAGTAGTAAAAATTTTATATTTTTCCGATTTTGTCCATAATTGATACTGGGATGTTCAGGCTCAATATGCAGGACAAAAATTTGAGTCTCACGTTCTTTAAATATCTGTATTGGAAGGTTTTGGGGCCTAGATTAGTGATCTAAAACTAATTTAAAATGTAAGATCGAAGTCGGTTCAATTTTTTTTATAAAAATTTTATTTAATCAAAATTCGAGCATATCACAAATTATTTCATGTTTATAACGATTGCTTCGGTTTAATTAATTAATTTTTCTACAGTGTTAAAATGGTATACATTGCTCTGAATAAAAGCATGCCTTTCGTATTTAGTCATTTGTAATTTAATTGTAATTGGCTAAAATGCAGTTTTCTATTTTAATGACATAATAAAAAAACGATGGATTCAATAAAATGTAATTTTACTCAGCATTTCGCATTTAACGGTTTGTGCTGTTGAAAAGTTAATTCAATTTGCAACCTTATTTATCGATAACAAAAGACAAGTCAACTGAATAAGTTCAAAATTTGCAATAACCAAACAATTTTAAGTGGCTTTTGGGTTGTTGAATGGAGAACTTTGAATAGCCTGTAGGTCTTTGTTAAATATCGATTTCGTTACCTACTTTATGAATTTAATATGATGGTAAATAATAATGTATTTTTTTTAAATTTGTTGTAGTAGTAACTATTGAAAAATAGTTGTATGGTAAATTTATGATTTTAAAAATAATTATAAGAGCGCAGCTTTGGTGTTGTTCGGTTCGGTCAATACGCCCCAGAAGACGAGACCACAGTGTTTAACTGCAAATGAGTTGTAATCTCAGACCACGAACATGACATATAAAACTGGACTGATCATGCATAATACCTCCCCTTATAATAAAAATGACGCCACCCTGCTCCGTGCCATTACGTGCAAATTATTGCTTTGGCAACAATGAATTCTCTAAGTTTTCATGATATTGGTGAAAGTGTATTTTTGACATTGACTGAATACTTTTCATTTTGACAAAAATTTATTTTTGATTTTGCTGTTTTATGGATTTTATCACATTTTAGGTAACGTTTTACTCAACATTTCAAACAGGAACGTTAACTTTAAGGTTTTTTTTTGTATTTTAAAAAATGTGATTCTTCATCGTAAGACGTGCAAATACCTCATCTGGTAAATTGGAATTTATTTAATTGGTAAGTTATAAAGCATTCAATAATAATTGTACAAAATTTTACCTTGGAATCAAATTGTAAATCTAAGGGTAACAAGTTTAATCTTATGGATATGATGTATGATAATTTTTAAATGCTATCAATATTTTAGTTTTCTAAGAGAAAAGAATCTTCAAATTCAAGGGCTGAAGCAAATTGGTCATGATCATAATCACTACATAGTATAAAACAAAGTCGCTTTCTCTGTCCCTATGTCCCTTTGTATGCTTAAATCTTTAAAACTACGCACCGGATTTTGATGCGGTTTTTTTCAATAGATAGAGTGATTCAAGAGGAAGGTTTATATGTATAATAACATCCATTAAATAGTGGAGAAATACTGTTATTTTTGAGGTTTCTAATGTGATGTCGTTAAGCGGGAAGTAGCGCTTGCGGCGGTACTGGCCGACCGGGGCGGCGGCAGCGTGCCTATAAATAGCGCGTCGGAGGCCGATGTAATAATTGTTGTAAAAATAAAATAAATAGTCACAGTTTTTCTGTAGTGTATTTAGTATCAGCATTGCACCCGTGCGAAGCCGGGGCGGGTCGCTAGTAATTTTATAAATACTGTTTTATTATTCTTCTAATTGCATTTAAAACAATCATAGTTATAGTATGAAGAGTTTGTAAGGCCTCAGGAAGTTCCGCTGTAGATTCATGTCGTATCTTATATATTTGATTTAGCATAAAATCCCACAAAAGAGAGCCAAGATGGAATGATCGGGAGATCGTGGGGGCCATCTCACTGATGCACTGGTACCTATCCATCTTTGAGAAAAGTGATTGTCCAGAAATGGTCTTAACAGCCCGAGTTGTAACTCGAAGCACCATCTTGTTCTTTTATACACCAGATGAGTAACTCTGCTCAGAGCATTTTTCTGGAAATAGTTTTATACAAGAAGATGAGCAAAAAGTTTGTGCTGTGTTTCTTACAAATAAACTGCTTAAAAAAAACTACGAAGCACTGTTTGATGTAAACATCTTGAAGCAACTAAACTTGGACTTAATAACATACACTGGCTCTACAAAAAAAAGTCCTGAATTAGGTATGCATTAACCAACAACAATATCGTTTTACCATAAAGTTCCACTGACATATAAAGCTGAACATCGAAACTGGTATGGTGTTAAAATTTAAAATGATTATACGTTTAAAAACCAATATGCCATATTAAAATAGAAATAAATGATTGCATATAATATGAAATTTTTCAATATTATTAAGCATGTTTCGAAATTACATAAATTTTACTTTTATGTCTTTGTTTTGTCTAAAAATAACTTTTTGTTTGAATATGTTATTAATTAATAAAACAAAAATTCTTGATTTTAGCTCAGATAGGAAATTTGTGGCATCAAGATCCTTGTCAAAGTAGTGAGAAGCTGCGATTGATTACCATTTCAAAAATTCAACTCTAGGAAAGGTCAATTCCAGATCCTTAAACAGTTAAGTAAATGGAAAGTTTGACTTAGTGTAAAAAGTTGCTAGTAAATCTTTATGTATATATTTATATTAAAAATGATTGTATTCAGGTAAGAATTCTATTGTATTTACAAGCTTTTTTATTTAAAGTGTCTTAATAAATATTGTTTTGTTTACAATTAAATATAAACTGTTTTAACACTATCCCCTTTAGCGTTTAATTTTTTTTATAAAAATGGTTTAGTACATAATATTACTTTACTTCCTTTAAATTAAAGCTCCGTTATTATGAAGGAAATGTCAACATTATTATGAATGTTGTTAACGCGATATAAATACCTAACATATCAGTTCCCTAAAAGTATCGAAAAGAAAATAATGTTAACAAAGACCTAATCGAAGCTATTTTTAAATGATGAAACTCTATTACTTTGCGACAGATTAAGTGGACATTTCGATACCTTACATTAAACAATATACTATATTAATTCATGATATACATTTTTTAAAAATAAATGCCTTAATATTTTTTTTCGTTAACTTCTTATACTTTACGTCCGAATCAGGATGTTTCTAAAAGATATTGAAAAAAAAATTAGCCTTGATTTGTTTTTTGCGCATATTTCATATTTTAGCTATTTTGCTAAATAACAGTTTTATTGTAAAAAATAAAATATGTAAACAGTCATAGAAAAAGCATTTTCATTTATTTATAAGAACTGACATTTCATGCTTGTTATCTAAAAATAATAAAATTGTTACATATTTACGCTGTTCCAAAGAAGTTAAAAAAATTTGCTTTATTGGAGTTGCTTTAAACAGAAAAATTATAATTTTGAGGAAACTAAAAGTAGAAATTCAAGTTAAATATTGTTTTACGGAAACAATTATCCTGGTTTTTTTATTGAATATACTCAATTAACCTGTCAAGTAAAACAAGGAAGAGCGATTTATTGTTTTAGATATAATATAGGAAGAGATAGTTATTGTCTAAACCTGTTAGTTAGAATAATAGAATTGACATTCATACACGACACATTCACGCCAATGTAAGAAACTAGCAGGGAATTCAATGTTGCCATACAAATCATTGCACCTAATGGCGATTAATAAGGGGGGGGGGGGTCAAAAATTATTTTCATGAGCAGTCCAGTTTTATATGTCGTGCCTCAGACAATATGGACCGACTTTTTAACCCGTAAGGATACATTGCGATAAAAACTTAATAAAAGCTACATACTCAAACACAAAAAAGTCCGGTGGCATTGCGGTAAATAAATGGCTATAGAACAATGAAATACGATACCAATTTTAGACTAAAAGTTACGAACGAATCGTAGAGGATTAATTAAATTTACATTTTATCCGCATTTTCCGGGCTTCATACGTATACATTTAAGCTATTCTTACAGCACAAAATAGTTCGGATATACTGAATAACGTAAACTTTTTTTTAAATATTTGCTTTATATATATATATATATATATATATATATATATATATATATATATATATATATATATACAGTGCCTTCATTTCAAAACGAACCATCCTTAATAACTTTGTTAAATAGAAAAATTTAAAAAAAAAGAAAAAACACGTCAATTTAGATATACAGGGGGAAGTTTAATTTTGCATTTGTTAAAAGTCTGTCAATCACCTCCTCAACTCCAGCTAACCTCACTTTGATATGTCAAATGGGAACCCCCACCTTGTGACACATCATTGTAAGCAGCATAAAATTGTCTATCCAACCGTATAAAAAAAATTAAATCGGTTGACGTACAAGCGAATAGTGTGCAAAAATGTCTTGTAATAATGCATAATATATCGGCCTCGAACTTTGGTATGTCAAATGATTATCCTATAGTGTGATACATCATTTTAAAGGACGTACGATCTGCTATCCAACGATGTCAAAAAAAATTAAGTTAATAGACGTTATAGGCAATTAGGATGCAAAAGTGTGTGTTAAATATAAGCAGTTTATTCAGTTTTATTCAGTTGAAGAAAATTATTTTATTAAATGTTCAAAATGTGCGCCGTTATTAGCGAGACAATAAAAAAGCCTATTTTGAAATTCCCCACGAACATTGCCAAGGGTTTCTCTGCTAATTCCTCTACATTCCCGAACAATTCGATCTTTTAAATCGTCAATATTTTCAGGTGGGGTTTTATAAACCTTGCTTTTTAAATACCCCCAAAGAAAAAAGTCTAGAGGGGTTAGGTCTGGAGACCGTGCTGGCCATTCAATTGCACCACGTCTGCCAATCCACGTCCCTGGAAAATGTTCATCAAGCCACTCTCGAATTGCCAAAGCGTAGTGCGGGGGAGCTCCATCTTGCTGGAAATGCAAATTATTTTCATTTAGTACCATAACAGCATTTTCATCCACTTGATTTTCTAAAGATTGCACAATGGCAGGGTATATTGTGTTTTCTAAAAGGTTTAAATAAATTTGCCCAGTTAAATTATCTTCCAAAAAAAATGGCCCGATGATTTCATTGCCATAAATTCCTGCCCACACGTTAATTTTTTCGGGATATTGAGTATGCCCTTTTCGGAAAACGTGCGGATTTTCATTATCCCAGTATCTGCAGTTATGTCTGTTAACCAGTCCATTTAGAAAAAAAGTTGATTCATCACTAAAGCAGATATTCTTAGGTAAATGGGGGTCCTCGTCAATTCGTTGGCACATTAATTCGCAAAATTGAATTCTCCTATCAAAATCGTCTTCTCCGAGTTCTTGAAGAATTTGAATTTTGTAGGGAAAAAACTTATTTTGTTTTAAAACTTTATGCACAGAGCCAGCAGAAATGTTGGTTAAATCTGCGACCTTTGAGATGGATAAAGTTGGATCTATTGCAAACTGTCCTAGTACCTCGATTTGGCATGCTTCATCTACAACCCTTTTCTCAATAGATTTTTTATTACAAACGGATCCCGTTTCTTCAAACTTTCGTACCAATTCGAGTACATATTTATGGCCCACGTTTTTGTCTTGATGCCTCTCGTTAAATGCTCTGGCGGTTCTACGAGCGCACCGATCTTCAGCTCCATAGAGAAAAATTATTTCTATTCTTTCGGCTAGCGTATACACCATTTATATTCACGTTTCAACTAGGCGTCACAATGACAATTTTAACAATAATAAACAACTGGCGTTTAAAGATCTTAAAAATTTTATTTATTGCAGTGATTTTTTGTACCTATCAGGTACCGTAAAAAATATCATTGAAATAAATACACTAGATTGATTAGACTGCAATGAATTTTGCGATGAATTTTAAAACAGGCTTAGTTTTTTTCTCGCAAATATTTTAACTGTTTATTATTTTAAAAAAATATTTATTTTAAATTTAAAATAATATTTTACTCTATGAAGTAGCCATTTGACTTAATAAAGTTTAATGTGATAAGGTGTCTATTATTACCACACATCTTTTCTTACTATTCGCGTGTACATCAACAGATTTTGTTTTTTTTTATTGGCTAAATAGGAGATAGTATGCCCTTTAAAATGATGTATCACACTATAGGGTAATCATTTGACAAACCAAAGTTCGAGGCCGATATATTATGCATTATTACAAGACATTTTTGCACACTATTCGCTTGTACGTCAACCGATTTAATTTTTTTTATACGGTTGGATAGACAATTTTATGCTGCTTACAATGATGTGTCACAAGGTGGGGGTTCCCATTTGACATATCAAAGTGAGGTTAGCTGGAGTTGAGGAGGTGATTGACAGACTTTTAACAAATGCAAAATTAAACTTCCCCCTGTATATTTAAATTGACGTGTTTTTTCTTTTTTTTTAAATTTTTCTATTTAAGAAAGTTATTAAGGATGGTTCGTTTTGAAATGAAGGCACTGTATATATATATTAAAGCTAACATTCTTGTTGTTTATTAAGTAATCTTTTGATAATCTGCGATATTTTAAAAGTTTATATGAAGAACTGGGATTACTCTAAGAGGGCCCCAACATAATTTGTGCCAGCAGCCCCATAATTTTTAAATTTGGCTTTGTCCCTTCTTAGATGTAGAATTCTCCAAGTACTCTGTCTAGTTAATTCAAGAGCAAGCTATTTCCTTTTCTTGATAATTTACACAAATTTTAACTATTTTTATCTAATTTTAGTAAATCTTTTGTTCCCATTGTTAAAATATTTAAAACAAAATACATTTTTGAAATTCCTAAATCACAGTTTGTGTACGTAGAGAATAAAAGAGTTTTTATATTCTTTACCGCATGTTATTTCATTTTTGAAGTAATAATATTACTGTAATAGAATTGAAACATTAGTTTGTTTGAACTCATAGAACATCAGACTGTGCTTTAAATGGTTAGTTAGCGTTGGTAGTTGATGTAAAAGTAAACAATTTTTGATGTCATTGTATGTTCACCAGCTGAAATTGTAATAACAAAATGTAGTAAAAAAACGTCTAATTATACTTGAATGTGTACTCTTATTAAAAGATAAAACAATTGCATGATAAATGTTGAAATTTACAAAGCAGTAACAATAGCATTAACAAAACGTTCTTGTTAAACTTTTAGTCCCCCATATTGGATTCGCTATGTTGAATTTTTGTAAAAAGAATTTTAAATTCATAATTTACAACTTAAAAATTCTCTTGTAACAATTTTGGACTAAATTGGGAGATGTAAATTTTTTAATCTGCCATATTCAATTTTTTAAAATTAAGTTTAGATTTTTTATGTACGACCCAGAAAACTCCTCCCTACCAACTCTGGAGAAAATCGAACATAATTGATTTTTTTGTCCGCCATCTTATTAGCGCCATCTTGGATTTTACTGAATCAACTTTAGCTAAAATAGTATTGGACCACCGCAGCAAATTGCCGTGGTCGAATTTAGAATCTCCTTCCTGTAGAAGTCGTTTAAAACATAAAATTTATTTAACAATTTTAGTAAATATAGCCAATTTTAAGGTAATTTCGTATTTATGAGATCATGTAGCAACTATGTGTTACAAGTGTTTATTAAGAGCTTTTCAAAAATATTGAAATTTTTATGAAAAGGTTTAAAGTTATCAAAATAATACATTATTTTCACTACGTCCTCATTAAAATGCGGTTATTATTAGCTTAGTAATAAAAAAATATGATTTATTTCAAAAATTTCCATAATATCGGACATATTACGAAATAACATGGACTCTACTCTATTGGAATTAATTAAAGCATGTCTTATTTTCATGGTAGCGAATATCCTCATGGAAGCTTTCGAAGAAAACGCCTTGTCTTCTGCTCCTCTAAAACCTAAATTTAGGTGTAGATATGTAGATCATACGTTCGTAGTTTGGCCGCCTGGCGCAAATAACCTCCATAATTTCCTGGATCATCTAAACCAAAAACACCCTAGCATTAAATTTACTATGACAACTAAATCAAGGGGTGCCCTACCCTTTCTCGATGTACTATTACAAAGGAAAGATAATGGCAAGTTAGGACATTCTGTGTACAGAAAACCAACACATACAAATCGATATTTCAATGCAACGTCATAGCATCAACCTTTCTAAAAAACAATTCGTCATTAATTGTTTTGAACATAGAGCTTTTTCAATATGTGGCGAGCAATCACTGGAATCAGAAACAGAAAAAGTGACTCATGCTGAGAGACAACGAATATTGCGCTGAAAATATTCCTCAACAAAATGTCATAAACGTATCACCGATGGACAGTGTTGTCTTTCCTTACATACATGGAACCACCGACAAGATTGCCAGATTGCTCCGAAAATCAAAAATCTGGACACTTTCAACACATGTAGGAAAGCTGGATAGTGTTTGAACTCACCAAAGGATGCAATGCTATTTCAAACAGAAGGCGTTTATAAGATATCTTACTCTTGTGGTAAAGTGTATGTGAGTGAATATCCACTAGGCATGAAAATCATGAAAGATGTATTAAAAATAAACAAACTGTACAATCTGTGGCAGCTGAACACCAGGATTGCTCAGATCACACATTTAATGTAAAAGAAACTAAGATGTTAGCATCAGTGTCTTCTTCTTCTACCTTCTATAATAGGTCCCTGACCTATTCCTTCTTCGATTTTCCTCAATCTGGACTTAAATTATCGCTCCACCTTTTCCGTGGTCGACCTCTACTGCGTGTACCACTAGGCGATTTATCTCGTGCGATCCTTACCAGTCTATCCTCTGTCATTCGGCTTATGTGTTTGTTCCATTGTGTCTTACGCTGTAGAACCCACTCGTTAATGCAGTCTGTGTTGCATGATTGCCTAATGTTATCGCTTCTGTCTCTGTTATTCGTCGAAGTATTCTCATTTCTGTAGTCTCCAATAGTTGTTTCGTTTTTGTCGTCTCTGGCCGTGTTTCTGAGGTGTATGTCATAATAGGTCTAATTGTGGTTTTGTAGATCCGAACCTTTGTTTCTTGTTGTAAGTGTTTGTTTCGCCAGATCGCGTCGTTGAGACAACCCGCCACTTTATTTGCTTTGGCCACCTGCCCTCTTACTTCATCTTCGATGTTGCCATAACTAGTTATGTCGATTCCTAGATATTTGAAACTCATTTCTTGTTGTATTATTTGACCGTCTAGTTCTAGTTTGCATCGGAGGGGTTCTTTTGAGGTTGTCATACATTTAGTTTTTTTGGCTGAGATAATCATATTATATTTTCTTCCCGTAAGATTAAAGGTATTTAACAATCTCTGTAGGTCGTCTTCGTTTTCGGCACATATCACAGCGTCATCAGCGTAACAGAGAATTTTTATTTCTGTATCACCCATTTTATATCCTCTACCAAGTCGCACCTCCTTTATTATTTCGTCCATTATCATGTTAAACAAGAAAGGACTAAGCGAGTCTCCCTGTCTAATTCCGCTGTTGACTGGTATGGTTGTTGATAATTTACCGTTAGTGCGAATCTGAACTTTATTGTTTGCGTATATGTTTTCGATGGTCTGAATTATATTGATAGGAATATTTCTCTTATATAACAGGTGGATTACGTCATCTAGCTTTATGCGATCGAATGCTTTTGTTAGATCTATAAAGCATAAAAATGTTGGTTTATTGTATTCTATAGATTTTTCGACTATCTGCCGTAGAATAAATACTGCATCCACGCAAGACCTTCCTGATCTAAATCCCTGCTGTTCGTCTTCCAGTGTTGTAACCGAATTAATTTTATTTTTGATTACTTTCGTAACGAGTTTCAGAGTTGTGTCCAGTAGATTAATACCCCTGTAGTTCCCTGGTTCTTGTTTGTCACCTTTCTTAAACATAAGCATCTTTGTGCTGGTTCTCCACCTATCTGGTACTTTGCATTGTGTCAGGATTTTTCGAATGAAGCTTGTGAGTTCTTGTGTTAGTCGCTGTCCTCCGTATTTCAACAATTCGTTATGAATTCCGTCTTGTCCGGGAGACTTTCTATTTTTTAAGGCTTTTATAGCTTTCTCTACTTCTTGAATGGTGACTTCCACATTATTCCTTATTGCTGGTATGTTGTTTTTTCCAATGTTAGCATCTCCCTCAAATAATTTTGTTAGGTAGTCTATCCATTTCTCCTCTGATATTTTGTTTGTTTCGGAGAGTTCAGATACTTCTTTGCGCTGTTGTCTTATCAGTCGCCACATTTGTTTTTGTACACTATAGAAGTCTCCTTCCATTCTTTTAGAGAACTGCTTCCAATGTTCACTTTTTAGTTGCCTGACTAGTAGATTAGTTTCGTTACGAATTAGTTTGTACCTATTGTATGCTTCCGGCGTTTTTGACGTGTCCGATTTCTTTAAATGTAAAATTAGAGAATCAATCGAAATTTGTAAATATTCCAATAATATTAATAGAGATTGAGATTACAATTACAATTATTTTCTATAGTTTTTTGAATATATTTAACCAAAGATAAGATAATGCAGCTACTGATTTCTTTCATTTGGAAGATAAGGGGACCTAAGTCAATAACGAAAGTACGTTTATTGTAACTTAGGTTCTATTATTATTACAGCTATATTAATATTAAATTGTATCATATTTAATTCCTATGTCATTTAAAAACATCTTCTTTATGACTTAGTTTAAACGGTGGCTCACAAGACAGAACTAGTTTACTCCAAGTGACATAATTTAAATGTAGTGGTTTGTCAAAATGCACAAAATATAATTTCTTAAAACTGGTGACGTACTGCTGCTTTAAATAGATGAAAAGTAAACCCAAATGTATGTTGCTCACTTATTTCAGTACTTGTGTAATTAATATATCCGCCTAGTAGAGGAATAACATTACCATATATAGAAAGTTTTCGGTCCAATTTAAAATTATTGATAACAGAAATTTCTCGATTAATTTGAAAATAAGTTTATGATATCTACAATTCTAGCAGAATCAAAATTATTATATTATATTAAAATTTCCCATTTTCCATTTCTCATTCTTTTAAAGTATGAATACATATGATTTCATCTAACTCGACCAATGAAATCCGAATAAGTTCCTTTTATGGTGTCAGCAGTGAAAAATATAAAACCATTAGAGGTATTAATGGACTGAAATGCAATTTTCCTTAAAATGTCACTTATTTTTAAAAAAAGGCATTATTCGCTTCCACTCAACTTATTTCTGTTAGGTGTTTGGAAGCATATAAATTTAAAGGATTATTTTAGCACCACGTATGTACTTTCAATTCTGTATGCTCATAAAATAGAGCAGTTATTTTCAGATATAGTTTTGTTCTGCATAAAGTATGCTTAAAAGAAATGGAAGTAAATTTTATATTCTTTAAGTACTTTAATGGGCAAAAACTCAAATTGCAACTGTTCATAACTTTTGGTCTCTTTTCTACATAAGTATGTAGAGAAATATTTTTCATGGAAATAAATTTATATTTTAATATTTCACTATGCATATTCGTAGAATCATTTTGTGCACAAAAATTTAAAAGAACAGATATATAATGGTGTTTTAAGATAACAGATAAACTCAATCCTAAATTTTTAATAATTTAATTATTATCTAGAAACCTATACTTTATTAAAAATGTACTTTCAATTTACATCTTATAGTTGCAATTGAAAAAATACTTTTTGTTTCATAATTACCGCCCTGATAAATTTTATTGTAAAAAAAGCCGATACACGTCAGTTTAATTTTTTCATTCACGTACAATTAATGTTTTTGACCAAATTATCTAAATTTGATTCAATGAAAAGAGAAATAACATTTTTACCCATATAAAAATATAATGAGAAAACTACATTCCATAATGCTAATAATGTGCAACCAAATATGCATGAGAAAATTATTCTGTTGAACCGTAATTGAAGAAAATCGGTTTTTAGGAACGAACTTTGAGGGAAGGTTTCACTCTCTAGAAATGTAGTTCTAGACGTTAAAAATATCTTTAAAATATTACAACATATAACAGAATAAACAGAAAGCTGTAAGGGGGTAGTTTATCCTGTGGAAATAGTAGATTTCCACTACATGCTACTTATACTTATTGTTTTCGATGGTTTTATTATTGTTCGTAATAAATTTCGTACAAAAAATATACTTTTCATTTATTTTCAAAAAACTTTAACAAGCGTAGTGATAAATTTTATTGTGAAAGTCCCGAAGTAGTTTTATTGTGAAAGTACCGAAGTAAATTTATACATTTAATGAATGAAAACACTAAAAAATGACATTGTTACCCCTATAAAACTATAAAGAAAGCCCTTATTGAGAAAATGACATGTATCAAACCCTTTTCGTAAACCAATAATATGCAATATTTGTTGTTAATTTAAAATTGGAAAAAGAATACATTTTTAACTATCGACTTTGGGATAGTTATCACCCTTTAAAAATGTAATTCAGGACGTAACGAAAGATACATTTTGAAAGTTTTTAAGATATTCCTGCATATCACAGAATGAGACAAATCAGAGGCAGAGCCCTAAGAACGTTCCCTTTTAGAAAGGTGGGCTAAAGAGTTTCAGGCCAAAAACATAAATGGCGCAAACAAGTCTGATTTCTTAACGACATTCTATAGTACTATCCTTGGTTAGTGTACGTTTGACAGTTTTTGAAGCGAGACCAAATTTACAAAAATGGAAAAACTGGAAAAAAGTGAGATTATAAAATACTTCTATTTGAAAAGTTTAACGCAGTTTCCAATTAAACAAGAAACTGACTCAACATTAAAAGATTTCTCCATTATATTCAATGATTAAAGATTGGGTTTTGAAATTTATATATGTCATAAGAGCATTAAAGAAAAACTACTTATTCGGACTCCTGATGAGGTGGTATGATATCGTATTGAAATACCGCGGATTAGAAGCATTTGAGATAGCTAAGACTATTAGAATATCATAAAAACGTGTTGGTAATATTTTACGTAATTTTTTGGGAGTGAGAAAACCCTGTGCAAGATGGGTGCCACGTTTGCTAACTTCCGAGCATATTCGTTAGTCGTTGCAATGGCTTCCTCGCCAGATTTCCTAACCTCAAAATTTGGCTTGATTGACAATGATTTAAGAGCAATAAAGCAGTTATTGACTGAGTGATATATTAACCTAATCGACAAATCACATTACAGAAGGAGATTATAATAAAAAATAAAAACGTGATTTGAAAAGAAATGTTGACCTGAAACTTAACAGCCCACTCTCGTAAGTAGCGAACTGGAAAAATAGTTTAGGAAAAAGATATAGGAGTAATAAAAATAAAAATATATAGAAATGAAACAAAAGAGGAAGAAAAAAGTGAAAAAAAATGTTCAAAATAGAAGGAAATACAAAAAAGAACAATAAATAAAAATTTTGAAAATCAATTAGAAAGTTAAGTTTAAATTCAAATTTTTTTTAACTGGCATATCACTAAAATGTAGTATTTAGTTAAAAGAGTGAGACTATGTTCAACAAATATGAAATGGTAACCTACAATGTTGCATTCTCACGACAAAATTGTTTTCGATTCTCTTATCATATCTATTCGATTTACCACTCCCTTTTATCGTAAACCCTTCAAACTCCAATTTCAGAATTTTATGTGAGACACAAAAACTGAAGTTTAAATAAACTCTGTAAATTTAGTAAGTTGAAGTCAAATAACTTAATAAACTATCATATCTGTCTGTGTATAATTTTTATTAAATTTAGATATTATTTATTAAAGTATTCTATTGACTTCAATGTAAAATTATTAACATATATAAACATAAATTGACCAAAAACAATCTATTAACTTTGATATATTTGATATTAGTGATAAGTAAAAAATTACAAAACTAAAATATTAGACATAGGGTTATGAAACCTGGAAACAGTATAATACAGTTTAAATATTTTAGAATTGTAAAACATATATCTCCATAGATGCCCCCTATGGGTGATATATATTCATTTAATGGGAAAACATACATGTGGCTAATTAGCTTATCAATAATCATAATTATTATATATTAGATACTTTCAAATACAGCATTTATTATGTAAATACGTCATAATGGATTTCAGATATAATAATGTTTTTGAAAACATTTCTAATATTTCGTATAATATTACGCAGAATTAATTATTCAATATTAAACTAATTATTCTTATCTGTATTCCGAAAATCCAAATTTACTACCTCTAATTAGAATAATTTTATTAAAAATAAAATGTTTATTAACAAGAAAATATTAAATTTGTTCAATAGTTTTAAATACATTTTTATTAATATTAATAGAAATAGAAAATATTTTGTTTAGGTGTATTTGGTTGATTTTTATATGATTTACCCATCTCAATTTTCCAAAATTTTCAAAAATAATACAGAAAAATAATATTTCATAATGATATTTTGTTTCAAAGTTGAAGATAATGTCGAAAATTGACTAAAATGTGGTGTTTATATTTTTGTTGGTATGTAAGGCATCTACAGTTTAACGTGGGTTCCGATTCAATGTCACGTGGTCTTTCCAAGCAATCTCCCATACAAGTACTAATCGCGGCAGGCAATGATATTACTAAATAATGGTTGCCAAAGATTAGGTATCTGGGTTTACTGAAGATTCCATTATCATTTCAATGTAAGCTGCTTCTATATCCATATCTATTACCTCAGCTTCAAACCATTTTGATAACTTTGTAATCACATTTTTTTTATCAATGACGTTTGATTTTTCCCTTGTTAAACGAGCTATTTAGTGTATTTTCTGATTTGAAGGCTGTTTTTTATCTTGTAACTGCTGGTAATTCATCTTATTTTCTCTGAGGCTATTAATATACGGAATTATGAAGAAGAAATGTGTTTCTTCCTGTGCAATGGTCTTTGTTCTAAGGCTAATTGTAACATCGTCAATCTTATTTATAAAAGTGGAGTGCTCAACGAATTTTCGAATTTTAGGCCGATATCTCGTTTGTCCACACTGGCAGAAATTATTGAAAAGCTGGTCAAAATCGTGTGCTATCCTTTTTAAAATCCAGCAATATCCTTAATGGGTTTCAATTATGCTTTCGGAAAAATATAAATACTAATGATGCCATGTATAATGTTCTTCACTATTTGCCCGATTAACTTGGGTGGGGTAGCCGCCGCAGTGTTTTGTAACTTGTCAAAAGCGTTCGACTGTGTCAGTTACATGATTCTGCTTCGGAAGCTTCATCACTATGGCTTTAGGGGGCGTGGTATTATTATGCTTCCCATCTTATCTAAGGGTCGTGATCAGAAAGTGCTTTTAGGCTCCGAGTATACAGAATATCATTCAATAGCCAGGGGAGTGAGTAGAACTCTGTTTTGTGCCCAGTACTTTCTCTGCTATACATAGATGACCTAACCAACATTGATGTTCAAGGGAAATAAACATTTTTTGCAGATGATGCCACTCTTCTCTGGCATGGCACAAACATTGATTCTTTGCACATGACCATGACTACGAACCTTTAAAGTGTGAGTCAGTGGTTTGAGTCAAACTTACTCTCTTTAAATCCACGCAAGACTAAGCTTTTGTTTTTCAATAAGATTGTCCTCGAAATGTTTTTATTTGTGACTATCGGATAGCGCCACATTCAAACACTGTGTTTCTGTGAGTGGTGGTTGATAGCGAGTTCAGATTTGAAGACCACATAATTGGCCTTAGCAAAAACTTTTCCGCAAGTTGTTATGCTACTGGGTTGGTAGATTCGTTTACTTTCTCTAATTGAATTTCACCTCCTGCTTTTGGGGTAATATAGGCAATTATTTTCTACGGATTCTGTTTGTTCTCCAGAAGCGTAATATATGATATATTTGTGGGGCTAAACCGGGGCTAGATTTTTCTGTCGCTCATTGTATATAAGAATTACATTCTAACAATCTTTTGCCGCTATGTACAGAAAGTGCCTTGCCTTATTTTTTCGAATCCATAGAAATTTATTACTGTAAATGCGAGCAATCAGTAGGAGGCCTCTACATGTTCGCAAGTTATCAGAGAACAAAAACTTACACGCCTGCAATAGGTAAAGGAAATAATGGTTTTTGATCAAAATTGTGATCTCATATTCTCAAATGAGACACGAATAGTCTTGGTGGCCGATTTTCATTGTACACTTGTCTGGAGAGCTTCAGGAAGAGTGGCCAGATTAGCTGTGTCTGAAACCTGTGTACCATTTCAAGGGAGTAATGAGATGTTTTGGGGTGGAACAATGAGATGTACTCGAACCTATCTGCCAAATTGCAAAAGGACAATAATAAAGATTACCAGCAAAGTACTAAATTCTATTACGTGTTTATTCTATGGAGTAGTTGGTGAAAGTTTGGAATTTGGAATCCGCATTATACATTAGCAATACCCAATTTTTATGAAGAAGAATATGTAAACGTGTGCTTGCCAGAATTAGGAATCACAGTTCTATAAGAGTGGATCAAAATTCCAGAAACCCAATCGGATTACTTAGATACTGAACTATCTAATGTGTTATCTATAATTTTTTTTTCACACTGATTTTGAATAAATTTTGTTTTTTTGGTAAGAAAGCGCTACTGAATTTTTTGATTGCAGTATGCTAAGAAATTTTCCTACTCGTAGTAATTTACATCAGAAATATCAAACTTACACTTGACATTACTTAATTCTCTTTTAATCGCAAAGCGGAATGTTAATTCTTTTACACTAACGAAAACAAAAAATTTGCATAACCTCTTCTAATTTAATTATTTACAAAGATTATGGCTAAGAAAAGCTGAAAAGAAAATGAAAACCAAAGTTAATTTGCCTAAGTTAATCAAATTTTTATGTTAATCCACTTTCACGTTTATAAATATTTGCTGGCCACTTAAGAATAACGTTTTCTAACAGTTTTCCAAAAATTTGTGTAAATACTTTTGACCCTGCTTAATTAAATATTGCATTTCATTGTGCTGGTTTTAAATGATTTGAATAATTTCTATTTTTTATAGAAAAGACTCGATTTCAAAAAGCAGTTAAAAATTGTGTTTCCACCGTTCCTATTTGACACAATTTCGATTAAATAAGTATTTTAATTAATTATTTATACGATGTCTCTACAAAATATAATTTTTTAAATTTGTTGTAAATATGTATATTAATAATAAAGCTATTAATTTGTCAGGAGGGTAAGACGGGTGTTTCGAACTAGTCTAAATAGTAGAAATTTGTTTAAGACGCTCAACACGTACGCATGCTCTACGCCGAGCTACTCTTTTGGGAATTGTAAAATGGAGCAGAACGGATATCCAGAATCTGCAACCGAAAATAAGAACACTCTTAACAAAAGCACACAAACACCATCCTCGGAGTGCTGTTGAACGTACAATGCTTCCAAGACACCGAGGAGGAAGAATACTGGTTGATATTGGTAAGCAGCTTGATCAACAAATAATAAACTTACGTTCCTGTTTCCATAGGTTAGTGGACTCTTCCACTTCTACACTACATCGAGCAATATGCGAGGCAGACAATTCAACGCCGCTACAGCTGAGAGAACGGGATAGTTCTGTTCACCACCCAACAGACCAAGAGAAGTTACAAGTCTGGCTACAGAAACCAGTTCATGGACGATATCCAAATGGGATCAATCAGGACAATGTCGACAACTCAGCGTCGAACTACTGGTTGATTTCAGGACAGATGTTTCCGGAAACGGAGGGCTTCTTTTTAGCTATCCAAGACCAGGTAATTCCGACGAAGAACTATCAGAAGTTCATCATCAGAGCTGCTCAATAGAAAGCGACCAATGTAGATAGGGTTGTCGAACATCAGATGCAATCCAGCACATAACTGGAGGATGTCAAGCGTTTGCCGCAATTGAGTATAAGGAAAGACAGGACTCAGCCGCTAAGATACTCCACCAAGAGTTAGTAGATAAGTTAAAACTATTGCAGGTAGGAAAAGTGCCTTACTACAAATAAAATCCGGAGCCTATTCTTGAAAACAACTGGGCCTTAGGGAGCATCTGTATATACCGATGCAGAAGGCAGTTCTCCTTGCAACCTCGCGAACCGTCCGAAAGTTTGTAGACAGTGCAGAAGACCACGCCACCTAGGACCCGATAACATGAAAAGGGTTCCCACAGAGCTTTACACTTTTGCTGTATACCTGGTGAATAGTTCCTAGAGGGAGTGCGCAGCCTTTTGGCTTGTAAATCTGATTACAGTAAATTTGGTTTTTTAGAATAAAAAGATCAAGATCTGGTTATAGATTTTATGCACATTAAAGAGGGCGCCACCAGCAAGAGTTCTCTACAAAATTCCTAGAAGTAGAACAAGAGTACTATAAGAATCCAGTCTTAAGCAATTTAAAATACACGATAATTTATACTTCAACAAGTTACATCTCGAAATCCTGAAGGTTTCGGGATTTGAGTCCATTTATACCTTTAATCAGTGATGCGTGATGCATAACTTGTCAAAAATTTAACGTATTTGTCTACCACAAAAGCATTTACCGTACTGCTATGATTGAAAATTTTATTAAAATATGACTGGCAGAGCCAACGAAGTGGAGTTTTTCGACATGATCATGTCAAATTTAACAAAAAAAAAAATACGCACAAATCTTTATCATTTAAGTCTAATCCTTATGTTACCTGATTCTGAACTATTATATTTTATTTTTACTAGGCAAAAATATAATTCAAATAATTCTCGCTTTTTAATGTTACAAATTTGGAAAATTATTTTGTAATCATTATAGATTGCCTGAAATATAGTAATTATTTCTTTTAAAAAATTGGTTATTGGAAAACGGCGGAACAAATCTTTTACCTCTAAATAAACAAATTCCAAAGAAGCTGTCGCGTTAAAACAAATGAAAATAATAAAAATAAATGGGCTGAATTTTATAAAAGTAACATTTATTGCTTTAACAAAAAGAAATATGATGTTTTTCTAAAAGCTGAAAAAGGTGTTGAAGCAAAAATTTTGTCTCATAGATGTTTTTTTTTATTATTTTAGTAAAGCAAATGATTCTCTTTTATATTATACGTGAGCAAATTTAAAGAGCGCCTTACTTAATTAGTTCACGTTATTAATTTACAGCTATTTCTTTTTCGTCGTTTATATTTTCGTATTTATGGTTTGAAATAAAATATTATCTTGGTAAATAAAATTTATTTTTATCAAAATTTCGATATATATTTTTTTATTATTCTTTTAATCATCACATTTACGTTGTCGCCGTTAATATGATATATTTAAATGAATGAACGAATAAGATTGGTCATGTTTAACCTTCAATTCTTAAGTCTTGCTGGCCCTTTACATCCCACCATTACAGAAAGTTATCCGTTTGCTTCAGGTGATATTGTATTTCTAAAATGTCTTTGCCTCGGTTCGTTAAGTGCTGAGCACTTTCTGGGTACTCCTCCAAATGCCATTTGTCATGCCATGCCACGCGAATGTTCAATAGATTTATCCTCCTCTTAATGCGATTTGGAGAAGGATTATCCGTGATTCCAACCCTATGGTCCTATATATGAGATATTTCACGGTAATTCACAGTTCGTTTCTCCTCAAGAACACATTTGTATATATATTTGTGCGTAGAATTGGCGTCTGTATACTGCGACCTGGTAGATCTATTGTGCCACCCTACTGCTGCTAAGTCGTAAGAGTTGCCTTATCGGCAGTCCTCTTTCCCTCAGGAACCTTAGGATGTTAAACAGCTTCAAGGTGGGTAGCTCCCCTTCTTCGAAATGGTGTGTACTCAAGAATGGCATCCTAAGGTTTCCTAGAGCGCTACATTCTGAAAGGATATGAATTGAGGTTTCGTCTTCCTCCTCGCATAATCTGCACTTTTCTCCTTCTAACGGTCTGAATTTCTTGAGATGTCCCTTTAGGTGGCAACCCTCCATCAGGTTCCCTGTCAGAACTCTGAGTTTTTACTTAGGCTTATGCTTTCTCCGAATCTGTTCTGGTCGTAGTTCCCAAGACGTATCTTCGCTTGTTTCAGTCCTTGCAGCTCCGTCCAATAACTAGATCTCCTGCTTTCTTCTTCTATTTTTAGTTCTTCCAATATTACGCTGCTACTGATTCCATAGAAAGGCTCTGACTCCAGAAATGTTGTCTCAAAGTCTTTTCTCGCGAGCCTGTCTACTATTTCATTCTCTTCTATCCCGGTGTGTCCAGGTACCCACATGAGGGTAATTTTATTATTCTTATTCAAATCATTTAATTCTTCTAGGCATTCCCAGACCATCTTGGAGCAGATAACTTGGGAACTCAGCACACTGATGGTTGCTTGACTATCCGACATGATGATAATCTGCTTTTTTCTTTGTTGAAATACTTACTTACTTACTCCATGGCTTACAACCCTGGGTGGGTCTTTGCCGACGTCACAATACTCCTCCATTGCTGCCTGTCTGCCATGGCATTTAGCGGATTATCAATATTAATTGCCTTTAGATCTTTGGCAATATTGTCTTTCCATCGGAGGCGAGGGGATCCCAGTGGTCTTTTCCCTACCGGTGCTTCCTCCCACGCGAGTTTGACTGTGCGACTATCTGGTAGGCTTCTTACGTGTCCCGCCCACTGCTGTCGCATAGCTTTTATTTCTCGTACAATATTAGTGTCTCCATATAGATCCTCCAGTTCTTTATTGGTACGGATTCTGTATCGTCCTGTTGTTGCATCCACTGTTGGGCCATATATTTTTCTAAGAATTCTTCTTTCGAAGACTCGGAGCCGTTCTTCATTTGTTACCGTTAATGTCCAAGTTTCGCACCCATACATCACTACAGGTCTTATTATTGTTTTGTATATGTTTATCTTGGTACGTCTTGTTGTTAACTTGGATTTTAGGAGGTCTTGTACTGCGTAGAGGCACCTATTACCTGCTTGGATTCTACAGTTAATTTCTGTCGTTCCGTCAGTGTTTTCAGTAAGCATCGTTCCCAGATATTTGAACTCTATAACGCGTTCAAAGTTATAATCCCCCATTGTGATGTTTTGGCATAGTCTGCCTCTGTGTTGGTTGTGTCTAGTGGAATACAGATATTTAGTTTTCTCTTCGTTAATTTTAAGCCCAATGCTACTCGCACTTTTTTCGAAGTTATTGAAGGCCGTCTTGATATCCAGTGTGCTGTTTCCCACAATGTCTATATCATCTGCAAAAGCCAAAAGTAAGTTGGAACCGTTATGATAAAACATCGCTGATGGCGGTTGGGTTTTCGCCTTTCTGCTGACGTATTCTAGAGCTACATTAAAAAGCAACGGGGATATACCATCACCCTGTTTGAGACCGTCATTTATATTGAACACCTCTGAAAGGTCTTGTCTCATTCTCACTTTGCTCTTTGAGCCACCAACACACACCTGGGTTAGTCTGATTAATTTCTTTGGGAAGCTAAGTTCCTCCATTGCTTGCCACAATTTAACCTTATGGATGGTGTCGTACGCCTGTCTAAAATCCACAAATAGTTGATGTAGGTGTCGATTGAATTCCCAGCATTTTTCCATTAACTGTCTAATGGTAAATATTTGATCCACGGTGGAGCGACCGCCCCTAAAACCACACTGATAGTCACCTATAGTTTCCTCTGCATAGGGTTTAAGTTTTCCTAAGAGTACAATTGCGAGTACTTTATAGGTATATACAACCAGCGAAACACTTCGTATATATGTTTTCCGAGACTCAAATATTTGTGCGAATTTGGTTTTACGGCTTCCATGAACTCATAACGTCTTCTTCACTGTTCAAAATAATATTGACTGTTTTATCTTCTAAAGAAAATTCCTGAAAAGTCGACATGGTTTTGATTTTTGAGCGACAAAGACGTGATTGTTTTGGTTTCGGGTTATTATCAAAGCGTAATTCCGATTCATTTTCATGTCAAACTCACGAACTTGCATATTGTTGTCCATGAGTATGCATTTCCTAAATGTGTGGCCGAAATACTCTCATTCATGTCTTAAGCACTGCTATTTAGCCTCTTTGGTGCAAGCACGATGCGTCTTAAGCTGAAAAATAGGTCTAATATGGTGCAATCGTATTCGTGAAACCTGTTTGGATCCTGAGGCATCTCTCTTAAGATTGAGTGACGATTTTCAGTCATCATTTAGTTCATTTTATCAATATTTTGCATTATTTGAAAACATTGAGAGTCCAACAACATGAGGCCACTTCGCAGCTTTGTTCTACTCCTATGTTTTTTCTCCAAAATGTAATTATAGAGTTTTTCATATATTTTTTCAACCCTTGAAGAGACAAAAAATAAATAAAATAATATGACAAAAAAATTCATTCGAATTCACCTTTTCGATAAGTTATAAAGCTAAGAAAATTCAAAAAAAAATCATAGGAAAATATACGAAAATTGGAAATCCTCAACAATCAATAGGCAAAATATGTTATAGCTGCTATCATAAATAAAAGAAAAGATTGAGTTCTTATTTACGAAAATGATAACTTTTATTTTAATAAACAAGACTTTCTCTTCCACTAGTGTACGATCTAAATCAGTAGACAACATAAAAAGGGGAGAGCCACATCCTCAGAATAAAGAACCGCTAAAACGACAAGGACCTACATTATTACTGTATATAATATATCCTTTGTCAACGATGATATCAAAATATATTTTTGTAGCAAATTTCTGTAGAGGGTCGCTAGGTCCATTGATTTAATTTTTTCCACCAACGTAGACAGGAAAATGAATAACGGAATTGATAGATTATGCATGGATATATATTAAATACGATTATCGGAAAATCTTTTGATAAAAAGTGGTGTGTATATATAACTATACACTCAATGGCAAAATTATCAAGTGTTAAATTTCATAATTTTTGTTTGAAGAAAATAGATTTTGACGAATTAATTATGTACACTTTGTACTAAAAGAAGTTTATTTGAAAAATATTGGTTGTACACTTTTAAAATTTTATGAGAAGAAAATTCTGAAAAGGTTAATGCAAAATGTTATCAAATTAGAGGATATTTACTTAAAATTTCACCATATAACTGGATGTCAAACGAAAACTGATACCAGGAGAACAATCTGGCAGGTGTCGAAAACTCTACGGGCTTCCAATGATATACAGGTAAAATGTTCCTCAGTCAGCACCTTTAACTCTCCCACCCAAAAACAAGAAAAATACATTGTTGGCCTCATGCAACCACGTGTAGGGAAGACCGCATCTTACGTTCAAAATGTGGAATAATTCTTAACAGTTTTACATTCTGTAAGAGGTGACAAAGATGATATCATTGCCAGCTTCGAAGTAAAATCCCTATATTCAAGTATACCGACATGAAGCACTGGACCAGATCGCCCAAAGAGAGGATTTTTCAACTCAAGTTATGGATCTTACTAGACATTGCCTTAAGAACGCAAATTTCTTATTTGACGGCTATATATACAGACAGATAAATAATACTGTCATGGGCTCATCATAATCTCCAGCTCTTGTTAATCTATTCATGAACTATTTCAATGTTAGCACTCTTAAAGAATCACACCTCAGAGCTTAACTCTGGTGTTGTTACGTAGCTAATATATTTGTAATATGGCCCCATAGCAAACAACAGCTCATCTGCTTTCATCATTTTGTTAAGTCTGTCTACTGGAAGATACAGTTTATTCTAAAACTTGAAGAAAACAAATAGTTTCCTCTCCAAAACTTGCTAGTGACGAAGACAATGGATCTACACTTGCAACATAAAATATATCGAAAACAAACTCACACCTCAGCGTTAGTTCTTATCATTCCTCCTCACAAATACAGGGCGTAACCAACACCCTAATCTGAAAATCCCTTCGTCTAATCAACAACCAAGGAAAAGAAAATGAGCTATGACATATTACATATAACCACTTATTATAAATAAAGCAATAAAATTGGAACAAACACCCACTTAAAAAATAAAACCACCTAGCGATAAAAAACGAATTACTATGAAAGGTATAACAGATAGATATGATTTTTGCTGCTCAGGAAACATAACATTTCTAGAGCCTACAAGCCACGCAAAACAATAAACTCATCTCTAAGAAACCCAAATGACAAAATCGATCTGGAAAAGATTACATGCTGTACCTGCAGTAAAACACACATAGGCCAAACTAACAGAAGAATATCGACAAAGCTATAAGAACATAAACTCAACATAAGATAACACAGTTACTTTAAAACAGGTTAAATGGGCACAAATTTACTAAGAATGGTAGACCTACATTAAATAAACATGTATGAGAAATAAGCCATTCCTTTGACTAGAACAATACAACAATAATTAAACGTGATCACAAGTGTGGAGAGGAGAGAGAGAGAAACCTGAGTAACATTTACACAAATCTTATTAAAGGCTAAAATCCTCTTAAATTTAATAGATAGGAATATCCTCTTAAAACATTATATTTTATCAGTTACAGAAAATCAAAGTCCAAGCTCCGTGCTAGCATATTTTGGTTAAATTAAATATTATTGTAAAATAAGTTTTTTGAAATTTTTTTGAATTGCCGTTTAACATTTTCTGTTAGCATGTAAGATTTTAACCATATTTTATGTGATTTTACTTTTAGGTTGTTTGACAAAGAAAAATGCTATTAATTAAATTAAGCAGAATAATAAAAAGATCTTTTTTTGAAAGTGAACAAAAGGCGAAACGTCAAAACGCGTTGTTTCCTTTAACCTCCACGTATGAACCTAACCTCAAAAATACAATATATATATATATATATATATATATATATATATATATATATATATATATATATATGTAGGGGCGGATCCAGCCTCTTTCTTTGAGGGGGGCGGTGATATCAGTACAGTACAGTATGATAAGCGAAAACAAGTTGTCGACGGGGGGGGGGGGGGGGGGGAGACACCAGAAACATTTCAATTTCTAGTGTAAAAGGCAGGGTCGGGTTTATTTTTCTTAATTTGAAACTCTTGGAAAGAAAGGGGGAGCCAGCAGCATACACATTCCTATTATAAGAGACAGAATCGGGTCTATTTTCCTGAACTCAAAGCTCTTGCGGAGGGGGGCGATCGCAAGCCTACACATTCCTATACTCTATTCAAGAACTAGAGAGAGTAATAAAACTGTTACCGAAACCTCCAACGTACCTGCTCCAGTGCCGCAGATAACTGAGGACTGCCGTAAATCTAATTATATTTAAATATTATAACCTTTTACAAATTTACTGCAACCGTAAAATTTCTGATAGTTCAATTTAATTTCTGTCAGTGAGCAAAGTACACCTTACAGTATGTCCTTAGTGATTTATCTTGTTTGCGCTTGTTTTTATGTATTATGTGAGATTAGTGAGATACCCAAAAGATATCGCTTCCACCTCTATATATTCCAAAATCGTTAAACCAAGGCATTTTTCCTCAACGAAAAACTTATTCAGATGAACGTTTATGTTGCATTAAGATATCAATATCTAGATAATAATGTTAAAAGCTCTGTTGAGATGTGTTCCAACATGATAAGAGTTGGAAAATCTACTATGTACCGAATACTGAAGGAAAAAAAAACGACTGGAATTGTTAGTACTTCCAAGCCACATTTGATCACAGGCAGACGAAAAACCTCGTTGGAAGAAGAAATGAAAACTGCAATAAAAGGAGTTGTACATACATTTTATTATGAGAAGCAGATCCCAACCGTCGACAAAATTCTAACTAAAATCAATGAAGATCGGCATTTACCTGAAATTAAAAGAACTGAGCTTTGGAAATTGCTCAGAGAACTTAATTTTTGCTGGGAAAAACCAGATAGGAAATCTGTTCTTATAGATCGTCCGGAAAATGTCCGTTGGCGAAGGAAATATCTCTCTCAAGTAAAAGGTAGAGTTGCTAGAAATAACACAACTTACAAAATTAGTAATTTAACAGAACTTTTGAAAAATTTTTTGGAATAAAGTTACTGCAGAAAATTTGGAATAATCCATATAATGAAAAATAAAAGAAAATCCGGAAATTGCTCAGAGAACTTAATTTTTGCTGGGAAAAACCAGATAAGAAATCTATTCTTATAGATCGTCCGGAAACTGTCCGTTGGAGAAGGAAATATCTCTCTCAACACTTCACACGTCCAAATATCTATTGTTATCCAACCCAAATAGTTTGCCAGAGACACCGGACTAAAGAACACAGGTAGTTTGCAATGAAAAAAAGGGTAAAAAATGATTTATTACTCTCTCTAGTTCTTGAATAAACTATAGTATGAGAGGCAAAATCGGGTGTAGTTTCTTGAACTCAAAGCTCTTGGGAGAGGGGGCGGGTGATCGCCCCCACCGCCCCCCTTGGATCCACGCCTGTATTTACATTACATATAAATATATTATATATATTTATAGTAATGAGAGTTATGGACTTTCTTCATATTATATACTAGATTTTTCTCACAAAATGAAGAGAGGCATCTTTAAAAAGAATAGGTAATACAAATGTTTACATTTGGTAACTAATATTTCAGTGATTATAGTTATAGATAAATTTTACCTATGAGCTATAAAAATAATTCATACATTTTATAAAATACTTTCGTTTAAATCCTTAACAATTTGTAAACCTAAATTAGTATATATTATTAAATGAGTCGTTTTTTCTTAGAACATTTTAACGTTATTAAGTAAAATCTAAGTTTGTTCGCTCCATTAGCAGCCACGCAATTTTGCCATTTCTTTTGAACGTAATACATAGGTGAATTCATTACCAATCATTTTAATCATTAGTAAGATTTTATCGGGTCACAAATTTAATAACTCTTGTATATTTTATCAAAATTCACTTAGTTGTTTAGTAGATATGTTATATTAAATTATTCCCAAGAAAATAAAAATGTTAAGAATTGCGAGTAAATAATGAGAAAAATAAAATGAAATTAATGCGAAAAATTATTGCATATTATTCTTTTGCCAATTAAATACAGTAAAGACAAATTGGGTCGATAGTATAGTTTACTAAAGTGACAAAATACATAAAGCGAAACGTTATGAGGGCATTATTCAAAGGCAGCCAAAACCCGGAACAAGGACTAAGTTGGAAAAGTTTTCACCCTACACCTGTCGGGAATCTCATCAACCTTAATCTGACGAATGGCTCTCAAAACGTTCAGCATAGCCTTACATTGTTGCCAGTTTCATCATTATCTTCTTAATAAATTTATCTAGTCAAGTATAAATTATGAGTAAATTTTTAGTTTAATATCTTTTTCGTCTTTGGCGAATTAATGAATACTTTGAAAGCCTATAAGTTTGAAAAGATATATTATTTAAAAAATCTAATGGGGTATTAATGTATAAATTTTTTTTTAGGAGTATATGAGGAAGAAAGTATTTAAACTATATATATTGTAACGAAACTACTGAATTTTTGGGCATGAGTGTGTTTGCCGGGTTTTATTTTATTTATTATATACTTTAAATTTCTATATTGCCAGTGTATAATTAATTTTACTACGCTATGCTGGAAATACGATTTTTCGGCGGTTTTCAGAGCGTCCGTCTATAGTGATCACGCGCCATATATCCCAGTACTGTATGCGCGATCACCTCATGCCGTCACTCGTCGGCGTATTGGGAGCTCGGACAGGCTATTTTAGCTCGAAAAGGTCATTGATTTGCTGAGAACTCCACTCGAGTTCACAGTCCCAATAGACCCACCTTCCTAGCAATGTAGCTGAGGCATCCACTGTCTTCCGTACCCTTGCAAGTACAGGCAATGTTGTGTCATCCTACCAACACTGTCGAGGACCCTTATAAGTACAGACAGTAGCTGTTCCTTTCTAATTTCCTACTGCTATTGATCGACATTGTCGAGTACTTTTGTAAGTACGGGCAATGTCGTTTCATCCTACCGACGCGAACGAGGACCCTTAAGCGTCGGTTCCTTCCTTTCTTCCTACCGTCACCTTTACACACACGCATTGCATGACATCGGTTTTGTTTTATTTCCATAATGATCAGGAATGTGTTTTACCGCTAGTATCCTCCGATGTTCATTGATAAGGGCGCTTAACAACACCGCCTACCACCGATCGATGCCGAATTACTGCTAGACAAATCGCGTGTATCGTCGCAGGTCCAATTTTACTGCGAGGCGCCGTTAACAACGTCGCAAATTTAAGTACGAGCTATTGTAAATAGCATCGCAAACATGTAGTACGAGAAACCGTGAATAGTGTCGTGAATGATCCCGCTACCGACAAGTACTAGCTACCGTAAACAGCGTACCTAACATACTGTAAATCTTAGATTGTAAGTTAATTTTACGCCAAAGTATAAAATACAGGAGACAGGATGTTTCAAAAACCATTTGTTTCATTACCTACTTCTCATTCTTAAAATTTCAGATAGCAACTGGCAGCCTGCAGCCAGCACTAATACGCACGTTTTTCCGCTGTAACAAGCTACCCGGTGTATAAGGCCCTCGACCACATTAATCCCAAGGGTGACACCCGAGAAGCAACCACCGTGTGGATGTTTTGACCACCGGACAGTCAAACCGTTGAATAGTTTGGAGAGAAGGGATACTCCTGTTCTGAGCATTTGACCGATGACTGCACGATAAATATCCACCCACCGATGTTCCGCTGCCGTAAACAAAGGCACTGTGAGCATAAATTCGATAAATCTTTTAATTTTTATATTAACAGTCCTGTTTTTGACATCTGTGTCCGATTTCACATAAAAAGATTCATTAGGATTTGAGATACGGTTGGTTTTACACGTTAAAAAAGTACATTCGGCGAATTTTGTAAAGTCTGAATTTGTTGAGCAAAAAATTTGCATTAAATTTTGTTTACGGAATCAACTTTCTGCCACAAATTCATTGAGAATGTTGGAGAAGGCCTTTGGCGACCAGGCTATGTCGAAAATAAATATTTGCAAGTAGTATAAACAGTGCCAAGAGGTCGAGACTATCAACTTCGACCGATGAAAGCCATACAAATCAAAATTTGGTACTCATAAACCGTCGACTAACAATTTAAACAATTTTAAAAGACTATTTGAGTCTCAAAAGTGTCGCATTTCGATTGGTACAAAAAACACTTAATTTATTAGAAAAAGAACGTCGCCTGAAAATCTGTAAAAAAATGATCAATCGGTCCTGAGCATATTATTGTGGGAGATGAGACTTGAATCTACGCCTACGACGGATATCGGGCCAAACGTGATCCAAGGCCGAAAATATCCCGTCAAGGTTACTCAAAAATCAAAATTAGGTTAACAGTTTTTTTCGATTATCGTGATATTGTGCATTATGAATTCCTTCCTTTATGATAAATTGTTAACAAGAAATATTATTTTGTCGTTATGTATTGTTTGCATGACGCAATTCACAAAAGATGCTAGATTTAACGGAATACAACTCTTGGTGTACACACCAAGTTAATGTGCCATCTCAAACTGCATTGGTTGTTCGAGAGCATTTCATCAAAAACCCAACCCATATAGTTCAGCAGGAACCGTAGGATTTCTGGCTCTTCCTAAAACTCAGAAGATCGCCCTGGAGATACCGTTTTGAGTCGAATGAAGGCCCTCCCAAAAAATGACTATTTAGAATGCTTCAAGGATTGACATGAGTGTATTGTATTGAAGGGGGATTACTTTGAAGGGGACGAATTAGATTTGGAACAATATATAAAGATTTCATAAAAAAAATTCAATGTTCCCTTATTCATTTTCACAGGTATATATATATATATATATATATATGTATATATATATATATATATATATATATATATATATATATATATATATATATATACATATATATATTCAGTGGTAATCCAGGAACATATCCGTTCATTGGTTTGGTTTCTTGTAAAAATTTCCAGACTTTTAGCCAAAATCCGATTTGGCAACTTTTGTGCCTGCTGATTGTAGATTAATAAATGATCTATAACCAGCAAACACAGAAGATACTAAATGAGATTTTGAAGCTGTAGCTTATTTCTCGCTGTTAACATCAACCTACTGTGATATTTTAGAACATTATATATTTGAATGCGATATCAGATATTTAGAGCATATATCGGGGTTTGAACTTCCTTTCAAAGGGTTGCTCTACTTGTTACCGATAATTTTTTAGATTAAGAATAATTTTCAGCAATTAAAATCAATGTGAATCGCCATTTTAATCAGTTTTCCATTCCAAGAATTTTCTGAAATGCATTAATTTTCTAATCAGTTAATATAAAATTAATGAAGGCAAAATCTTTTCCTACTTCATAAAATATTTATCAAGTTTTAATGATTATTGACGTAAAATTTCCATCTATGACTGAGACTTTATCAGGAGTAATTTAAAAAAATAAATAAATAAAACTGGTCAAATAACTCACTACGTAAAAAAATGTCGCTTATCAATTTAGAAATTTTATATTTGTTACTGAATACTAAATAAGTTCAATTATTGGTGTATATACAATCGAAAACAATTAATATAAAATTCCATTGATCCAGGTTTAATAAAAAAGCGTTTAAAGTGGTTCAAAATATTAAATAAATTGAATTGCTCTGGGGTTAACTTTGACGCTAAATTACCGATAACAATTAATATTAAAATTCGGTTACAAATAATTTTAAAGTATTCTTTTATCTTTTAATGAATAATGAGGAAAACTAATAAATTTGTTAAAAATCTAACAAGAAAATGTTTAAAATGTATGAAAGCCAGATCGATATTTGCAGGAAATAAACTGTTTGTACATATATTTTTCATATTCTCTGCCTGAAAGGAGAATTACATATATAACAAACTATTTAAATACGGCAGAAAGATTTCTTTATTTCTTACTGAAATTTTTATTGTTTAAAAATTTCTCGTTACTCCGTTGATTCATAGATGTCGTTCGACTGGCGACATTTTTCAGTCTGACATCGAAGTTGGTAGACGGCAGGTGTAACATCCTGCCGACATACCTTGAAATTTATGGTTCATATATCAGTTATTACTGCTAATGTTGCTCTCGGCCCGAAACAGCTCCACTGACGAGATCATGAGGTGATCGAAACGCATATGGAGAGAGGACCAGAGCGATATTTGCTGTTTGTACATATATTTTTCATATTCTCTGCCTGAACGGAGAATTACATATATAACAAACTATTTAAATACGGCAGAAAGATTTCTTCATTTCTTACTGAAATTTTGATTGTTTAAAAATGTTTAATACCTGCTAAACTTTGGTAATGTAATTTTATATTAATTTTTTTGTTGATAAGCTTAATCATAAATAGGTGTTAAATCATAAATATTGCTGTTAAAAATTATTAGTATTTTTTTACAATCATATAGATTTTGTTGGTGCAAAATTTCTCGTAATATTTACCATAAATGTGGCAACACGGAAGTAAGTCTAATGGTTATCTACCAGATAATTTCAACTTCGTTTATTTTCAAGAATTAGAATTGGAACAAGAATTAGAAACCCGCCACTTTTAGTCATAGTATGTTTGACAAGAGATTTAATTTTAAAGTTTTAAATTATTTTTTTGTTTTTGGGTAGCGAAGAAAAATATTTTCTGGGACGCAAAATGTAATATTTAATATGGGATAGTAACATTTTTATATACCTAAAAGGATATGTTAAAACTAAATTCCAAACAAGGCAAAATACTTTGATATATGAGATTTTCTCTGAAAATATTTAAACACGCTGACGTGGAATATATTATAATATTTTTGGCAAGAATTTTGTTACGGGTAATAATAATGTTGTTATTCTTGGTACTACAATATAGCACACGATATTTCCTATACTATATATCTTTAAAAGGTTTGTATAAACACTTGCGTAATTTTCTAATGGTAAAATAGATCCGGGTCCGAAGAATAGACTGACGAGTCCTAGCGAGGTCGAAATAGCTATGACGTTATTTTTTGGACGTCAATACATATCTGATATCAATTCGTTTAGTATATCAACGGATCCACAAAACTATCCTTTGGTAACTTAAGTTCCAGTCAAAAATATTGACAGTGATTCTAAAGAAAACATCGTATTGCACCACAGAAAAAATTATGACAGCAAAGTAGCCTTACTGCCAATCAGTCTGTCGGCTTTTTGTATCAACAGCAAGTGGCTAAAATCTTATTATATACCAAAAAAAATATAGGTTCGCACTACATATTTTATATCGCACATTGCAGTGTAAAATTCTTTAGTAACCATTTTATTTTAATTATATCTCTATATACAAAAAAATCATATTCAGTTTTTCCCTAACCATAACCTAAATAAGAATTGGAGATATATCTAACTTTTGTATGGTCATACAGCAAAAGCCGCAAAGTGAAAACACAATAGTTCGTAAAATATTAATTTTACTAACCACTGAACAATCTTCTCTCTACAAAAAAAGATGGTTATTATTTATTGTAGTATCTACCATTTTTTAGATATGGTCCTCTCTCCATACGCGTTTCGATCATCTCATGATCTCGTCAGTGGAGCTGTATCGGACCGAGAGCAACATTAGCAGGAAATAACTGATATATGAACCATAAATTTCAAGGTATGTCGGCAGGATATTACACCTGCCGTCTACCAACTGCATACCAATAGCGTATGGAGAGAGGACCAGAGCGATATTTGCAGGAAATAAACTGTTTGTACATATATTTTTCATATTCTCTGCCTGAAAGGAGAATTACATATATAACAAACTAATTTTAATCAATGTTGGAAATTGCTGTATACCCATGTTTTTTGCTCTAGAGTATTACCTGCAATACACGCATTATATTAGAAACCTTTTAAGTTACCGGTTTAAAATATCTATAAATTCTTAACCAGATGCGACAAAAGGCATTCCTGCTATAATCAAATTTCTTGACTGTGCTTACCTCAGAACCCACCATTACACTGGAAGAAATTCTTAAAATTAGAAAGGTTATCGACATAAATGCGACAAAACCTGCTCCCGCCAAACTAAATTTAAAGCATTTAAATACTGTCAAAAATGATAAGAGCAAGAAATGTAATGTAAATTAACTAAATTTAACAAATAGTTAACGCATGTTTAACTACAACTAAGTGCAAAAATATTTGTCTCTCAAAAAATATAGGATATCAAGATCTCTAATAAAATTTTGTTACATATATTTATAAAGAATGCTGAATAATTGTACTAACTGTTTCTAAAAATTGATGCTTTATAAAGTTTTCCCAAGTCTGTACACAACAAGAACCAGAAAAATAACTAATATGGTATAATAGAACAGAAACAGCTTTTGTCTCCCTTAATTTAAAGAAATACATTATTTTTGACAAAAAAGGAAGTACTAAGATATATTTAGGCTCTTATTGCTAATGTTTGTCAGTGAAGAACTATATATTATAGTACTTCTTTCTAACTTTAAAATTTCTCACGGTGTAATGGTGGGTCGCAAGGTTAGCAAGGACACGAATCGGGCCCTTCAATATGCAAAGAGTCGCCAAAGTTGCCGCAACTGTAAGATGAAATAACCTGGAGTTTTACTATCTCTGTCATTTTTATGGGAGTGAGTTTGGAGAAGCCTCCTGCATTAAAATGATTGAATATTTTGTTGTAGACATTTTTCATTGTCAATAAAAATAAATGTCACTTTGTTACTTTAAAAATGACTTTTAAAGTCGTTGACAAATAAAATAACTGCAACTTGAATAATATTTATCATTCCTGGAATTGAGACTTTGAAACAGTTTGTCGAGTCCATATTTCATCCTATTTGGATTATCTTTTTTTTTTTTTAACTTGAGACACTGAGTAATATATAAATATTTGAATACGTCTTAAGATTTTTTAAAAGTAGTTGCTGATGTGAGATTATTTTGCTTAGAAATTTTTTAATGAATATTGTAGTTTTGTATTATTGAAAAATTGTGTGTATGTAATATTACTCACAGAAACTTTAGAAATTACTTTGTTTGCTTCCAAATATTACAGAAGAAATAGTTCATAATAAAAACGTAAAATCAATAAATCTAGTTTACGCCGGGTGACCGCTTGGAAATCGAAAATATATTTCCAATTTAAATAGATTGCTTCAAATTTATGTTCGAATTTTTATTTTTAGTAGACTTTAGATATCAAAATTTGCAAGCATTCGAAGCTTATCGATAACATATTTAACTCTTTAAAGAAAAATAGGCCAATTTTCTGGAAGAAAACACGGGACTACATATGCAGATGGTCCACGTTCGTGTTTAACGATCCTTATAGTGACTTTCTCGGAAATCCATCTGGTGACCTTCAACACAACTAAACTGTCAAAATAAAGGATATACATTAACGTGGAGTTTCTTATCCTTTTTACTATTGGACCCTGAAGAATACTACATCGCTTTTCCATTACACCCTTTGTATCTATAGCCTTTTTCCAAACGGTTAATATATCTGTTTGTAATAAAAACCCTTCACATGTGTTAGGTAAAACTTTCTGGAAAAAAATGCCCTAAGAAAAACGAGGGTTGAGGGTTTTTTGTTATTTTAAAAGGGTACTTTTTTACAGGCCACGTTGTGCAGTATAATACTTTAAGGATATTGTGTACACTGCGTGTCTATAGTGACCCTTTTCACATGGTTGATATTTAAACGATACAAATTTGATACAATAATATGTTAACTAAAATAATATAGAAACATGAAGTATTAGATGTAATAGCTGGTAAATGATATACTCTTTGTAATTGAAAAAGGATTATTCTAGGGTTAAAGAATAATTGTAATATGTTTTTTGCGAAATAGTAAATATCTGTTGGACTTCCATTGTCTTTATTTTTGTTGAATATCACGACGTCTCGGCTAGTAGTTATCTCTAGCCATTTTCAAGTAAAACTAAATAAATCCCTTAGCTACATGACTATTTATACTAAAAGTAAATGCAGTGGAGTATGACTGAGATGGGTGCAGTCATGCCTGCTATGGCAAAATCCCATTTTTATGCTGCATTTAGTTTTAGTTTACAATTATTAAGAAGTGGTTTCCACACTTCTCTTATATCTAAAGATGGTTTACTAAAACAACTCGGGTTCTGATGTATAACAGCGGCTTCGTTGAATTTCCGTTTTCTCCAATGTTGTTCTCGGTGTAGTATTTTAGCTTCAGACCATTTTACGTGGTGTCCATGAGTCCAGGCATGGTTGGTGGCACTAGACTTTTCTCTTTCTCCTCGAGATGTGCATTTTTAGTGTTCTTTGATCCTTACGTCAAGAGGTCTCTTTGTTTCGCCAATGTAGGACATGCCCTTACGACCTATCACGAGTTCCCGGAACTCTCCGACTTCTGAACTGGCCAAATTTCTCCTTCCAATCCTGAGACCATTACAAGGAAATACATTGTCCTGAGTTAAGAACTCGCAACATTTAGTAGAAATTATAAGTGAAATAGAAATACAACCGGAAGACCATTTTATTAGCTTTGACGTGGAAAACCTATACACCAACGTTCCAGTTAAGGAGTCACTAAAAATCATAAGAAAGAAACTTGACGAAGACCAGACTTTAACAGAAAGAACATCTTTACCACCGCATGCCATTATGGACTTGTTGGAAAGTTGTTTGACTAATTCCTGTTTTCAAGAAAAGAAAAAATTCTACATCCAGGATGATGGACTACCGCTGGAATCTCACTCTCACCGGTGGTCGCAAATATTTTCATGGAATGGTTCGAGACGTTTGCAGTTGAATCCACAACTAAGAAACCAAAGTTAAGGCTCAGATACGTAGACAATACTTTTATTATTTGGAGTGGACGACAAAGAACTTCGAAACTTCCTTTTTCATCTCAATAATATCAGCCCAACTATTAAACTCACCATGGAGAAAGAAGTAGAAAATAAATTACCATTCTTAGATGTCTTGGTTGAAAGAAATGGCAGACAAATTCGAACTTTGGTTTACAGGAAAGCCAAGCACACAGGACAATACCTTAAATATTCATCTAATCACTCGAACAACACCAAATAAGGAATTATAAGGAATCTCGTAGATAGAGCCTTAACTCTCTGCAACTTCAACGAGAGCTTGATGAAAGAGATAGATTACATTAAAAATGATCTGACAGCCAACGGATACTCAGTATATCTAGTAGATAAATTTCTAGAACAACGCAGAAATAGGACAATATCGACAATGAATGAAGAACGAAAATCAGTATTGAACATCCCCCATGTTAAAGGCATTTCAGAAAAATTAGGAGGATAAGAAAACGATATAAAATCAACGTTTTCTTCAATTCCAATAACTCTCTGAGAAGTCGGCTCACTAGGGTCAAACCAACAACTCAAAGAGACATAAAGAACTGTGTATATCAGATACCATGTGAATGTGACAATTTCTAAGTTGCCGAAACTAAGAGACCTCTTGATGTAAGGATCAAAGAACACCAAAAATGCACATTTCGAGGAGAAACAGAAAAATCTGGTGGCGCCAACCATGCCTGGACTCATGGACACCACATAAAATGGTCTGAAGCTAAAATACTACACCGAGGAGAAAACGGAAATTCAAAGAAGCCGCGGTTATACATCAGAACCCGACTTGTTTTAGTAAACCATTTTTAGATATAAGAGAAGTGTGGAAACCACTTCTTAATAATTGTAAACTAAAACTAAATGCAGCACAAAAATGGGATTTTGCCATAGTAGGCATGATTGCACCCATCTCAGCCATACTCCACTACATTTACTTTTAGTATAAATAGTCATGTAGCTAAGGGATTTATTTAGTTTCACTTGAAAGCGGCTAGAGATAACTACTAGCCGAAACGACGTGATATTCAACAAAAATAAAAACAATGGAAGTCCAACAGATATCTACTACTTGGCAAGAAACATCGATGTCTATGACCTTTAAACAAATTACATATGTATTTTTAATACTTTATCTTTAAAAATAAAGCTATTGTTAACTTGTTGATCTAAGTTTAAGTTTTTCATAATCCAAGCAATCACGTTTTTCCTGTATAGGAAAATGTTTTTCCCAGGTTAATAAGCTAGTCAGAAAATAAAAATTGATTGTTATTATTACGGTTTAAATAGCGTTTATCATTCAAATTTAAATTAAAATATATTTATGAAGTATTGGTTAAAAATAAAAACATAATTTTAGGATTTTGCAAGGCTTTTAAACCTAACTAATACTCTTAAGTTCACAAGGGGAGCTTACAAGAAAATATACCCGACATTTATAAACGTAATTGCCTTTACACAGTCTTTGTTAATTTTTTATTTTCTAAATTGGCCGATTTATAAACGTCCAGAAAGCTAAGACTTTCGGAATTTTAATTTTAAAAAAGTTTCCCAGTTTACTTGTGATCAAGAAAATTTCCTAAGTTTTTCAACATTAAAATAATTTTTAACCATTTTAAAGAAAATAACTCGGGGTTAAATTTGGATTTCTGAAAAGTTGGTGATAAAATTTAATGAGGTCTATATAAATTGTAAATTAGGTAAAAAATATTATTGTTCTTAATTTTGATTTAAATTATTTTATTAATTAAGCATTGTTGCTATCCGGAATTGAATTTCAAATTAATGAATTCAGGTCGCCGGTGTTTTTGATTGTCTTGACTGTTCTGCTAATTTTTAATAATTAAAACGTACTATCAGGGTGGCAATTTATATTTCAGGAATTAGCAACACTTGCGTTACTAGGTACTATCGTAGTACGAACATCCTACCGGTTATTTTTGATGCAGAATGACTTCAAATAGAATTTCCAAATTATAGTAAGCACTACAAGGGTGTCTGGAAAAGGTGCCGGCGGCCTCACTGAAGAATCCACTGCCAGTTGCCGATGACAAAATATCCTAACTTTTTAGTGGTGGTCGAAATTAGTTGTTAATTATATATCCTTAACATTAGGGGCATTATTACAAGATGGCGCCCGAACAGAAACAATGCAACGGAAGGCCGTCAAGTCGTGGCTTTGATCTAAATCCGTACCAGACCTTGAAAAGACTACCCAGGAGGACCGTTCTACAATCCCGTATCAAGCCCGTGCTTGCTATAAGTTGATATTGCGGAGTTTTAATATTATACAAGTGAACGCCTTATGAGGGAGGGGCATATCGTAGTACGAACATCCTATCCGTTAATTTCAATGCAAAATGTCTTCAAACAGAAATTCCAAATTATAGTAAGCACGACAAGGGTGTCTGAGAAAGGTGGCGGCGGACCCACTGACGAATCCACCGCTGGTTATCGATGACGAAACATTCTAACTTTTTGTGGTGATCAAAATTAGTTGTTAATTATATATCCTTAACATCAGAGGCACTATTACAACAGTACCATTTGACACATCCATTGCAAAGTTTGACATTTTAGATGGTATACATACCCAGCAATTTTGTCATACGGCACTATTTGTACAGCAGTCGACCGTATGGGTCTTGCATGATGAGCCAAAACCAACAAAAGTTGCTCTCGCACGAAGCACTTTTTTCAATGGTCGCATCTTTCTTCGGAAACACGGAGCATGTTTAATTATCGATAAATACTGCTCAGAATGGACCTTTCTGATGAGTTAATTTTCAGCTGTCAACAATTGCAGCACCCATCTAGCATATAGTTTTTTTCATAAACAATTGTTAATGCAAAATATTTTCTACAGTACCAATTGATATGTCTACGCATTCAGGGATATGACGAACCATTATTCATCGACTGTTGTCAACAATATGAAATATTTTTTCAATCATTTCTGGTGTACTGACCTCAACGCGGTTTCCCGAGCGTGTTTCATCTTTAGTTCATTTTGAACCACAATTAAATTCGTTTGTCCAAAAAGAAATAGTTTTTATATCGGTGCAGAACTTCTGTGAACATCCTCCAGCTCAATTTTAATCTGAGAGAAATGTTTAATCACTTGTCTTTTTCCATAATTTATAGCAATGGTGTGATGATCTACTTGAAGCGACTGCCATATATAAACTAAGTATCGGCTTGTACTGAAACCATGTAGAGATTCCTCCGAAGAGTACAGTTACACAATCGTATGCATTTAAAGACTATAGTGGCACTATCTATGATTAATATACCTCTTCGTATATTTTTACTTGATTGCAGAAAAAAAAAACAAATTATAATTCACATCTGGTTAAGAATTGTTTTATTGTTATAATTTTCTTAACCAACAAAAGCGTTGGCGAAAAGAGATTCTACACCCATAATCTTAAAACGGTTAATCTGGCAGTGAAGACACTAATGTATTTTACCATTATTTTTTAATTAAAAATGAATGTTCAAAATTTCTGTTTTAGCTTCGGAACATAGACCTTTCCTCTTGTTTTAAAGCTTTTATAATTAAAAAACCGTTATTAAAAAGCATTTTGGTGACATTTTTCAAGTATGCAAATTTGCTTAGTCACTGTTAATAATTAAGCTGTATTAATTGTTTTTATTACAATCGACTGCGGGAATATTTGTTTATTAAATAATTTTAACACGATAAAAATGGAAAAGTTTAAATCATTTTTTTTTCAATTTTATAGTGAATATGTACAGTAGCAGGCAGGAAGTCTTCTTTTTATTAGGTTTAGAAAATGAGTGATTCTCAAGAAAACTGACTAATTGAAGTTTACTCCAGGTAATAATAAATAAATAATATCTTCAGACCAAGAGAAGTTTCAAACTTGGCTATAGAAGCTACTTCATAGACGGCATCCAAATGAGGTCAATCAGGACAATGTGGACAACTCAGCGTCGAACTACTGATTGATTTCAGGACAGATGTTTCCGGAAAAGGAGGGCTTCTTGTTAGCTATGCAAAACCAGGTTATTCTGACGCAGAACTATCGGAAGTTCATCATTAGAGATCCCTCAATAGAAAATAACCAATGCAGATATGGCTGTCGAACATCGGAGACAATTCAGCACATGGAGGATGCCAAGCGTTTGCCGCAACCGAGTATACGGAAAGACACGACTCAGCCGCTAAGATACTCCACCAAAAGTTAGCAGAAAAGTTGAACCTATTACAGGTAGAAAAAGTGCCTTATTACAAGTACATGTTGTACTATACCTGTTGCTAAAGCGTTGTATTCTCTAGTTTTACATATATAGGATAAAATGTATTTAAAAGGTATCTGATATTGTGTAATCTGCAGATGCTCATCTGAGGGAACCTGGTTGACAAATACTCTATGAAGCACATCAGCGCCAAAACCATATGAAAAAGAATACTCGAGTTCCAACCTAGTTCGTCAGAAAGACTTCAGGTGAGTCTTAATTTTTATCTTTTATTTTTTGCTTGTCTGAAACTTATCTTTTGAATTTTGACTCCAATTGCTAGTCTGTTTCAAGTTAAGGAGCTAGATTGTTCTTCCTAGTTTATCTTATCTTGTCTTGATATAACTAGAAAAGGGCAGACCCAGTTTTAATATATTGATACATATTATTGTTCTTTGTATTCAGCTAACGTCGGACCAACTTCCTTATCAGTATTGTAACTTTTAGTATATGATCATCTTTGTTAATTTTAACAGGTTAAATAGTCACCGATTAATGTAAAAAGAGTTCTCCTTTCTGTTGATCAATTTTAAAACAATTTCAGTTTATTGTTCAGATTGCATTATAAGTTTAACAATTTGTACGAGACGCAAATTTATAAATTAATAACCACAAATTCGTTTTAATATTATAAATTTAAATGAACGCAATAAATGATCCAATGCTACAGAAAAAAACATAAAAAAATTTCACCTCCGTGAGTTTTCCAAACTAAAGTAATTTTATTTATCTCTAGAAGTTTATGGAAATATTACTATTTGTTGTGATTTAAGATAAATTTAACAAAATAATAAACCGAAAATTTTTAAATATTCATTGTTGGCATACAAATCTAATTTTGACTTGAGTAATTAATTCATCTTATCTTTTATTACTTCTTCTTCTTCTTTAGGTGCCATGCCTGTATTCAGACGTTGGTAGTCATCATGTTTATAATTTCCTGAAATCTTTCTCTATCGGCTGCTGCGCGAAATAGTTCTTCTACCGTGCAATCACATCACTGCCTGATGTTACGCAGCCATGAAAGCTTCTTTCGGCCTATCCATCTTTTTCCTTCCACTTTTCCTTGTATTATAAGGCGAAGTAGCTTGTATTTAGGTCCTCTAATTATGTGACCGAAGTATTCTGTTTTCCGCTTCTTTATAATGTTCAAGAGCAGTCGATCTGTATCCATCATTCTGAGAACATCCTCGTTCGAAGAGTGCGAAACCCATGATATCTTTAGGATTCGACGGTAGCACCACAATTCGAATGCTTCCAGTTTGTTTAGCGTTGTGGTTCTTAGTGTCCATGTCTCGCAACCGTATAATAGAATAGACCATACATAGCATTTCAGGACCCTTTTACGAATATGCATTGATAGGTTCCTGTTGCATAGAACTGGTTTCCATGTCATAAAGGCCTTCCGCGATATTTCTATCCTAGCTATTATCTCTTCATCTGAGTCCCCATTTACATTCAACCAACTGCCAAGGTATTTGAAATGGTTTACATGCTCTATCCTCTTCCCATCGAGCCAAAGTTGACATTCATCTACAGTAACCTTTCCAACTGCCATCCACTTTGTTTTTGAGATGTTAATTTTAAGGCCTCTTCGGCAGCTCGCTTCATTGACTAGGTTTACTAATGTTTGGAGATCCTCGATGCTTTCCTCAAGAATGGCCGTATCATCAGCAAATCTAATATTGTTGATTACTTCTCCGCCTAGTCTTACTCCTTCTTGTCTGTCATCCAATCCATCCATCTTTTATTACACTAATTTGCAAATAAATAACGTTAAAATATTTTTGCTCGTAATTAAATCTCATAACCTGATAGATGGTTCTTGAAAACCACCACATCAGTCATTGATTAGACGTCACTTCCACTTCACTTCTATAAAGCCAGTGGAGTGCCGTGGGGGGAGGGGGGGGGCACTCGCTCGAGCGGCACTTCGCTATAGGCTTCAAATTTTGAAAAAAAAAACATCCGATCCTTCCGTTCTTTTATAACCCTTATAGTGTAAAGTATATAATAAATTTTACAAAGTTCATTTTTTTCTTTAAATTTCAAAAAGTTTATTATACACGGAGTGCTCCTTATATATAAACTTGTGCATATAATATCTTCTTATTCTTCTTTTGTTGTGCGTCGCCTGGCATATATCGGTAGTTTATGTTCCCCTATACTTTTCAACAGGGTCACAGGTGTTTCAAATACTCTTAACATAAAATAAATGTGACGGTGTTTTTACACTAATATAACTTATGTTGTTCTTAAATTTTTAACCTCGGTTTATATAAAAAAAAATACGTCTAAAAAGTCATCAATTTTCAAAAATTACTAGAAAATATGTAATTCAAATAGGTATTAAAGAAACTAGTTGAGTAACTTTTTTTAAGAACATTTTTACCGTTACTATTTAAAACATACAATTTATAAAAATCAGTTAAAGCAATATTTGCTGATTGAACAATTTGCAACAATGGAAATAAAAAAACCAAACTGGAAAAGTCGTTTTTAAAGACTGATATTAATTTGGTTTGTCTGAATATGTAGCCATTGTAAATTCCTTCCTTTTTAGTCACTTTGCCTTTCCAAACCATTTAAATATATTACCGTCGATTTTTCACTGGTTTCAATTCCAACCTGCTTCCTGTCCTAAGAGCACGCCAAACTTTGAAAACAATTACAGGGTGTTTAAAATAAGGTTTAATGTTTTTGCGGGTAAGGCATTATTCACTTCGTCCCTTTTTTGTCATGTTGTAATTTTAGAGAAATTCTTTGTGTTTTTACTATGTAAGTTGGTATGTTGATAAAGTTTAATTATTAATTTAAACGCACATGAGTTGCTGTAGTGGGGTAAAAACTTTATATGAAAGATCACACTATTTCAAATTTTATGTTACATAAGAAATGTCTGCTTAGCATTAAAGTGTATTAACTCGAAATATAATAAGAAAGAAGAATCTAATTGATTATTTGCCTATATGTATTCTCCTTTCAAGCAGGAAAAAAGGAAAGAATATGTGGTAACAGTTTATTTCCTACAAATACAACTTCTTCTGGTCTTCTCTCTATAAGCGTTGCAGTTCGACCTAGGTTCGCAAAAAATGTGCGTTTTATTTTATCGGCACCAAGAATAAAGTATTGTTATTGCAAAAGAAATAAATATCCTACATTTTAGAACTTATCAACTTTTACATCGCTGACACATTGATCCTTTACACGGATATTAATTAGTTTACTGATATTTGAATTTCGTGGTGAAATTAATTGTAAAATAATTTGAAATATGGAATACACGTTTACTGAGTAAGAAGATATGTATCTGATGTATGGAATTGCATCTTTCAATCCTTTGGAAACCAGGAGGTTATATCACCATTGATATCCTAATCGTACTTTTCCAGATCAGAAATCATTTCAACGAATTGACCAACCTCTGAGAGAGAATGGTAAGCGATTCCATTTAATAAGGTAATATTATTAAATTTCTTGATAATTTTGGGAAATTTTGGGGAAAGAAGTACTGATGCAGGTCGAGGAAGAACAGCACGTTCGCCGCAATTAGAGAACAATTTTTTACATGCTGCAGATAACACTTCTTCAAGAACAGCTGTTATAGTCATATTATTTGAAAAAGGTGCATGAACTGATTCCTGAAGGTTTTCCCGGTCGAATGCCGTTGGCAAACTTCACCGATGAAGCAGGGTTTACCAAAAATAGTATCATAGATTTACACAACTCTCAAATATGGGCTGATGAAAATCCTCATGCAACTATTGTCTCGCATCATCAACATCAGTTCCAATCAACTAATCTCTGGGTAGGAATCATTGGCAATTCTTTGATTGGACCGTTTGTATTGCCGTCACGAATGAATAGAGAAATTTATTTGGATTTTCTCCAGAAAGCTTTTCACGATTTAGTAGAGGACTTGCACCTGAATGACGTATATCCAACCGTTTGATAGGTAGAGGAGGACTTATTGCCTGGCCTCCTCGATCTCCCGACCTAACGCCGTTGGATTTTTACCTATGAGGACATCTCAAAACCTTGGTGTTTTCTATTCCGGTCGATAGTAGGGAGGAACTTCTACGGAGAATCACGCTTCACTGTGATCGAATAAGGAACAATGTTGAGTTAATGTGGCGGGTAGAAAAGTCCTCAATCTATCGTGTCCGCGAGTTTTTAACTAAGCAGTTAGTTTAACTTTTTATTGAAACTATGCTGATTGGAGAAAATTCCTCTTTTTCATACTCAACCCGACAGAAGTTAGGGGACTAACAGTGTAAACAAAATGACGTTTTTTTCGAAAATGGTTAGAATTAACGACATGAATGAAGAGTATTAAATTTTTAGTCAATAGTTAAAGGTATGTAAAAAACGTCATCCAAAGTTTTTATCGTATAGGGCATAAAAATGGGGTCATGATTGTCACAGCTAGTCCGTCCCTGCAACTGTGAGTAATTCACATCACCTTCTTGGATGGTAATTTGAAGGCTCTTGTCTGGTATACATCATATTAAAAAAAATTGATAAATACCTGGTGTTTCAGAGCTCATATCATAAAAAAGTTTATATGAACTTGTAGTATACCTTCGACATGTTTTTCATATCCAGAAGATTTTCCATATTTTCCCGAGCACCCTGTATACGATATGGTATTGAAATTTTGATAGATTTATTTATTTCTTACTAAAACTAAACACTACAAAATGCTGTAGTACACATCATAACCTAAGAGATTTATTTTAGCGGACGTTTAAAACATAGAAAAAATTATATAGAAGTCTAAAGTTTCCACAAGGCTTTGATACTTAACTCCAAATAAGCTCTATTGTGAAATTCAAAGCACTAAAAATTCAAATTAAATAAAAAAAAAATAAGAGAAAGAGTCTAAATAGATTTAAAAAAAGGAATCAGTGCAAAATAGCGTTAAACTCTATCGTAAATGTTTCCAGTAGGTATTTAATTCTTTCAGATTAAGCAAAACTAAAATATCTGGCACACACTATTCAGAATTCCCGAGAATAAGCTTTAAAAACATAGCCGCAAAAAGTATAAATTTATAAACCCCTTTGTTCACTCCAGACGGGCAGTCTAAATTTATTGTTTTTTATTTTTTTTTTTTATCAAATACAGGAATATTTTCGTTATATATTGACTTTAGTAATAGGTATTTTTATAGCTTACTCCAGGAAAATCCCTAGCAATAAAATGTTTTATTTGATTAAAATGTCCGCTTCTAGGTGAAAACAATTCTCAACTTGTAGTGTCAACGTCACTATCCCGTCTTCGATATAAGTTCAACGTATTTTGTGTTCGTTGTCGACTACATAATATTCGATTAGTGGTTCATTGCTATGAGAAGAAAGTAAAACTTGTCTTAATTGACAGATCCCCCTAAAATAAAATGCATCACTATGACTAGATTCTTTGGAATATCAGAATTGAAAAGTAGCTAAGATCACTTTTATCAGAAAGAAAGGCGAGCGTTTTATATAGTTTATTCTCCAATCTGTAGAGAATAATAGAAAGAGTAATTTTTATTCGCTTGACTGACTCAGAGTTAAAAGAAACATCTTGCCTCCGGAAAATTTCGGGTTCAGAGGGAGTCACAGAAGCGTTTAGCAAAGTACCAAGCCGGCATCGTTCATAATGCAGAAATTCAACAGAAAATTCCTAATTCCTCGATATCAGCAAAGCCTTTGACAAGGTGTGGCATAGTGGACTTAAAATTAAGATTAAAAGGCTGGGAATCTCCCACTACATCATAAGACTGGTTCTAAGTTTCCTAGAAGGCTTCTCAATACTAACCATCTAGGAAATAAAGCAAGAAAGTCTTTCAAAGCTCTCTTTCTTATGTTCAATCGTAACAGCAAGCTAAACTGAAAGCATAAATTACTAATTTACAAGCTTTTTATCCGTTCGATCCTGTTCTTTGGTGCTCCTATGGACAGATCAAAATTCAGCAGATTAGATAACTTCCAAAACAATGTCACCCTTATGATCTGTGAAGTCACTTTTTACGTAAGAAACACCATAATTAACAGAGACCTCGAGTGCATGACCATTTCGTTCTCATCACTAAATTTATTGCAAAATATCTTGACAGAGATCAGAACTCTATCAACGAGCTCATACAAACCTCACAATTGTTTGTTTGACCATTAAACTATGGTTATTTTAATACCAGTCACTAGCTCAAAAGCCGAAGGTATTCGTTCTCTTGCCTTAATGGGATCTATAGAAGTCGATGTACATCATCCGAGGTATTTGACAAATGGATCGTATGGTAAATATAATTAAAAACCAGCAATTACTAGTTGCGGCTTCGCCCGCACCTATAATCATGTGGATTTTAAGAAAGAATGCCAATGAAATTTAATTGAAATTTATTTTTAGGTTCCAGTGAAATACCCTTACTTTAATAGCTTCAGCGCAAATATATCAGATGTATTTAGCTCCCTCATTTAATTAATTAATAATGGAACAAAATTACGTTCATCCAGTACTGTGTGAATATTTCAAAGTTCATTAATTGAATTGATCATTCTGGAGTACTATATGTTACAGGAAGTCTAGGAACATGAGCTGATTGTTTTCTTTAAGTTCCAAAATAAACTGTGTCTTCAGGTGTATAGAATTTAGAAAATCATGGAAACAGTTGTGCTGTTCTTTGACATGGGATCATATCACAAATATATCATCCACGCAGCTTCGGTTTGAGGTGGAATTATCCAAGAATTTTGGTTTCGAAATAGACCATGGATAGATTTACAACAGCTGGAGATAGTGATGAGCCCATGGCAGCGCCATCTATCTCTCCGTATATTTTATATATTAAGAAATCCTCTCTTTAGGTGATCTGGTCTAATGCTTTATCTATCGGTATGCTCGGATACGGGGATTTTACGTCGAAGCTTCCAGTGCTGTCATCTTTGTTAATTTCTACGGAACATAGAATTGTTAAGAGATGTTCCGAGATTTTTACATAAAGTGCGACCTTCTCCATACGTGATTGCAGGAAGCCAATAATTTTTGTTTCTAGTTTTTGCGTGGGAGAGTTGAAAGCGCTGATGATGGCTCTTAGAGGAGCAGGTTGCTAATGTGTCTGCCTGTAAAGTTTCTGCCACCTGCTTGATTTCTCCTGTGGTGTCATTTTTCGTTTGACATCCGGTTCTGTGGGCGGTCTTAGTTATTTTTTCAAGATAGTAAGTAGGATCTCTTGACACAGCTGTGTATGCAGGGTCTTTTAGGATATCTCTTATTTTTATAGTATAGTTTTTGGTATTCATAATGTCATTTTTATTCAGGTATTTAAAGGTTGTAAGTTCTGCTTCTCTCAGGTTCTATTTCGGAGGATCCGCTGATCTAAAGATTTTTGACACGTCTTGTCGTATTACTCAGCTTTGTGATTGATTTTAACAACTGTCAGCAAATTGCTAACATAGGGGCGAAGCCAAATCCAATCAATTGGCACAATCTACAACAGCATATAAAGATGCTGAACATGAATTTTCTGAGTTGAACTACAACAGAGCCAAATATTGTGGCAAAACATTTGCAAATTTCTACAAGAAATCAAACGAAAGAACGGATATATTCTCGGATTGATACTGATAATACTAACTTACACGTGAAATATATATATATATATATATATATATATATATATATATATATATATATATATATATATATATGTCTTTCTAAGCTTGAAGGATAAAGAAACAGCTTTAGCTTACCCTCAAAATTGTATTTCAGATGTCTCTTTAATACTTTTTGTTTGTTTTAATTAGTTTTAGCGTAGGATTTAAATTTGTTAAACTTTCTTTTCCAATTTATACTTTTAATTTTTTGCTTTTTTAACTTTATTTCCAAGCTGTATTTATTACTGTGTAAGCCTACGGGTTTTTATTGTACACATTTTTTTCAATAACATATTTACATTTCAATAGATTGTTAAATTACATAAAGGATTAGTGAAATACTAAAGTAGAAATGAGATAAATTTTATAGTTTTAACCATAACAAATCTTTACAATCATCAATTAATTCAGCATAATTTTACATTTTGTTCGATTTAAGGTGGGAAATTGATTTTTGCAGAGATACTCTTTTACAATCTGTCAAAATAAAAATAAGGAGAAGATTTGTGGAAGTTGATATCATGCCTGGAAGCGCAGCCACAGGTCCACCATTAGCGGCAAAGCATAGAAGACAAAGACTGCATTTTTCTTGTCAACACATTGACTAGAATCATCTTTATTGGACATGAGTATTGTTCACCGAAAAATTCTAGTCTTTTTCCTAATAATAGGAAAAAAGTTTACAGAAGACCAGGAAAAAGACAAGCCCATGTAAAATCGCAGGCCCATATGGCATTAGTCCGGGTAGATAGAGGGCATCTTGCAGCACAAAGGTACATACAGATATTGTAGAAGAGCATGTCGCACTATTTGCACCATATATTGGGGACAATTTCATGCTAATACATAATAATGCCACACGTGGTAAGAATTGTACACATATACAAATACATACATATATATATATATATATATATATATATATATATATATATATATATATATATATATATATGCACTGATGTTTTTCTGGTTTTCAATCCGTTCGTCAGTAGAAAAATCTTTACGACGTTTCGGCAACATCTCAGCTGGCATTTTCAAGTGATGCTTCCTCGATGGCTGCTCGGCAAAGCCGAGGAGAGCTCCCCGCCGTTCCTTTTGTCATTTTTCACGCGCGTGGAAGATTTTCTTTTCAATTTTCATTCATGTTGCCGATAATGTAAACATGTCAACATTTTTGTCCGAAAAGTATTCGGAAAGACGAAGTTAATGGTCCAAGAATCAGCCCTCTAGTGGTTATAGATTCGCCTTAAACGCCTGTCGACTTTGACAGTTTGTATCTCGGAAATCAGTTAACAGAATTTAAAGCTTTTTTTTTTAAAAAAAGAAGCGTTTTTCTGAGTCCTTTCAAACTTTATTTTCAAAAAGATCAAAAGAAAAAATTCGCAGGAAAGGAATATTGTTAGGTACCTTATTCTGAATGGTTTAGAGCAAAAATTAGCCCTCTCTCAAGAGCCAAATAAATTTCGGTAAGAAAGAAATAAATCTAATATCCTGCCGATATGTATCGGAACTTATATTTTAAATAATAGTTGTTTCCTGCGAACGTTGCTCTCGGTTCGATACAGCTCCACTGTTGAGACCCTGAGGTGGTCGAAATGCATATGGAGGAAGGACCAGAGTTGCATTTGCAGGAAATAAACTGTTTTTGTGTATTCTTTCCTTTCTCTCTACCTGAAAGGAGAATAAATATAGACTACACTATCACAGTTGGTTTATAGAAGAGACAATACAATTCTAACTTTCTTTTTTACTTTGAAACAAAACTGAGTTTCTTGTTAATGAATGCCACAAACACATTCGAACATGACTATATTAGTTAAATTACAAACCTATCCACGCTAACTTCCACCAGTATATTGAAACGCACTTTTAGCCAAAAAACGGGCTTCAATAATTGATTCCTCAAAATAATAGTGAAATGTTTAATGAAATCAGTCATACATTAAACGCTGCTTTCCGTAACACTTTTGCAGAAAGCTCTTTGTGCGAATATTGCACAAAATAAAAATCACTTTTGAATAGCGAGAGGCAGTTCGATCAAAAGAATATTTAACAATGTTCAGTAGCTTTATTGTAAATAAAAAAGTTTTTTAAATGAAGTTTTATTTGGCTTTTATATTATAATGGACGCAAATTACAAATTTGGTGTTTTTTTTCACTATTTTATTGAAAATTTGCCTTCTGTATCATTATAGGGTGGTTAGCAAATTACGTTATAGAATTTCCTGGGTATCAATCATTTTTCTATTCTAATGAAATAAGAGTAAAAAAAAACATGAAAAACCTTGAATTATTAAATCAATATTGTTCGTTCTTGACACTTTTCACTCATTATTTACACATAATATTTGTTTTCTATTAGCCAAACCAATATTTACTTAAAAAATGTTACAGGAATTGATTTTCCATTTTGGTTTCATATAATTTTAGTTTGGTCAATTTTGGTTTGTTTATAATCGGTAATCACTATTAAAACGACATTCACAAATATTTTTGTAGGAACCTAAATTGATCGTAATATGTTATTTTATTTGTTAAAATATTTTTTTTCAGTGAAAATAAATATAAATTTGTTTACTTAGGCGTGTACAAAAAGAAATGCTTGACTTTTCGAAATTATTGTAAATTATACAAGATTATTCAAATGTGTTTAACTAAATATTCTTACACCTTATATCGTATGTTTAGTAATTTTTAACTCTTTTGAACACGACATAAAACATTAAATTGAACAAAGTATTTCCAAATTTTTCAAATTTCAATTCATTTTTTGAATAAATAAATAAACAATTAAATATATATATATATATATATATATATATATATATATATATATATATATATATGTAAGGGGGAAGTAGTCGCCACTACTAGTTAAGAAACAATATTCAAAACTGGGGATATTGGGGATGCAGTCTGTTCAAATTTGTAGACCTTGATAAGGAAAAACCCTTGTTTTGTTTAATTAGATTTTATGTAAAGGACTCTATCTCATTTAGCACTTTCATTAACAATTTTCAATTGCCCAACAACTATGTAATTGTTAGTTTTAATGTAGTCTCCCTTTTTACCAATTTATCTTTAGAGGCTATCCTCAACAGTCTTCGTGAAAAATGAGATGACATATTACAGCATTGTGAGATCGAATATGACTTCCTTGAACAACTCATGGAATTTATTTTCGATTCCAACGTGCTAGTGTTTAATGATAATTATTATAAACAGATTTTTGAAACACCATAGGGTCAAAAATTTCTACCATTTCAGTAGCAATACGTGCTGAATGATTTGGTAAAAGATTGTCACCAATGCCATTCATGAAGCGATATGTTGATGGCCTATTGCTTTCAGTACCTGCTGGTAAAATTGACATAGCTCTAGAACTCTTTAACTTCTTTAATCTTCATATTCAATTCACAGTGGAGGAAGAAATTAACAACATGATCCCATTTTTGGATATGTTAATACGTACGAATATACTTTAACAACTAAATGGTATAGAAAACCTTACTGTTCTAATAGATTCGTACCATTCGCACCATCCAATGAGATCTAAAATAAATCTCATGAAAAATAGAGCTGTCAAACTTACACATCCAAATTTTAGAGCAGAGGCATTGCGCCAGCTTAATGATATACTATTGGAGATTTCTTACCCAAACAACACTGTTAAAAAATTTCTCTATAATATCAAATATAATATTCCTGAAAAAATTTTTGAAATTCCTTCTCAACCTTCTCTTCTTAATACTCAATCTTTAAGTTTAGCTAACACTATTTCAAATACAACAGTACAAGTTCAATTTTTCCATATATTACCTCATATAGAAAGTCTCGCGGATAAATTGATGAGTATTTTTACACATACAGATATCAAAATAGCTAGAAGACAAATACTGATTCTCTATAAAATTTACTGTAAAACTAAAACACCTTTACAGCTGACTGAGACGTCCTGTATCGTGTATAAAGTTCCTTGTACCAACTGTCAATTAGTTTACATAGGCCAAACTTCCAGAAGCCTCAGGGGCAGACTCATTTCTCATCGTAGTGATATTAATAGAGGTTTTCCCTCTTGTGCTCTGGCTAAACATGTTTTTCATCATGATCACATCATGAACTGGGATTCTGGAAAGAGTTCCTTCATATCCTAAAAAGCCCTTTCTCGATATAGTCCATATTAACCAAGATGATAACTCTATGAATAAAAAAGTGACACTAAGAATCTGAGTGCCATTTACAACTATATTTTACAGTTGGGAAAAGAAAAATATTTGAGCCTCCTGAGCATTTTCCATTGTTGCTCTATGTAAAAAATACTAAACCAGTAATTTTTGCTAAACCTCACACTTGGTTAAGCCACTGTTTTACGGAGTCTTATTTCTTTCACTACTTAGGCCACCCACGTCACTGTTCCCGGTTGACACCTGACACCGGTCACTACAAAATGGAGAAATAGTTAAGTGAGATATAACATTCCTATCACATTATGCCTTTGAATATAATTAAAAAGTTTTAATGAGGGGTTCTTTCCCCTATTTTTCAAATATTTATTTGTTTTATATTCAAACCACATTGGTGAGTTTCTTAATAATTATAGGTTAGTTTAAATTTGTAATTAATATTATAAAGATGTCCTGCACAATGAAATTCAAATTCCACTTAGTAGCATGTCAATAAATGTTTTTTTTTAAGAAGAAATTATGAAAATTTAAACATCGGAGAAAAACAGTATAGGCGTTAGTGTAAAAAAACGAATAAAGATAGAGTTATCTATTGAATTTTGCTTCGCATTTCGTTTTTACACTATACTCCCCTGAGGTTTATATTCTCGCAAGAAATTTCCGTTTCGCATGATCTAACTTTTATAAAAGTTGGGTTTTTAATGGATTTTTGGTATAGCCGATGGTTTTAGCATACATTGATGTATGGGTATTACTAGACATTTTCTAAATGATAAATTAAAAAGCTTACGGAATAATTAATCAATTAACATTATTGGTTTCTATTTTTATACTGATGTATATTTGCTGATTTTTTTATAAACAAAAAATATCAAAGGTTTATTTAAATACTTCAAGAGGTTTTAAAAAGACATAATTTAGGTTTATGTAAATATTTTTTAAATGCTCTTTGAAGATGAAAATAACTGCTGTATGAAAAGGAACAAATGCAAGTGGGCTCTACTTTTATTATTACTACGCCTTTTTTAATCCAGATGATTTTTGCTAAAGCTGTCGTTACGAATTTACAGAAAGTAGATATTTTTCAACGAATTCTCTCGCAGAATTAGCATATCATGATAACTAGGGTCCGTTTTGTGGTTGGTGAATAAAGTGGATTTTTTTGGCAATTTATTTCATAAAATGATTAAATAAGCATGTAGAATCATAATACCACTAAAGAACACCAAATTGCCTACACGATTAGCTGACATACACACCCATAATAAAACATTACCTCCGCCATATTTAATTGTGAGATAAACATTTTCAATTCTGTATTTTTTTCCTCTCAGTTTTGATAATCATGTTCAAAAAAAGTGCTTCAAATGATTTTTTGAATTAAAATATATCTAGTTCAAATTAAAAAGCAAAAAAAGCAAATATCGAGTACACATTGTAGTGTAGTGAGAATTTTTTAACTGGCTGTATATCTTTCTTATATTTAAATTTAACTGAATTTTAGTTAGGAGGCCATCTAGACAAGATGTATTATTTGCATCTATCTCTTTTTTAAGCTTAACATTTTGATACAGCTAAACTGATATTTGAATGAAACCTTCCAAACATAACAGTAGCTTTGTGTTTTACTGATTAAACTACATTTGTATTCGGCAAGCTTTTCTTTGTATTTTACTTTTATTACGTGGTAACCTCTAAAAACTAAAATAAACAGGAAGTTCGAATTATGAATATTATATATTAATCAGATTCGACAAAAACTAAATTTCTTTGAGTGTTGCCCGAATAGAATATCTTTTCATCAGTTTTTGGCAGGACCTGGATTGAGTCAGATTATTGGTTTGAGCTAGAGTTAAACCATATAGCGATTTCTTGCTAAGAAGTGAGTCAGCGATATTGATTTATGAATCTCCGTGATTTTAATTCCCAATATGATGGGGGATGGCCATTGGAAATACAGAAATGCAAATAATATCGACGAGGATATCCGATTCTACTAACCTGAACTAACCAATAACGACAATAATAAGCCCAGTCCAAGAAATACTTATTTTACTAAATGGCCAACTGGTGACCGTGATTGGAATCAGGCGGCAGGAGAACCTTTCTAATCGGGATGATCGATATATGGGCAAACTGTAGATTAAACCTAACCTTATTCTTTATTGTTAATGCTACATCCTGTCGTGTCGTTTCATTTTTATATTTATGTCAAAATTATGTTTTGTTTATAAAATAATAATATTTAGTAATTACACAATTATACTTTACGTAATCTATATAAAAATATAAATATCCTCTTAATGCGATAAGCTGATCAGAACGTATTTTGCTGGCCGTTTACATTAAATGAGCAAGCTCGTTCAATTTGGGATTTGGTTTTAGTTTTAAGGCTCTCTTCGATGAGTTTAGTATCAGGTAAAATCCGAAGGATTTATTAAAATATATAGTATGTGAAATTATTAAATTATTTTATTTTAAAATAATACCTTACCAAAAAAAAATTTGAAAACTTATTAAATTAAGAATTTCGCCTTTTCCACAACAGCTGCTGACAAGAATCTTTCTACATTGGACCAAAGACTTTAGAATTACAATAAAAAAATGAGAAATATTTGAATTACAGTCTTCTTTGATGAGTTATAGTCACGAGGACAGAATCTTGCGTTTATTTATAGAGACGTGTTATGTCACCAGATTTTATTTATATGTTAACTATGAAGAGTTTTCATTATGTAAAACAAATTCCAGTTCATCTAAAAGCTTTCTTCTTTTAGATCGCTGGTAAATATATTGTTCTTATTTCTTATACAAAATAAATTATAGCAATAGGTAATGTTACTAATTTTAAGAAGAAAATATACCTTTAATATAACTAAGCATATCTGTCAATCCGAACAACGAGATACAGCTCGATGATGAGGCAAAAACCAGAATTTGGGAGGCCACAATAAAAGAACGTTTCAATGACGAAAGGTTGACTGTTGATATTGAAATCAGTAGTGTTAAAACAGAACCATCAATCACTAAAGAAGAAGTGAAGAATGCAATAAAAATATTGAAAACAACGAAGCGGTTGTTCCAGCCGAAATTCCCTCAGACCTACTCAAGCTTCTTGATGACACAGATATCACAGGACTACAAAAAATCATTATGAAACCGAACGATATCCCGACCAATGGCTATCTCCAACTTTTGTTCCGTTGTTAAAGAAAATCAAAGGAAAAAGGTGTGAGGATCATCGACTAATTAGTCTGATGTGCCATTAGCTGAAGATATTTCTGAAAATACTGCACCAGACACAATACAAAAAATATGAGGGGACCATTTGTAACGCACAACTAGGCTATAGAGAATGTCTGGGGACTAGAGAGGCTATAATCGCCGAACAAGTACTAGTGCAGAACTCTTATGACTAGAGAAAGGATACCTGCTTGTGTTTCATAGATTATGAGAAGGCTTTTGATAGAGTAAAACATTGGCTGTCGAAAAATCTTGATATCGACAAGAAATACATCCAGTGTATTGAAAATCTATATTCGCGTCAAACAGCTGAGTTAAGATAAACAATAGCATGCCCCTCTTGTTCAGTTTTTATTCAGAAGCTTTCTTTCAGGAAGCACTCAAGGATAGAGAAATGGAAATAAAGGTCAATGGAGCCTTGGTGAATAATATCCGCTGCGCCTACAACGCAGCCCTGATCGCTGATAATATTGAAGATTTACAGCAGCTGGTTAATATAATAGAACATCAGAGTTTGAATAACGAATGAAGATGTATTGAGACGCATTATCAGGGACAGAGGATCATTTAACATAATTAGGAAGAGGAAAACAGCATATCTGAGGCATATAATGCGAAACACAAAGTACGAACTTCTACAATTAATAATTGAAGGAAAAGCGAAGGCAGGAAAGGGATAAGAAGGAAGATAATGTCATGACTACGGAACATTCAGCAGTGGACAGGTTTGCACAGAGTACAAGCACTGATACATACCGCTATGGAAAATATGGTCGCAAACATCCATTAATGAATAAGCACGAGGAGAAGAAGACGAATATACTTGAATACTATTTTTAACGCAGAGTCAATTTAAATTATATTTTGATTGATCATTTTGATTCTCAATCAACAACTCTTTCCACACAACTTTCCTAATGGTCCAACTGTTTATGATACCTATGCATCAAATTAACATTGACTCTCTGTTTTAGGGAAACTATTTTCAAACACAACTTTTTAAATTCCAACTAAATAAAAAATATATTAAGAAGAAAGAATATTAATATTACTTTCAAAACGAATAATAACCTGGGCAAATATATTGAAAATTATAAAATAAGACCGGCAAAGAGCAAAAATGGAATCATTAGAAATTAACAAACTTAAGAATAGAGATAATATTTTGAATGAACAATTAGATGTTAATAATTCCCCATTGTTAAATTTATTTAATATTAAGAATTGCTCTGATTTTTTCGTTATTATAGTAGATCAATTTAAACTTCAAATTTAAATAGGAATCTGAACACCTTTATTATTATTATCGATTTCTTAACTTTGTTTGTCATTGCTAATTTTGGCATCTTCAGTTGCCTCTCAGAGCATTAGTCAGTTTTTTTGTTTCTAATTTCAGTGATTGTTCATCACATATTGAAAGGGCTCTATGTACCAAATAAATTATGACAGATTGTTTTTGAGAAGGATGATGGTGTGAAGTTGCATTGAGATATCGATTTGAATGTGTTGGTTATTGCGCTGAAGATATAAGACGTTCTATTAATAAATATAAAAACTCGACTCCTCAACAAAATGTCATAAATATACCTCCTAAGGACAGTGTTGTCTTACCTTATATACACGGAACTACCGACAAGATTGCCAAATTGCTCCGAAAATCAAAGATTCGGACAATTTTCAACACATGTAAGAAAGTTGGACAATGTTTGAAACCTCCAAAGGACGCAATATCATTTCAAACAAAAGGCGTTTACAAGACGGTCTAAATTCACTAGGCTTAAGAAACATGAAAGATGTATACAAAAGAAACAAATTGTACAATATGCAGTAGCTGAACACCAGCATTGCCCAGGTCACGCTTTTAATAAAAAATAAACTAAGGTACTCTAACATCAATGTCTGGTTTCTTTAAACGTAAAATTAGAAAATCAATCGAAGTTTGTAAATATCCAAATAATATTAATAGAGATGCAGGTTATAGTCTACATCGCACGTGGAAATCGATTGTAATACTGGATCACGGTTCTTTAAGCACCAGTCGGGTATAAATACCGGGCTGTTGCTCCTCAATAGTCATTCAGTATTCTGATCTCGTAGAGTAAAGATCCCTGAAGGTACCTCGTACAATCGTAGGCGAAACGTCGGAAAATAATTACAATCTGACACGGTCTAATCCCAAGAACCCTGATTTCAACTTGACCAAAGCCGGGAAAATTTTCATTTTTTAGTAATAAAATGAAGTTCACTGGGCAACAAAGAAAAATTTACGATAATGGAAATCAAACTTTTATTTTAATTTAGTTTAGTTAGACTAAAAATTTATTTAAACAAATTAAAAGTGTACATAACTATTTAAAGCCTTTTACGCCGTAGCTCTATCTTGCAAATTCCAGCTTTACTGAATACTTGAAATTCCACATCGGTTGAAAATATCGTAATTAAAACAAACAAGGATTATTATAAATAGTTTTCCATTAAACAGTTATTTCGAAATTTTGCTCAATTAATTTTTTTAAACTGTGTTTCGAGATGAAAAGATAAATTTTGACATATATATATATATATATATATATATATATATATATATATATATATATATATATATATATATATATATATATATATATATATAAATTGCATTAACTCTAAGTTTTCTGTGAACAATATATTGCAGTCAATTTTGGAACAATTTTTCTTTAAACGCAATTATGCGATAACAGTATAGAATAATAAATTCTCAAATTGCGGACCTGAAAATGACAAAACCTTTTTGGTCATCTTATCGATTTATAAGTGAGTTATTTTGTATAATTTAACAAGGACTGGGTACGGATGTTCAAAATAATCGCTTCCTTGGCAAATTGTGATAATTTGGACTCTTAATAATCGACCGGATAAGCCTTTTTTAGGCCCAGTATTTTTGTGTGATAATGTTACGTGTATTTTGTGGTTCATAGTTTTAGATTTTGTATAAGTTAGTTTGTGTGTGAATAATACATCTGAAGCCTTTTTATCATTTCTTTCATTCTAGACATATTTTTTGTATAATGTTCTATACTTAAGTCTCACCGTTTTGGACATATTTAAATTTTAATGACAAAAATGACATTTGCGGACCAAAACTTAACTATAAATTTTTCCTATAAGGAAGTCTATTATTTAATTTGGGTTAGTTTTCTTGTAGACGAAGATCGACTTTAGTAGTCTTTTTATGATATTTTGAAAATTATTAGTACAGAATGGTCAAGGATGAAGAATAAAAATTACATTTAAAAAAATCGTCAAACGTCAATTTTTTCAAATAGAAAGTACCTATTTTTATAATTTTATCATATTATGCATTAAAAATAAGGATAACTTTGTATAAAGTTGTCTCTTCACAAAATTCGTAGTTTTCAAAATATTGGCAATTCAACATTGTTCTATTGTAAAAATGCTATACGGCTTTTGGGTTTGATATTAGTTGGCCAAGACGGCGTGGCGTGGCGAAAATAAAACAATCGAACCCTACAGAATTGTCACTATTTCTTGCCATTTGACATTCATTAATAATCTTCATCCCGGAGCGATTAAATTACACGAACCAAGATTATTTAAACATATTTATTATTTATGGAGAATGTGATAGAGTTATTTCAAGAACATGCGATACGTTCGCGATCCGATATCCAAAGAAACGGAAACCAACACTACCAACTGTTAAAAAGGTCATAAAAAACTTCACGAACTTTGGATCTAGAAAAGCTAAAAGAAATAGAAATAAACCCGTTATTAATAAAATAAAGTTACAAAAATTATTTGAGTAAATGTTCAAATTGACACCTTTGAACTTCCAAACATTTTTCGCACTCTTCATGGGTGGCTTTTCTTAGTGACTGACGATTAATTTCTTCAAGTGTTCTGACGCGCTGCATGCAATCTTCCATAGTGGTTAATGCGGTGTTGTATACTTTTTTTTTGATTGTCCCCTAAATAAAAATATCAAGTACTGTTAGGTCGGGGGAGCGAGATGGCCAAAGATGTGGCCCATTTTTGGCTATCCATTGATCATAAAACAAGTTTTGCAGATGATTGTTAACTAAATAACTAATATGTGGAGGCGCCCCATTATGTTGATAAAATAGATTTTTATGATCAGCCAACCGCTAGTTATCTAAATAGTTAACTTCCAAATTTCTCAAGATCTCAAAGTAGCACACACCTATAAGTTAAAAAACGCATTTTCTATCTAGAAGTCTTCACAAATGGCTAACTTACTAATAAGATTATCTTGTTAGAATTCTAAGGCGACGACGCCGTCATTTCTTATAGCACAATACACGTTAAATTGCTAAGACTCTTGAAAATTTAATTCTCTACATGCATATCCGTTTGAGTGGCTCCAATATTGGGAATTGCGTCGATTAAATAAACCATTCTTGTGAATTTGGCTTCATCCGATAAAATAATATTAAACAAAATACCAAATTTTCCAAAGTCGTGGGACACACGTATACGTCTACCCTCGTATTTTGGCAAAACTGTTTAGCTTACTTGTATACCGCAATGTCGTAAGAACTTGTCTTTAAAACCATTTCTTAATGATTAATTTAGTTACACCATGAATTTTCTCTACTCTAAATAAGTTAAAATTTCAATTTGTCTTGGCTTAAATAAATTATAATTGTGGTTATATTTCCTTTGTAAGTTATTGCTTACCTTGAACTTTCCTACAGTGAAAAAATCATAATTTACTTTTTATTTAAGGAATATTTACTTGAGGCTTGACCTTTCCAGAGAAAAATAAAAATATTTTAGTAACATTTATGAATTTTTTTTTTGTTCATTTAGATGCAATATTTATTAATATAAAAAGGTTGTAGTATTATATGAAAATATTTGATAATGTAGAAGATACGGGTCTGGAAGTGATTGCCGTGGGAGTGACTATTAGTCACAATTTATTCATTTACTATTAATCTTCTTATATAAAATTTTTGTTTAAACTAAGAAATTCTAATAGTCCGAGCTGATCTGAAAAAATCCATTATGACTTGGCTGTTGAGGGAGGGCCCGCTAATTGTTTCTCTAAACTCAAAAATAATACCCATAATGATAATTAAGATATATTCTATCTCAAAAAATACCGCTACATTTATTTATTTAACAAAAAGTGAAAAAAAAAAGAAAAAAAAACGTGTTTTTTTCTAATGTTCTTCCTTATAACTTAATTATCATAACCAAAAAAAAAGTTCGTTACAAGCTGCGCCATCTCCTGGAATTTTATGCAAGCTGAACAAAGAAATCTCTTGCGATATTTATTTGAATAGTAAATGACCATGATATACTTGCAGCTGGTCTATGTTCGAAAATATAATTATCTAATGCATTGCAGTCTGTTAAAAATGTGAACATTCTGAATTGTTATTTTATCTAACAGAAAACTCGTTCTAGAGCAAACAATTAGAAGATTACAGTGAATGTGTTTTCAAACAGTTTAAAAAGCGCTTTAATTTTATTAAGAAGTTACAAAGTTTCCTTAGAGCAAAAATTCCTTTATTGCAAATGTTTGAAGAAACTCTAACATCAAAAACGATGTTCTTTTCATGTAAGCTTACATATTTTTTCTCTTTATTGCTGGGTTGAGGTAAAATATAAATTTTCAACTTTAACTAACTGAGAAATTAATACCATTATTAAAATAAAAAATTATGATAAAAGTGTATTACTTAGAAAAACCACTGTTCAGCGTATTTTACTTTCAAAACTTTTTTAAAACTATGAGATATAATTTCGTTCTAGTTTAAAGGAAGATTTCTTACGAATTTGCATTTTTAGAGAGTGCTGTGAACTTTCCTGGGTAAACAATGCACCTTATTTAGCAAAATTATTTTCGGGATAGTTTAAATTTGTTCATTTTAAATAGCAAGTTGGCGTCAGAGGTTGCATGGTGAATAGACACTTAAATTAAAAACTTTATACTCATAGTTTAAATCAAAAATATAATTTTTAAACTTATAAATCTTATTTATGTTGTTTTTATCGTATATAGGGAATAATAGTTTCAATTTAAACTGAAATGGCGTGGAACTTACATTTAATATCCTCCAAAGTAAAGCGAAATCAATTAAATTTATGCGATGATGAATATGCTATGATGAATATGCTATAGCATCACTCAAAAATCACAAAGCGCTAGGCAGCGATGGTATAAATGGAGAGCTGCTAAAAAAGGGAGGAAACGGTCTACATCAAAAAATATATGAAATTATTTTAAAAATATGGGAACAACAGAAAATGCATGAGGAATGGAATGGACGTGTCATAATACTTATACATAAGAAAGTAAACAAGGAACAATTTCGAAATTATAGAGGTATATCTCTTATCAACACAACATATAAAATCCTGGCAATTACTCTACTAAACAGACTGACGCCTTATGCGGAAAATATTATCGGCGACTACCAATGCGGTTTTCGTGCTGGAAGATCAACAATAGACCAGATATTTACGATCAGACAAATATTGGAAAAAAACTGGGAATTTAACCGAGATATTCACCAAATCTTTGTGGGTTTTCAGCAAGCATATGACTCCGTGAAAAGAAGCAGACTATGGCTAGCAATGCTAGAAATGGGCGTACCAAGAAAATTAGTCGATCTAACACAAATGTGCGTGACAAACTCATATGCACAGGTAAGGGTAGGAAATAGAACATCAGCGCCATTCAGTGTGACTCAGGACTCAGACAAGGTGACCTTCTGTCACCGTTGCTTTTCAATTTTGCCTTGGAACATGCAATGAGCAGGGTTGTGTCGGGGCTGACAGAGGGTTTTGCGAACCAAGGTTCAAAACTGGTGCTGGCATTTGCTGATGATATCGATACAGTGGCTCATTCAACAAGAGACGTGCGAGAGATATTTTCACAACTCGAGGAAGAAGCAAGTAATATGGGTCTCCGAGTAAATGAAGAAAAAACTAAATACATGGTAGTAATCAAGACCCCGAATCGGGCAGAATATATCACTGAATGAACACAACTTCGAGGTGGTTAAGGAATTCAAGTACTTAGGAGCGTTAATCACAGACGACAATTGAATTGAAAAAGACGTCTCAGCGGGAATAGCGGCAGAAAATAGGGCGTTATACTCCCTCACAACATTATTGAGATCTAAACTGTTAAAAAACAATCCAAACTAACTCTCTTTCATCAAGTTCTCGTTGATAAATTACATTAAAAATGATCTGACAACCAACGAATACCCAGTATATCTAGTGGATAAATTTCTTGAACAACGCAGAAATAGGACAATATCGACAACGAATGAAGAACGAAAACCAGTATTGAACATCCCCTATGTTAAAGGCAATTCAGAAAAAGTTAGAAGGATAGGAAAACGATATAAAATCAACGTTGTTTTCAATTCAAATAACTCTCTGAGAAGTCGGCTCACTAGGGTTAAACCAACGACTCAATGAGACATGAAGAACTGTGTATATCAGATACCATGTGAATGTGGCAATTCCTACATTGGCGAAACAAAGAGACCTCTTGACATAAGGATCAAAGAACACCAAAAATGAATATATCGATGATAAGCAAAAAAATCCGGTGCCGCCAACCATGCCTGAACTCATGGACACCACATAAAATGGTCTGAAGCTAAAATACTACACCGAGAACAACATTGGAGAAAACGGAAATTCAAAGAAGCCGCAGTTATACATCAGAACCCGAGTTGTTTTAGTAAACCTTCTTTAGATATAAGAAAAGTGTGGAAACCACTTCTTAGTAATTGTAAACTAAAACTAAATGCAGCATAAAAAATGGGATTTTGCCATAACAGGCATGACTGCACCCATCTCAGTCACACTCTACTGCATTTACTTTTAGTATAAATAGTCATGTAGCTATGGGATTTATTTAGTTTCACTTGAAAACGGCTAGAGATAACTACTAGCCGAAACGTCGTGCTATTTAACAAAAATAAAGACAATGAAAGTCCAACAGATAGCTACTACTTCGCAAGAAACATCACTGTCTATGACCTGCAAACAAACATTTGAAGAAAGTTGTTTTGGAAAAAACTCAAAAAAAAAGAAGTACCGCGTCAGCACTTTAAAAAAACATTTTTTATATTAGTTCCTAACTGTCGTTTCTGGACCATACATCAGGTCTTCCAGAGATGCTATGATGCTTTTTATTTGAGGCATCAGATTTAATTTCCAAATTCAGATTCTCAAAAGAAAGTAAAATAATTCATCCATTAGAACCTTAAAATATAACTTTTTGATATATTTCCAGCTTCGCTTCTTTTTTGGTCATTTTAAAATAGGAAATTGCGTGTTACGTAAAGTACAAAGTTTCTAAACTCTTTAATCATCTAAAACTCTTGTACATTATAATACAATTAATTTTAAATGGTTTCCTCAAGGTTATGTGCTAAATGAATTTAATCGTAAGTGTCGTAGAATTAAACTAACACTTTCGCATGTGTATTACTGATCAAGCGCTTGCTGATATTTCCTACAATATTGGATTAGTTAATTAAGGTGAAAAAAAAAACGTTTTGAAGTAAATCTGTCACGAATAATAAAAAATAAAATCTGACAGTTTTAAATATTTCATTCAATGGATTCTGCAACACTTGAAACACAATGTATATATATGGAAGGTATATATATATATATATATATATATATATATATATATATATATATATATATATATATATATATATATATATATAGTCGCTACTTCCAATATGCCTGAAAAATACCTACGAAACATCCGACAAAAGAAAAAGAACAAAAAAATTTACTCTGGATTGCTTAATTTTCCGATAGTTCTGCTTTTTTGTTTTAATACGAGACACTAAAACGAGATGCAGTATCCGAAAATTCGAAAGGGAAAGAATTGATCACTATAAAAAAGCAATTAATATTGTTCTTGGTCAATACAGGAAGTTTTTCGAAAAAGGGGACAATCAGATCAAGTGCAGTGTTGTAGCTAATATTAACAGATTAAAAATGTCAATTTTTCTTTTTCAATGGATTGGTAGAGATTACTAGAAAGGTTTTTATGGAAAATAGCCATGCAAAGCGCCGCTAACACGTTTTATTTTTCATTTCAATTTTTCTTTTCAATCCTTTTATGCCCAGTGTTTTACCATCAGACAAGTTTAGCTTACATTCTTCAACATGTATTGTGGCATGCATAAAAATACTTGAATATTTTATACTGACAGACTTAGTATTTTATAATCCCAATTTCATAATGCAAGTTTGTTCATTTTTATATTATTTTTACATCATTTTTCTTCATATGGGAACACAGCTCTAGAAAGTTGAATTAACTTTATTTTATATAGAAACAAATTAAAAATATAATACTTCCACTCCAAAACTGAAATGAAAATGTCGGTTTGGTCTAAAATTATTTTTGCCTAGAATTTTCATTGGTTCTTCTTTTGTTCTGCTTTCTTGCTCTTTTTCTTATTTTTGTTGTACTTGATATATATATATATTTTTTTTCTTATTCAACAATTGGGCCTTTTCAGATATACTCTGATTCTTCTCTAGAATCTTCTGTATTTCATCCAGTTTTTTCTTCTGTTCCTCATCCCTTTTGCGATTTATTTCGTTTGGCTTTTCTGAAGATCTTCCATCATATGTTTCTGCGTTCTAAGCTTAACTTCTTCAACCTGTTTAGTAACCTCTCGGTCAACCTGATCTTCTCGTTTTTCAAGTTCTTCTTCATTTTTTTTTCTCAATTTTTTTTGCAGTTTCTTCGATGAACTTTTGCTTAGCTGTCCCTTGACGCATTTATCGTTCTTTTTCTATTAATCTTTCAATTTAATCCATTTTCTGCGTGTGTCTTCGACTGGAATATATTTATCAATGAAATCATCACTGTCCGATGTTCAAAATAAATGATTCTGAATTTTAATAAATTATTTCTTATTTATACCTTATGTCTTTTATATATAACACTTCTTTCCTAATAATCTCGACATTTGTTTCTTTTATGATGCTAAAGACAAGAGTCGTTTCTATCTACTAGATGAATGATCTCAAAAAAAAAATTACATTTGCATTTAGTTTTTTTTCCAACTGTAATATTCGTGCGCTAACTTGCTTATAGACTTCAAGAAGATTGAGGAAATAACAGGAATGAAGAGATCAAATCATATTCCTCAACTACAAGACGCAAGTGGTGTAATTATAATAGATCTACAACAAAAAATGAATATGGGCGGAACATGTAACGGATCTTTTTGCAGACGGAGATGAAAGTGAAATTTCAAACGAATACAGGGAATACACTAAGCGAGATCTATGAGGGAAGAAATAGACCATGCACCCAAACGATTAAAAAATGCGAAAACATGTGGACTAGGTGGGATCCCTATACAACTACTCAAATAATTAAATAAGAAATCTATTGCAGGTATGTTTGAGGCCGGTTTCGTTGCCTTTTTAAAAGCGTTTGATAAAGTACAACTACACATTTTGGACACATTCTTGTAAGCAGTAAAGACATCTGAATTATATATAATTTATATTGAAATCGAACAGTAAAATTGAATGTTGAAGATAAGTTAACAATTGAAATAAAAATACGTTGAGGAATATATCAGGGATTCCTTCTCTCACCTATATTATTTAACAGTGAAAGCATTTGTTAAAAAGTACTCTCAAAAGAATCCGAAGGTATGATAATAAATGGAGAAACTGTCAATAATATAAGGCATGCTGACGATATGGTTCTATAGCGAGAACTACAACATCTGATACAAAACCTCAATATTCAGAAATTAATACTAAACCAGAGATACGAATATTACGCTGTTTTGTTTTCTTAACCCTCCTATATGAAGTCAAGGCGTGGATATTAAAATTTAAAAAAAAAAAACAAACGAAAACATAGAAGCTTCCGATATGTGGTGTTACCAACGAATTTCCAAAATAACCTGAACCGAGCGGGTAACAAAAAAAAAAAAGTTTTCTAACCTGGACTTATAAACATTTTAAAGCACATGAAACTGGACTATTTAGAAAATATTATGGGGTGACAGAAATATACGTTATCTAGAAACATTATGCAAAGTAAAATTATGATTAAAAGAAGCGTAGGTAGAAGAAAAATATCATAGCTGCGCATACTACTTGAATGCAGCTCAATTAATTACTTTAGGACAGTAACAAATAAAGTTATGCTAGCAGCGATGATATTCCTCCCATATCTGTTAAAAAGAAGTACCGAATTAATAGCGGTTTAATACTATAAGTGTTCTATTTAATATTTTTTTTGAGTTAATTTTTCGTTGTTAAATTATTGATCTTCCTTGAATTTAAAAAATGGCGATAATAACGTTATTTTAATAGATAACATTGAATTAAATTCAATATATTTTTAGTAATATATAAAGCCACATTTCGAGAATAATTCTCGCAAGTATAGAAGTATCGAATTGATGCACGAAACTCCAGTGAAATGTATTTACTAATTAGTAATCCTGAACTGATTGATAATTTTGAAAAATTTGAAACTGGAAAAATGGGTAGTAATTTAGCCCCTCTTCATAAATATATTTATAAATCTTATATAATCATTCGAGTAATTCCATATAATGTGTACTTTCTGAAATTTTAAAATCTTTTTCAAGGCTTATTTTCCTAATAAACTTTGCTTTGCATTTTTACTTAGTTCGATTTTTAAAATTGAAGCTTTTAACGAAATTCTGAAACCTGAAAGTGTATGTGAACGATATAGGTTTAAAATATAAAATAAACCAATAAGATATTGAAACTTTAAGTGAAGATATATATTTTATCAGAAATCGTATTACCTTTACTTTCATAGTTTTAACTAGAAGAAGTTTTTAATATTAGTTCTAAAATGATAAAAATGTTCGGGTGAAATTAAATTTTACTTCCTTAAAATTTTGAGAGGTATTTTTGACAAGAAAAATATTTTAAATGTAAGAAATAAGCTATTAGAGATCAGTGTCTTATAAATGGGAAAATGTGGTTTTGTATTAATCTGGGAGTACTTCTGTTCATTAGTTTGGTTTCTCGTGGAAACTAGTAGTAGTTTTGCCAAAATCTCATTTGGCAGGTATCGTCTTACGGTTGAAGATAAACTGAGGGCATTTGTGAGGAGCATAGTGTTATTTGAGATCGTAACGTGGACTTCATCCCGTATTGCCGTTAGTCGCTAGTAATGTCAGTACAGATTAAGCGTCGTATCAGGACAATGTCCCGTTTGAGGACTGTTTTTTAGATGATTGAGAGGATTGCAAAATCTTTCTTATTTAGAGTATCAATGTTTTTAATTTTAAATGAATTTGTAAGTCAACGTGGTCTCGTGACATGATCATGGTAATGTTCCCAAACTTCCATAACCTGGTCCTAGCGAGATATATTAACGAAAACTGTATTCAACAGTAGTTATCTCGGACCATTAAAAAACGATTCTGAAGGGGAAGGGTAGTACTTTAAGATGTTATATTGTGTTTTGGTGACCTCAAATATGGTCTAAAATGCCTTTTTTGCAGTTTTAGGTTAAATTACCTGAAAAACCGGACGTTCTGAAGCAATTCGGGTTCCGGATTTGGATTAAGCGTGTCAAAAGCCTCAGAAAAGTTTTAAAATATTGTCCAATTTCCACCAAATATTATTTTTAGAAATAATTTTCTAACTTAAATCTTATTATAATTATTAACATAAATATATAAGACAATAACCCATACACTGAAAAAATAATTATTTAATTTTACGCATCTGGAAATCTCGTGAAAACTATTACTAATATCAAAAAACTATCGAGGATTTACGTTACCGTAAAATCTCATTTGGTATCTTCTGTGGTTACTGCTGAAGCTAAGCTAAGTCAATTTTGTATTATACCCCAAATATTTGTTATCGATAGTATATTGTTTATTGTTATGTGAGAAATACCATCGAGAGGAATTAATATTTCTAAGTGTAAAATACATTCAAATTATTTGACTGAGAAGACTTCAATGATCTCATATTTAGAAAGCAATGAAATATTTATTTGGGCTTCACTGGAAGTGAGTAGAATCTCGTAGAAATAATGATCTACGAGAGGCAAATCATTTTAATTTATTTCGTTTTGATCGTTAACTGGCCAGAGAGGCATATTTTCTAAACTTCCTGTACATTATTCTGGAGAGTAGCGAGTTAATAAATAAGTTTCACTTACAATTTATCCATAATAAGGTTTAACACGTTTGGTTTTCTTACCGAACATTAAAAAAGGTATATATTCCACCTTATAACCAATTTATTTTTATATTCAATTGAGATCATAACAGCGAGAACAGTGGTATTTCTCCGAAATAATCCAGCGGTAATGAACAAAAAGGTATAAAACAACACGTGAAATGTTATTGTAAAAAAGCCTTGCTTCAAAGGATGTGAAATAATGAAAGTGTATTATTTTCAATGGAATTTTTGATACCAAAGGAACTTTTTCCTGTCGTTTAGAACCTTTTCTTTTTGAAAAAAGTAAAACTAAATTATTTTGTATGTGTGTGCGTGTACACAATCAGTAATATCAAATATCGGCGTATGTTTATAGTGTTTCAAGTTTTCCTTTGAGATTCTCGATGAGTTACTAAAAGTGCACTTTCCGGACTCAAATCAGTATTAAGGTGAAATATTTATAATAACAGCAGTTCACTTACCACATTATGACTGTATGAGGCGGTAAAATGATCTGTGGAAGCCTCTGCTTATTTGAATATATCTGGTAGAATATTTCCAGCCTTACAACAAAATTTTTTCTAGTAAGTAAATAATACGTAAGGGGGCTCTGAGCTGACAGTAATGTTAAATATGCTGATCTTAACAATACAACAGTTAAAGTAGGGCGGAATCCTAGCATCTTTGTTGTAGAGCCTTGTAGCAAATAGCTGATTAAATGCTTTAAACAATGCTGGTTTATATGAATACAAGTCTAAACCGATGACCTGATCACTCCCTACCCGATGGTGTGAAAGGGGGAACTCGGAATACATGCGAGTAAAAGTGGTGTTGTATTCTTCACAAAAAAGAGTAAACTAGGGATTCTACATGAGTGGAATTATGAAATTACGCCACCTTTCAATACAAGGGAATAGTCAGACAGTGTTTTTGACTTAGCTGGAATGATCATATTGAGATTCGAACAAACATGACCACTTCTGCTTTCTGAGCTTGTAAGTGATGCTTTGGGTGCACATGAGGGCTGAAACTTTAAGTACTATATTAAATATACACTTTGGTGATGATTGCATATGCCGCTAGTATATGGTAGCTTAGTACAAGTAAGTGCAAATATTGGCTTCAATTTACAAAGTTCAGAGAATGATTTCTGTAGGAAGAACGAGTGTCATGGAGACCACTCTCATTAGACAATGGAGGTTCCAACGAACCTCTCTTCGCTCATTTTATTTATAGAGAAAAAGGCATTGAAATCTGTTTATCGCCTTAGTTTATTTACTTATTTATTTATTTATAGTGTTCCTAAAATACCTGGTCCTTTATTCCAAATCTTTATAATTTATTATTCTTTTTATTACTGGCCTAGCAGTTGGTACTCTTTTTAAAAGTCCCTTTGTAGCCTGCGAGGTAAGAAGCATGCATCCTAGCTTGTTTCCTTTAATTAATAAAGGATTAAAATGTTTTATGCAAATGGGGAGATCTAAAATTTTTTATATTATATACAATGTGTCTTACGACGAACGAAAAATAGACTTTGGAAATGCTGTTTTATAAAGGTAAGCCTATCAATTTTTTAAGTCTTACAAAATTTTATCTGAAAATACATTCAGTCGATCCGAAGTTATCTGTGTATAACAGATGAGGCTACAGATTTGCCTCTTACCGTTTTTATGAACGTTATTCCAAATATAACATTTTAAGTATTCGAGCATAAAAAAAAAATTATGCTTCTTATTATAAGAAAAGCATTCGTCTCTATATCGTAATTTATTTTTAATATGAAGCGGAGAAAACTTTTATATTATACCGTCCTTTTTTAATACTTTCTTTAACATTGATAGCTTTATAACTTTTTACTTTAATAACATTCCTTTTATAATAATTTTCCATTTTGATAGAATTGGTACGTTTTTTATTGTTTATTATACTGTAAAAAAGATGTGATATGATACCTAAAGAAATTAATTTAAGGCATTAAATTTTCGTGTCACGATGGTACAGCCATATAACGGCACTAAAAAGACTTGTTTTATTAAGGGAAAGTTATTATCAAGGGAAAAACCTAAAACACAGATGACGCCATATCTATTTAAATATAAAGGGATATCTTTGCATTTGATGTTAGTAATATACAAGACCCGCTTTCAGGGAGTATTTACATAATTGACAATGCCGGTTGAAGTCTCTGTATAACAATGATTACTATTAGCATTTAATTGAATACAAAAAGACCGCCATGTAAATGCATTGTAGTAAAAGTCTTTTTTATTGACTAAATTGAAAAAACATTAACATATATGGATTTGGAAACATCCTTAACAATGAGAATTTTAAATAGGAAATTTTCTGTGAATTACGTTTTTGATTCGATACAGCTCCACTGATAAGATTATAAGGTCGTCGAGACATAAATGAAGAGAGAAGCAGAGAGGAATATACAGAGATAAGCTGTCTATTTTTCCCTTACTGCTCTTAAAAAGAAAATACGACATTTTAAATGCTTCAGCACATATACTATGAAGTTGCCTATTGTATTATATCAGCCCTACGGGTAACTTCAACTGGTATTAAATACTTACAATTAAAGGTATACACAAACTTTTATAATGGAAAAATATTAAAAAACCATACATTAAATAAAAAAGTTCACATTGATTTCCGAGCCTTTCTCTAAACTGGGAAAGAACATTCTGTAAATATTGATGAAGGATATCATGCACTACGTTTGAAAATCTATTTTGAAAATCATCTGAATAGTTCGAGTACAGATTATAGCCTTTAAATGGTCCCAAGGAGAGAAATCTAAAAGAGTTAGATCTGATGATCTAGAAAGTCATTTAATTGATCCTCCTTTATCTATCCATGTTCTAGAAAAAGTTTGATCTAGATAATCTCTGACACAACTAATAAAATGCGCTGGCACTCTATCTTGTTGCAACCAAATATCGTTTCTACCGTGTTTAAATAGTTGCTTCTATGTATTTTCCTTTTAAGCAGAAAAAAAATAAAGAATATATACAAATAGTATATTTTCTGCAAATACAACTGCTGTCGACATGTCTCGGAATTTATATTTTATGTAGACAATTGTTTCCTGCGAATATTACTTTCAGTTCGATACAGCTCCACTGATGAAACCATAAGGTGATCGAAACGCGTATGGAGAGAGAACCAGGGCTATAGTAGCAGGAAATAAGCTATCTGTATATATTCTTTCCTTTTTTCTGCTTGAAAGGAGAATATATAAAGAAGAACTGTAGGTTTGAAGTTTGAAGGAAACCGGGATCCGTTATCACCTATCGCTCGCCCTTAATTCTGCCGGAAATATTCCACAACCCTCAGAAAGATTTAATCTTATTAATAACCAAGTGCAAATTTCGATTTTATGTATCACTGTTGGTATTTCCGGCACATTTTAACTTTAAATGTGAAATTTGTAATTTCAAAAGTTAAATTTGGAATAAAAACACTTCCTAGTTTTATGAAAAAAAACACATTCAATTTAATTCTATAATTCTTCTAGCTTTCAGCATTAGAATTGTTACAAATGAACACCAGAAAATATTTATTTCCAATCGATGTTTGCAAAATAGACCTTAAAATTGAAAATATATTATCTGGAGTTTACATAAAGTACATAGAGCTGTATATCTTTGTAAATATAATTTGATTTTTAAAGTTTAAAATAGAAAAATATCAATAACTCAAATGTACATATGTTATTGTAGAAATCAAATAATAAAATGAATTCTTATATATTATTACTCAATGCACAAGTTCTGTTCAACTCATATATCGGTTTATATCACTACATAGTATAAAACAAAGTCGCTTTCTCTGTCCCTATGTCCCTTTGTATGCTTAAATCTTTAAAACTACGCACCGGATTTTGATGCAGTTTTTTTCAATAGATAGAGTGATTCAAGAGGAAGATTTATATGTATAATAACATCCATTAAATAGTGGAAAAATACTGTTATTTTTGAGGTTTCTAATGTGATGTCGTTAATTATCATATTTTTTTCCGCTTACATTGCAAACGCAGGCTGAACCCTACGAGATTTATCAAAATAATGTACTAATTATTTGTACACATTGAAAAGGTCTACAGAAAACTCCGCGATGGTATATGTCTATCTCTCATGGATATCCCACAATAACATTTTTTTGTCATTTACTTTTTACGACAAATAATGGCAAATTTTGAAGCGATTTTAACCAATACAGCTTTAATCCTTATCCAATTAAATAGCTTAAATACATTGTTGATTTAATATAGATCTATATGGTCCTTTACAGCACAAGATTTAAATGAATATTTTCGAAGATATTACAGATTTAAAATTGCGGGAAGTAGCGCTTGCGGCGGTACTGGCCGACCGGGGCGGCGGCAGCGTGCCTATAAATAGCGCGTCGGAGGCCGATGTAATAATTGTTGTAAAAATAAAATAAATAGTCACAGTTTTTCTGTAGTATATTTAGTATCAGCATTGCACCCGTGCGAAGCCGGGGCGGGTCGCTGGTATCAAATAAAAATAATTTTTTGAATCCTGTGAAAGCTGCAAACTGTAAAACTAACCCCAAATATATACAGTATGGTTTCAAAACTCGTTAAACTCAGTTTCTAAAAAAAGGAAGTTTCAGAATAACCTGAACCGTTCACTTTCTAGCGCTGTTAGTGACACCAACAGTAAAAATAATCTCGACATTGTTATTAAAAACCGCTTAAAGTGGGCTCCTAAAAAAGTATAACATTTAAGATCAACTTGAAAATATCACTCCCAGCCTCATTTTCATCCCTATCGAACGAGTTTGTATTAAGCGATCTTAAAAGCATATACCTATATGCTAAAATGTGAATTTGGACACAAACTGGGTAGTAAGAATGTTAGAGAAACTATCGATGTCAAGAATTCAGACGCCATACTGGATCGGTCATTTTGAATTTTTTAAATCTGTTAACAGGATCATATTCAGCGACAGACGTAAATTTAGATGCTGAAAAACAAATTTACTCAGAATCTCAGCAATTTGTCACCAGTTTCTGAAAGTGTGATAAAGATGGTGCTTTAAAAGGTGCCAGTTTCAAAAAACTAATACCCATTGTTGGATTCTAACTTCAAAACTTGAAATTTGAGCCCTTACGTGTTACAAGGAAACCCTAATCAATTTTAGACTCGGCTATTTTCCTTTGCTATCAAATGACCTGATATAAATAATAGATGATAAAATAGATTTTGACACTTTGGTTTCAACCAGTAGTATAATTTTGTAAACCTCAATATACCAAATTATTAAAAATACCCGCTTAATTTCTCTTATTGTACTTCTGTCGTCTCATATTTCAATTTCAACTATTGCGGTTTGCGTTTTATACGAATTAATATGAGTAAAAAATTAATTAATATTTTAATGCTCTATAAAATGAAATTTTAATAAAGGTGTGCATTTTACGAGAATAAACGTGACAAAAATATAATTAATATTTTAATTCTGCGTGAAATTAAAGTTTTCCAGAATGCGGCCGTAATTGTTCTAATAATTTTTGATTGCGTGGCTTAGTTATCGGGAAATAAATTTAATATTACGTGATGTACTTTATAGAGATTGTTGAAAACACAATTATGTTTAGAAATTTCAAAATAGCTCAACTATATTGTGTGAAACAACCCTTGAGTCGTTAAAATTGTGCGCGGTAATTAATAACCAATATTGACAAGAGAAATAGAGCGATTTCTGGTATTAAAAATGAATACGTGGTATTATCGTATTACTTAATAATAATCGATGGTAAACCCTACATGCAGAAACTTGTTTCTACAGGTACAGTTTTATAGAGCCGATGAAAATAATAATTTTCAAGAACGTGCTTATGCTACAATATAGTGGAGTTAAGATAAACAACTGGCCCTCCTGAAATGATAAACTCATTTAATGTGTTTAGAATGTGCTTTAAATTTTCAATTAAAATCAAAAATGTTGTATTTTACATTTCTTCGGACACTGGAACCGGTATACTTTTATGATCGTAGCAAGTTTCAAGCGGCCCTTTATTTATTAAGTTGTTTCCCTAGTACCTAAATTCTCAAGTCCACTCACACTTCCCTTATTATTAAAACTATTTTATAGGTATTAATTAAAGTTAGTTATTTTTTTTTATAATAAATATTTTCTTTCAACGTCTGTGAATAAGTTAACGTTTTCAGCGAGACTCACTAAAAAGATTTAAGTTTTACTCCGAATTTAGGTGAATAAACTACAATAAAATATTTTAAACAAAGTATCGGTTTTTCAAGCCAATATTTTACAGTTTTTCTCACTTATGCCATTAGCATTGATTATTCATAATTTACATAAATATAAATTTAAAATATTTTAATACCGATCATCTAAAGTTCATAAGCAAATTTTAATACTAAACAGATACATGAATCCTCCAAAAAGCACATAATAATGTGTTGATTAAAGGATTCTGGGTGATGACGTCACAAATGCAATGGTCAATCATTGTGCGGTAGTCGGTCGAAGATGTAGAGTCGGTGGTTCCGCTTATATGTGCAACATAGTCTACATTATAGCGATACAGTTGATCCAGTATCAAAGACAGTTTACCTTAATAAAAGGACAGAAAACAAAACAAAATTCCTATAATCCAAGCTATACGTCTGAAAATATAGACAACTAGCTCGTGACCCCACTAAATCTATCAATCAAAAATCTACAGAACACTAAGAAAATATCAAGACCATATACCTGATAACATACGGTCAGCGCTCACACCACACTACAGTAACCCACCATATCTTTACGGACTATCGAAAATTCATAAAACGAACATATATCATTAAGATCAATAACCAGCTCCAGAGGATCCCCAACAAGCGTACTGGCCAAGTTTCTTTTAAAAAATCATACAATCTGTAGAAGATAAAGCGAACACATATGTCAAAAATTTCACACATTTCGTGAATATTATAAATAGCATTAATCTAGAGCCAGGCAACAGACTAATAAGTTTTGATGTAGAAAGTCTGTAGACTAATGTGCCATTAGGGGAATCACTAGACATAATTAAAACTAGATTTTGGAGTGCTGCCTGGGAGTGTTTCAAGTAAAGGACAAGTTCGATGCTCAGGATGGCAGGATTCCGATGGGTTCTTCACTCTTTCCAGTTATCACATATATATATATATATATATATATATATATATATATATATATATATATATATATATATATATAAAGCAGTGAAATCGAAAGTCTGGTTGAGATATATCGATGACACCATCGTATGGAAGGGTAATGATCAAGAACTTAATGATTTCTTGAAACATCTAAATAACATTCGATCTACAATTAAGTTTACCATGGAAAAAGAGGTAAATGATCAATTGCCCTTCCTAGATGTCATGGTGAACCGTTCAAATGAAGCTGGTTGAGATATGTCGATGACAGCATTGTATGGAAGGGCAATGATCAAGAACTTAATGATTTCTTGAAACATCTAAATAATATTCGATCTACAATTAAGTTTACCATGGAAAAAGAGGTAAATAATCAATTACTCTTCCTAGATGTCATGGTGAACCGTTCAAATGAAGCTATTAAAATTTAAGTATTCAGGAAGCCAACACATACTGGGCAATATCTTTACCATAGTTCTAATCATTCTGTTATAATAAAACGGAGAATTATACGCTACCTCTGTAATCGCGCTATATCTATATGCAACAATGCCGATTCATTGGAAACAACAGAATGGCTATCCTTTAAAATTAATTATAAAAAACTTTAGAAACACGACCAATAGACAGCAAGAACCACATTCCTTCTTCACAATTCAGTACATTAAGGGAACTTCGGAGAATATAAGATGAATTGCCAGCAGTTATAATATAAGAGCAGCCTTTAAATCGGGAAATAAACTTAGAGCTCTTAAAAAAATTAAAATTTCAAAAAGAAATGACCAAATCTATCGTCGTATTTAAATAGTTGTTATATATGTATTCTCTTTTCAGGCAGAAAAAAGGAAATAATGTATACAAACAGTTTATTTCATGCAAATACCACTCTGGTACTCTCTCCATACGCGTCTCGACCACCCCATGGTCTCGTCAGTGGAGCTGTATCGGACCGAGAGCAACATTTGCAGGAAATAACTGAAATATGAAACATAAATTCCAAGGTATGTCGGTAGGATATTGAAAAATCTGCTACCTACCGACCTCAATGCTTTCGGTCTCATATAGCTCCACTGACGAGACCATGAGGTGGTCGAAACGCGTATGGAGAGAGGGCAAGAGTGATATTTGCATAAAATAGCCTGTTTGAATACATTATTTCCTTTTCTCTGTCTGAAAGGGCAATACAAATATAACAACACTTAGAGCTCATTTAACAATACAAAAATATAAAACTCATACACAAAAAGGGGAAACGTCGAGATCAGGTATTGCAGAACACGCCTGGGATAAACAACACCATATAAAATGGTCTGAAGCTGCGGCAATATATATGGAACCCAATATAAAAAAACCCTTCAGACCCAGTGCTGAGATGCCTAATCTTTGGCAACCACTACTTTGTAACATCAAATCATTAAAGTGTGTACAGTGACGCGAAACTTTGCACACTTCAATAATTCTCTATATAAGCTCGTAGCCGTGAGACAAAACATTCAGGTTATACTTGATAACGATTAGAAATACAACCTAATCGAAACGTCGTAAAGATAAACAAAAATAAAAACAATGCAAGTCCGATAACCACATTTTAGTCAATCAGGGAGTTATTGTTTAAAAATAATATCAAAGTTATCATCAAAAGCCTACCCTTAACGACTAAATCTAATTTCGGCATTTAAAGCGACAACCTCGCACCTACGGAACCTTTAATGTGTGAATGGATTTACGCTTGAATGACGGTTGGCTTTAGTGTGTTAGACGTACAATGATAAAAATAAATTACGGAATAGGTTTATAAGAGTTATTTTAAGATGCGAAAAAGCGTAATGTAATAAATATCAAAGGGCACGGTTGTGTAAGCAGGGTAAAAACTGCCTTTGACGCACGATGAATTTTTTTTTGCATGATATCGATTCTCAATAGGTAAAATGAATATACCGATTTTAAAAATATTAGCTATCCTATTACCGATTTTTTAGAATACAAGACGAACCGAATTGTTCGCATTTAATATTTAGTCGTTCTAAATAAATGGGCAATAAACTAATTAAGGTCGCAGATATTGTAATATTAGATCGTTTCTTCAAATAAATTTTCATTTCATCATTAATGAAACATCTGAAAAATTACTTGACAAATATACTGTGTTATAAAAAAAATAGAGTGATTTGTTGGAAATGATTAAATCCAAGTTTTGTCAAATAAACAAAGAATTTTTGTTATCTGATAATCTACTTTACTTTTATTTAATCAGGTGGCTCTGGAATGATCTCTTCCTTTTAGGGCTTCTCCGGCTAGCTTCGAAAGGGGCGGAGAGTGGTCGGGGTAATATGCGTCACCTGTTTTAGTGACCTAATACTCAAAATCGAGACAAGTCTAATATTAAAAACAAAACAGGAACCGAATTCAAAGCCAAGAAAATACCCAAAAAAAAATTAAAAAACAAGTATCCATATATTACGTTTTACTCACGGTGTAAATGTAACTAACCGCCCAGGGCGGCTTAGCGCTTCTCTGGTTAAAAGAATATGCCTCGGACACTCAGCTGTTGAACCAGGTGGTTTTTGACAAATTAAACTTAGAATGATTAACTTATTAAAACAAATAGTTATACCCTTAACAATTATTTTTGGCTGTGATACTAAATATAAAATTATATAAGGTAAATAAATAAATATATGCATAATGTGAGACTATTGAGTGCACTCTACCCGTGTAAATAGGCCTGTTTACCTAGTTAACAAGGGTGCCTCTTACATCAGTGAAGATATCAACTACACACGGTTGCAGGATTTAATTAATTGTCCCATATGAGGAAACACTTACAAGTTCGTAAAAAAGTAAGTACACTAAATATCAATTAATTATATATACCAAAAGAAAAGAAAAACTACGATGGCTTTAAATTTATAGACTGTAAGAAAGGCAAAAATTTAGCGGATTTACAAGTCTATAAGACCCTAAGACGACATAAACACATAAAACCTGTTTAACAGAGGCTTCCTGGCATCCTGACGTTGAAGTAGACCTTGGTAGGCTCTGGATCACTCGATACTAAAATGGGGCCTGGTACGTACAGCATACGAAACAGGTACCGTAGAGGAATCAGCAAAAAAAGTTCAATGATAAGCAGAATGGTCAAAACAGCAGAGAAAAGGAGGAAATACAGAAGAAGAAAGAAGAATGAGAAAAAGAAAAAGACTTGTAACAAAAAAATGGACTTAGAACACATGATATTTCTAGGTTGCGAGTGAGATGTGTACGTCAAATCATATTCCTTTTCTAAATATATCCGCAATTAGTAATATTTAAGACGATAGACATTAGCTTACCAGTGGTGATTGGTGGCCTTTTGGTGGTAAAGAATAAAACAATGGAAAAACTGGATATTGGGTTATTCCCAGAACTGACCAAATTAACATCAGTATTACATTGTAAAGGTTTACCAATTAACCTTATTATCAAAAATTTGATCTGGGACCCGAATTATCCTCATTAAAACTAGCAAAAATGCTACACTTTTCTCGACGCAACTCTGCCAGAAAATGTCATTCTTATCAAAACTAATTATTTTTTTCTTCTCCCCAGAAAAACGACTAACGAAATGGCGGGAAAAGAGAGAGATATGGATCTTTAATTGAATAGCATGACAAGTGACAAGTCTTCAGAACAATGAAAAAAAAAAGATACCAAATTTTAAAATTATTTCAAGAATTATGTGACTTACTAAGGAAATTGTGGTATGTTCCAAAAATGTTTACTGGCCAAAAAGGGCTTTATTGAGGCAAAACTCTCTTGCAAGGAATGCCAACTTTATTCTAACCTTAAAGTTTGTTGTTGTTCAAATCGAACCCTATATATATATATATATATATATATATATATATATATATATATATATATATATATATATATATATATCAAGCCACTCTGTACAAAATAATAATTTTCTCTATTTTAGGCACAAGGAGGGAATCTTACGAGGCAACCATAACAACAAGGACTGTCAAAACTATTACTATTGACTATAATACTATAACTGTGAACGAAATTCCGATGAAAACAATTTCTAGAAATTTCATTCTTTTCATATTTGGCTACATATATATTGCTACAGCTTCCCTATTGCTTGTCCCAGGCGTAGTCTATAATATCAGATTTCGATGATTTCCTCTTTATGTTTAAATTTTATGTTCCTCAAAATAATCTCTAGCAGATGTTTGTTTCAGCAATATATATTCCACCAACTCGCATGGAACTTGATAGACAGATTATTTCTCATCGGCGCTTTTAGGTTTTATTTTTGTTAAATCAAGCTGCTTTTATGTTAAGCTTAGGGCAAAACTTTCAGTAGAGATACAACATAATAATAGTAGTATAAACAAAAAAAAATGAAAACAATACAAGTTTGATACTCTCTTTTGGTCAATCCTAAACATTTTTTACAACCTTCAAACAAACCTTGGAAGCCTTATACGGACCCGGTATCAAAGACAAACAAGGTCTTAGAAGATCAGGTTCAAACTTGCCAGAAAGGAAGCACACATTTCTTTTTACTTTAAATCCAAAATAATGACGCCAATCCTGATGTTTTTTAATTAAAATCGCCCATACTAGATATCAGAGCACGGTGCATTCTCAATGATGTCAGAACAGCGTGAATATGATCTATAATAAATTTTCTTATGAAAAGCCCTTCCTCTAAAAAATGCTTACTAGGGAGCTTCTCTCCTTAGGAAAGCAAAAGCTGCGAATTGTGGTGGGACTGTTGACAGGATATTTTTACCTGAGGGGCAATCTTCATAACATTGGTGTCGTAGATGTCCCAATGTGCAGATGGTGTCTGTTCATCACAATTCTACCAGTAGACAAAGAAGATGCAGTGATATACATAAACATCATAAGATACGATCAAAAAGTATGGAGAACTCCTTTTTGATCAATCGTCAACAGTGTCCACCACCTTCAAATAACCTATTTTGTTTTATAAGTAAATATAATTTCTATATCATAATTCAAAAATAGTTGGTAAGATACGGAATTTACTTAATTCGTCTTGTTTGTTCTAATAATTGTAATCTTCTGTGCTGTATACAGTTCGGGGTTGATGATCAAACTTTTTTACAGCCTAGAGATGTGAAATTTATCCTGACTTGACAAAAGCGTTCAACATAATGAAATTTTTCGAAATTTGATCCTTTAAAAAGAGAAATTGTAACAAATTATTTTCTTAATTAAATCAAGGTATATAAAATTTTGCATGCAAACTCCTCATTAAAAATAATCACTTTCCTTCGCGTTACAGTTTTCGGCTTATTTAAGCGTAGAAAGTTTTACTTTAACGCAGTAGTGAAATAGGAAATTTGGGTATGAAATATGTTTGATAGGACATTTTTCTAATTATTTTTCAAGAAAAATTGTAATTTAAAAAACAGTGTTTAATGTTTGAAAATGTTTGCAAACGAAACTAGGGCATTTTAGCAGGATAAATGTTTTTTAAACCTTTGTCTGTTTTACAGATCTCGCCATTTTCATTTTTGAGAAGATTTCATATTATCCAGTGCCACAAGGCAGGATCTACTTTGTTAATTGGTTTCATTTCACAATAAATTAATTAGATGATATATAGATTAGAAATAAGGCGCTTCTGCAGTAAATTTTTATATATAGTCCGAGCGTCTTCCCAAATAAATTTAAATATATACGTTATAATTAATGGAATGCTATTTGTTTATAGCGCCAAAGCAATAAAACACTCATTTTGGCATTGTGATTAATCCCAGCTTTAAGTGGTGACGTGAAATTTGAAAATATTTATGTAATGAAAAGTTATTTATTTGAAAAATGTCCTCAAAATTTTATGTGAAACCCCGACAACTACCCCGTACCAATTTTGGAGAAGGTCGGACAAAATTATTTTTTTATCTGCCATATTATAAGCGCGACCTTGGATTTTACTGAACCAATTTCGTCCAAAATGATATGAAAACACTGCAGCAACTTCCTAAACATAACGCAAAAAATTTCATTCAATTGCCATTTCGGAGTAATCGGTATATATATCAAAAAAATACATAGCGATCGAATTTAGAACTTCCTTATTTCAAGAAGTAGGTTAAAAATGAGAATTTATTAACTTTAAAAGGCAATAAAGCTATGAATTAATAAAACCCTGCTTACGTGAAACTTCAAGTGACATGATTATTAACCTGAACTCTAAGATGAACACACATTTTTACAGTTATTACAATTTTTCACATATTTCTAAAAATTTTTTATTAATTTATTCTAATTTATGTTTACCAGGTTTACAAAAGCATTTGATTTTTTTTACGCGTAAAGAATAATTAAAGTGAAGTAATTAAAATTTTAGACAATGTCTGGCTTTGAATAATGTTTCGATATGCCAGAAAAATTAATTAAAATTTTAGTAAAAATGAACTCCACTCAAATTTCGGCTAATTTAAAGAACGGTAACAGGATATACAATACTGCCGGGCTTAGGTAAATGATGTAGAAAATAAATAATAAAAACAGAGAAAACTTGACTCTACATTTTGATATTTCTAAACTGAATTAATAATTTCTTTTTCATAATAATTCTTTGGAGACTAATAACGGGTTATATGACTTCACTAATAGTCATTTAAGTTTAATTTTAGATTACAATTAATCATCAACATACAAAAATCGGATTATTACTTCCGAAAATCAACAGAAGAATTAAAACAGCGTGGTTAGCATTTGGAGGAAACTTTAAAACCTTCAAGTCCAGAATGCCACTATACCTTAAGAAGCCATGAAAAGATGCATGATAGGAATATCCAAAAGGGATCACAAACGAATAGATAGGTAACTGATGGACAGAACATACAGCAAGCACAGACAATAAATGGACCACTAAGACAACTGTGTGGTATCCCAAAAATGCCAAGAGATCAGAGAGACGCCCGAATCGCAGATGGATTATGACATCAAAAACCTGGCAGGAAGGAATTGGTCTCAAACGGCTAAAGACAGAAAAACATGGTCACAAATGAGCATAAGTTACAAGAATACCGAATAAATTACATCATCAAATAGAAGAAGAAACTCTAGGAACATAATGAAAAGGGAGGTTGCAGTGTAGTTAGAAACGGTACATGACATCGAGAATGATGATAATGATGATGATCACATCATTATTAAATAGGGCGAAAAGAATTACATGTTTAAAATATGCAGAAAATTACATCTTTAAAATGTGCGGCGAGAAATATTGCAATTTTAAAAATACGACGAAAAAAATTACTCTTACTGAAAAGTGCGGTGAAAACTATTACAGCTACTAAAGTTCGGTGAAAAAAATTATATTTCAGAACATTGCGACGAAGACAATAAAGCTTAAAAAATAGCGACGAAAACTGTTATAACAATAAAAATGCGGTGAAAAAAATTACAGTAAAAATATTGCGACGAAGAAAATGACCCTTCAAAAAGTGCTATTACAGTTGTAGAAGAGCGGTTAAAAAAACACATCTCAAAACCTTGCGACGAAAGAAATTATTCTTCAAAAAGTGCAACGAAAACTGTTTTCCACTATTTAAATTTTTCCACCATTTTTCATCATTTTCACCAATTTTTCACTATTTTCAACCATTTAAATGTACGTTAAATAAATAGATTTTTAAAGAATTATATGTTTTATACATCGAAAAGTTCGATTTTTTTTAACACTACGTCGATGGTGCTCACAAACACAGTGATGCTGAAATATGCTGGAAAAAAATAGCGCCTAAAGCTTTGCGGTGAAAAAAAAATACTATATATATATATATATATATATATATATATATATATATATATATATATATATATATATATATATATATATATATATATATAGTATATAGTGCACTTTTAAACGTGTCATTTTTTCGCCACGTTTTCAAAATTATAATAGTTTTAGTCGTACTTTTGGATGAGTACTTTTTTTTTGTCGCATTTTTGGAATCGTAATAATTTTCAGCGCACTTTTAAAAGCGTAATTATTTTCTGAGAAATTATAAAAATGTGATTTTTACATGGAAAATTTTATAAAATGTTAGTTTATGGTGAACATTATGAGACGTAATTTTTTTCACCGCATACTGCTTTGCTATTATTATTTTCGTACACAACATCAATATATTCATTGGGTAAAATTCACTTTCTATTTCTGCAATAAAAAATAAGGTCACTATTTAAAAAAAAACACCTTGATTATCAAGTTTTAATCACAATCTATACCAGGTGTCAAATTCAAGGTCACTGCTGGATGTTCACCTTCGAACTCAATAACTTTTGTCAGAAATAATTTTCTTGAAAATGCGTTTCAAAATATTTCTATGAATTGACTGAAATTACTTACCCTGTATATAAAAGTACCATTTCTTTAATTTAATTAATTTTTTCCGTGCAATACAGCTATGAAATAATACAATAATGACCTTTCTGCTTAGAATCGACTGAGGATCACGAAAATATTTTTTATTTTAGGAAAAATAACACTTTTTTGAATTATTCACATTTCTTTTTGGTTATAATAAATTACTTAACCATTTTTTGGGAATCCACCCCTGATATTCGCAATCAGGTGATCAAAATACATATAAACAACTTTGGTGGAGCGGCTACGAAAAGCCACTGGGCTCCCTGGCAAATAAACTTTTCTATATTTTACATTTGCATTTTTAAACATGTAAAGGCATTTAAAACTCTTTCAGTGTGAAGTATAAATAACGTTTTGTTGGCAAGTTTAATACATTTAAAAGATAAATGAGATATAAGATAAATATATGGATATCGGTTGAATAGTTGGTGAAAATAGAAAGAGCATTGTATTTTTATAGTTAAAATTTCTGTTTCCAGGAAAAATTTACCTTTACGTTAAAAATACACTTAAGTGAATAAAACTAAGTATCGGTGATTATAAAATGGGAATTACAGTAAGAATTTTAATTAAAGCATTTTATTACAGCGTATAAAAGGAGTGAGAGGAATGTTTTACCTAATTTTCCACTTGTGCATTAGGAACCATTTCTGTCTAATAAAACACTTTAGTTTCTTAGTTTATGTCAGCCCTTGGCACTTTTCTTAACATATGTAAACCATTCTTTAGAATAATCTTAATTAAAGGTATAAAAATCTTAATGGTCATCAAAATTGTTTCAAAGTTGCAGGTAAATTGTTTATGGGGCTTTTTAAATCAAATTAGTTTCGATTAATCGTCATGTCTCAGATTTGTTTCAAATTTGGAGTACTGATAAAGGTACTAATATATTAAGAAAATCCAAAATTTGTTACGGAACTTTTTTTGCACTTTCGTCACTCTATTTTAAAACCGTATTTGGGTATATAATCACTTCCAGTAGTTCTACCTTTCCATAATGAGATGAATTATATTATCAATCACAAGCAAAAGCCAGTTCGTTGAAACACTTTTTCAGATTTGTCAAAATCCTGTGGTAGAAAGTATGTTCTAGTGAAAAGAAAGAAAAGGGAATTTTTTTATAACCTAACTTGGTTTAAAAAAAATTTGGATTATTTTGTTAGTGTAGTCACTATACCCTTTGCCGGTTGGTTTATTTAACTAATTTTAAAAATGTGTCGAACATCGTTGCTTATGACAAAGGTGCGTTTCTTGGCTCTCTTAATTTTTTTTTTAAATTTAGTATTTTATTTTCTCTGAGATAAAAATTACCTTTTGTTTTGCTTAAGCCTATTTAAACGTATCTGCAGAGAGTAAATGTATTTCTCCTAAACACTAATATTCATTTTAGAACAATTTTTTTAAAATTCCTAATAGAGTAAATACTTTTTTGCCGACCCAATAGTAACAAAACTGTACATGTATTTTATGTAAAACTAAATTATTTGAAAAGCCTTCTCTTACCATAAAAGAAGACTTTGAGAGCATGACTGGAGCTTATTATTTACATATTTTGGAATACATAATAAAGCTACCGTTAAAATTTTATGATGACTGATATATCGATCATATAAATATACGTTTACTCTTTATACGCGTATAATATTGATATATCAGTTTATGTGTCTACTATCTACTCTATTTATACTACCTCTAAGGGCTTTTCAAATGTGAGTGAAAAAGAAAGATAGATATAAAAAGCCATTCCAATCTACCTACTATCACTAGCGTAGCCCGCCACAGCGTACCTGCCACCTAACGGAGGGCAAACATATTACGCTTTGAGGCATTATCTGTTTAGCGTTATTTCTATAACTTGTTAGTATTTTTTGAGATAAAATATAGCTCTAAACCTTCCCAATTATATCAACAAACCTGGGATAAAGTGTGATGCCCATTGGTTAAGTAGTTTTCTCGGTTATCTTTAACAAATAAAAACCTTCCCCTTCTTTTTGTACATTGGCATATATATATATATATATATATATATATATATATATATATATATATATATATATATATATATATATATATAACCGCTGCTGCGTAGTTATTTATAAACCTTAAATTCTTTCTTGTAGGGTATTTTTTTTCCTTAAAATATACAACCTATGTAGTTCTCACAACAATTACTTTTTGTATTTTAGGAAGTGGTGAAAATAACGACCCCGCGGTGCGGGGGGCGCCCTCAAGTCCCTTGATGAAAACGAATAAATACGAAGGATCAAGACGGGTGCAAAATAGTAGGGAGCATTCAAAAATTTGCGGGGGGGGGGGCACATACTCTCAGTTACGCCACTGACTTTAGGGCTTACCCGATAATAGATGTATTCAAAGACAGTTATGCAATTATTTGAGAAAATGATGAATATAACGAATAACGTTTCAACTTAATGTTAATGGTGTTAAATAGAGCATTAAAAGTGTTGTATAAAAATATTTTTAGTGGAATTAATAATATGAAGAAGCAATTTGACCTTGAAAACACTTTCCAAGATAAATTGTTTAGTTTTAATTAACAACGTCAACAACTGGACTCTTATCTAAATATTAATTTTACAAAATATCCCCAATCTATTCAATTTACGGAGCCCTATCCAATAAACGAGAAAACAACACAAATGAAGCCCCCTTATCTTATTTAACAAAATAAATCTATGTTGATTTATAATTTAGATTCCCCTCAGCAGGTATACTATTAACCTTAACATGCTAGGATGATAAGCCTGGATTATAAACAGATTTGGGACTTTCGGCATAATAAATTTCACATGAAAGCTTTTTCAAATTGGCTGACATTTAAAAAGAAATGCCACAAAGCTAATCTTTTGACGTGGCCTCGGACTGCGTTATAATGCATGGAGAAATTTCCAGAGACAAATTTTAATACATATGTGGAGGGAAAAAGCCAACCCCTTTTTTGGGTTATTTGAGGAAAAGCTTAAATAAACAAGGTGAACAAAGCTACTTAATTTTTATACGAAAACAGGATTTTTTCTTACTAAAAACCTCCTCACATAAAGCAAGATACCAAAATTTGTGTTTTTTGAGTAGAACGTCAAAAATCAGATTCTTTCCATTCTATTCTGTTGAATTTTACAATTGACCAAAACTAATAAAATTGTATTTTTACTTAACAACATCTTCACAATTATCTAATCCAGAAACACATTTTTAAATATGTCTAATATATTAAATTGTTATTTAAAGCAGTATTATAACGGACCTTTCAAAAAACGTATTAGTCTGAAAATATTTTTAGATTATGCCTGTTAGCACAAAGATCCCACTAGTGTTACATAAAAATTCTGTTAAAAAATTGCGATTAAATTTAAAAAATAACTGCATCAAAGTTTGGTTAAGGCTGCCCGTGTTCAATAAAAAATTTTAGATAATCATAAAAATCAATTTCTTTATAATAGTTTCAGTCGTAATCTTTACTATCGCGGATTTTTGAGAATTAAGTTTTCAAAAATGTGAAAATATGTACAGAGTCATAGAAAATCAAGATCTTGGCACTTTTCATGTATCCATTTGTCGATTAAATGAGGTTGAAATAAATTCAAAAATTAGCTCTTTCAAACATACAGATTCCTTTTTTGCAATAAAATATTTAGCTTACCGTGGAGTTTACTAATATATCAATAAAAAAAATGACATAAAAATAAACCTGCATTAAAATGCAGTCAAAACGTCTGGCAACGTTGCATGAGCGCTCATTTTAGGCTTTTGAATATATTCAATACGAAAACTTTTACACGTTGATATTTTTAAATATATATATATATATATATATATATATATATATATATATATATATATATATATATATATATATGTATATATATATATATATATATATATATATATATATATATATGTATATATATATATATATATGTATATATATATATATATATATATATATATATATATATAATATAGCAGATTAATCATTTTTTTAACAAAATTTACATAAATAATCGCGGAAAAATGCGAATTTCCAGGAAATGTAAGAAAACCGTCGACTTTTTTTAAACGTGTCTACGATTTACATCGAAACATGTGATTTCTATGCGGTGTTGCCACGCTGACTTAAATTTTAAAATTCATTAGGATGGAAAACTACGTTGGTCAAAATACCAAGGTAAAATCTGAACTAACCTGAATCTAATGAAATTAGATTTCACAAAGAAAACTATTTCGTATGTGCACACAACTTTATAGCCTATAACAGTAATTAATTTGTGTTTGGTAGCCTAATTCTATTTGACGGACGTTAAAGTTATTTACGTTTTGTCCAATTTAGCTGAGGTTAGTTTCATTAGGTTCATTAAAAAATGTTTCTGTCCAGCAGAGACCACGGGGAGACAAAACACTCTCTGCCGGGATGGAAGTTGGGAAGGGTTTCATAAGTTACTTTAAGAGATTGTCAGGTTAGTTGTGGTTATTTTAGGTTTATCTTGATTTTTAGACCAACGTAGCTGACGACTTATTTATGTTTGGCATTCCGATTCTGCATGTTTACCCACATTTTATACTACAATACTGAAATGATCACAATTAATTACTTTTCAACGACAAAATTTTCCATTCTATTGAAATTTAAAATCCACGTCAACGTGGCAACATTGCATAGTAAATCACCTGTTTCGATCTAAATCGTCAGTACGCTCAAAAAACGATCAAACGACATGCCAAAGGTTTTCTTACTTTTTATGGAAAATTCACATTTTTCCGCAGTTATTTAGGAAAATTTTGTTAAAAAAATGATTAAATGTTGTGTTGTGTTTGTGAATTTTACTAGAAGTGGTCCAAATTTAAAGTAAGTGATTAGAAAATACGAGTTATATGAGGTGTAAAAATTCTATTTTTGGAAAAGTCATGCGAGACCGCTAAAAAAACTTATATTTATACTTCACGACGCCCAAATAAGGGGTATGTAAAAAATCATCATAAAATTCGGAAAATTTGGTCGTCATAATGTTTATATAAACATAACAGTAAAAACCCAACGTTGTCATATTACACACTAGTTACGATTAACTGATTTAAATGAGCGTATTTAAATATTTTTTTTTATATTATTGTTTAATTCACTGATATATATCCTGCAAGATATTTATTTTTAAATTAATTTTTTACTAGTGTTTTAATGTAACTTGTCAAATATTGTATATGACACTTCATTTGACACATGTGTAGCAAATGGACCTCCTAAATTAAAAGTTTTCTTTTAAACGTTTGGCTGTAGCATTTTGATGTAGAATTCAAATTCTTTTATATAATTTTTTTATCGCTTCTGATTGCAGTTGTGCATGTACACACCATTTTTAATTTTTACATCTAGAAATGTATTAAGAAATTAAAAAATAGAAAATCACCTGGTACCCATCAAATTACGAATGAGATGCTAAAGTACGGAGGCCTCAGCCTTGTCACAGAGCTCACTGTTCTATTTCAAAAAATACTCCGCACAACGTCAGTACCCAACGAATGGCGGAAAAGCATTACAATTCCGATCCACAAAAGAGGATCGAAGAAACAACCCAAAAACTACAGGGGAATCAGCCCACTGAACAGTTCAGCCAAATTATTAACCAAAATACGGATCGTAGACAAGTTAGGGGCGTGCGAAGAACAGCAGGGCTTTCGGAATAACCGCTCTACTATCGACGGTATATTTATTATTAGACAGCTGGTTGAAAAATCTATCGAATACAATAAACCGCTGTTCATTTGTTTTGTGGACTTTACACAAGCGTTCGACCGAGTCAAACTGGAACACATAACATAACTACTGCGAAGAAATCAAGTAGACGAAGCAATCATAAGCACAATATACGAACTGAATTCCAAAAACACCATGGTAATTAAAACAAATAACACTCTAACAGAGGAAATCCTACTATCCATAGGAATAAGACAGGGTGATAGCCTAAGTCCAACACTTTTCAATGCAATCATGGACGAAATCATTGATGAGGTAAAAAGCACAAATATTGGGTACCCAATGGGACACAACACCGTTCAGAATATATGCTTTGCAGACGATGTTGCCTTGACAGCAGATAGCGAGGACAACTTACAAAGAATGCTTTTCCATCTCAATCGAACAGCCAAACAGTATAATATGAAAATATCTGTGGAGAAAACCCAAGCAATGGTAATAGCAAAAGAACCGGTAAGATGCAAACTAATGGTTGATGACAAACGTATCGAACAGGTAGGGAAGTTTAAATACCTGGGAGGACATATAACAAGTAACAGGGCAGTAACGGAAGAGGTACGCACACAAGCCAACAAAGCGGCCATGATATCAGGCCAACTAAGAGACATAATCTGGAACAATAAACATATGACGGTTGAGAGCAAAGCAAGAATTTACAAGATCTGTGTAAGACCGATACTGACCTACGGCGAAGAAACAAGAAATGAAACAAAACAAATTATGAGAACCACAGAAATGAAAACGCTGAGAATGATCACGGGAACAAGTTTAAGAGATAGAATAAGAAACGCAAAAATACGCGAGGACAGCGGAGTGGGGGATGTTGTGAAGTGGGTTCGAAACCGTCGTAGTCAGTGAGAGAGAAACCAAACACTAAATGGCCGCGTGGACGGCCCCCCAAAAGATGGAGAGACAGCTGGATTTCGACGTCAAACGAGGATCGATGAGGCATTGTGTAAATAACAGAACTTGGTTCTACCTAGAAGAAGAAGAAGAAGAAGAAGAAGAGATGTTTTTCCCCGCGGTTCCTTTTATCCATCTCTACCATGCATACAGTATTTAAAAACTGGTTTCACTCATAATACAGCTAAAATCATTTTTTTAGTTTTCTAATGCCCACATTTTGTGACAGTATATTCATGATATGGCCTCAGGTCCTCTTTTAGGTTTTACGATTGATTTCTATAATTTTCAAATATGCTTACCATCGTGCTCTATCACCATAAATTTTGGAGATACTCAAGGCCAAATGAGCTCAAAAGTGATCATTTTGTAACGCTTAGATCAGAATATCTAGAAATCCTGATATAATAGCAAATCCTTGCCGTAGTCATGAAATAATTATACCCTTGTAGGTATGTGATATCTTTATAAACATAGAAGTTTCTAGAAATTTTAATCAAATACAAGTATGAAGTTCTTATCTCTCTTCTGTTGTATCTAGCTTGTCGTACTTTCCAATTTCAAGTGCTCAAGTTTAAGTATTATATTCGAAACATCAAATATATACCCATACATTTTATCTTTAGCTTTATAAACGACCTACATTGCAAAATTGGGTCTCACCGTCAAATATTATTCTCCCTTAAATTCCAAAATAATATGTTTATCCCCTTCCCAATCTTACTAAACATTGCATTCTAATGCCTTATACAAATATCCAATTATTTAAGGGCATCATCTGCATACATAAGGACTTTCACATTTGCTGTATCTGTTCCAACCACCCCCATGCACATATACGCTTATCTTCTACATTTATCCATAAATAGATTAAACAGCCCTTCGCCCAGTGTTAATCTAGTTAGCTTAGGTTAGCCATTTAACACAAATTTTGTAAAACGTACTGTATGCAGAGGGGTGTCCTAAAATGTTATTAACATTCTAACATGAACCTTGCGATTATTTACATTTGTGAAATGTTTTCTGTAAAAATTCTTACATAAATTGGTGGCATTTCAAGAACTTGTCCACATTATTGTAAATGAGGAGATCTCTCATTATAAATAAATAAATATAATGAATTATTACAAAGTGTGTCCGAAATTGCTAGGGAGAGTATTGCAATCTCTGGATCTCTACGAGCCGGAAAGACGGTTAAATGAGAAAAATTTTAAACAATTAGTTAGTAATTTTATAGCGTGCAGATCGATTCTAATTGGTTAGGTTCTTGACATCGTGTTCTCTTCTGCTGTCAAGTCGTTAGAGATGTTTTTCCGACTAGAGCAGGTCCTCCGGTCCTACTTCCTTCAGGAACCTTAGGATCTTGGATGACTTTAAAGTGGGCAATTCCCCTTATTATTCTTACCTAATTAGTTAGTTCTTCTAGGCATTCTCAGACCATCATGGAACTGATTACTTGAGAACTCAGCGCAATGATGGCTACTTGATTATTCGATATGATAGTAATCGCAATTCCGCGACAGTTTTTCACTTTGCTGAATTTAATACATTTCTCGATGACGTGTATTTCCGCCTGGAAGATGCTTGGTAACTTACCCAAGCTTTTATCGTGTCTGGTTCTGGGTTGATACACTCAGTTTCCAGTTCACCCCGTTGTTCTGGAGCTATCTGTAGACCATTTAATGGGATTTCTGTTAAGTTTTTCAATGGTGTTTTTGTACCATTCACTTTTGCGACTCAAATTTCTGTTGAAGTTTTTCACAAGGTTGAATTTCTTTTTCATTTCATCTTGAGGTAAGTCCCAGATTTGTTAATTTCTGGATAAGAGATTGGGCCTTTGGTGTGTGACTTCATCTTTCATTAGCCTGTATATTGCTTTCTTCGCCATACTCTCCACAAGTATATGTAGAGGAGTAAAGTTTAGGATTACTTCCATGGCGGCCATTGGGCAGGTTTTCATTGCCTTTGTTGTACATGCACAGGCCAGTCTCTGAATTTTCGAGAGATTACCTCTCCTATGGACCAGACGAGTTCCTTTACTCCAGATCACTGACCCATATGTGATGATTGGTCTCACTATTTCACTGCAATATTTTTGAGTTTGTGTAGACCATCAAGGCTTTTATAACCTTGTGGATTACTTCTTTTTCGTGATTATTTCAGAAAGGTTTATTATCTAGGGTCAGGTCCAGATATTTAACCTCCAACTTCCACTCAATAACGTTCTCAATAATTTTGATGGTTTTCAAGTTAAAGTTTCTTTTCTTTGGAAATACTACTAGGGAGGTTTTGGTGGGGTATATTCAAGTCCTCTCTGTACTATACCGCAGAGGCTATTCTCGTGGTAATGGCCACGTCATCGGCATAGTCTTAACAAGATGTGGCGGTAGTGTCCTGCCCTGTCTCTGCTATTCTACTGGAGAGACGTTGTGTTTTTAAAAATCCTATACATTTTCTTTTTTTATGAAAATTTTTAAAATCTGTACCTTTAGAGTACCTTTTCACGTAGAATATGCGTGCCTTTCCAGATGTTAAAAACAACGTTTCAGATTTCTGAATTCATCATCAGCAGATTAAGCAGATGCGACAGCTTAGACCGTTCTTTTAAAGTTGGTTCAATTTTCGTGACCTTGCTTGCCTCGCGACATTTTATATTACACTGGGAGAAAGTACTTAAATTAGGAAGAATATTTCTGTTATACTGATAAAAAGTAGAATGAAGTACAAAATTTTTTTATTACATTTGGACCATCACATCAATTTTTTCTCACATTATCCATATTAATTATTGAAACAGATATAGAAGAGTCATATTCTTTCCAGTTTCGTCGTTATGACAAGCGCGGGAAGTTCTTTGTACCATTTTTAAACAAAAATAATCATCTTATGATAATTTTACACACAACTAAAGTTAGGTTTAATCTAGAGTGGGTCGATATATCGATGACCGTAATTGTAAAGAACGTATCAGTAATGCGAACCTGTCTTTTTGATAACAATCACGGCGACTGGATAGTCATTTAATGAAATAAGTATTTCTTGGACTTGGATTATTGATGCTATTATCAGTTATTTAACTTTTAGTCGCTTCAGATATCCTCGTCGGGAATGCCCTTTGTCACATCTGATGTTTTCATGATTGCACATGCTCTTCGGCATCACTTATATTAAATTTTTATTGTTCTTAACGTAAACGTCTTTAATTTTTGCTGATATCATAAATCGTTTTAAATAGCTTACGTTTTCAATTAAAAATAAAAAAGTGGTGTAAAACTTATCGATACACAAGGAACCATTTCGATAAATTATCCTATTTCCTGTTATTAGGTATCAGGTTTTTATAGTTTCTCGGCAATAACAATAAGGTCTATAAAATTATGATACTATAATTTATTTGTGAAAGTTCTCAAAATCTTTACCTCATACATTTGGTTTTTCGTTATAAATCTTTCTAAAAGCCCATTTATCAAATTACAAATAAAATATTACTGGAAATTTGTTAAACATCAAAATTGCGGTGGTAATAGATTGTTTTGTCCATTCTCACGTTTTTAGTATGTCGGTAACTATTACAAAGTCGATAAAGGTATCACGCTATAGTACACTCTGTAAATGCAAGATAACGTGTGTGAGTGTGATAAGTTTTCACGGTTTATTTGTAATAGTATATAATGATTTGCTCAATATCTAGTTGTTTTCTTTTATCAAAGATCTCTTTGTAAATATATTATAAGTAATAGCCGCTTGTTTTTTATTTTGTATTAAAAAAGGTCAAATGTTATAAATAATTAATTAAGAACATATATATATATATATATATATATATATATATATATATATATATATTTATTTATTTATTCATTTAAGCAAGTCGAAGGAGCCCCTATGGGATCGCCGCTATCTCCTGCACTTGCTAACTTATTTATAAAAGACTTTGAGTCAAAAGCTTTTGGAGACCTCTTCACACAAACCACGACTGTGGCTGCGTTACGTAGATGACACATTCGTTATCTGGCAACATGGAGAACAAAATCTCAAAAGATTCCTAAATCACATAAACAGTATACATCCAAAAATCAAATTCACCATTGAGACAGAACAGGAAAGAAAACTACCGTTTCTAGATATCCTACTGAAAAGAAAAGGGGATGGCTTGCTTTCGCACACTGTCTACAGAAAGCCCTCTCACACCAACAGATACCTCAACGCCGATTCACATCATCACCCCGCTCAAATATTTGCAGTAGAGAAATTACTTGCGTTTCGATCGCAGTTCCCTACAGATCAAGAAAATTACCACAAAGAGATGAACATACTGCAAGACGCCCAAACAAAAAACTGTTATAAAAAAGAACATATAGACAAGGCCTAAAAAACAAACACTTGGCTTCAAAAAATCAAGAGAATAGCTCCAAAGCTTTTGTTTCTTATGTAAGAGGCACCATAGACAAGATCGCAAAAATTCTCAGGAGACACAATATTGAAACCCTTTTCACCACAGACCGTAAAGTAAAAGATCTCTTGCCAACACCTAACGAAAGAATCTGTCTAGAAAATCAGGGAGTGTACGAAATTCCATGCGGAGAATACAGCCTATCTTACATAGGCCAAACCAACCGTAAAATAAGAGCCAGAAGAGACGACCATATAAACGCTGTCAAGCAAAAAACAACTTCTTCTGCTCTGACCCAACACTGGTTAAACACAGGACATAAGGCAAATTTCTCAGGAACAAAAATGCTATCGAGATGTGAAAACCTGTCCACAAGAGTTATAAGGGAAGCCATTGAAATTGCAAAGAGGCCCAACAACTTAAATAGCAGAGATGATAGCCAGCGAGTGCCTAATACTTGGAAAAATCTGCTTACAAAACATCAACCATAATAACGAAACGGATTACAACTCGGCAACGCAACCCCAAACACTGGCAACAGGGCCGATGACGCGCAGCAAGTCTCGCAACCTGATTGGCCGGAACCATTCGGAAAACGAGCGCGTCCGACGTATACACGGGACCTACACCACCCGAGTCGCAGGCATCAGTGCGCTCGTAGACGCCATACAGTGAGCTTTGAAAATGGTGAGTGAGATTTTGCCGAAACGTCAGCTGCCTTACAGTCCTGGGAGGGACTCAGCACATACACGGGATGCCCGAAAACCTTCGATTATATATATATATATATATATATATATATATATATATATATATATATATATCAGTAGAAAAATCTTTACGGCATTTCGTTAACATCTCAGCTGGAATTTTCAAGTGATGCTCCCTCGACGGCTGCTCCAAGTCGAAGATTTTTCTACACCGACTAAATTTTTAAGGTATGTTTTTAATACAGTATGACAAAATGTTTGGCTTCTTGACTTACCGAATAATCACAGTGTAATGGGTAATGTGACTCAAATTGGTTGCTCTTGGTGGTGCCCAGGAGAGATTTGCTGATCTAGATGAGAAGTAGATGATCAAGGGTCTACCTGGTGGATCAGGAACATCTGTAAATGAATATCATTCATCATAATACTGAAGCACTTAAATCAAATATATAAAATGTACTTTTAATATTTTTAAAATTTTATGCTTATACATCAAACTTCTATTCGTTTATTTAATTTTTTTACAAAATATATAAGGAAGTTTTTCGATTTTTATGGAAGCACCCGAATAATAAAAGATTAAAGTAACTTTTTTAACTCAATTACGAATTCCTTTTATGTTGAGACACCTTGCAGTAATTAAACCACCGATTAAAATATTTAAATAGCAAATGTAATCTAAATGGTAATAGAGGAAATATGATTAACTGGCGGAAATATTGGATTGATGGGAAAAGGGTATGGTGTAAAGGAGTAACGCTTATCTCTCAATCATTTAGGCAGTTGGATAAAGAAGACTTAATGATAATATTAATTTTTTTTATTTGAATAAGGAAAATGGAGAAATTGTGATATAAAGGATATTTTAGGTGACTTCCAAAAGAAGGAATTTCTAAATTCGACGGCTATGAATTTTTTTATGTATGTACGTCAATTACTCGAGATCGGCGGAACTGATTTGAATGAATTTTTTTTGCGTTATGTTCAGGAAGTTGCTGTAATAGTTCCATATTATTTTGGCTGAAATTGGTTCAGTTAAATTCAAGATAACTCTTATAATATGGCGGAAAAAAATCAATTGTGTCCGATTTTCACCAAATTTGTAATTTTCGGGATCGCACATATCGAATCTAAAGTTATTTTTGAAAAATTCAGCATTGCGTCCTAAAAATTTTATCTCTCGATTTTGTCCGAAACTGATATAGAGAGATTTTTGAAGGTATAAATTACGTATCCAAAATTATTTTTAAAAAATTCAATTTGGTCGATAAAATATTGCGTTCAAAAAATTTTACACATGTTGGTTCTCGTCAAAATTGGTACTGGGTGATTTCAGCAGGTGTAAATAACACATTTAAAATTACTAAAAAAAACAATTAATATGACAGATGCTATATGACGATCAAAAAATTTTACATTTCGGGATTTTATCCAAAATTGGTACTAGAGAGTGTAGATTAAGATTAGATTAGGAGTTTAAAACTATTCTTTTTGAAATTTCATATAACGGATCCAATATGGTGGGCTGAAAACTTCAGATTTTTCCGATCTTGTCCAAAATTGATATTGGGGGCATATATTAGAGATCTTAAATTAGTTTTTTCAAACTCAATATGCAAGATAAACATTTACATATCTCAAGTTCTTTAAATATGAGTATTGAAGTTTTTGGGGGCGTAGATTACGAATCTAAAATTAATTTCTTAAAATTCAAAATTTACTATGGCAGACTAAGTATTTATTTGGAGCCATTAATGAACTGGAAATTGGAGAATTCTCAAACTCAAGGAATATTTTGTTGTTCAATTCACTATCGTAGGTTTACAACTTTGAATACAATGGATAATTTTTGCGACCTTGGAAACATTGTGAGTTATACCACACAGTTTTCTTAGTGTTTAGTTCAAATAATGTATAGATATCATAAAGAGTTCCTAACTAAAAATAAAAAATAATATTTTTATAAAAAAAATTGTACCGACTTCCAAAAATGTGCTAAAAAGCCAAATAACAACATAAATAAAACTAAAATGTTTGAAGTAGGCGACAAATTATTACTAAATGAAACAAATAATGATTTTTAAGTATTTTAAAAATCAAAATTTCAGTAGAAAATAAAAAATCTATCTGTCGTAGTTAAATATATATGTATTTTACTCTCGGTTTTCGAAACTAGTATGGAGAGAGAACTAAAGTGGAATTTGCAGAGAATATACTGTCTTCCCCTTTTCTCAACGGTCGTAAGAAGAATAAAATAACTTTGCCAAATACATAGACCATGAAATCGTTTATGTTCGTTTATAATGGCATCAAGTTCTGCGGGTAATGTCCTGCCGAGATTTTACGTTATGGGGATTTTGAGTAAACCGTTCTGTGCTTTTTGCTCTAGGTTCATTACAGCTATACTAACAAGACCATAAGATGATCGAAACTAGGAAACTAGCATGGAAAGAGAACCAGAGTGGAATTCGCAGAGAATATACTCTCCGTCCCCTTTCTTAACGGTCTCAAGGAGAATAAAATAACTTTATATATATATATATATATATATATATATATATATATATATATATATATATATATATATATATATATATATATATATCCGAATCCGATGGACAACATTTATTGTTATGTTCGGCTTTAGCGAAGTACACAACAGAAGCAACTACTTTTATCCATTATGGTGGGCTGAAAACTTCAGATTTTTCCGATCTTGTCCAAAATGGATATTGGGGGCATATATTAGAGATCTTCAATAATTTTTTTTAAACTCAATATGCAAGATAAACATTTACATATCTTAAGTTCTTTAAATATCAGTATTGAAGTTTTTGGGGGCGTAGATTACGAATCTAAAATTAATTTCCTAAAATTCAAAATTTACTATGGTAGACTAAGTATTTATTTGAAGCTATTAATGAACTGGAAATTGGAGAATTCTCAAACTCAAGGAATATTTTGTCGTTCAATTCACTATCGTAGGTTTACAACTTTGAATACAATGGGTAATTTTGCGACCTTGGAAAGATTGCGAGTTATACCACACATCTTTCTTAATGCTTAGTTCAAATAAATTATGGATTACTAAATGGAACAAATAATAATTTTTAAGTATTTTAAAAATCAAAATTTCAGTAGAAAATAAAGAAATCTATCTGTCGTAGTTAAATAAATGTGCATTTTGCTCTTGGTTTTCGAAACTAGTATGGAGAGAGAACTAAAGTGGAATTTGCAGAGAATATACTATCTGCCCCTTTTCTTAACGGTCGTAAGAAGAATAAAATAACTTTTCCAAATACATAGACCATGAAATCGTTTATGTTCGTTTATAATGGCATCAAGTTGTGCGGGTAATGTCCTGCCGAGATTTTACGTTATGGGGATTTTGAGTAAACCGTTGTTTTCTGTGCTTTTTGCGCTAGGTTCATTACAACTATACTAACAGGACCATAAGATGGTCGAAACTAGAAAACTAGTATGGAAAGAGAACCAGAGTAGAATTCGCAGAGAATATACTATATATATATATATATATATATATATATATATATATATATATATATATATATATATATATATATATATATATATATATATATATATATATATCCGAATCCGATGGACAACGTTTATTGTTATATTCGGCTTTAGCGAAGTACACAACAGAAGCAACTACTTTTATCTATTTAACAAAATACTGTCGACCAGTGTAATCAACGAAGGAACCTAACTGATTTAGACACCTATTTCAAAACGCAATTGTAACGGTTTCATCTTTGAAAAATCTAATCCTAGAAATGCTAAATTCCTAACAACCTAACTTTGAATTTCAGATTGTATATAAACAAAAAATTCAGCATTTCAAAACATCATTCCAGAATACAAACACAATTACTCTACTCTTCCCCTTTCCCTAATGGTATTGCTTGTTAACAGTCATTTGTTATTTTGCCACTAGGTGAAGTTCTCATTTTACATTGTTTCGAGGTAAAATATGACGGGTGTCATTTCCTCTCACAGAAATAATACTTTGATAGATAATTTAGCGTTTTTACAAACACAAACAGGAAATATCGTATCGCCGTAGATATTTATCAAATAAATTGAAATTATATATTGAATTTTGTTTTTCATTTATAACTACCTTTTTTACTTTACATATCAATCGATTTTTTACTTTATAAGAAGGAACGACTTACATCAAGATAATTTAAATATAAATAAGGATCAAGTGAAGCTTTCTTTGCCAAAAACAACCTTCGTCGGAATTTTATTCGGATGAGAAATAAAAATAAGTAATTATTTAGAAAGCCAGGTTTCATTAAGCAAAACGCAAATTTTGGGAAAGTTTCTGATTTTCAAATAGTAAGCTCGATTTACAATTAATTGCATTTTATTTAAAAAAAAATGCTTTTACTAGCCCTGGCAGTGTTTTTTGGTAAAGGAACTGTCTTGAAAATTTAAGCGCATTTTCTAATCTGCGTTCAGTCAACAGTGTTGACATCACATCAATAACTGTAACTTTTAAATGATTCGTTCATGCAAGTGCCTTGGAGATTTGAAATGGCGCAAGACACCAATCTTTTACGATCTCTATTAAGGGGGAGCATTAGTCGGAAAGAATGAAAAAAGGTCAATTTTGTCGATTTGTTTTTGGTAACTAAATTATTTATTTACGATTTGTGAAAAAGATATGTATTAAGCGTACACTAAACATATTTTATATAAATTTTTATATAAAAAAATTAAATGTTAACAACGTTATTAAATAATAATGATCCAACAGCAGGATCGCTAATTCAATAATAGTTGGTTTGAGAAGAAGAAAAAAATTGTTTTTTCATTTATATAAACATAGTTTTCGTTGTACGTAGCCTTTTCAAAAAGATATTTAAAAAAAACGGTGGGTGTTCAAAGTTAGAAAAAAATATTTCTGCAAGATTTTTAATCTGCTTATATTCAGAGGCTCAAAAAATATTAATTTTGAGAAAAAATCCTAACGAGATTTTCAAGGTTTTACTCACAGATTACTCTGACTATTGTCTTCGTCTAATGAATTCTATTTTAAAATACAGAAAGAAGCTAATCTGGTATTAATGGAAAAAGGAAAAAAACCTGGGGGAAATTATGACTGCGTATAGCCCACTGTGTCTGTTGAACGAGATGAGTAAGCTTTTAGTGGCGAGAATATCGAAATAACTTGATCGAAATGGCGACCTGGCCGAATTACAGTTTGGATTTCGCCAGGGGCATTCAACTGTTGGAGCATTTCAAACAGAAAAAAAACCTCAAAGCTCTTAGGAAGGGGAGGGGCGATCGCAAGCATACACATTCCTATACTCTATTCAAGAACTAGAGAGAGTAATAAAACTGTTACCGAAACCTCCAACTTACCTGCTCCAGTGCCGCAGGTAACTCAGAACTCCTGTGAATCTAATTATATTTAATTATATTTAAACATTATAAGGTTTTATAAATTTAGTGCAACAATAGAGTTTCTGATTTCTGTCAGTGAGCAAAGTACACCTTACAGTGATTTATCTTGTTTGTGCTTGTTTTTATATATTATATGAGATTAGTGAAATACCCAAAAGATATGGCTTCCACATCTATACTTATTCGAAAATCGTTAAACCAGGGCATTTTTTCCTCAACGAAAAACTTATTACGATGAATATTTATGATGCGTTAAGATATCAATATCTAGATAATAATGTTAAAACCACTGTTGAGATGTGTTCCAACATGACAGCAGTTGGAAAATCTACTGTGTACCGAATATAGAATGAGAAAAAAACGACTGGAATTGTTAGTACTCCCAAGCCACATTCGATCACAGGCAGACGAAAAACCTGGTTGGGAGAAGAGATGTAAACTGCAATAAACGGAGTTGTACTCACTTTTTATTATGAGGAGCAGAGCCTAATCATCGAAAAAATTCGAACTAAAATCAATGAAGATCGGGATTTACCTGAAATTAAAAGAACTGGGCTCTGGAAATTGCTCAGAGAACTTAATTTTTGCTGGGAAAAACCAAATAGGAAATCTGTTCTTATAGATCGTCCGGGAAATGTCCCTTGGCGAAGGGAATATCTCTCTCAAGTAAAAGGTAGAGTTTCTAGAAATAACACAACTTACATAATTAGTAATAGAACTTTTGAAAGATTTTTTGGAATAAAGTTACTGCAGAAAATTTGGAAAAATCCACATAATAAAACAATAAAAGAAAATGTGGGAACTCGATCTCATGATCCGTGAGATAGAGGAACCAATTATAATTACTTTGGATGAAGATAGCTTCATTGACTTGGATTACGAATTAGATACATAATGTTTACCAGCGTAAAGACAATTTATTATTTAAATATTTTTAACATATAAAAATTAATTACATTTGAATCCCTTTTTAGCGTTTAATTGTAATTCTGCAGATGGTTTAAGAAATAAATAAACTGAAACGTCAAATGTCCTAAAAATATTTTTAATTAATAATAAAATAACCCCAAAAAATTTTCACATTATATGGACGAATTTAATTTTTTATGTATGTTTAACTTCTTGTATTTTTGACAATGGGTATTTTGTAAGTATTTAAATTATTTAAATATTTTGAGAAAAAAAGGGTACGTTTTATTCTGAATGTGCCTAAAACGGTTTCTATGCCAAAATTAAAAACAATAAAAATACAGTTGGGATTTGTGTTAAATATGCCAAAATTATCTATATTTTCTAATGTATGTGAATTATTAAAAAATCATAAGAAATAAAATAATATTGTAAAAACTTTTTATTCTAAGTTTATTTCCGAAATAATATTCTATGCCATAAATACTTAGTGATAAAATAAACCTCTTTCCGACGCCTATGACAAGGATTAAAATCCTTTTTAACAATTCACACATCCAAATATCTATTGTTATCCAACCCAAATAATCCATTATTATAGACCGGTATTTTTGATTATAAAATTTCTAACCCATTCTTATGAAAAATATATATGTCTAACAGATTTTGCCAAAGACACCGGACTAAAGAACACAGGTATTTTGTGAAGAAAAAAAAAAGCGTAAAAAATGATTTATTACTCTCTCTAGTTCTTAAATAAACTATAGTATAAGAAGCAAAATCTGGTCTATTTTCCTGAACTCAAAGCTCTTGGGGGGGGGGATCCCCCCCCCCCCTGTATCCGCGCCTGAGTCCGCACCAATAATCTAGAGCTATATTATTCATACGCAGAAAATTAATAAATTACAAGGTATTGAAAATAGCGAGCTTACATGGACGGTCATATGCATGTTAATTTTAAGCATTTGGCTAAGAAAATTGATAATAATGGATATAAGTAATTTTAATTCTTAAACAATACGATTCACTGCAAATCCCCTATGGCTTTTTGGTTCTAATATAACATTTACACAGTATATAGTATATCTTCCATCTTAAAATTCCAACGTTGATATTTGGCAATAAAATATAATAATTATTTTAAAACTCGATTTCTTTAAATATAGAAAAATAATGATTTCCACTTGAAATTAAATTTGAAAAAATCACCAAATTGTTCTTTATTGAAATAGCGTAAAATGAAAATCTCTTTTTTATTTCACTAACAAATTAAATTCTTATCTCAATCTAAAACATTTGGAAGGAAAAATATGAAAAGATATCTAAGTTTCTTTTATGTAGCAAATAAATTCCATACCGGACAGTCACATTCACCTGATTTAAAAGGAAACGCATAAAACTGTCGAAAATCGACGAGGGTTTATGGATTTTGATTTACCTCAAGCACAATTTAGAAATGTATAAACAAGTTTGAAATATATTTTTGTGATAAAGTAGAGCCCGTTAAAGAACAATCGAGCATTTACATAGAAAATTTTGATCCTATATATTTTTGGCTACTTTATAAGTAAGATAATAATAGAAAGTATCTTTTAATTGTTTTAACATTTCACATGAAAGTATCAGTGTTGTATGAGGGAATTGGCAACTATACGTTAAACAAGGGAGAAATAGATAGGCCACTCAATACTAATTTTTGTGACAGCGTTCTGCGCCCTCTGGCGAAATGTTTGCGTACAGGCAACTACGTAGGGGAGAAATTAATTGATCCACATTTATGACGTAATGTAAAAATTTTGTAAAATACACAGAGATGGGTAAAGATCAGCTATTTTTAGCCCCCTCGGATACAAATATAAAAAAATTATATAAAGTATTCTATTGTGTTCATATTTAGTTAAGTTTTTTAAACTTACATATATTATTATAAAAACTGTATGAATATATAATATATAAAAATTGTATGAAAACTATTTTTGGTCCATCATGCACTGTTTTGTTTTTTTTTTACCATTTCCAACGTATTTTCAAATTTTATTGATTATATCATTGTGGAGTTCATGATAAATCAAAATATTTCTTTTGTTTTCTAATACACTTTTAAGTCTTTGATATATATTAAATTATTTTGGTTCCTTGAGAGCATCAATGTTATACAAACAAAAAAGTTTGATTTTGGTCTTTTTGACGACTTCCAAGAATAATTTTTGTATAATTTTTAGAGAAATGTTAAATTACAAACTCGAAGTAAATACATAAATTCCCAAAAAAATGGTTGAAATAAAAACTTTTATATTTAGGTCCGAGGGCATGGAAAACAGATGATCTTTTCCCATCTCCTTTTTAATTGTAATAAATTTTAATTAATTTTCAATATCGTATCTCATTAAAATTTACTAAAAAATTTTGGGGGTAATAACAAAGTTAGGTTCGATTTGTTTAGATAACGAATGTAAAAATTCGAAGTTTTTTGTAAATGTAATTTAAGTATCCTGTCTATTTTTTGCTCAATATACAACATTTAATATTTCATACCATAGTTGTTTTAATAGCTCATTTAATGTTTCATTGTGCTCAAAATCGGTTAAATCTAGCATTTTTTATATTTACCTTTTAAAAATAATTTGTTTAAGTAAAATAGGTATAATTTGAAGATACTTTTTTATAGAAATATAAAGATTAACACAACTTAAAATGCTTGCATAAAAGTCAGTGACAGAATGTGAAAATTTACTAAAAATGCAAGATGACAAGATATTTTGACTGGAAGGAACACTTGAACGAGAGATTAAGGAGCTAAAAATATTATGAAATAAATAAAATTCATATTTCAAATCACAAAATATAAGAGGATGGCTGAATTTTTTAATCGAGTTTCAAATGTCACTTTCAACGTCGACGAGGAAGTGTGGCAAATTAAGTCATTGCTGACAACATTGGCGCAGTTCACGATCTTATAAAAGATGACCGGCGACTCACTATTCTTGAAATTGCTTTAAATATACCCATTAGAAATCGCTTTAAATGTATGTCTATTTCTGCCAGCTGTTGGAGGCAACAAAAACATCCTCATTTTCTATGAAAATGCCAATCCATACACAGCTGTTCTAAGGGAGGAAAAACTAGAGAATATGCATTGGGAAACCCTTGAACACCATCCAAAAAGCCCAGATTTGTCAACCTGTGATTGTTTTTGTTTGCTCCCTGGAAAGATACAGTTAAAGGGGTACTATACGATAAAGATGGGTGAACAATTGGCTGATGACCCAACGTCAGAGTGTCAACGAGCAAGGAATTCAAAAACTTTCCAACCGCTGGAAAAATATGTAGAGCGTGGAGAAGACTACATATGTCGAAAAATGATCAAAAGTTTATTTTGTGTTATTTTCTATATAATAACAAAATTTTAGTTTATATTTAAGCCGCCTCCGTTATGAATTAAATTTTTTTTTGTAGTTTAATTTTTTTAAATTAGCGCTAATTAAAGATAATTTTTTCAACATCATCCATTAAATTGTAATAAGATGTCTTAAGGTAAAATAAACCAAATAAATAAATAAATAGTTTCTCAGGTGTAAATAAAACCCGATCACAGATTTCTAAACCCCTCCAAGTCACGATATTAATAAAACTAATTAACTAAATTCCCGAAGTACTAATTTTTAGTTTCTACTTAATTTAAAGTTAAATTGATCTTTTTTTCGATATATTTGCTTTAACAAACGTTTTTGCATTAATGTAAAAAATGGGAATCTTTTCATGTTATTCAGAGTCAATTTATGTGTTAGACATACTCGTATTTCACTGTAATTTCGAAAATAAATTGATTGATTATTACGATTCATTAGATGTAGCCGTATTTTGTCAACCAGTACACAAGTTGACATATAAAATAATAATATTTTACTCATTTTAACAAATATGCGTGCTTACTCAGCTTGTTCGTTAATTGACTTTTGTTGTTATGTAGCGGATGTCCGGTGAATCAATTCATCATTTGTGGACATTTCGCGATAATATAGGAAATATCTATATCCACCACATCAAAAGTTCGATCATACTACAAAATATACCTGGCTTAACGTAAGAATCATGTTCCACTGTATTCGGAATATGACTTTTAAGGAAGGTATCCGAAGGGTCAGGCTCCGACTTTTAACTTCAATATGACTAAGTATAAGAGTTTAAAAAGTTGCCTATATGTCAATTTCCTTCCAAGAAATAGAATTTAATAAAAACATACACTGAAATACAAAACCCGTCTATTTCTTGATTTCTTCGGTGTACAACCTGTTAATAACTTATTAATTTCCTTCCAGGCAGGGAAAAAGGAAAAAATATATAGAAACAGTTCCTGTAAATACAACTCTGGTTCCGTTTGCATACGCGTTTCGACCACCCCATGGTGTCATCAGTGGAGCAACATTCAGTCATGTCAGGTTTTTAATATCCTGCCGACATGTATCAGAATTTGTATTTTATATAGCAGTTGTTTCCTGTGAATGTTGCTCTCGGTTCAATACAGCACTGACGAGACCATGAGGTAGTCGAACGCGTATGGACAGAGGACCTTCTTTTTTCTCTGCCCGAAAGGAGAATCACATATAGACAACTACTTAAACACGGTAGATTTATTTATTTGACTTCACTGAAATTTTGATTTTTAAAATAAATTAAAAATTAAACTTTTCCATATCTAAAAATAAAAATGCGCTTAAAGTTAAAAATATTTATTATCTTATTTGCCTAATCTATAATAATTTTCCAAGCTAAAGGAATATTTTAGCCGTCGGATTATAGGATTAAGGTAAAAAGTCGGTTAAAAAGGATACACAAAATATAATTATTATGGAGAATACAAAATTTGGTTTTAGAGACAGGCCATTTTTTGCCTAAATCTAAATCCCCTCATTAGTGTTGCCAAAAATACTTTCGTATGTCTTGTCAAGCTAAAAGAAGATAAATCTAGAATAAAACACAAAAGAGAAGTTTCGCGTTCAGTTTTCGAATTTTTTTTTGGAATAAAAAATTAATACAACTTTATTTAATTACAAATATAAAATGGATAAATAGTTAATTTTAAAATATTTTGCTAAAAAAAATATGATTATAAAGCTGGAAATCTACATTTTTTTCTATGCAATAGGATACGAATTATTTGTTCCAAATAAATGCCAGTTATACACATTGATATTTTCAAAATTTCAATAGTTTTTATTCAAATTTAGGATATTCTTATATTATTATAGTGTATAAGACACTTTGAAATTTTTGATTTAAGATCAATACAAATTATTATTATTGTATACGCATTATTTAAGTTTATTGCAAAAATTATTTTGAGGTATGTGTTAACCTGAAAAACAAACTCCATATAAAAGAATTGGCATAAAATTGAAAAATTCGGCCTCCAGTCCTGATTAATCTATGTCACTAAAATGGCAGTAAAAAGTTTATTTGAATTTCAGATTGTATTCAGGGAATTGCAATAAAAAAAGTTTTTTGTTTTCCCAACGCGAACGTCTATTGTTTTTCTGATAAAATTTCTGAGCGGTTTAAAATGTTTTATACCCAAAGAAATATATTTTATGTAATTTGGATCCGTTATGTTCCGAGTAATTACGAAGTACCTAAAGAAGAAACGTGGAGTGTTATATTAAATTGTAAATTTGTAGAACAGAGTAAAACTTAAAGGCCATTAAAGATCTTTAGGGAACAAAAATAAATAGCAATAATTAGAAATAAAAATATTTTACGTCTTTCTGGGTCTGCTCATGCTACTCATTAGAATTTAAAAGAATTCTTGATTAATTGCATTTTATTCACACTGTCTTGCAGACCAAAGTTTTCTATTGTACTTTACACTGGATTTCTTCGTCACTTTAGCTGATTGCACATGTGCTCTTTTAGAAACAGGTTTAGACTATACGGTGACCAATCTAATTTTTTATTATGTATCGCACTGATGTAATTGATCAAATGGATCACTATGCCATATGCATATGGTCGAGCGTTCTTGAACGTTAATTCGAATCTTTTATCTTCAATATGGCCAACATATAACAAAACATGATCTTGAAGGGTGTTTTTGTTACAAAAATCACCAATTATTCGTCCAGTACTTCGACGAGTTTGATGTTTGCATTATGCCGCTCCCTCGAAACTAACGCTGTGTATGAGTTTGTAGCTGGGCTACTCTTTGCTAGATATATAATAATGAAGGAAAATAAGGACCCTGACTCAACCCAAAACAATGAGATAAAGATGATGCACCAGTTTTTTTTTTAAATAAAAACTCACTTCCAAATGAGCGTTGGCCTCATAAACAGGGAAATTTCAGGAGAATATTCGAACGACTTTGAAGGAAAATATTAAAATGGTGGAAACATAATGTTTACCAAACCACCACATCAATTTTGACATTAGTGACTAATCTGTTTTATCGGCGCCGTATTGATCACACTGCAACCGCAACCAGTCATACACATAACGTAGCACAAACAAGCAAATACTATAAAGAGGAATAAAATAAACTGATCACAACTTGTGCTATTAGCATCCAGAACGAAAATGGTACAGTTGAATTATCCAGTGATTATATATATATATATATATATATATATATATATATATATATATATATATATATATATATATATATATATATATGAAGAAAAAGCGAAACAGTGAATGCAAACTTCACTCCATCATATCCTTTCTGTGTTAGAGGTTGCACAGTTAGAATAAACTGTAATAAAATACAATTCATCCTATTCCACCACCATCGAGATGGTGGCCTACCTGTACCACCATACCGAGAAGAAAGTCAAAGCTTACCCTCCCCGCCACAGTGATACGGCAGAGATACATGTTTCGTCTCTCACTAGACTCATCAGGGTACCGACATGCACCTGGCTGTGCAAAGGACAGATCGGAAGGAAGCATGCAAACACTGAACGCGGCTTCGCCGACTTCCCGTCGGATGGCTTATGTATGTTTATACGGGTTTCACGGATTCCTCCGTGTGAGATGCATTAACAGTGGTTATATCCACATTATGCTGTTGTAGTGCTGAAATCACATTCAGCAAACGTACAACTATATGCAACTCCGTATGTAAATGAAGAAAAAGCGAAACAGTGAATGCAAACTTCACTCCATCATATCCTTTCTGTGTTAGAGGTTGCACAGTTAGAATAAACTGTAATAAAATACAATTCATCCTATTCCACCACCATCGAGATGGTGGCCTACCTGTACCACCATACCGAGAAGAAAGTCAAAGCTTACCCTCCCCGCCACAGTGATACGGCAGAGATACATGTTTCGTCTCTCACTAGACTCATCAGGGTACCGACATGCACCTGGCTGTGCAAAGGACAGATCGGAAGGAAGCATGCAAACACTGAACGCGGCTTCGCCGACTTCCCGTCGGATGGCTTATGTATGTTTATACGGGTTTCACGGATTCCTCCGTGTGAGATGCATTAGCAGTGGTTATATCCACATTATGCTGTTGTAGTGCTGAAATCACATTCAGCAAACGTACAACTATATGCAACTCCGTATGTAAATGAAGAAAAAGCGAAACAGTGAATGCAAACTTCACTCCATCATATCCTTTCTGTGTTAGAGGTTGCACAGTTAGAATAAACTGTAATAAAATACAATTCATCCTATTCCACCACCATCGAGATGGTGGCCTACCTGTGCCACCATACCGAGAAGAAAGTCAAAGCTTACCCTCCCCGCCACAGTGATACGGCAGAGATACATGTTTCGTCTCTCACTAGACTCATCAGGGTACCGACATGCACCTGGCTGTGCAAAGGACAGATCGGAAGGAAGCATGCAAACACTGAACGCGGCCTCGCCGACTTCCCGTCGGATGGCTTATGTATGTTTATACGGGTTTCACGGATTCCTCCGTGTGAGATGCATTAGCAGTGGTTATATCCACATTATGCTGTTGTAGTGCGACCGGAAGTCGGCGAAGCCGCGTTCAGTGTTTGCATGCTTCCTTCCGATCTGTCCTTTGCACAGCCAGGTGCATGTCGGTACCCTGATGAGTCTAGTGAGAGACGAAACATGTATCTCTGCCGTATCACTGTGGCGGGGAGGGTAAGCTTTGACTTTCTTCTCGGTATGGTGGTACAGGTAGGCCACCATCTCGATGGTGGTGGAATAGGATGAATTGTATTTTATTACAGTTTATTCTAACTGTGCAACCTCTAACACAGAAAGGATATGATGGAGTGAAGTTTGCATTCACTGTTTCGCTTTTTCTTCATTTACATACGGAGTTGCATATAGTTGTACGTTTGCTGAATGTGATTTCAGCACTACAACAGCATAATGTGGATATAACCACTGCTAATGCATCTCACACGGAGGAATCCGTGAAACCCGTATAAACATACATAAGCCATCCGACGGGAAGTCGGCGAAGCCGCGTTCAGTGTTTGCATGCTTCCTTCCGATCTGTCCTTTGCACAGCCAGGTGCATGTCGGTACCCTGATGAGTCTAGTGAGAGACGAAACATGTATCTCTGCCGTATCACTGTGGCGGGGAGGGTAAGCTTTGACTTTCTTCTCGGTATGGTGGTACAGGTAGGCCACCATCTCGATGGTGGTGGAATAGGATGAATTGTATTTTATTACAGTTTATTCTAACTGTGCAACCTCTAACACAGAAAGGATATGATGGAGTGAAGTTTGCATTCACTGTTTCGCTTTTTCTTCATTTACATACGGAGTTGCATATAGTTGTACGTTTGCTGAATGTGATTTCAGCACTACAACAGCATAATGTGGATATAACCACTGCTAATGCATCTCACACGGAGGAATCCGTGAAACCCGTATAAACATATATATATATATATATATATATATATATATATATATATATATATATATATATATATATATATATATATATATATTGTTGTGAATACACGCTTATTTTAGGACAAAATATTAAATTTCAGATTAAATATTGCCCCAAAACTCCCTAAATAAAATAATCTAAATAATACGGCATACAGTGCTAAAACTACAATTCTTCGATTGCGGGGAAACCGAGAGAATAAACGGCATGGCGACGGTTTGATTCGGTGCTTCCCCGAAATCAAAGTGCGACGTCACCACTGCTATAAAAGCGAAAAGGCAGCGGCGTAATTAAGGACTTTACGGATTGCTCTCTTAGAGTCAACTTGTCCTTTTTCCGATTGAGTTTAGCTCTCGGGGGTCACGAGATTGTTCCCTTATTAAGACAAATTGTGGTTCTTAAAGTAGGTTGTTTTGTGCAACATAAATTCTTCTAACAGTAAAGAACGTGCACGTGTCTTACATTACTAAAATAGAAATTAAAATGACCGTCGATAAAAAGGCGAGGTTAGTGGCGCGTACGAATGCCTACATTCATGGGAGAGGTAAATAATTCGGGATTCGGAGACTAAATCTTGTTTAGCAAGGGTCTTGCCAATAAACCAAAGCGATCGTACGTTTGGTTTAGGAAGAGTTACGAGTCGAGTGTAATGCTCGGCAGAGCTAAACAACAAAAGATTTCTTGCCAGTCCTGAAGGGTTTAATAATCCCGAAAAACGCCTCCTGCCTTTAAACATTATTATCAGAACGTGACAGACTGGAGAAAACCTGATATGGACATTTCGACTAATAGTCAACTTCATGTTGGCTAGAAAGTTATGAATACCGATCTTGACAAAGCCCAAACGTGACAGTGGAGAGAAAATAATCCCGAACTTGACTTGCGTAAAACAATACTGAATAAAAAAAAATTAATAAAAAGTTAACTAAGCGTCAAGGACGAGTGTTACTTGATAACATCTTCCTAATTGGCTCATTCCTTAGAAGTGTTCCCTTGATAAAATAAAATTGAATTATTCTTCGTGAATTCTGAGTTTCACTCATTCCCCTTCTATCCCGGTGAGCGAGAAGAAACGTGAGGCGGCTAGAGTTTTCATTCTAGTCGGGAGGTTTGGCGGGACTTCACCAACAACCCCTGATTTGTGTTAAAACTTCAGTTTTACACAAATAATTGATAATGCGGGAATTCTTAAAATAAATTAATCCCGATGGAAACGAACTAGCACGTTTTCCGAAGGATAAAATTAATCCAATAAACCCGGTAAATAGGTCCATATTCTCGGAGATGGATAGAAAAATACAAAATTATGGCGAGGTGCAGTGACGTCTCGTTGGAATCGAAAAATAATTAAAATTGCGAAAGGTAGTTGAAAGAGACCCATGGAAAAATTATTTCAAGTTCGGTACAATAAATTTAAAGAAAAAAAAACACTCATCATCTGTTAATACATACATACATATATATATATATATATATATATATATTATATATATATATATATATATATATATATATATATATATATATATATATATATATGAAGTAAAATGCGAAACAGTTAATGCAAACTTCTCTCCATCATATCCTTTCTGTGTTGGAGGTTCCACAGTTAGAATAAATTGTTATAAAATACAATTTATCTTATTCCACCACCATCGAGATCGTGGCCTACCTGTACCACCATAGCGAGAAGAAAGTCAAAGCTTACCCTCCCCGTCACAGTGATACGGCAGAGATACATGTTTCGTCTCTCACTAGACTCATCAGGGTACCGACATGCACCTGGCTGTGCAAAGGACAGATTGGAAGGAAGTAGGCAACACTGAACGCGGCTTCGCCGACCTCTCGCCGGGTGGCGTATATATGTTTATACGGCTTTCACGGATTCCTCCGTGTGAGATGCATTAGCAGTGGTTATATCCACATTATGCTGTTGTAGTGCTGAAATCACATTCAGCAAACGTACAATTATATGCAACTCCGTATGTAAATGAAGTAAAATGCGAAACATTAGATGCAAACTTCTCTCCATCATATCCTTTCTGTGTTAGAGGTTGCACAGTTACAATAAATTGGGTACCTATATGCACCTGATGAGTCTAGTGTATCACTGTGGCGGGGAGGGTAAGCTCTGGCTTTCTTCTCGGTATGGTGGTACAGATAGGCCACCATCTCGATGGTGGTGGAATAGGATAAATTGTATTTTATAACAACTTATTTTAACTGTGCAACCTCTAACACAGAAAGGATATGATGGAGAGAAGTTTGCATTTACTGTTTCGCATTTTAATTCATTTACATACGGAGTTACATATAGTTGTAGGTTTGCTGCATGTGATTTCAGCACTACAACAGCATAATGTGGATATAACCACTGCTAATGCATCTCACACGGAGGTATCCGTGAAAGCGGTTTCACGGATGGGAACATGTGATTCAGTATTAATCAGGGAATACATCCGTTCGTTCGTTTGGTTTGTTATAGAAGTTTGCAGACGTTTAGCTAAAATATCATTTCGCGTCTTCTGTGGTTGCTGGTTGTAGATTAACTTGTCCTACAACCAACGGCTTCGTGTTGACATTCTTTATTACTAAATGCAACAGATAACTACTAACTCGAGCTATATGCAAAGTATAACGCAATTACAAATAAAGTATTTTTCAATCTTTTTGTGTGAATCAGGTATTAATTTTGGCGCCGATTTCAAAAATTTCAATTCCATTTAAAAATATATATTGTTATGTTTTCCTTTTTAGAGCTTTTCTAGTTAGATAGATTTTTTATAACAATTTTATTAAAAGATTAAAATAAAATTTAATTGCACCTGTACACCGTAAAATGTTTCGCTGTCTTTTTGCAAAGAAAAACTTTTTTATGTGAGTACTCCTTACAATGCAACTTGATATTTTACTGAAAAGGTTTCCAATAAATTTTTATGGTCTAGTTAAAGGAAAACAATTTGAAAACAGTGAATACGATGCTCAATCGACGAATAAATGGTAGGTGAACAATGCTTAACAGACAATGGAGTACTTTCACGTTATTAGGAGCTAATCAAGTTTAACAACGGCCGAGTTTTTTTTTTAATTCTTTTGCTATTAAGTAGTTACGTTTACTTGGTTCTATATAAAAAGGTATTTTGTTGGAAATAAATCTTTAAGTCCTTCCTAATTAGTATTTTCTTCTACAGATTTCAGAAAGTTCTGTTAGAAAATAAAGGTATTTATATTTAATTACGATGGAATAAAATAAGTAGTGGTTTAAGGTTTAGATCAATGAATGGAGCAGCAAATTTATGATTAATGGATAAAATTAATCAGTAAATTGTATTGACTTAAAAATGTATATATTTATTATTGAAAATGTTTTTGTGCACTATGAAGATGGTATTCCAAAAATATGGTTTTTGAACCCTTCTGCGGTAAAAAATCATTGACCAAGCGGTTTGTTCTCCATGTTCGAAAACAAAAACAAGCTCACTCTTCATTTTTATTACAAGCACGATACAGCAACGTCATTCCTATTGGTTTCAGATTGAAATCACCAATACCAGGTAATAGAGCACGCCGTATTCTGGACAACGCTAGTAAAGCACTACTAAGAACACAAATAAATTATCACCGATGGCGAAAAGCCATTCTTCTGGATGAAGCTACACAACGCTACGAAGAAATCAAAGCTGAAACTTTGTCACATGATCATGAGCCAATTTTCAATAAAATAGATAATATATGCAACAAATTGAAAGAAAATATGACGAGGAAACACCGAAATAAACTAGAGAAACTAAAATCACATCAACAACCGACTCCACCTGCAACAACTTCAAGAAAAACCATCATCTTCAAGAATACTTTCAACAGCAGAAGAACAACTACTAAGCAAGGGGCGTAATTTCGCAGTGACACCAAAAAGCATGCCCGTTTTAGATATCATAAGCTCTGTAGAATCTATACAAGTAGACGAAAACTATTCCGACGAGTTTAGGTGGAAAATAAAATCAACTTTGGAAGACAAGAAAAATCCAGTTCAAAATCTCTCCAAACTAGAAGCATCAGCCTTAAAAGAACTTCATAAGGATGAATCCATAAAGATTTTACCAGCGGACAAGGGAAATGCAACAGTGATAATGGACATCGTAACGTACGACCAAAAAATCGGAGATGTCCTGGAAAAAGGAAAATATAGACAATTAGCCCGTGACCCCACAAAATCCATAGAGTCAAAAATCTACAGAACACTCATGAAATACCAAAACAATATATCTGACAACCTACGATCAGCGCTCACACCACACTACAGTAAGCCACCACATCTTTACGGACTTCCAAAAATTCATAAAACGAACATACCATTGAGGCCAATAACCAGCTCCAGAGGATCCCTAACAAAAATAAAATTCCGGGCTTGGTTGTTTTGGCTTTCCTGCAGGGTATTTACCAGCTCGATAAATAAAACAGAATTATTGAAGCTTCATATATGCTGTTTCTTAACCTAAAAGATGTCAGTAGCAAAATTCATACGTTTAGATTCCATTTTAATAGATAAAAAAGTGACTACTTTAAAAACAAGTAGGGGCACAGTAGAAGTATATAAAAAGAAACTACTATGTTTTATACCAGTAAATTTATTTAGAAGACAGTGACTGTAGTTTCAACTCACAGAGTCATTTTCAAACTGAATTACAAAGGTAGACTAAGTATAAGAAACAAACAGACATCAACGGCGCTTTTTCAACACCAGCACGAGACAGGACACAAAATTGATTTTGACACCGGCCAGCAAATCGCTAATATAGAACATACAAGGCAAGATTGATCCGTGAGTGCATCGAAATTGAAAAGAACGGCACTCTGAATAAGAGAGACGATGCACTCAATCTCCCTTCTACTTGGAAAATTCTCTTCAAGCGGGACCATTGTACCGACACGCATCATGCCACGCTTAACCTGACACAGTGGCGCTCGAGAGGGGGCGGAGCCAAGGCCAACCAACCTTTACTATCTGCGACCGCGTATGAAGCACGCTGCACGTTGAATTTCTTTACTTGATCTACAACCACCAAGCACAGAAGATACCAAATAAGATTTTGGCGTAACATCTGCAAACTTCCACAGGAAACCAAACCAACGAACGGATGTATTACCTGATTAATACTGAATCATATATATATTTATATATATATATATATATATATATATATATATATATATATATATATATAGCAAAAAAATTCAGTCCAAATCGAGACGTCACAAGACAAAAATTCATCTTTAAAGGTACTGTAAATCTAAATGTTCACTTCAGGTCCTTCATGTATAATATCTGTTAAACGAAAAACCTAAAATGAATGTTGCACGCTTTGCAATTGCCACGTTGCTACTGCAACTGTGGCAATTCGATCAGAATATTTTAGGTTCAATTCTCCTAAGCAAATCATCAAATAGGGCTTTATCCATTCGCTTATATTTTTCTGGTTCATCTAGTTTACCATTTGTTAAAGACTAATTTCCTTTGTTCCTTACAGTAGCAATGGGCGAATCTACCACAAACGTTGCTTAGGTAAAAGAGAAACTGCTGGTCTACAAGTAATTGATAGAAGTACGTATTTTTGTAGATTTATCATCCACATTACTTAGTCGTTGACTAAAATTACAAAATATGAAAAATTATTAAACTGAATAAAACAAATAGTCCGTCGGCGCATCAGCATCTCTATAATGTCAAATATACCAAAAGTATGAAACAAAGAATTACTAGAAATTTAAACGCTAGTGAAAAAATCGTAAATGTGAACAAACTTGCATCTTTCATGGCCTCAAAAACCTCTGAAATCAGCTGATGCAAAAAAAATGCATTCAATAATCATCGTGATAAAACAATCATTTATCAGTTTTTTTTTAAACAATTTTCTACGACCCAACATTTTTTTGTCTTTAAGCTCTTAGTATAATATTTCGAAACTTAATTTAAAAGTTAATCCGACTTTTTCCGCACCATTTCCTGCTATCGATAAAAATCCTGAATTATTAAGGCACCCGAAACAACTAATTAGCAGAACAAATTCACTGAATCCAAGGGAAGAGGGAAGACCCTTTTGTTATGCGATAGTTTTTCAACATTTATGCCTAAGGGTGATATGTTTGCAGAAAGGCACCCTTGTTAATATCAATGTTTGGTATAGATTGGGATTATTATATTAGGAAAATAGAAAATTATTTAATCTTTGTCTTAGTCTATTCTGGTTTATTGATCTTTATTAGGTATACCAAAGTAAAAAACGAGAATTTAAAAATTTTTAGTAAATTATTATTATTCACAGCGACAAAAATGAGTATAGATACCGTCAAACCAAAAAATGGTAGTAATCTGGATTCATATTTACTGCTTAGTATTATATTTTCTTTTTAAAAGGTTTGCAGCATTTATCATTTAAAATACGCGCGTAAAAGATATCCCCACAATTTTTTTTTCTGTAAGTTGTTACTACTGTATTTTACAATGTAAAAGTTTGCCTTAAATTTTTTGTTTCAAATAAAATTTCATGTACGGAATCACTGGAAATGTTACTGAAAACTTAGGCTAAATCATACACCTAAAAAAATACAGGTATATAAATGGTATCAAGTGTTTAAGGAGGGACGAAAAGTGGTAATTAATTTTACTAGTCGACTTTCATCACATACGAACCACGAAAAATCGACAAAATTAAGTGTGTTTGAAAATCGACATACAAGTCTTGGAGAATCATATATGACAGATATGCTGGGTATGAAACGCATCGTCGAACCATTGGTTCCAAAGAAGCTTAATTTTGTCTAAGAAGAATATCGGGATACACATTAAGAGATCACGTACGCAATTCAACAATACGCAAGGAACATGGAATGTAGGATATAGTAAGATGGAGACGGAAGCGTAGAAGAGCCTGGAATGAGCACGTAGGAAGAATGGAATCGCAAAATAGGATAGCAAGAATCGCCCGAGATGGAACATCGGAAACCAGAAGACCAATAGGTAGACCACCTAAAAGATGGAGAGAGTCCTGGATTTCAACATTAAATGAGATGAATGATTGAGTTGGAAAAAACAGGCTGTAAGCCTATAACAAGAGGATGAAGAAGAAGAAGAGCATCGAAAGTAATAGGGAAACCGGAAAGCAGTGCTGTTTCTGCACATGTTGAAACTCATTTTTCATTTTCAGCTCATTTTGTGCTTCAAAGTCGTGGAAAAGACTTTTAAAGATTAGATTGACTTGTTCATTCGTAAATAATTAAATCCTAATTTTTTTGCAATTTAGGGTGAAATGGCCAACTGAATACTAGAGGAGAGACATATCCGGCATTGTATGCTTTTTAGGTTTCACAACGGTAGTAATGCAACAAGTGTGATGTTTATCCAAGTGTATTAAACATTCGTCAATGACAAAGATTGTTTTCTAAGTGCAAATCCGGCAATTTTGATCTTTCGACTCGTATCGATCAGGAAGACCAACAACTTTAAACAATTATATGTTAGAAGTGGAAGCAAATCCGTGTCAGACAATCGAGGAATGGTCAAACACTCTTAACTAACCTTGGTAAACTATGCAAGAACACTTGCAGCAGACTGACAAAGTAAGCAGAGCAGATGTTTAGGTCTCGTATAATCTCTCCGAAGAAAACAAGGCTAATCGGTCCACCACATGGAACTTTTTGCTTCAGTAACACAATTCAGAAGAGTATTTTGATCGCCTGATCACTGGAGATAAAAAATGGGTCTTCTACAATAATCCAAAAATGCAAAAGGCAGTGACTTTCTCTGAATGAATCGCCACGAAGTACAGCTAAGCCAAGTTGTTACCCACAAAAGTCTCTTTTGTGTATACGAACCTTTACTGTGAACAACTGAATCGAGTAAATCAATCGTATATTGAGAACTGCCCAGCGATTATCAACAGAAAATGCGGTATTCTATAACACGATAATGAAAGACCGCTCGATATTATAATAAATATATATATATATATAATAAAAATTTTGGATGATATCCAAAATGCAGTCAAGATATTTTCCTCAAGAACCAATTGATTTTTACCGATCTGGCGTTGAAAATTTGCAAACTAAAAGGCAAAAGGTTGTTGATAACGAGGGTAATTGCATCATTGATTAAGAACAAAAAATTGAACTGTATGAATTTAATGTAAAAAAAAGACATTATTTTCCATTCCCCCTGATAGATCCCAGAAGACATTATGACATTTTGAAACCGAACCGAACCCCGAAAAACCTTGTCAAACTCGCTCTAAAATCAAGATTTTGGTGAGAGTTTTCTTTGGTTACTGTGGCGTGGTGCACTCCGAATTTCTTCCATAGAGACAAACAGTGAATAACGAACACTGATTAGACGTTATAAGGAGTTTGCGCGAGAATATCTTTCGAAGACGGCCATATTTGTGAAAAGATAATTCATAATTTTGCTCCATGCTAATGCACCATCTCACAAAGCCATTGTTGGATCAAAAACTTCACGAATGTCATCGACCAAGCATCATACTCATCAGATATGGCCTCGTGTGATTTTTTCTGCTACCGTAGCTAAAATTACAATTAAATTGAGGTCATAAAAACACTGGCTGAAGGAACTGAAAGTCATACCTCAATCAACCTACAAACAATCGTTTTTTATTTCATATTTTTCCCAAACCAGGTATAAGAAGTGAGAGGGTCATATTTATCACCAATAACCTTGTACTAATAATTTTATATGAATGAGACTTACAAAACAACCCGAAACTAAAACTTTAAACACAGTCTAAAATAGTATTTCTGAACTTTTAACTTTGTTCTTTAATCTCAAAGTAATGTCATTTCGAAAGATCAAAGTGGTCTCACAATTCTCTTTCAGGTTGAAGAAATCTTTATCATTTAATTCATCTATGCCAAAAACAATTAACAAGATTTCTAACATTATTTCAGTTGAAAGAATTTCTCAAATTTTAATATTAATTCTACCAGATATCCAGAAATGGATTTACCTTTTAAAAGGCTAATAAAATATATGCTTGAAATTTTAAAACTAACTTATTAATGCAAAAACGTACACAATATAGATGGATTTTATATTTAATTAATTAGGAAAATCTTCTAGATTAGATTAGTATCGAAAATGTAAGTTTGAAATACTATAGATTCTCTCTCGATCCGGGACTTTTATACATGTAAATATATATATATATATATATATATATATATATATATATATATATATATATATATATATATTTAAAAAGGAGGTAGTCTCGTGGCTGGACTAGTTAAGAAAAAGCCAACTAAACCGAAAGGTTTAAGACACTTTTGTGGGGCTGCAGCCAAAAGGATGGTTGGCCAGAAAAGAAAACTCTTTTTTGTTAATCGAGCTTTCGAGAAATTTTATTTCCTTCCTCAGGGCTTATACAAAAGAGAAAATAACCTTCCTTAATTCTATTCTTATGAAATAAAAATAAAGATAAAGACTTATCAAAGTGAGTATGTATGAAATGCCAGGTTTTATTCCACAGATATAGTCATTATCACATAACATGAAAAAATTGTTTTAAAAAGCAAAACTTATTTGAATAATTCAGAAAATAATTTTTAAAGCACGTGGACGTCATTAAAACGCCATTTTAGTTTAAGAATGACTTCGATATTTGACAGTTGACGTTAAAAGCCCGTTTTAATAGATACAGTTTACACTGCCCAAGAAGAGATAATTGTGCTGGGATCGGAGTTAAGCGTTTTTGAAAAGTATTATGTTATTAAGCGAAGAGTAATGAAAAATGAAATTTATAATCAGAACCTGTAATAACAATCAAAGCGAAATGCTATTTAGATATCAAGAAAGGCAGCCTATACATCCAGTTGGACAAGTGTGATAACATCATTCAGAACAGTGGTCAAAAGGTATCTGACTGAGAAAAATTGAACAGTGAGGGACCGATTTTCATTGATTTCTAGTTGTAATAAGTAATTATAAATTACTCTATGTCTCCTCTTTTGTTCATGGAAAGTGGTTCGTTGTGTATGTGAACCATTTCTAGGAAAACTCTGTTATGGAAAGTATTTTCTTTTGCTAGGATTTTCGGTCTCTCAAAGTTCATTATATGACCCTCATTAAGTACATGCTCTACAAGAGCACGAGAAATCACTCCTCTATTACAATCGCTTTTATGAGAACTTATTCTACCTGAAAGATTTCTAGAGGTTTGGCCTATACAAACTTAGTCACAATTTAGGCATGGGATCTTATAAATAATTTTCCAGTTTTCTTTCAGTGAGGTAGGTGTTTTTGTTCTAGAATAGAGTAACGCGATTGTTTTAATTTGTTTAGTTGCAATTTTAATGGAGGTTTTATTTTGGAAAACCTTTTTAAGTCTGGGAGTTAAATTTTTAATGTAGGGAAGTGACATGTAGATAGATTGCTCAACTTGGTCGTTGTCTGCAGCTGGTTGTGATAATTGAGTTGCTTGTGTATGTATCAAAGAGGGTTGACTTACCGTGTCAAAAATGTTGTTTGTTTTTCTCTCTCTCTCTCTCTCTCTCTCTCTCTCTCTCTATATATATATATATATATATATATATATATATATATATATATATATATATATATATATATATATGTTTATGCGGATTTCACGGATTCCTCCGTGTGAGATGCAATAGCAGTGGATATATCCACATTATGCCGTTGTAGTGCTGAAATCACATTCAGCAAACGTACAACTATATGCAGCTCCGCGTATGAATGAAGTAAAATGCGAACAGTAAATGCAAACTTCCCTCCATCATATCCTTTCTGTGTTAGAGGTTGCACAGTTAGAATAAATTGTTATAAAACACAATTTATCCTATTCCACTACCATCGAGATGATGGCCTACCTGTACCACCATACCGAGAAGAAAGTCAAAACTTACCCTCCCCGCCACAGTGATACGGCAGAGGTACATGTTTCGTCTTTACTAGACTCATCAGGGTACCGACATGCACTTGGCTGTGCAAAGGACAGATCGGAAGGAAGCATGCAAATACTAAACGTGGCTTCTCCGACCTCCCGCCGGATGGCGTATATATGTTTATGCGGATTTCACAGATTCCTCCGTGGATATATCCACTGCTATTGCATCTCACACGGAGGAATCCGTGAAATCCGCATAAACATATATACGCCATCCGGCGGGAGGTCGGAGAAGCCACGTTTAGTATTTGCATGCTTCCTTCCGATCTGTCCTTTGCACAGCCAAGTGCATGTCGGTACCCTGATGAGTCTAGTAGAGACGAAACATGTACCTCTGCCGTATCACTGTGGCGGGGAGGGTAAGTTTTGACTTTCTTCTCGGTATGGTGGTACAGGTAGGCCATCATCTCGATGGTAGTGGAATAGGATAAATTGTGTTTTATAACAATTTATTCTAACTGTGCAACCTCTAACACAGAAAGGATATGATGGAGGGAAGTTTGCATTTACTGTTCGCATTTTACTTCATATATATATATATATATATATATATATATATATATATATATATTATACGTTCTACTTTTAAATAAAATGAATGTGTATTATTTCTTTATTAACATTTATTGTATTACAGGAAGTATATCTACATGTAGCTCTTGAGAAACGTAACTAAGAAAAATAATAGCCTGAAGGAAGATACTAAGTAATTTATTTTATATATTTCTTAATGTTTACCAGAGGTTATTACACCAGATTTATTTAGATTTTCATAACTTTCAACATTATTTGCTTATTTTGGTTTTAGAAGATTTAAAAGTAATGCTTTTTATCTTGTAAAATTATAAAAACGCAGTAAAGTATGCTGTGCGAGAAAATTTACCACGTAAAAGTCTTTGACATAAGAACCCACCGTACAATATCAAGTAAAAATATTTACCTGAGTTTTAAATTTTGCTTATAATAGAACAGTCCCCTTGAGAATGTAACTTAATATTAAGTTTAGGTTAAACACATTTCATATTTAAAATAAAACAAGAACTGACGGTAAAAATATTGTGTTTCAAGTTGTGTTGACAAAGACGAATTACTTTACGTAAATAGACATATAAGATAATTGCTATGCTATTTAAGTATACAATATTGAGCATAAAGGAAAATATTAAAATAACAATTATTATTTAAAGTAATTTCAAAGGTAATTATTTATTATTAAAAAAAGACAACAATAAGTATGAGAAAATCAATATTGGATTATCTCATGGATGTAAAAGAATGTACACTGTTTGTTTACAAAAAGACAGTGCCAACAACGTGTCACAGTCAGTACATATTTGCCAACTGTTTTGGAGAAAAATAAGGGAAAAGTGTTATTCCGTGTTTATATCCAATTTTTATGACATAAACTTATTATTATAATTCTACATTCCATATTATATCTAGAAAAAACTTACTGCTAAAATGTTAAACTAATATTTTTAAAATATTACTTCTTATACTTATTAAATTATTTCTAAATAATGTGGTAAGCTCTGAAATCTTGCAACTCCGCAAATCGCTTTTACGCTATCGTAGGTTTAAGGACGAATTCAGTGAATGAGTGATACAACACGTGACAAATGACATTCTTGTTCTTGACGTTATATCGGTTTAACTGTTTTTCAACATTTTCTGATTTCTTGTAATTATGAAAGTATTTTTGTAAGGGACTGTTTATTTGTTGGTGACAAAGTGGTCATCCAATGCTAAGTGTTCTAAGAATTCCTTTATTTATTTCCTATTTTCAATAACTTTTAACAGGTAGGTTAGGTTTCGTACCATAGGCGGGTAATTTGGATTTTTACATTTTATAGTGATATTTACCGGCAAGACCTTTGAGTAAAAACATTAAGACTAGAATGAAATCTTACCAAAGTCACTTTATATCTGCAGTAAATATTTTGACTCGAACGATTTCACATATGGATGCTGTTCATAAAAGATTTTCACCAAGATCTACAGTCCAGGATGGTAGGTAACACGACTTAATCTTCGATTTGACTAGTTGTAATTTTTAGAACTTTTATCTATATACCCAAGATCTACTGAAAGATTTCTACTTTACCAGTTTCCTTTTTTACAGATTTTTACAATTATTGCTATTATTTACCTAAATTTATAGTAATTTACAAAAATCAGTAGGGTTTTTTGACTTCCAAGCTAAACCTTTTCCCTCAATTATTCTTATTTCAATGATTTCAAGTCAAATGGCTTCGCACTCCCTCCAGGGAATATTGACTCATACCAGGTATACAAAGATACCAAAAGTATGAAGCTCTGTGGGACCCCCTTCCATGTTATCGGGCCCTAGGTGACGTGGTGTGCTGTATTTCCTACGAACTTACAGACGGTTCGCGCGGTTGCAAGGAAAACTGCTTTCTGAATTGGCTTATACAGATGCCTAGGTCCTTGATGTTCTGCAGGAGGTTCTTTGGTATCACTCCAGTTGTTGAGAGTACTATGGGAATCGTTTGGACGTTGTTCATTGCCCATTGTCTTCGGATTTGCACCTCCAGATCTCTGTATTTGTCAATCTTCTCATTGTATTTTGGTCTTAGGTTGTTGTTGTTAGGTACAGCGATGTCGATTAGTGTAGTCCGCCTAGAAATTTTATCTATTAGTATAATATCTGGTCTATTATGAGCAACTGTCTAATCCATCAGAACCGTTCAGTCCCACTACAACTTAAATAGGTTGTTTTCAAGAATAGGCTCTGGATTGTATTTATAATAAGACACTTTACCTACCTGCTGTGAGTTTAACTTATCTGCTAACTCTTGGTGGAGTATTTTAGCGGCTGAGTCGTGTCTTTCCTTATAGTCGGTTGCGGCAAAGGCTTGGCATCCTCCAGCTATGTGCTGGATTGTCTCTGATGTTCGACAGCCATATCTACATTGGTTATTTTCTATTGAGGAATCTCTGATGATGTACTTCCGATAGTTCTTCGTCGGAATAATCTGGTCTTGGATAGCTAACAAGCTGAGTTGTCGACATTGTCCTGACTGACCCCATTAGGATGCTGCCCAAGAATAGGTTTCTGTAGCCTGGTTTGTTACTTCTATTGATCTGTTTGGTGATGAGAAATATCTACGAATCCTCTTTCTCTTTGATGTACTGGAAGCATTGTACGTTCAATAGCACTCCGGTGGTGATTTTTTTGTGCTTTTGTTACGAGTGTTCTTATTTTTCTTTGCAGGTTTTGGATATCAATCCTGCTCCATTGTACAATTCCAAAAGATTATTCTTTTTATTATTAAAATTTAATAGTGGTATTCTGTACTGAATTTTATAAATACATAAATGTAACCGTCGAATGTAATAAAATTTTTATAAAAAAAATTGAACCTACTTCTAAAAAAACACCAAAATGCGAGAAATAACAATATAAGTTTAGACTAACCTGGCAAAACGTGATTCACATAAAAATATTGAGAAATACTTCATTTGTAATTACTTGCTTACCGTAGCTTGTATGTATCTCGTATTAAGTTATTTGTTTCATTCAGTAATAATTTTGGATGACTTCAAAAATTTCAATTTGATGTAAAAACTTATATTGTCATTTTTTGCTTTTTAGCGCTTTTTGATAAGTCGGTTCAATCTCTTTATAGAAATTTTGTTTTCTGATTTTTAGTCTTAAATTGAGTTTTTAAGGTGCCAAAAAGTGTGCATTTTATTCAGAGTTGTAAATGACACTAAACAAGAAATTGTTTGAATCTGAAAATTCTCCTAAGACCAGGTTTGATTGAAAGTGTACCAAACAAATATTTATTCAGCCATAGTAAATCCGCTGTGTTGAATTTTAAGAAATTCGTAATCTAGACCCCCCAATACCAATGTTTAAAAAACTTGAAATATGTATCTTTTTAGTTCGATATATTTTATCCTGAATATTGAATTTGAAGAAATTAATTTGAGCCGACTTCGACTCACTAGGGTCACTAGGGTCAAACCAACAACTCATAGGAATATGAAGGACTGTGTGTATCAGATACCATGTGAATGTGGCAACTTATACGTTGGCGAAATAAAGAGACTCCTTGACGTAAGGATCAAAGAACACCAAAAAGACATCTCGAGGAGAAACAGAAAAATCTGACACCACATAATTTTGTTAAGATCTTCTTCGTAGCCCCCATCGATATACCTCTCTAATACCTGGCCTACAAACACACTGGTCTAAATTGCATTTCCGTGAATGACTAATTATCTCTCATTATGTCTTTAGATTATCTATTATATATTTTTTATAACAAATGGTGTTTGTTGCAGATTAGTCTGATTCATTCGCTATCACCCATTCGATATATTGATAGTATAAAAAACTTTGAAGCCATTCTCTTTTCAAATATGATAATTGCATATTACATTTAATTTTCCATATTAAATTTATTAAAATGAATTATGTTAACATCTAAGTCAATTTTCGTAAATTTATTTATGGTGGAAAAGGCCGGTTTTGCCTAAAATGGTTCCTTAGGAATGACTAGAAACACTGCTTGAAATTTTCTTTTGTTGTCTAATGGCAATGTTTCGCAGATGAGAGATATAGGCGAGAAAATATCTTCATTTAAACACGAAAATAAATTATAAAGAGCCAGAAATGTTACTAATGATGTTGCGTATCTCAAAGTTTTGCGCTAGCGTAATGCAAATCAAGGAGCAGAGCCGTAGATTTCAAATAAGTATTTATGATACACTTAAAAACAGGTAAGCTACGTGCTTACTTATATGTTACTTGCTGTTATTTGTAATCTTGTCCATGTAGGATCTTTGATTATGAGTAAAATGCAGTCGTAGTAACTCATGTGCAAGGTTTAAAAAAATTTCAATAAGGAATAAAGAAATCTACCTCCCGAATTTAAATAGTTGTTTACATGTATTATCATCTTAAACAGAAAAAAAGAAAGAATATATACAGAGAGTTTATTTTCTGCAATTACAACTCTGGTTCTCCCTCCATACGGGTTTCGACCACCTTATGGTCTCGTCAGTGGAACAACCCAGAGCAACAGTCTCAGGAAATAAAGTCGTAAAAATGGAAAAATGGGAGTACAAAAAAATCAAGTGAGAGATTACTTGTCACAATCTAACGAAAATCATACTGAAGTTGCAAAGCAGTTTACAAATAGTTTTGTTAAACTTGGGACGTTCTGGATGGTTAGAAAATAATTTCAGGGGAGGTCCTTAGTAAGAGACTAGACGTAACTTCCTGAAATTATCAAATATGCGACAAACAGTGCAAAGTAAGCAAATACTGTTGTACAATCAAGTGACACAGATCTCGCAAGCTCTAGGCAAGTGCCGTAATCCGAATATTAAGTGTCAGGGCACCAATATTCGGACGCGAAATTCTCTGCCGTTGCTTAGTAGTCTATCACTTGAACTACGATAAAGGCACGGGGAATTTTCAATAGGTGGACCACTGATCGGTAATCTCGTAAGAGATTATTGTCAGTTTCCTTCCAGAAGAAATTCATACAAACTCAAAATGCGAGTTGGGATTAAAAAGTCATAGAGATTTGCCTGGATGGCCCCTTTCAAGCTTCAAGAGGAATATCCTAAGTTCCTTACGCAAGGGCAACGAGGGAGGCCGAATTGTTTACGATGGCTTAAGAATAACTCAGGTTCCATAATTGTCTTGATTAGGCCACCAAGAATTCAAATACTAGAAATTCGTATCAAGCAAAGAATATTAAAGATGATTGCGCCCAGAAAGGCCAGGCAATCTCGTTTCTTGGGCAGTAAAATCGTTGGTAGCGAACTCTGTTATTTGAGAGGACTTTTTATCTGGGTAGGAACCAAAAAGTAACACTCTCATCCAATAAGAAACGCGAAATCCGGATCTCAACACTCGAGTCCGTCATCTGTGCTCGAAAAAAATTCACGCAGACTCTGTAATAGTCCAGAAACGTTGGAAAGTGACGCGAGTTCAAAAAAATTAAATTAAATAATTCGTGTCAACAAATTCTAAACCACGTAAAAGGACTCATTAGCTTCAAGTGCGTTTAGAGGACACAACAATTCCTTGGTGTTTCCGAAACTGACTGATAAGTTTAAACCTAGCAATTTTCGGAAAACCAGCGACAAATAAAACACGACGTAGCAGCCAAGAAAGATTAAAAGAAGACATCGCATACTGAACAAATCACAATTCTCCTAACTTATTCAAAGTTAGCCCACCATGTAGTTTATTTCATAAACTAATATTCCAGATTTAATCGACATCTGATTAAGCATAGCCCAGACAAAAATACTTAACCAAAAAACATACTATGTTTAATCTACTGATACTGAATAACAGACAAAGAAAAACAAAGTCCACCGAGCTTACATACTTCTTACAATTTTCGTTTCTGAAAAAGTAAGATGAACATATCTAACGCGAGTAACTCTCATCCCCCAAATCCCATTTCATTTCCCCAGTGAAATGAGGCGGGCGGCTGTTCTGGCAACCCGGGTGGTTTTGGAGGGGATCTCTGCAATCGTTTCGGAGATTGCGCTTGACTCAAACTGGCTAAAAAAGCCCAAACTTCATTCTGAAGCTTCTTCGGAGGTTTCAAGCAATTCAGTCAGAGATTTGATCAAAATCTTTCAAAAACATTCCCTTGGTCGGGAAAATCCATTGAAAGGGACATAATACAAACACAAAAAAAAAAGATAAAAATAGCATCTCGTCAATCAGATTGCTTAATACGGCCGATTTAGAGACTAAACGTGAACGACGCGCCGAGAACCTCCAAGCTCGCCATGCTTTCGATTATCGATTCGAAATCCACGACAAGGGACTTAATAAAATTAAATATTTAAATAATACACTACGGTATCTATTTAATTGAACACTTGTAAGTCCTTTAAAAGAAATATTTCTCTAACCTATGAATCATATAGGTAAGCCATTATGACGATAAATTAAATTTTTTGTAATTTAGTAAGGAAAAATCGACGTATTATTAGACCGATATTTTTCTATATTATGCTAGTAATATTCTTTTAAATATGCTGTGGAATTAGCTTAATCGTTTGAGGCGCTAGGATTGATAGGGAAGACCACGATCAGCGAGTTCGATTCTCGTGCGCGGCAACTTATTTAAAAAAGTTTTCAGAACATTAGAGGTTAGTCCCAATAGTCGGTAGATACGAAACCGACAAAGAGTGAAAACTCAGAGTTAGCTGAGTGTCGAGGACCGTGGTTCGGAACCCACGTTACACTGTATGTCCCGTCACTAAAAAGTCCATTGGGTTGATGTGTCCTTAATTAATACTAGTCACTCACTCTTCTAACTACGATTTAAGTTATTGCGTTGATAAAACACAAGCTAAAGAGCATGAAAAGGTCGATTTATTCCCAGTTATTCATTCAATTAAAAATGGTTACAAAGTCCCTAGACCACAGACTAACAATTTTTACATTTTATTTTTCAGTGTGTAGTTTTATTACACTAGTAAATATTACTTAATATTCTAAATGTAAGTCTTATCTTAATAATATATAATTTACTAGAAAAATAAAGTGATAAGTTTCATATAGTTTTATTATTTTGTTATATTTTAATCATTATATCAAAAAAAAATTCTAGTGACTATACGTAAGTTCGAATGGGAGGTGGAGGAGCTCATCAAATTCTTAGGGTCCCTTATATGGGAAGAGGGAGGGGTGGAAAGTGTTGAAAAAATTCCTTACGTAATTTATGGCTGACTCTTAATAATAACAAATTAAACTGGAATTTACAAAAGACGAACTGAAATCACACTTTAAAATGAAAATACAGAATTTCATCGAAATCTTTTATAAACATCCTTAATGGGACAAAAGTTCTTGGTTCAATTATTGTCTTTTACATTACTTTTAGTGGTTTAAAATTCAATTAGCAGATTATTTCTTATCGCCACAACTAAGCAGGCGTTCTTTTGTGGTTGAATTTACAATTAAACAATGGTAAAGTTTTCTTGGACCAACTAGGTTTCTATAAAGTAAAAGTTATTTTATCCTGTATTTCAAAGTTTTCACTATTGAGTGATTTAAGAAAGCTCCGTTTCCATTTGAGTTAGCATAAATTAATCATAAAACTTTGTTATCGCAGATTTTTGGAAATTTTTATGTTAAAAGAACAATGTGGACTAGGTTGATAGTTCTATGTACTGGTAATTTTAACAAATTTTGGAATACAATAAATTAGACAACAACAATATCTGAAACTGTGAATATACTGTGGATCAGATTTATTTGTTAAAGTGGAAATAACTATAAAAAAAAGAAACAACTTGAGTGAGTAATCACAAATAATACTATCATTGCTTCTATATAATTTTGTAGGACTTTCAAGGAGGGTTGCGATGAGTAATCCCCATAACTATCAAATAGTTTTATTTTTTCTATGAATATTTGCTCAAATAATACATAAAATTTCAGTACAAGTCTCGGCTTGCTATACAATGCCATCATTATAATAATAATAATAATAATACTTAATATATGTCAAACATCAAATAGCTCATCAAACATATAAATCCTAACATCAAAGTTATAAAGTGATATTTGAAGTTTCTATTGTCAATGCTTTCACAGTTACAACTATGTCAAATATACAGATATATCATTTCAACTACTTCGTATCTTGTGTGTTTTAGAGATCACAACAGTAGTATCAGTTAAATCAAACATTCTATACAAATAATATTGTACAAAATACAACCTTTAGTCATCCAATCAAAATGCTTTATATATAAAATCTATAATGCCTTGCCACTGATATATCTGATAGATCTAATACGTATTGAGATGATGGTTAAAGCATTAATGTAAATACAAACCCCATTATGCATAATGTTCCAATAAATAATACTTTATTATAAGCTTGTAAACCTGAGCTAACCTGTTATATGTGAGGTAATAAATAGTTTTATATACGTTTAATAGATTTTATTTTCTAGTATACCCGAGTATTAAAGTGTAATGAAATAAGATTTGAAGTGCCATATATGTCTAGTTAGTGAAAATTAAGCACAGAACAAATTGAAATGGAATGCTGTGTGAAGTAAATACAAAGATTAGAGGTCACTTTTATGTTTGACATTCACCGTCAGGTTAGTTAGTTTAAGATTTACTTAAAAGCAATTCTACCTGTTTTGAACTGTGAAACAATAATTCTATAGCTAACCAAGTAAATAATGAAAAAAAAAAAAACATCCTCCAACTAGTTGAGCGGGCAATACACAAAGTGTTTGCATGAATTAGATAAAGGCAGCTCCACAAACAGGACAATAAATTTTATGGTGGATTACAGTCTTACCTACACTTTGGCCTTATAAACTTGCACATTTGACCTTGACACTTGTTACTATTACCATTTAAATAAATCTCCAAGCAAACACTTTTTGTTAATCACAGACGCGGATCCAAGGAGGGCGAGGGAGGAGGTAATCGCTCCCCCTCCCCAAGAGCTTTAAGTTCAAGAAAATAGACTCGATTCTGCATCTGATACTAGGAATGTGTATGCTGCTGGCCTCTTCCCCCCCCCCCCCCCCGTCGAGAGCTTCGAACTCAGAAAAATAGACAAGACCCTGCTTTTTACACTAGAAATGGGAATGTTACTGGCGTCTAGTTTTCCGTCAACAACTTGCTTTCGCTTCCCATATGATACTTTTGTGATAACACCGCCCTCCTCAAAGAGAGAAGCTGAATCCGCCCCTGGTTAATCATCTACTTTAAACACCCGTTGCAAACACCGGGAATCGAATTCAGTACTTGGTAACGAGAGACCAATTGACTACTATGCCACCGAGGCGAATGAATAAAATAAAATTAAAGTATTTTTATTTGGTCCTAATAATAATAAAAAAAAATCATTTTATATATTTTCTTTTTCTTAGGTATTGTAATTGAAACAATTTCAAATGTCTGTCAAAGAAAAATGGAACTATCTCACACTTAGTACCATTCTGACAATATTAAAAATCCTTTTATTAACCGACTTCTGAAAGATGGAGATACTAAACACGCTATGTATTTTGATCAATATAGGTTCAGTAAAATCCAAGAGGGCGCTGATAATATGGCGAAAATTTGTACAGGGGGTTTTTTGAACATGTAAATTACGAATTAAAATTTATTTTAAAAAAATCAATATGGCGGATCCAATATGGCGGACTAAAAGTTTAACATATCTCGATTTTTTTTTAACAAATCAAAATTTCATTAAGAAACAAATAAATCTGTCGGGTTTAAAGAGTTGCCTATACATTATTCTCCTTGCAGGTAAAGAAAAAGAAAATAATATATAGAAACAGTTTATCTCCTGCAAATACAACTCTGGTATGGAGAAAGACCGGAGTTTATTTGCAGGAAATAAACTGTTTCTATATATTCTTTTCTTTTTCTCTGCCTGAAAGGAGAATAACATATAGGCAACCATATCTTCATTTTGCTCAAAATTAGTACAGCGTGGATTCTTAGAGTCGTCAAATTTAATATGACAGATGCAATACGGGGGTCTAAAAATTTTATATTCCTGGATCATTGGTCCAAAATTGGCTCTGGGGGATTTCGAGAGTTTATTTTTGAAATTTAATATAGCGAATTCAATAGGGTGGGTTGGAAATTTTATGTTATTAACATTTTTCCAAAATTGGCATTGGGGAGTTTTCAGAACCGTAGGTTACTAGTCCGAAATTCATTTTCTACGGTTTAATATGGCTGAAACAATACGGGGGGGGGGGGGGCTAAAAATTTTACATTTTTCTGATTTTGTCGAAATTCATATTGCGGGAATTTTGGGGCGTATATTCCGAATCTTAAATTAATTTCTTCAAACTCATTATGCAGAATAAAACATGTCAGACTAAAAAAATTACATATGCCAAGTTTTTTTAATATCAGTGTTGGGAGGTTTTGGGGGCCATTAAGAATCTAAAATTCAAGATAGTGGATTTACTGTAGCAGACTAAATATTTATTAGGTACAATTTCATTCAAAAAACTGGTATTTGGAGAATACATTTTTTGTTATTCAGTTTAGTGTGGTCTACACCTTTGGATAAAATGAGTACTAAAAATCGAAAAATAAAGTTTTTATAAAAAAATGAAGCGGCTCTAAAACGCGCTAAAAAGCGAAAAATAACAATATAAATTTTTACATGAAATTGATATTTTTGAAGTCGGTGCCAAATTCATTCCTGACAAATGTGATTCACATAGAAACATTGAGAAATACTTTATTTGTAGTTATTTTTTTGCCGTAGATTTTTGGTATCTTGGGTTGGTATTTATTTGTTTCGCTTAGTAATAATTTGCCGCCTACTTCAAAAATTTCAATTTCCTTTAAAAATATATATTGTTATTTTTTGCTCTTAAGTACATCAACTTAATACAAGCGCTTATATTTCGCTTCAGACTCTGTGGGTGTCAAATTTCAAACACAAACTTATCTAATGTACCAACATTGATGTAACTGATATTTTCAATAATAATGAGATTAGGTTCAAAGCCCCAATGTGTGCAAAATTCTCTTATGTTCCTCGTTTGTCTAAATAATGCATCATTACTATACCGTTGCTCGTCCTTTAAGAGGCATTTTATGTTTTCCCCAGTGTCTCTTAAAATTAAAGCGACAGAAAAACTCCGAAACGTTTCTATTACTATTTTATAGGAACGTTATAGCTTTAGAAACGGATCTCTAAATAATTTTATTTATTAAATCACAAAGATAATATTCTTCTTATAACTTATTAGGTATTGAATTTTGAATGGAAAATTACCAAATGTGTAAACACTGATATAAGTGATATTCTCAATAGGTAATGAGATGATGTTCGAAACGCTAATGTATACAGAAACTCTCTTGTGTGTGCCGTTCACCTAAATAACACATCATTATGAACCGTTGTTCGACCTGTCACAAGTAGGATAATAGATTTTGGAAAATTAATAAACTGGCAAATGCGTGAATGCGTGCTAGGAAAACATTTCTGTGCTCAAGGGAAGTTTCTAGTTTATAACTTCCTTCCGTTGTGTAAATAAGTTAAATATAGGCATGTTATATTCACTACATTAACAAGAGGTATTTGGTTTAAAACAAGTTATATACCAAAATGGTTTTTATTTGTTTATCTGAACTGAAAATATATTTTATAAAAATTGCTGTGTAAATCAACTTTAAACTTAAAAAAAAAACATGTTATTTCCATTCGGAGAACATATTTCAAAAATGAGTTGTTTATTATTGTTTATAATAAACCAAACTAGGATTTTAAAAATATGATCTTATATATACATATATATATATATATATATATATATATATATATATATATATATATATATATATATATATATAAAGAAGTTATTGTCCCTGTAATTTTAAAATAAAATAAGAAATTCTCGGCTATGTGGACAAAGATCGTTGATAAATATTATTCTCATGCTAAAAAGTACAGAGATCTCCAAAGAATATGGAAAAACTTCGGGTCCGAAAAATACGACAGCGCTGTTTCGTCCTAATGTGGGACTCATCAGGCCATTACATTCGGTACAAACCATCATCTCGTATCTATATCCTATAAACAGATTTCGCGGTTGAAAAATAGTAAGTAAGACACAGTGGCGACATCTCGATGGCTCACTCAAGAACATAAGAATAACACAAATCAACAAATGTTGTATAAAATTGCCATGTAGTTGCGCGACGGTAAATTAAAATTGAAATATATTAAAACTCTACACACGAACTTGCTACTCTAAGATAGAGGTCGCATTATTCGGCATCGGCAACCAAACTAACTATGAATTCGAAACAGCGCTGTCGAGTTTTTCCATGTTCTTTTGAGATCTCCACACTTTTTAGCATGACAATAATATTTAACGGTCTTTGTCCGCATAGCCGAGAATTTCTTATTTTATTATATATATATATATATATATATATATATATATATATATATATATATATATATATATATATATATATATATATATATATATACAGGGTGATTCAAAAATCGATCACGAAACTTAAGGGGGTGATTCTACTTGACAAAATAAGGGTAGAGCTTCATATAATTTTTTTTTCAAAATGTCATTCGTTTTCGAGTTACAAGCCGTCCAAGTTCAAGTTTTTATTTTTTGTTTTTTGAATTACTCGCTTACAGGAAAACCGATTTGACTAATATTTGAAAGATAGGCTAAGTCTTCTGCGCTTCATCATTTTAGTAACAATTCACATTGATTGTTTGCCGCTAGAGGGCACTTTACCTACATTGAAAATTGTTTTTTTGTCATAATTTTTTAGTGTTGACAGCTACAGTAGTTTTTGGCATAATTTCTGAAAGACTGATGCCATGCCTTTAAAAAAGGTGCTCTTTATTTACATCGCTAAACCCAACGGTTTAGACGTAAATCACCCTTAAAAATTAAGTGGTAAATTTACTTTTCTCATTTCATTACCACCAGCTACCAGGTAAATAGCTATCAAAGTATACTAGAGCTGTCAGTTTAACATCAAATAAATTCGCTTTTTAAACTATTTAATTTATAATCTTAAAATAACTAATAATGGCTAATCACCAATATTCAAATATCGAATATTGTGATATCCATTTTTGTTATGGAAAAGCAAATGGTAATGCAGAGTTGGCAAGAAGATATTATATGGAGAGTTATCCGGAAAGAAATATCCCTCATGCTCAAACATTTTCCAGTGTGCACAGGAGGCTTGCGGAATGTGGTTCCTTTAAAAGTTATAATGGAAATAGGGGAAGACCTAGAACTGCTAGAAACGTGCAACAAGAAGAAAGAGTGCTTGAAATTATTGAAGATAATCCAGGTATTAGTACTAGAAAAATTGGGAATGAAGTGCGGCTCTGTCAGGCTAGTTCATGGAGGATACTAAGAGAAGAACAACTCTACCCGTTTCATTCAAAAAAGGTGCAGGCTCTTTATGACGATGATCGGCCGAGACGGTTGGAAATGTGCAATCAGATCCTAGCTAAGTATGACCACGATAATCGATTAATTGGCGTCATATTATTCACTGACGAAGCTGGTTTCACTCGTGATGGCATAACAAATCTACACAACATCCACACATATGCTTACGAGAACCCAAACAATGTGGTAGAAACGAAACATCAGCGTAGATTTTCACTAAATGTGTGGGCAGGGATAATAGGAGATTACCTTATTGGTCCTCATTTCTTTGATGGCCCATTAACTGGTGACGTATACTTAGATTTTATCCAAAATCGTCTCCCATTGTATCTGGAAGATGTGCCATTGGAAGTAAGGGCCAACATGTGGATCCTCCAAGACGGAGCTCCGCCCCACTTTAGTATACGTGTCCGACAGTATTTGAATGCAACGTATCCTGAGCGATGGATAGGACGAAGTGGACCATTGGCATGGGCAGCGAGGTCACCAGACCTTAATCCTATGGATTTTTTCTTTTGGGGTCATTTGAAACAATTGGTGTACGATATTCCAGTAATCAACGTCGAGGATCTTCGCTTAAGGATAATCGAAAAGTGCCAAATTATTAAAGAAACACCAGAAATTTTTCATCGAGTTAGGCGACATTTTTTGAAGAGTGTTAGGAAATGTATGGAAGAAAATGGGGGACATTTTGAGAATCTTTTTTAGTTTGTTTAGTACTGTTTCATTAATTTTTATCAATTAAATGTATATCGCAATAATCCATAATATGAATATTTACTGATTAGCCATTATTAGTTATTTTAAGATTATAAATTAAATAGTTTAAAAAGCGAATTTATTTGATGTTAAACTGACAGCTCTAGTATACTTTGATAGCTATTTACCTGGTAGCTGGTGGTAATGAAATGAGAAAAGTAAATTTACCACTTAATTTTTAAGGGTGATTTACGTCTAAACCGTTGGGTTTAGCGATGTAAATAAAGAGCACCTTTTTTAAAGGCCTGGCATCAGTCTTTCAGAAATTATGCCAAAAACTACTGTAGCTGTCAACACTAAAAAATTATGACAAAAAAACAATTTTCAATGTAGGTAAAGTGCCCTCTAGCGGCAAACAATCAATGTGAATTGTTACTAAAATGATGAAGCGCAGAAGACTTAGCCTATCTTTCAAATATTAGTCAAATCGGTTTTCCTGTAAGCGAGTAATTCAAAAAACAAAAAATAAAAACTTGAACTTGGACGGCTTGTAACTCGAAAACGAATGACATTTTGAAAGAAAATTATATGAAGCTCTACCCTTATTTTGTCAAGTAGAATCACCCCCTTAAGTTTCGTGATCGATTTTTGAATCACCCTGTATATATATATATATATATATATATATATATATATATATATATATATATATATATATATATATATAAATATTCTGATTGTGGACGTCCTTGGGAGGTAAGAACTGTGGCGCTACAAAAAGCTGTTCTCAATTTAAGAAAAAGATCTTCTACAACAAGTACGAAAAAAATTGCCAATATATTAAACATAAGCAATTAAATCAAGTCAACGGAGCCCGAGAGGGCAAAATTTTATAGACTCGAAATAAAGAACCACTCTGTATATTATTTTACATAATAATAATTTTGCATGAGATCTGTAAAAAGTGTCATGTGTTCCGAATTTGACTTAATTTGCTTTAAAAACAAATGATATAAATTCCAAGAACAAAAAAAAAAATAATAAATTTTAACACCCTGTATCTTAAAATCTAAGCATTGTCAGGCATATGTTTATATGAACTTTTATGCGTAAAATGAACTCAAGAAAAACTTCTTAAAATTGTTTGCACTTATTTGGAAACACCCTGTATATGGTTGTATCGGTTAGCTGTATTGTACCACTCTAAAGTTTATATTTGTGTTCGACCTCGTTTCTCACACTTTAATTACAGGGATGTTATCGTAGGTCTTAGATAAATCTATAAATAATTTATGAGCATCTTGTGATGTGATGCGATCTTTTTTCAATTATTTGTTTCATACAAAAAATGTTATCATTACAAGATCTACCACAAGGAAATCCACCTTGTTTTCCTTCCTCATTGTATTCTTTTTCACAGTCGATTTGATATTTTTTTAGTTAATAATATTTCACGCTTCAAGCTCAGATTTTTGGATTGCATTATTCAGAAGTGATGTATTCAGAAAATAAAACCCTCACCCTCTATACTAAATCAAGACAACTTTTTTATATAATTTGACTGCATTATGAATTATTTTTTAAGAAAAGCGTCGTTTATATAAAATGAAGGTTTATTATTTCTTATACCAAATATTTGACTTGTAGAACTAATCAAAAAACTGTTTAGCATTTAGATGCAGTACCAAAATTTGAGCATGCAGTAGTCTCTTAACATTACTTAATATTAAGTAATTAATACAAATTTTTTCAGTAAAACAGGTCGTAAATGATTTATAGAAATATTTTGTATGTTATATGATTTCAACCCGTTATTCTTTACATATATTATTAATGGAAAACCGAAAAATAACGAATCAAACTGCGTTACAATAAAAAATGGGATTCTGCTACGAACTAAACTAAAAATATCTTTACTTGAAAGTTCGTAACATTTTTTTTTCTCAGAGTTAGTTAATGGTTCACTCATCCTAATGCATTCTATATATCTTCCGTTTATTGATTACGGTTTCTTTTATAAATATGTATTTTATTTATAAAATAAATTCCTTTGTAACAAAAGATATATATTCGGTGTTATAGAAAAGGGTTCTCTAAATCCCAAAGGTATACGTTCGAATGTTCGGGCTATCAATTTATTCTGTGCTAATAATATTTGAAGGCATCGATCTGTATAATTCTTCTCACTTCAGCATTCTTTTATTCCCTTTTATTTTTGAATCACCCTATAAAAAAAGGACCATTGATACCTATCCGCAGGAAAGAAAGATGCGTATCAGCAAAAGAAAATGCCGTTTATATAAAGTAACTCAAATAAAACACATAAAGAAGTTGTGATACAGACCCCAAGTAAGAGTATTTTAAAACAAGCAGCCATAATGTTATATCTTTAGAATGGGGGCCAAAATTTTATTTTCCTCAAGACAAAAGTCAGCAGCACTGCCGACATGGGATTTGCGGAGCTAAAAAAACAAAAGAAATAATATATTACTTGGGTGAAAGATCTAAATTTTCACCTCTCACGTTTCCTTAATACTCCACTAAGAACTATGGGAAGCTTTTAAAATATAACCCTTGTTGGAAATTAAAAAGGAAAACATGTGAGTTTTTGTAGCAATAAAATTTTAAGAAATAAATTATATTGAGTTTGAAACATAACTTAGGATTTAGAGCCTATAATTTTTCCATGTTTGTCAGTCTGTATATCATAGTGTTGTTACTTGACTATACGCTTTTCAACTTCCTAATAGTCTCAATACCAGTATTTTTTTAAGAGCATTTTTTTAAAAAAGTATATAATATTAAGTATGTTATAATGAAAATTAAAATTCTATTTTTCTATGAAAAGGTTGTCAGTTCCAACATGGGATTTGTGGAGTTAAAAAACAAAAGCAACGATATATTACTTGGAAGAAAGATCTAAATTTTCACTTCTCACATTTCCTTAGTGCTGTATTAAGGACTAAGAAAGCTTTAACAAATCATTCTTTTTGGAAATTAAAAAAATAAACATGTAGAATCATATATATATATATATATATATATATATATATATATATATATATATATATATATATATGTTATGTCGGATATTCTCATGGGTGTGATGTGTAATCGAAGGTTTTCGGGCATCCCGTGTATGTGCTGAGTCCCTCTCAGGACTGTAAGGCAGCTGACGTTTCGGTGAAATCTCATTCACCATTTTCAAAGCTCACTGTATGGCGAGAAATTTATCTTATGTCCTGTGTTTAACCAGTGTTGGGCAAGAGAAGAAGAAGTTGTTTTTTGCTTGACAGCGTTCATATGTTCGTCTCTTCTGGCGCTTATTCTCAGGAGACACAATATTGAAACCATTTTCACCACAGACCGTAAAGTAAAAGATCTCTTGCCAACACCTAAAGAAAGAATCCCTCTAGAAAACCAGGGAGTGTACGAAATTCCATGCGGAGAATGCAGCTCGTCTTACGTAGGCCAAACCAACCGTAAAATAAGCGCCAGAAGAGACGAACATATGAACGCTGTCAAGCAAAAAACAACCTCTTCTGTTCTGGCCCAACACTGGTTAAACACAGAACATAAGATAAATTTCTCGGGAACAAAAATGCTATCGAGATGTGAAAACCGGTCCACAAGAGTTATAAGGAAAGCCTTTGAAATTGCAAAGAGGCCCAACAACTTAAATAGCAGAGATGATAGCCAACGTGTGCCTAATACTTGGAAAAATCTGCTTACAAAACATCAACCAGTACCACTTAGTAACGAAACAGATTACAACCCGGCAACGCAACCCCAAACACTGGCAACAGGGCCTATGACGCGCAGCAGGTCACGCCGCCTAATGGGCCGGAACCATCCGGAAAACGAACGCGTCCGACGCGCTCACGGAACCGACAGCACCGGAGTCGCAGGCGTCAGTTCGCTCGTAAACGCTTTGAAAATGGTGAATGAGATTTCACCGAAACGTCAGCTGCCTTACAGTCCTGAGAGGGACTTAGCACATACACGGGATGCCCGAAAACCTTCGATTACATATATATATATATATATATATATATATGAAAATCGTTCTTTTATTGGAATAGACAGTCATCAAAAACTATTAGGAACAATATGAATTTATGAGTAAAAGAATCATATAGGTATAGTTCCTGTTTATTATATAAATCTGAGCACGTTCAGTATAAAAGCCTCATTTATTTTATAAACTGGAGAAAATTTCATACTCCATTTTTTCCAGTTTACGTTGGCGGACATTTTGCTTTCTATCACCCTTTATTATTTAATAACCTACAACAGACAAGATGGATGTCTTTATTACGCCATGTCAAATGAAACTTTACCTGCTTATCGATCTTCTTTCTGCTAGATTTTTTACGAAAGTTAAATGGACGAAAATATACAGTGCGTTGCACTTTTTACTCCTGAACCCTTGAAATATAGTTAGATATTTTTTTATTAAATAATTATTGGAACTTATATGGTTTTGATTTAATAATAATATTTATTACACATATTTTATTAACCAGCAGGCGTGCGGAACCCAGAGTAGTTTAAGAGAGAGAGAGAGAGAGAGAGAGAATAGGTGGTTCGCAGCTATCTCTTTCTAACAGTATATGGAGCTTAATTAAAAATAGGAATTTCAAACACTACATGCCTAAGGGGCAAAGGGCTTAGTTGGAAAAATATTCATCTGTACAAGTTAACATTATTAACATATTGAAAGTAACATATAGGTTAGTCTGGATAAAAAAAAACGTGCAAAAATTTATTACAGATATTTGAATATTTTAAGACTTAGGAAGGGTCTAGACAAAGATAAAAAATTAAAAAGATACAGCCAAATCGGTTCTGTCTTTTTTTAAACAATGTTCAAATTTGGAAAATTCGGTTTTTCGCCCGTAGAATTTTCCGATTACATTTTGGAGAAAAGATGTTTAGATGAAAGTTGTAGACAGTGAAAAAACCTTAAATCGATTAACAATTTACCGAGATAATGACAAAAAACTCTCTTTTTTGGGCTATTTTATAAATGTTAATAACTTTTGCAATAATGGCCAAAAATAACTTACAGACCCTGGATGATGAGCTCATTATGGGACTGGGTGAATTTTTTTGATACGGCACAGTGAAAAGATGAAGAGATAATGGACCTTATATGTGAGCGAGAGAGATGAAACTACTCGTATGTAATAATATTTTTCGTATGCTGCTATAATGAAATTTAGCTGGTGCTAAATGATTAGAATATTATTAAATCAAACGAATTCATAACACATTTGTTACCGAGTGAAAAGTGACATTAGTTTTTATCTTGCCATTCGTGCTGTTTTGTTTACACTTGGCGGTTCTAAAAAATATTTTATTTTAAATTTAGTTTTAATTAGTTATTGTGTAGTTCCCAAGATAGTTACGTAATATATATTTTTTTATATTAGTGCGTGTTTGTTACTAAAGTAATTTTAGTAGCAGCTGTGGAAGAAACTCTCAGCTTATTGAAATTATTTCTATCTTCGATGCGGTAATGTATCAGTGCCCGTTACATTGTTGCTCGCAAAATTGAAGTAATTCTCCTATTGTCCGTTGTTTCAATGTGGTATTAGTGAAGTTTTCTACAGACGAGAAAGGTGTAAATAAGTTGATGCAGAATGAATGTGTAAAAAAGTGAATTTAAAGAAGTTAGTGTTTTTCTTCAAAAATAGAAAGGTGAGAAGAATAGATTGGTTCACGGTTCCAGTATAACTAGTGGTCCTTCAAGTAATAAACCAAAAAAATCTTACACTCCATTATTAAGTGCTCTTAATGTAATTTAAAACAAATTGTACCCCTTGTATTGGGTAACGACAGGGAAAATCAAGACCTCTCAGCCTCTATGACTACAGGCAAAGTCAGTTTAGAGAACTATTGTAGTGCGATCTCTTGAAAGGAAGAACTTAGAGTAAAAGAATCAAGATTACCTGATTTAAGGATTAAAAAACAAAGTAGAAGTGGAGGAATTTTTCTCTGTTGCAAATTTAATAAAAACATAAGGTATGATGAAAGGATCTGACTAAGAAAACTCGTATTGTTTGGAGGTGACACACTGAGTTAAAAAAAAGTGTAATAGATCATCTTGTTCATATATGGACTCCTGACATATCTATGCTTGGTAAAATAAAAATAAAACCATGTACGGCAAATGTTGATGTACGTTTTCAATACTGATCTATTCAAATATTTGGATTGATGTGTATGAAGTTTTAAATTTATTTCCGGTAACGAGAACCTCAATATATTTTCTTTAAAAAATTAAATATGAAACTTGATGAGCAAAGTTTTACCATTAGATTTTAATTTCTTAAGAACGTACATCGTATGTATTTAAAGAGATTAAAATTTCACGAGAACAGTGAAATTAATTTTCTAGTTGCATTATTTTATCTCGTTTGGTTCAATTTTGGTTAAAGTTTATTCATATCATGTAAACGTTTAATTTACCCATTAAAAGCCATATAAATTGTTAAAGTTTGTAGGATTTATAACCTCAACTTATAGCGTAAATTCCAAAATACTTCTAAAACACACATAACAAAGTTTCGAGTGTAAACACTCTCTAATGACAATTTTGCTTCAAAATATGATAGAAACTGTTATTATCAGAGAGCAGTGGTTGTATGTTCTTCCACAGTTTAGGAAATTATGCATTTTTTATTTAATATATGAGATTTTGTGTATCTTATATTGTAAATCGTTTTCGACGTTTTCTTAAAAAATGAATGGGTGTTGTTAGAACAATCTGTATGTAAAATACATTTACAATTCGCAGACGTGTTCCAAAGATGTATAATTTTTTTATGAAGGTAAATCCATGGACCCAATAAATTATATCTCTTCAAAATATTGTAGGACAGAAACTAATACTATTATTTGAAAATAAATTTACTGATGCGTGAGAAGAAACATATAATCACAAGAGTTTGATCGTTGCTTTACAGGGTTTACTAAATTTCTCCAAATATCGAACTATTACAATTAACTTAACAAAGCATTCTCTAAAACTGCATAGAACGCTCATAACACCTGATAAGCGTTTCTCCGGATATCAAATCCTCAACTGTCGGCCAATTTTAAGACCCGTTCTCTAATTTAATCAAATTTGTCCCCATTCGTAAGAGTTATATAAGATGTACTACTTTTTATTTGATAGCTTGACAATGAAACAGCCAAAATAGTCATTAATAGTGGTTATACTCTATCTCCGAAACAGCTCATCTCTCAGTTGTGATAGCCTGCCCATAAATTAATCAAATGGGTAGCTTCGGTAGTTCCTTTGAAGCTGAAGAGTTGAATTTTCGTGATCTTGTTTTTCTCGCGATCCTCTATATTACACTGGGAAAAAGTATTAAAATTAGATATAAATTACTATCACCGTCTCATTACTGATCAAGAAATCGCTATATTCCTCAACTCTAGTTCAATCGAATAGTTCGGCTCATTCCGAGTAGGATCGAAAATTGACAGAAAAACCCTTTATTCGCGCAATGCGCAGGAAAATTTTATTTTAGCTTGAACGCCTTTTGTCCTATCTGAATAATCTGTGGCCTGACTTTCCCGTCGATATTTTCTGTTCCAACTTCTCTGGATCGTTTTCGTCTTCGTCTTCTTAATATTCGTTAGGGGACCCAGTCTTTGTATATATCACTTTAGTTGCATTATTCTTCTACTATGTTATTTATGTAATTAACATAACGATTTGATCTTTTTCGTGATAAGTTTGTCAATTTTTGATTTCCCTGCTGGGCACTTGTAGCAATCCATTTAAGCAGTCTTTAATTTTTTATTCTCTTTTCACGTTTTCTTATTTTTAGATTTGTTTGGTTACTAACAGTAATTCATTTTTTATTTTAATATTACTGTTCCATGACTAGTCAATACACAATAAAATATTACCTATATGACTAAACAAAAGCCCAGTACAGTCCTGGTTATTTGTGACCAGTGCAAAAGACATTCGTAATATCCGTAATAGTAGAAATACCAGTGAATTTCCCATATTAAACCGTTATAACCCCTGTGAATTCCATTTCAGCAGCGAACATTAATCGTAAGGAAATTTTATTGTCTTTTTTTATTCTATAAAATATATATATATATATATATATATATATATATATATATATATATATATATATATATATATAAAATACTATTTGTAAAATAAGAGAAATATTGTTAAATTGTGTTAAATTTTAATTTATGCTAATGACTGAACTTGATTGATCTACACGACAAGGCAGGCTCGAACATTAAGGCAAATCACGCTCTACAACTTCTCTAATCAAGACAGAAGGTTAAAATAAAAAACTGACGTCCTTTGGTTTTGTAATAACTCCGAGAATAAGGTCTAGAAAAAACTTCCATAATATATCTGCAGTCAGGACTGTTAATAAAAATATATTATACTTAAATATATCAATATCGAAATACGATATAAAAAAAAATATAGCATACATCGACTCTCTTTAAAAAAAGGTGAAACCCAAAAATAAGTTACACAGTCTTTTACTCAAATATATTTATTGAATAAATCAAAATTACAATATTTTTTCATACACGATTACATGAAAATTTTTTCATGTCAACCTTCTTAAAATAGCTCCAAACAATTGAAGAATTTACTGCAGACCACATATTTCCGAAAAATATTATCGATTTTTCGATATATAGATATTTTGTTAATAGTTCTATCTGATCAGCAGTATTTTTTGAATTTCACATTGGCGTTAAGTTTGTCGATCGCAGTTTGAAATTGTTATTTTTTTTTTGCATTTATTCATACTTTACTAATTTAAATAGTGTTTTAAATAGTTAAGATGTGGAATAGATGTTATGTACTCGGTTGCAAGGAAAATTACTCAAACGGTCCAACGCTACGAGCCAGTTAAAATAGCAAAAAGTGATTCCTCGTGAAAGTTTTATGTCAGATGATAATAGCAGAGTTTGTGATTACAATGTAACTTTCTTCTTCTGAAAGTGTAATAAGTAAAAAGGATTTTTTTCTGGGAGATATCCCAGCGGGACATCAACACGGATGAGATTCTTCCTTTGAAATTAAACATACCAAAATTAATTTCGAAACATACCATTTCATGTAACATTCTTTGAAGATAAAGTATCGATAATGTATTATTTTTAATTACAAAGACACTCTTTAAGACAGACAGCAGCGACAATGAATCTAGCCTAGTTAACGACCACATTGGAAGATAAAGATGAATCTGCTTGTATTTAGTGTAACGGTCTCTATTTACGCTCCAAGCCTGGTGAAGGTTTGTTGAGGTGCATGCACTGATCTTCCAAAGAGAACTAAGCGTTTTATTTGTGCTCTTGGCGTATACATTTATGAAAAATTATAGTATGCCATTATGTCCATTACCTCGGTGTCATTTTGTCCATATAATATGAATTTTCATTGATCTGTATTAAAGACCTAATAGCTTTTTTACAGAAAAATAAGTAATGCTTTTTGTTATGTGATTTAATTGACCTTACTACTAATAAATGAAAAGTTATGAGGCTGCAATAAAGTAGTATGTAATTTTGTACGCAGTAGTGTTTTTTCAAATTATGTTATAGTTTTTTTTTATATATATTACCGTTATGAACACATAATTTACCTAAATATAAGTTTAAAATATTTAATAAGTAAATTAAAAAGTAAAAAATCACATAAAAAGTAGTTTTAACGGCGGTCGGGTGATGACGTTATGTATGAGTGCTGTGTCTTTGTATCTAGGAGTTGTTGGCGTGTTCAGCATGAAGGCGCCGAAAAGGAAAAACACCAAAATATTTTAAGTTCTAGATTCAATTTTATTGACTAACTAACCACATTTACCAGCCTTGCTACTCGGAATACCAATTACAATTTCAATATTGATACAATAATATTATAAATTATGTAAGTTCAGTCGGCAAAAATTTTGTTTACGTCGCTGAATATTTCAAGGAAAATAAAAAAGAAACATAAAGGAGCTCAAAGACCCTCTAATTTAAATATTCGATAGACGCAACACCACTAGAAACTCAAAAACGACCTCTTTGGGCCACCATTATAGACTGTGTTGAATTGGTTTAATTTTATTTGGATTTTTTATATTGCTCTGGAGGGTTTAAACATATAACTACAGTACCTGGTAGAGGTAATTAAATAATTCGATGATAAAATTAAAGCAAAACCACTAAATAATTGAAACTGAAAATAAGTAAATCTCCATTAATATAACCTTTAATCAATGTACACAAAGTTGCCTCCTGGAATTGATGTTTAATAACTAATAAACCATGAATACCTAGCCTTTAAAACTTTCTTTTTCAATGAAACACAAATATAATAAAAACTAAACTAAGGTATTTATTCAACTTTCTTTACATTTCCTTGAGGTATTTAAATTTTCACAGACAGTATAAAGTAAGTTTTTAAAACTTTCTTGTTAAAAGAAGTAAGATACTTTATTTCTTTTAAATTATTTAAGTTGACATAATATAAAATATTCAATGCCAAAGCAAAATAATGTTGAGGAACATGTTTTTTAAATCGACAAATCAATGAGACCAATATTGAATACATTTTTACAAAAAATGTGCTAAGAAAAGTGTTTTTAAAAGATATACATGTCGCTTCAAAATTAGATGATTCGTGTTAAAGTCGCATCGGTAACGGAGACCTTTTGGCGACTGAAGCAACAGTTTAAAATGTGCTTCAAACCAGTATCGCTCAGACTTCCCAGGTGGTCACCCATCTAACTATTAACCTAACCCGCCAAGTATCACTGAAGTAAACCCTCGCTATGTTGCTTCAACTTCTTAGCATATACTATTCCGTCTTACACATGCGATAAAAGGGTTCCCGCCAAAAACAAATGTCGTGACCTCTCTTGCCTGGCGACCCGCTATTACAATGGGAGAAAGTGTTAAAATTAAATACAATTCCGCCACAGAGAGCTCATTTGTTATATCGACTTCGACCCGAAAGCTAACGAAGCGAGGGGAGGAAGGCCGAGGTACACTCTCGACCAGTATTGTCAACTCTGCGTTTTAGTGGTAAATCTACCATTTTTTCAATGGAAACTACTGTTCTACCGATTTTCATAAATGACCTACCGTTTTTTCATTAACCGTTCAGGTTATAATTTATTACATATTTACTTAAAGGAACTACAAAAAACTTTATAATTATTAGGTATTATTATTAATATATTCATTATAAAACAGATACGTTACCGAATCTGAGCGATTTTGTGCTCAAAAGCCGTCAGATTTTCTGTAGCTCACTAGATGGAGCTACGTCGCCCATGGAAGTCCGTTGTTGTTCCATCCTTGTTTACCAGTGCACAATAAAAAGAACAGACACAAATCTGACTTGCATGGTTGAAACTGGGCAATAAATATTTTTAATTTGGCTTTTTGGTTCAAAAACAAAAAGAGTAATGAGTGAGAGTAGTGATAATAATAATAATGTAAGGCGGCACATTAAATAAAAAAAATTAGTAAAGCAAATTTGTATTCATGATTTTTTTTAAGTTTGACGTTATGTAATGTCTAATTTATAAGAAAAATATTAAGATTTTATGTATTTTCTTACATACATGTTGTATTAAGCTTTACTAACGTTTTTTTTTTTCGAAATATGCGGCTTTTTCCACACGGGTCTATCGGTAAGTTGGCAACACTGCACTCGTGCTCGGCTGTTCTCGTGTTTTATCGATAAGAATGGTCAAGCTGAAAGAAAGCGTTTTTTGGTGGCAGGTGATAGACTGAGATAATATGAATATGTTGTCCTGTCTTGTTTTGTAATAACACTAATTACTTTTAGGCATAATGTCATCTTTGCTTCCCGAGATTACGCAATATGTGCAAATTGTAATCAGGTGTAATGGTAATACAAGTCGAAATTGTGTATAATAAATAAACTCACCAATAACAGTAAAGCGAAGCATTACATCTGGCAAAAGTCGGTGGTTAATTAGACAGACATAATCCCCACTGTCAGCGGAGTTTACATTACGGAAAATAAGACCATAATTTTTGTCAATGGATACACGGTCTTTCCATTCGTTATAGTAAGTTGTGCCCCCATCCTTTTGGAATTCTAGTACTTTCTTATGCTTGGATTCGGAATGCCATTCTAAGTATTCCACTAAAGTATTTGCATTGGCACCTGGACATCTAAAGGAAAAGCTGTTTTTGGCGTATGTTTTGTAGTACTCAGTTTTGGGTGGTATGTCTGAAAAAAAGAAAAAGTGTGAGAAATGAAGATTAATGAACATGACATCAAATCTATTGCTACATACCTTTAAATAACAAACTTATTGTGGCATTGCGGAACTTGAGATGATGACAAATAACCAAATTTAACACTTGTTTGTTCTTGTTCACAGATTGGTTCATTTCTGTCATAGCATCAACTAATTACGCTAAAGTTTTCGCAAATTTGGAAATATTTTTTGTTTGTTAATACCAGGTATGTAGCTTTAAATGGAAAAAATACTAACGCGTAGCAAAGATCGTTTTTCGTGTATATTATAAACATTTTTAAATACAAAACTCTTATTAAAAAAAAAACGAATACAACATCATTAATTTAAGGTTAACATTATCTGAATAAACAAGTCAAAAACTTTGGTTATAACCTAAAATAGTCTAGACTGTTATTATAGTCTAAAACTTATTTAAGCTGATTTTATATTAAATTCCTATAACTATTAAAAGGGTGAATAAAAACATTCAAAGTGAAATTTTAATAATTATAGTTATAATGGAGATAAGTTGACTTGAAATTTTGACGAGTACAAATAAATAACCATATTTTTACGTAAGCTGCTGGGTTAGTAACGTAAAATACCGTAAATATTAATATATATATATATATATATATATATATATATATATATATATATATATATATATATATATATATGTCGGATATTTTCACGGGTGTGATGTGTAATCGTATCACAAAGAGATGAACATACTGCAAGAACATATAGCCAAGGCTCTAAAAAACAAACACTTGGCCCCCAAAAATCGCGAAAACCAAGAGAATAGCTCCAAAGCTTATGTTCCTTATGTAAGAGGCACCACAGACAAGATCGCAAGAATTCTCAGGAGACACAACATTGAAACCATTTTCACCACAGACCGTAAAATAAAGGATCTCTTGCCAACACCTAAAGAAAGAATCCCTCTATAAAACCAGGGAGTGTATGAAATTCCATGCGGAGAATGCAGCTCGTCTTACGTAGGCCAAACCAACCGTAAAATAAGCGCCAGAAGAGACGAACATATGAACACTGTCAAGCAAAAAACAACTTATTTTGCTCTGGCCCAACACTGGTTAAATACAGGACATAAGATAAATTTCTCGGGAACAAAAATGCTATCGAGATGTGAAAACCTGTCCACAAGAGTTATAAGGGAAGCCATTGAAATTGCAGAGAGGCCCAATAACTTAAATAACAGAGATGATAGCCAACGTGTGCCTAATACTTGGAAAAATCTGCTTACAAAACATCAACCGGTACCACTTAGTAGCGAAACAGATTACAACTCGGCAACGCAACCCCAAACACTGGCAACAAGGCCGATGACGCGCAGCAGGTCTCGCAACCTGTTGGGCCGGAACCATTCGGAAAACGAACGCGTCCGACAGTACCGACAGCACCGGAGTCGCAGGCGTCAGTTCGCTCGTAGACGCCATACAGTGAGCTTTGAAAATGGTGAATGAGATTTCATCGAAACGTCAGCTGCCTTACAGTCCTGAGAGGGACTCAGCACATACACGGGATGCTCGAATATATATATATATATATATATATATATATATATATATATATATATATATATATATATATATATATATATATATATATATATTCTGGTAATTGGCTCTGTGAAAGTAAGTTTTAGTCAGGAATAGTTCAGAAATTATACGTGATATGGAAGTACAACCAGAAGCTCCTTTTATTAGTTTTGACGTAGAAAGCTTATTTACCAACGTTCCAGTCAATGAGTCACTAAAGATCATAAAGAAGAAACTTGAAGAAGACCTGATGTTAGCAGAAAGAATATCTTTATCACCACATGCCCTCATAGACTTGCTAAAATATTGTTTGACTAATTACTATTTCCAAGAAAAAGAAAAATTCTTCATCCAGGAAGATGGGATCTTCATTCTCACTGGTGATCTCAAACATTTTCATGACATAGTCCCTTGCAATTTAATTTGCAAATAGGAAACCAAAATTATGGTTTAAATATACGACACCTTCATTATCTGGAATGGAAACGAGGAAGAATTTCAAAACTTCCTTTTTCATCACAACAATATCAGCCCAACCATGGTACGCAAAATCGAACCTCACTTTACAAAAAATCCACACACAGAACAATACCTAAACTATTCATTCAACCACTCCAACAATCCAAACATGGAATCGTAAGAAACCTGGTAGATAGAGAAGTAACTCTTTGCAACTGCAATGAGAACTTGACGAAAAAGATAGATTACATTAAAAGTGACCTGATACCTAACGGATACCTAGTAAAACTGATAGATAAGATTCTGGATAAGATTGCTAACGGACGAGGAACGAAAACCAGTCTTGAATATCTCCTATGGTAGAGGCATTTCGAAAAAAATTAGAAGAATAGGAAAACAATATAACATCAACGATGTTTTCAATTCAAATAACTCTCTGAGAAGCTAGCTCATTAAAGTTAAACCAACAACACAAAGGGTTATGAAAAACTGTGTGGTGGTCACTCTTTACCATAAGTTGTTTGCAATTACATATAGGTATTTAATTATTTTCCCCCACGTCAACATTGTTATTATTTTTTAGGATTTAACATCTTTCACAGGAATTTCAATTTGCTGGAAATCAACAAAATTAAACCTTCCACTTATTTTGGGGTATATAAGCTAATCGAAGAGACTCTAGTTAATACAATTTGGAATTTTCCTGGAAATTTAAGCTGGTTACACAACAAATCGAACGCTACAGACTGAGATGAGTATTATTTCACGTAAATTAGTCATATTTCACTTTAATCGAGCCATTTCTGACCATTATTTTTAGTAGAAATATAATAAAGAATATAATAACATAGCAAATTTTGTCCATTTTCACTCATGGATATTTTATTTTATCGTTTTCCGATACTATTTATTGGCAATTTAATATAGAAAATGGTAGAAATAAATATTTAAAAATTCTTATTCTATGCTTATCAGTGCGTCAAAGAATATATTTTAAATTTAACATTTTAATAAAATGAGGAAATATAAGAACCGATATCGTGACATTTTTATTAGATTTCGGGAACACAATCGTTTATGATCACTGATGTGGAAAGGTGGGGAGGAAAGAAAAATATAATATTTACTTGAAGCCTACGTGTGTATTTTGCTCTACAATATATATTTATATATTGGGTCTACTTGAGCGCGAATAAAACCTACCGTGTGGCCTTTTTTTTAAAGGTCATGTAACGCCTGCCAATCTGCCATCTCGCTCTGAGAGAATAGTTTTATCAAGCATACGGCTACCCAAGTTATTATAAAAGAATAAATAAAGCCTGTTTTCATATATTTTTAATCGGTAAAGATAACTCTAACATTTTTTACGACAGAAAATGCTAAGTGCTGATCCTAACCTCAAGAAAGCTCCCAAAACCAGTTTTTTGTATCTTACGTTTACTCAAGTCATCATAGATCAACAGGAATAGCCTATTTTTATGTATTTTTGATCGCTGAACATGAATCTAATATTATTTTCGACAGAAAAGTTTACATGTTGTTCCTAACCTCAAAAAAAAATCTTAAAAATTAGTTTTTCGTGTGTTAAATTCACCCAAGTCATCAGAAAACTTCGCAAAATGATTATTCTTCATTTTTCGTTGTTTAACCTGATTTTTGCCTTACCCAGACACAACGACGTGGACGTTGTAGGTCTCTGTTACCTGTGAGGTGCTTAACTAAAGTGTATACTCTTACCTCTCACTTTTTAGGGTGCTCGATTCGAGTAAGGCTCGTTATAGCGTCACCTATTGTTAGCATTACATAACCACTTTTACGCCTGTAGTAGCATTCGAATACCTCTTTATCAGAAGTTATTTTGGAGACATAACAACCGCTCTTCACCAGTGGGCACGAAATCATTTGAAAAATTAAAATATTTTTATTTTAGTATAATTGAATAGGATAAAAAGAATAAGACTGAGTCAGAGATTCAGAAATTTTAGATAGACCTATTTTTTAAGTTGTGGCTCCGAAAAAGCTTCTGTGAAAGAGGTGTTTGACTGCTACTATAGGCGTGAATGTTATTATGTAATGCTAACCATATGTGACGCTGCAGGGGGGTTTACTGGAATGGAGTACCCCAAAAAGTGGAAGGCAAGGGGACTAGCTAACTCTACTCAAGCACCCCAACAAGTGAGAGGCAAGGGGACTCAATTAAAATAAAGCACCCTAAAGGAAACAGAAACCTTCTACGCTCATGTCGTTGTTTCTGGGTAATGCTAAAAGTGAGTTACAGACAAAATATGCAGTGATAAATGAAGAACAAGATTTTTGTGAAGTGTTCTGATGACTTTGGTGAACGTGGGCCACGAAAAACTACTTTAGAGGCATTTTTTGAGGTTAGAGACAACATGTAATCTTTTCTGTCGGAAGTAATGTTCAGCAGTTGAAAATAAACAAAAAACAGGCTTTTCTTGTTGCTCTATGATAATTTGGGTAAGTGTAAAACACAAAAACACTACGTGCTGGGAATTTTTCAAGGTTAAGGGCAACACGTAGCATTTCCTGTCGTAAAAAGTATTAGATTCATATTTAGAGATGAAATATATATGAAAAAATAATTTATTTGTTCTTTTATAACGACTTGGGTAACTCTATGCTTGCTAAAACTATTCTCAGAGTGAGGTTGTGAGCCATATATATATATAATATATATATATATATATATATATATATATATATATATATATATATATATATGGCTCACACTCTAACAAATCCCGGCAAAGAGAGAAAAAAGGTAAGACGGCAGGAATTTTCGACCTGGTTGGGCGGTTATGGTGGGTCCTCGCCTACAAACCTGTTGTGTGATGACTCACATAACAATCCAGAAACCGTAATTCCACCCAATCCTTTAATCCTTGAATCTATTTTAAATGATTATTTGGTAGTGTCAGAAGCAGGCGAAGATCATCGCGTTTATCCACGGAATCTAATTAGTTTTGAGGAAGTGGAAAACTATTATTTAAGAAATAACTCAAGGTCACCGCCGTTTTTTGCAGAAATCCTTGAGCCCTCTACAGCGGGACAAAATCGACGTTTATGTCACGATTCCCGGTCACTTTTTTCTGAAGTCGAAACGCGATAATCGACGGCGATGCATCACGACGCTACCAGAAGACGGTCCTCTAGGTTGCCAGACCTAGAGAAATTTCCCTGTATCTAGGAAATCTTGCGAGATATAGGGAAAAAGGGAATTATATTCAATTTAATACCTATTTTAGTGAATTTTTGAATAAGATACAATTTTTCTAATTATTATATAAAAACTAGTAAATATATGTTTCTTTTTACGCGTTAATATACAAAATAACTTACAAATCTTGAACGTTGTATATATATCCAAAAATTTTGTCGATTTCCCATGCTCCCTGGCTTTTAGTCGGTAAACTACTGACTTGACTTTATGTATTATGCAATTTTGTTAAAAAAATACGCAACGTTGCCAGACACATTGTGCGGGATTTTGCATACTTGTTAAAGTCAAGCAAGTGTATTAATCTCTGTATTAGCCCAGAAATAATTAAGAAATATAAATCAGAAATTTTGTATCAAGAGAACAAAAATCCATCATGAATTTAAAAAAAGTGCTATGTTTATTTTATTTAGAATAGGTTAGCGATTGGGCACACAACTTTTACATTTTTGTAGCCTAGGAAAATCTAGGGAATTTATTATCAAAAATCCAGGAAAATACAAGAAAATCATCTGGCAACTCTGATACACATTAAATTTCTTCAGTTGTTCTACAAACAGCAAGCACAGAAGATGCCAAATGAAATTTTGGCGGCGAAGCGTCGGCAAATTTCGACAAGAAAGCTATGTATATATATATATATATATATATATATATATATATATATATATATATATATATATATATATATATATATATATATATATATACTTTAAATTTTCTACATATCCATTTTATTCCTCTTAAGTATAAAATTCTGGTTATGAAAAAGAAACAATATATTATAAAAGTGATGTATACCCGGTATTTTTAAAATATACTATACCTTTATATACATGACCAAAAATATGCCCAAAAAAGTATTACGATTACAGTAGCCATAAAATAAATATATTCCATATCAAAATGCGTATCATTTAAATAATAGCGAAGCATGAAATTAAAATATTTAATACGAAACACCGTTTCAAATTAGTTGTGGCTTGTGCACACATTTACTACAGTACCTTATTTTTCGCTGCATACTCAGCAAAACTTATGTGTTGTCAGCAGTTTTCAGTGGTTGCCTCTGCAAAACGATTTTTTACCCTGATTATGGAAAATTTGTTTAAAGTTTGCATTATCTGAGGATGAATGTGCGTACTAAATGGGCATAAAATTAAAATTTTCATATTTACGTCGGTTGACCCCTTGTAGTTCAGTAACATTTCTATATTTAAAACTTTTTTTAAAAGTAATATATATATATATATATATATATATATATATATATATATATATATATATATATATATGTATAAACTGTAATTCAACTCTGCTCACAAACATGCTTTACGAGGTGTGGCTACAAAATAAAGAGATTGATGCTTCTACAGAAGAAGTACGCATACTCCAAATGTGAATCACCAACAGCTGTGTAGCGTGAAGCCTTTTCTTTCGAATGCGGTGCCTCCCATGTCCGTAGATAAATCAGTCTGGCTGTGATCTTCGATTGTAGATGAGCTGTTTTTTGTTTTGCCGAAAAAATTATTAGTGAAATAATAAAGCAACGAATCTTCATAAAATTTCACATGAAACTTGAAAAAATGGTTCCTCCAAAAACTATTGCGCCAGGTACATTTTCAACTCGATGATTGATAACAGAGGATGTTACTCAAGAGTAAAGCAATTGGAGTAATAAAGTCATCATTTCATTGACTTGAGACTCGTCGTCTCCCTGGCCCTGTACGTCATCTGTACCCACCAGTCTGACGAAAGCAACTATATAGTACTTCTGGCTCTGCTCAAGATATTAGCGATGTGACATAAAGCCCCGTTCTATGTAGCTCGTGCAACATCTTCTGACGGCATATAAAAAAAAAAATTAACATGACAATACACTGACACTGCTGATTAGGAATATAAACGTCAAAAACACTAGTCGAAAGATGAATAAGCAAAAAAAAATATAAAAGTAGCTTGATATCTTTTTAATTTCTGTTGTTGTTTTATGGTTTCCTTTAAAAAATTCCTTTGAAATAAAAATATTGGTATGAATAAAAAAAAAGGAAATGTTAAAGATGATAACATATAAAAATCGAAATATATCATACCAATTTTTTTATTGATATGGTATCGACATCTTACCGAAAGCTGAACTTTCTAGCGAAATCTAGTCGATAATTTGGGTCGCTCCAGGTATAGTATTCTCTTGTATGGAACAAACTGGAATATGCCTCAGATATCTGGCATCCATATTATCATGTACACTCTCAAAAATTAAAGAAAATTCAATATCGTCTCTTAAGATTCTTAAACTTTAAATTGGATGCGTTTTATCCACAGAATACTCTTTTTATATAAACTGGTAAATAACTAGATTTTGGCAACTGATTTGCTCGCGACAGTCCACTTTCTTTTTCCAAGTATAACTATATCTCCAGAATTGTTCTATGTATCCCCTTTATACCTAACCGGAAAAACAAATCTGATATATTTTAATGTAATTACTCTGTTGCCAAATTTTATAATTCGCTGTGATTGATTAACGTCTTCGTTATACTTATGAACAGGGGTGGATCCAGCCTCTCTCTTGGGGGTGGGGCAGTATGGCAAGCGAAAGCAAGTTGTCGACCGGGGGGGGGGGGGGGAGACACCAGCAATATTCCCATTTCTAGTGTAAAAGGTAGGGTCTATTTTTCTGAATTTGAAGCACTTGGAGAGGTGGGGGGCGATCACAGGCAGACGAAAAACATCATTGGAAGAAGAGATGTAAACTGCAATAAAAGGAGTTGTACATACATTTTATTATGAGAAGCAGATCCCAACCGTCGACAAAATTCTAACTAAAATCAATGAATATCGGGCTTTACCTGAAATTAAAAGAACTGAGCTCTGGAAATTGCTCAGAGAACTTAATTTTTGCTGGGAATTCCAGCTAGGAAATCTATTCTTATAGATCGTCCGGAAAATGTCCGTTGGAGAAGGAAATATCTCTCTCAAGTAAAAGATAGAGTTGCTGAAAATAACACAACTTACAAAATTAGTAATTTAATTGAACTTTTGAAAGATTTTTTTGAAAAAAGTTACTGCAGAAAATTGGGAAAAATCCATGTAATAAAAGAATAAAAGAAAATGTGGAAACTCGATTTCATGATCGGCGAGATAGAGGAACCAATTATAATTAATTTGAGCGACGATAGCTTCACTGACTTTGATTACGAATTAGATACGTAATGTTTACCAGCGTAAACACAATATATTATTTAAATTTTCTGTAACATATAAAAATTAATTACATTTGAATCCCTTTTTAGCGTTTAATTGAAATTCTGAAGATGGTTTAAGAAATAAATAAACTGAAACGTCAAATGTCCTAAAAATGTTTTTAGTTAATAATAAAATGACCGATAGCCCCAAAAAAATATTTTTAAATTCTTGTATTTTTGACAATGGGTATTTTGTATGTATTTAAATTATAACTTAAAATTTTTTGAGAGAAAAAGGCTACGTTTTAGTCTGAATGAGCCTAAAACGGTTTCTGTGCCAAAATTAAAAAAATAAAAATACAGTTATGATTTGTGTTAAATATGTCAAAATTATTACTATTTTCTAATGTATGTGAATTATTAAGAAATTATAAGAAATAAAATAATATATTAAAAACTTTTTATTTTAAGTTTATTACCGAAATAATATTCTATGCCATAAATACTTAGTGATAAAATAAACCTCCTTCCGACGCCTATGACAAGGATTAAAATACTTTTTAACACTTCACACATCCAAATATCTATTGTTATCCAACCCAAATAGTCCATTGTTATAGACCGGTAATTTTGATTATAAAATTTCTAACCCATTCCTATGAAAAATATATGTGTCTGACAGATTTTGCCAAAGACACCGGTCTAAAGAACACAGGTAGTTTGCGAAGAAAAAAAATGGGATTTATTACTCTCTCTAGTCCTTGAATAAACTATATATAAGAGGCAAAATCGGGTCTATTTTCCTGAACTCAAAGCTCTTGGGGGGGAGGGCGACCGCCCCCACCTCCCCCCCCCCCTTGGATCCGCGCTTGCTTATGGAAGTGTCTGCATTATGGATGTTATATTAAGATTATAAGTAACACTGTTCTTTTCCTGCATAATAATAGAATCCTGTAGAGCCATGTAAATAAATACATAAATAAATAAAACAACACCAAATTTTATTTGTCCTGTTTTTTTTTTGTCCAGGAGCGTAGTAGTTAATTAATTATTACTACCAATATAATTTTAATCCATTAAATATAAATATTATTAGTTATTAATTTAATATGATCTATTTTTGTGTCGTTGTTAAATTGTTAGATTATATATGGTAGAAGCCGATAATAAAATAAATTTAAATTTATATTGGCAAAAATCCAAACTTGTCAGAATTAAACAAAAATTTTAAATTAATGTTTTTATACCAAATATATTAATAACGGTTTAAATCTCTATCAGCACAGTGCATCATTTGCAGGTTGCAACCTCAATAAAATAATAACGGTAGAGTTCGTGAAAATGAATATTAATGAAACTAAATTATTAAAAGTCGGAAAAGCAACTAGAATTGTTGCGGTTTTTACACACATTTATAACTAGATTATTTTCCACCACATATTAGGCGAAATAAGGGTATTTCCTTAAATTTTTAACGGTAGAGAAGTACTTTAAAGAAATATTTGCCACCGGAAACATTAAAGCTGCATGTTGACTAAGATTAATGAGTTTTACGGATAATCTGATATTAAAAAATGCAGATTCTATTTAGAGCTGGTCTACAAAATGAGATTTGATTGCGTTCGGTAAGTTTAAACATCCCAAGTTTGGAACTTTCGCTCTGAATTTAGATTATATGCTAATTAGAAGTAATAAAAAAATGCTTAATACATGCAATCTCACGAAGTATCTGTTTGATCTGATTTTAATATAAAAATATTTTTTGCAAAATATGACTAAAACAGTGGTTAGCAACTTTTTTTTAATGCGATCATTTGTCGATTTTTTAAAAATATTTTGACCCCTCTCCCTCTCAGTATTTATTACACAAGCCGACAAGTTTCAGAACCAGTAACCAAACTCGAAGTTTTTTGAAACGCTAAATACGAATAGGCAGTCAGAATCGACCTTGTTGCTTCGGGTTTTCTCGATATTCTCGCTTAAAAATTTGAGGTTATGTAACAGGGCTCGTTTAATTTTATTGCCAAACTATATTTGATAGTTCAAAGTACTAGTCTTTCCCTTCAAAACCTACTTGGATTTATATTGACATCTCTTTTCTTTCTAAGATATTCAGATTTTTCAAAAATCTTAGTCAGCTATATTGAATCCGCTACCTTGAAAATGACAGTTTTAAAATTCTGACTACATTTTTATTTTCACATACCTCGAAAAACCTCGATACAAATTTAGGTCTTGCTTCAAGGTTGCTCATGATCTCGCTTCGAGCTATTTTTACCTGGATTTAAAAGTCAGATCAGAAGCCTTAACTTTGAGCTACCATATTGGATTTTCCATGAGTTGAATAAAAAGAAATCGAAAGAGCATCTATTAAAATGGTAAAGGTAGCATATAAAATAGAAAATATTAAATTTCTTAAAATGGAAATACTTCTGTCCAAGATTATACGGTTGACGGGTTATGAAAAACCATTCTTTTACCACAAAATGTATCCCTAATACGATATCATAGAAATGAAAAAAGATATCAATATAAATTCAAGTATATTTTGAAGGGGAAGACTAGTAATTTCAACTATGATATATAGTTTAGCGATGATAGACTTTTTCCGTTACATAACCTTAAAAATTTTTGCATTGCATAGTGGAATAGTGCGAAAACCCAAAGTAATAGATCCATTCTGACTTTAGGTTCAGATCCAGCATATCAAAAACTTTCGGGAAAGTATAGTCTGGTTTTTGTTTCTGAGGCTTGTAATGGTAATGGATAATGTAATAATTGAGCTTGCTTCTGCTTAATAAATGTTATAACTACTTTGACTTTTGTTCTAAGCCAATTTCATTTTATCTTAAAGCTGCTTATTTCTGGCTTTTGTCTTAATCTGCAGAAAAAAATCCACTTTCGCAGAGGTGTGTAGATGGAAATAACACCAATATTTTAAAAGAAAGCAGACAAAATTTGGGATACGAATGACGTATAGCATGCCCAAATTGAGGCAATGATTTTTCCAGAAATATACCAAGCACTAATGTTCAATTTGAGATTCAAGGGATTGCAAATGGTTGTTAATTGCTTCTCTTAGATTATCTACTTTTCGGAGTCTTAAATTTTGTTGCGTTTTCCTTCCTTGCAGTTTCAAATTTGGCTTGTTTTGCAAATATAAGGTAGCAAGTAAATAAGCTAACCTTTGGATCATTAAAGTATATCATTTATTCAGGTTCTCATTTCGTCTCTAAGAACTCCTTTAACTGCTTTATTTTTTGGTATATTGAAAACTCGGTCAAAAACACTTCCTCTTGATAATCAACGAACAGCAACGTGAAAAGAAAGAACTTCATGATCATGGTTGATGTTCTGGAGAATTCCTTAAACAAAAGAGTATTGAGGGTCCTTAATTTTATATAATTGATAATTGTTACCAAAGAGTCACGCAGTTCTTGCAAACGTTTTTGAAGAGTCTTAGTAACAATCAGGCAGTGCAATCCCTTTGCTAGGGGTGCAAATTCTTTAACATTTGACAGGAAGCTGGACCTGGATTGCAGCCAGCTGGTGTTCAAAAAGTACACATTTCATAAAAGTTTTTCTACTTAAGTCATTAATTTCAAAGAATGAACTTATCATCTCCATGACCTTCACCATTCGTTGTACTTTTTAAGGCTTAACAAAACAGAAACCTTTCTTTGACATCCTCCAAGTAAATATATAGGTGTATTCGTCAAGTTAGAAAGAAAAGACAGGTAAAATTTATTCCGTCACGTCTTTGAAGGTGTCTGAAATACGTCCCTGAATTTTATTGTTGGACACTCACTTTCTTCTCCAAGAATTGGTTCAAAAGACTTTAAGAAACAGTTTGATTAGAGTTTCTGCAATTGTATAGATTTTTTAAATTCTTGCAACTTCCAGAGCAATTTTATATGGTGCCTAAACTACAGCTTGGCTTAGTTGTTAAAACGTCTCACAATCAGAAAAATCTAACATATGTTGACAGACAGCTTTATGTCTCTTTGAAAAAGGCCAAGTCTTCTAAAACATGTTCAGAAGAAGGATTTCATAGATTCATCACTAAGCACAGTGCTGCATAAAATACCATATGGCTTCTCTATGCCGTTAATAATAATAGTCTAAAATTCAAATTTTAAGTAGTTCACTGAAAATTTTAATTTTTGCTCTATAACGTTCATATTTAAAAAAATAGAGACACTTCAAAATAATCTTTAAGAAACGTTTGAAAATTTTATGTTAAGTAACATTATTTAATGTCTTTTACTTACCAAAACGGTAAATAACAGAACAGCCTATATTTCGCGACGTGCCTATCAAAGACAAATTGTGACGGGCTCAATATTATTTTAACATTTTTTAATTCAAATGAGACTAACAACGAACTATTAATATATGAATATCAAAACGAGTCCAGGATTAATACTAGGTAACAAGTTTACTGAGCGTACACTTAGCTGTACACTTATTTATATTCGAAAGTTTAAACTCGCGGCTGTGCGGCTGTATATCTGATGTCTCCTAAGTCTCGTTGCTTATATATTAGTTGTAAGGAATTTCTCGATTATCCTCAGCTCGGGACAACGTCTGGCTGTCCTCGAGATTTTTCTCTCGTGAGTGTTTCTTCAAGAAGCAACAGAATGTCGCGCTCGCTACGACTTACTCGGCTAGCTTGCCCTAGTCCGGAAGCGCCATCATCTTGAAAATACTTTAGTCGACTTGTCTCCATCTACTTTAGTAAACCAGCAAATTTTAAAAATTTTCCAAACTCTATTTTATGAAAAATCGATCGCAGCAGTTCGTTATGGGACACCCTAAAATAAGCAACATAATGAGCCTACAGACTGCAGTGTCGCGACTTTCTATAACATTCAGTATACGCTCTTTATAATATTCTGAAACAATTTAAAAATCTCACCGAATTATTTTAAAATGAGAATTTTTTAATATGATACATTTTTTATGGTTAGAATTTCACATTTATTTTCATTTAGCTAAATATAGAAATAGAAAATACCTACCGCACTGTGTTTACACAAAATAACGTTTCATATCTAAGTTAAGAAATAGCGTGATATGGCGCACTTAAATACCTTCAAACATCACTATGATTTATAGCCAAAAATACCCTTGGGCGGCTCATCTTGCTGAAATAAGTGAAAATACGTAAAATGGGTCCTAATATTGTCTACACATACCAAGTTTTAATATGTGTGTATTTTCCATTTCTAGCCGAATTTATGAATAAACATTAGTTTATTCATTGTTTCTCGAAGTTGTTCGTTCGTAAATAAGTCATAAACATGCGATTCTAAAGTAAACTCGGGTTACAGTTTACATTGTTAAATTATCTTGATTAAAATGATCTTTTAAAATTAATTCTTTCCCTATTCAATTTTCTTGTCACTTCTTTCGTAAAGTAAAGTTTTAGTAAGTCGCTTAAAGGCTGTTTGTATAATTTGTAATTATTCAGTGGTATATCGCTGGCTTCTATTGAAAATAGCTTTACAATTTTAGCTTAAAAATTAAAAGAACATTTTGAGAAATTTATTTACTTGTAGAGTACACAGGGTCAACAATTGCACAAATAAGTTTTAACTTTTTATCTCTGTGAGCAATAAAAGAAGAGAACTAACAAGTAAACTTACCCAAGTGTAGCTCACCGAATAGAATGAAACTTGGCATACGAGTAGAATATTTAAAAATATTAGACACATATTTTTTTGTAAGGACCATAACTCACATTTAAGGGTAAAAATTACCACTTGATGGTGTAATAAAGGGTGGTAAGTAAGTATCGGAATAGCTAAAGACTTCCTCAGGGATGATCTGTTTGTTAGAGGTTAAAGTCATACCAGAAGTAATTTCCAGCGAGAAATCAATGGTGACCTTTGACGATGGCCTTCATGATTGTTTGTAGGTCGACTTCATTTTTTCAAATATAAATCCTCTTTGTTAACATCTACAATGAAAAGAGTGGTAAATTTTACGTCCACATATTTTTAAAAATTTAACCTTCACAATGACCTTCATGATAATTTCAAGGTCAATTTTTTTTCTCTTTCATTACCCTAAGGTTTTGAACCTATATTCCAGAGAAACCATTTAATAAACCCATTAAATTAAAATTGTATGTTCAAGTTTAGTCAAAGGAGTATTATGATAGATTGCAAAATAGTATTAGTGCAGTCCAGAGGTGGTGTGTGACTTATCAATTGTTACTGAATGCGAGCAAATGTTCAATAATGTCTATATTTCGTAAAATATCTCCAATTCTGTTATCAAATAAATAATGACCTACTTAAAAGAGTTGATGCAGCTAAGGATTTGGGTGTATTGGATTCTGAACTTAGCTTTGACCTTCATTATGGCAGAATCGTGTCTGATGCTAATCAAATGTTTGGTTTAATTATTAGAAACTGTAAATCATTTAAGAATATTGAAAGCCTAAAATTATTGCTTATAGCACTAGTAAGAATTAAACTTGAATACTGTTCACTTGTTTGGCCTCCAGTTTATAATAAATATGTTATGGCTATGAAGAATGTTCAGCGAAAGTTTACGAAGTATTTGTGGTTGAAAACTGCGGGAGTGTATCCACCGGTCGAGATAGACAATCGATTGTTGCTGTTTCTACGTTCTTGTTCGGGTCTGGGACTGCTATAGTGATATTATTTCTGTTATTTTGTAATAAATATGTTTTTTTATGTTATATTTTATTACGTGATATTGTGATATTATTTCTGTTATTTTGTAATAGAGATGTTTTTTATGTTATATTTTATTACGGCCCTATTAATTATTTTTGTTGGGCTTTGATGTTAATAAATAAACAAACAAACAAGTTTTCGAGTGCGGTAAATTAAAATAAATTTTAAAAAATAATCAAGTCAAATTTGACCAACAAATTCGAAAAAATACTGGAAATTTGTTAAAGCCACGAAATCTTTTGGAGGTCAGAAATGAGTCCTACCATTTGCATTGCACGTTTAAAACACCTTCTTCTCTTCTACATCTTTGCAAATTAAAATGTTCGTTGTTTCATGGTCTGTACAATTACAAGATTTTTGGGTCAGCGAATGATTGCCTGACATTTGCTTGACTATACGTCATTAGGTTTTCACTTAACCTAAAAAAAATATACGTATTCGCGAGAATACGTGCTAAAAACTTGTAAATTGGTAATTTTAACATTCATAACCAAAGTAATTCTGTTTTTTAGGGCTTCCTGATTCTAAATTCTGATCTATTTAAATGTTATTTCTTAAGATTCTTTTTCACCCAAAATGACATATTAAAAGTGTATATAATAAAAGCCATCTAATTGAAAGACAATTTTGAAAAAACATGTTTCTGAATATGATTTTTTAGTTTTCAATCAACTAAGTGTTGAAATGTTTATGCAGAATCTGTTGTTGATAATTTTAGGGCAACAAATTTATAAAATACCGCAACACAAAAACTCTATTTTGTATGTATTTCTCCATTTCTGCCATCTTTTCACTATTTTTATAGTGAGCAAGGACAAATGGTACCGATTTACTGAAATCGTTAAAAATTTAAATGTTAAAATGCATTTTGTGTGTTTGACTAATGTCTTCTGCGTTTCCAAATTCTTTCTTACAAATCCAAAAGACTGTAAGTATTGTCTACACACATTTTTCATGTCAAGTTTGTGTTAATTTCGACTTCTGTCTAAATTTATGATTAAATATTGGTTTATTTATTATTTGAAAGTTGAAATTAAGTTAGGAACACACTTTCCAAGGCAAAATTTTGGGTATTGATTTACATAATTATATAATCCCGACCTACGCCTACGGCTACAATTTCTCTAATTTTTTTATTACCTTTTTCTTATGATATAATTAGTGTTATAGTTTAAGTACCTTGATAGGAATATTTAATTACAGTTCTTTTTTTAATTTTCTTGACGTCATTTTGTCACCATTATTAGTAAATTATAGATGTTTTAGATAAATTAACATATTTATTCCTGCTTTGCTTTTGAAGATATAAATATACTTAAATAAATAATAAGAATAGATCAAATACAGCAATTAGATTCATCGTTTGATGTGTGCCATTTATAAAATGTCATCTATCGTAGTTACAGCCATTAGGTTTTAGTTTGAGCTCTCTGCATCCGATAGGTACCTGCTACGTGTTTAATATTGTCAGTCCATCTTGTCGACAAACATCCACGGCTTTTTTTTATTACTTCTTGAACGCCATTCGATGATCCATAGAGTCTAGTGACATATTTTCTCTACTACGTGCAGCTCTAGATCTTCCGTGGATTTTTTGTTTGATATTGTGTCTTGTCGATGTCTATGAAGAAAACGGCCCTCCATAGCACGTTAATTGACTTTCAGTTTGTGGATTATGTCGCTATTCATTGTCCAGGTTTCTGTCTCGTAGATCAGCACAGAAAGCACACATTGATTTAATGTCCTTAGTTTTAAGGTAAGTTTGAAGTATAAATGTCACGACATCTGCCAAACGCTAACCATGCCAACGATATCCTTCTACTGAGATCAACCTTTAAATTACTATTATTATAACTATGTTTTCGGTACATAAGTGTGTTCTCTTCGTAATTTTGTGTCATTATCTCCCATTTTTTTCGTTGGTTATTTTTAGCATAATTATTTTGAGCCTGATTTTCATCGATTTTTCAAGCAGTTTCCTTGCAATTCCACCTTATTGTATACTATTTAGACCAGATCATCGGCGAATCTGGAATAGTTTAGTTATTCATCACTAAATTTTACTAGCTTGTTTTACCAACCTATGTACCTAAAAAAATATTCTAATACCAATGTAAATAACATTGTGCCATCCAATCAGAACCCTCTGCCAATTTGAATAATAAGAAAGACACATTTGTTAAAATAAGTGTAAATAAGAAGAAGAACTGCTAACATTTCTACTCGTCGTGCTTTAATATGTGTTATTTCCTATCTCCACCAGAATTTATGAATAAACATTGGCTAACGCATTGTTTCTCAAAGTTGGAAGTTACTAAATAAGTTATAAACATGCAATCCTAGGGCGAAGTTCTAGTTAATGATTTAAATAGTAAAATTATTTAAAGCGATATTCACTGTTAAAGTTTCTTCTTTCTTTTTCAGAAGTTTTTTTTGTATATTATATATATATATATATACATATATATATACATATATATATATATATATATATATATATATATATATATATATAACAATGTACATACAGTGACCGGCAGAAAGTGCGTAGCATATGGGAAAAATGTTTATCTTTGAATTTAATGAATTTATTTTATTTCGAAAAAGTTCTGCATGTCTCCAAATCAAGACAGAACCCTTCAAATCCGCCGAAAGTCTTATAATATACGAGAGAGAGAGTCAGATATTTGAAACTGCAGTAAAATTAAAGTACCACTATTTTTTACTTCTTATCTCGTGAAGTAAAGATCACTGAAGATGCTTCGTGCAATCGTAGGTGAAACGTCGAATAGTAATTCCAATTTGACATGATCTAAGCCCGAGAACCATGATTTGCAAATGTTGTTTATATTTAAAAGCTATATGCAATTTTGAAGTTTTGTTCACTTTGAACAAAACATAAGATTTAACCCTTTTATGAATAACTCTGTACAAAAATTAGATAGCAACCATATAGTACGTAAATCCTATTTCCTGTTGACTTTGTTAGATAAAAGTATAAATATTATGTCAGAATAACCAATTTCAAAATTAATATGGCCTTTGAAAATAAAAATAAGAAAATATTAAATGTTTTTGCTGTACACCGTATCTTATTTTTTGAGAAATCAAAAAAATGTAATCTAACTATAATTCTGTACTACATTTTAACTCAAACCTTCATTCAAATAGTACATTTATTTTTGAAACTCCAATTTTTTTATTCAAGTTTTAATAGAGATCGGAATTAAAAAAAAAAACTGAAAAATATGAAATATTTTTGTACGTAATTTATTTGCTACTAAAATAAAGTTCAATACAATTTTGGTCATGAATAAAAAAAATGCATATTTTTCATCCAAAGTACATACCAATTTTTCAAACTAACTAACTATGAATGGAACAGGGAACAAAACTATTAAATAAAACTATTTACATTGACAATGATACCTTTACGAGTACATTTCAACGTGCCTTCCCCCATTTTCTATATATTTTATATTTATTGTGTTGAATTTTTAAAAAAGTAGGATTTATTCGAGCGATACAGTGTCTAATAATATTTTCCAAATGGCTCAAATTTCCAAAAGGCCGATATTTATACGTTGATCAGTTCTACCACAGACGCCGCACAGTGAGTTTTGAAAATGGTGAATGAGATTTCACCAAAGGACTCAGCAGACATAAGGGATACCCAAAAACCTTCGATATATATATATATATATATATATATATATATATATATATATATATATATATATACTAATATTTTTTTGACATGTGGAAAATAAATAAAAAATTAATCATTTCTGATCCGAAAAGTGAATAACCAATAATCAAAAACAAAATAGTTTCGAGGCCTGTACAAATTTGGTTTTAGAATGTGTCATTTTCAACCCAAACTTATGAATAAACAGTGGTTTGTCCATTCTTTCTCGAGGTTGAAAGTTAGTAAATAAGTTATAAACATGCAATCTCAGGGCAAAAATTTGGTTGCTGGTTTAATAGTTTTATTATCTTGACTGAAATCTACTATTCAATTTTTATCTTTTTTTCTTTAGATTTATTCTGCCACGTTTCTTTGAAACCAGTAGCCTTTAATATTTATACAAGTCAGCATATTTATTTGTCACTTTCTTTTAAACACAGATAAATTGAAATAGACGTGAACGATAAGAAATACATTTACAGAAACAAGGAAATTCTAACCATATATAAATATTTCTTTAAAGTAAGTGTATACAGTGTATTTTAATATTTAACTCCTTTAAATGTTATAGGAGGAATGTACCGGAAGGCACATTTTCAAAAAAGATGAAAAAAATGTTAAACTTTACATGCAAGCTACCTAATGTCAGAGTTACAACAGTCATAAATCTCCATCGGGCATAGCTAGCAGGAACTAAACAATGACATTGTAACAATATACTGAAAGAAATTCAACGTGCAGCGTGCTTTATACGCGGTCGCAGATGGTAACGGTTGGTTGGTAACGCCAGTTGATCGACAACCACCAAGCACAGAAGATGCCAAATGGGATTTTGGCGAGACGTCTGCAAACCTCTACAGGAAACCAAACGAACGAACAGATGTATTCCCGGATTAATACGGAATCACATGTTCCCATTCGTGAAACACTACGCAATAATATATATATATATATATATATATATATATATATATATATATATATATAATATTGTTTTTTTTGCTGAATGATACTTAATGACACTTTATTAACGCTTTAAGGTTCTCATGACAAATGGTTGTGCTGTCATCTATGGTTAAAAATGAAGACTCAAATAAGCAAATTATAATTTTACGAGAAAATGCAAATGAAAAATTTTAGTATATTGTGACACGCATTTACATAAAAAACATATGACTTACATACTTAAGTAATTTTATTATGGAAAATATTTATACCAAGATAAATATTCTAGCTCTAATGTGTCACAACACCATGAATATTTTAATTTGCAGAGGACCGACACCATTAAAAAGCTTTTAACCGAAAAGTAATTTTTTATTTTTATCTGAAGACTTTTCAAAATATGAGAAATTGATTTAAGGTTTTCTAATCCCTCTGGAGCCGTAAAAATGACTCCTTCATATTTGCATATCTTATTTTTTTGGCATTTGTAATACAGGCAAATTTATCACTCAAGATTTGTTTGCTAAATGGAGAGATGGAATGATAAACCTTCATATTTGAATATTCGGCTGTATAGTTCCAAGTCGTCTTGAAATAAATAATACCTACACCAAATGAGGTGACACCCTTGTTTGTGATATATATTTTATTTTGCCTATATTTAAAATGAAACGTGGGAAGGCTTATAAGATTATTTTTACATTTTTTAAAATTTGTATTTGTTTTTTTCACTTTGATATAGTGGGTTGTTTTAAAAATTAAGAAACATACGACGGTACTGAGTAGAAAATAATTAAATCTGTAGTGGTGAACGGATTAAAATTTGTTAATACAGAGTGTCTCAAAAGAAAGTTCACATTTAAAAAATCGATTTAAAAAAAAGTCAGGACTTTATTGAAAAAATGTTTATTACATATTAAAATACATTGTTTGGGAATTTATTTTTTAAAAATGATATCGTCCAAATGTAATCCGTTGCGCTCACGGCATTCATTTAATCGAGCACTAAAATTGCCCATGACGTCTCGGCAGGTATTCTCCATGATGTCTGCCATTTCGTTGCGGATATTTTCTTTTAATTGTGCCAGGGAAGTCGGTTTGTTGGCGTAAACTTTTGATTTGACATAACCCCATAGGAAAAAGTCCATAGGTGATAAATCAGGATTGCGTGGAGGCCAACTTATGTCACCTTTCTTTGAGATCAATTTGCCACGAAAAATTTCACGCACTCGTGGCAGAGACATGTTGGACGTGTGTGAAGTTGCTTCGTCTTGCTGGAACCATGTTCTTTGGTTATAGCCAGGAAAATTTTGCAGTTCAGGCACGAAGAAGTCGTCTAACATCTCCACATACCGCTTTGAAGTCACTGTTACTGTGCGTTCCCTTTCATCTTCAAAAAAGTACGGGCCGATAATTCCTCGCGCCGACATCGCAGCCCATACAGTCACTTTCGGCGAATGTAGAGATTTCTGATGTTTGTGTTTTGGATTGTTTGCACTCCAATAGCGGCAATTTTGCTTGTTTACGTGACCATTAAGATGAAAATGGGCTTCATCCGAAAAGAAGATGTTGGTAAACGTTGAAAAGCGTTCAGTCATCTGGTTTACGAAGTCAAGCCTCTGACCAGCATCCTGAGGCTTCAATTCTTGCACCAACTGAATTTTATAGGGGTTCAGCTTTAAATCTTTGTGTAAAATGCGGAATAATGATGACCTATGCACATTGAAAGCAACAGCACGCTTACGAATCGAAACGTTTGGGTCGTCACGAACAGACTGAGTACCACTCTCTACGTTTTCGACCGTTCTCGAAGACCTCGGACGCCCGGATTTTGGTTTGTCTAGTGTTGAACCGGTCTCCTCAAACTTCTGGACCCATTTTCCAATAAGCCGAGCGCTTGGCGCATCATTTAAGTGACGAATATGTCGAAAATTGCAGAATTTTCTACGCGCTACAGTCGCCGAATTACCGTTTTTGTAAAACTCACGTACACACAAAGCACGGTCCGCTCCCGAGAAACGCGACTAAATTCCCAAGAGCCAGGCTACCGATTGACATACCCCCGCGCCGCTCGGAATAGTTGCGTTCACGCAATAAGCAAAACAAATGTGTACTTTCTTTTGAGACACCCTGTATTATACAGAGTGATTCTCCGGGAATTTCATCGATCGATTATGGGAAAACTATAATTAAGAATAATTCTGAAAATCTCACAGTGTACTAAGGTACAGGAGGACAGTCGACTAAAATATTTTCAAGATGGCGACACTTCCAGTTATACTGGAAGTAGATGTCAACTTGCTTATTTTAAACGGAACACCCTATATATTATTGCATTTTCGATTTCTACGTAAAATTCTAGGCATATTTTATGTATAATATTCTATACTTAAGTCTCACCGTTTTGGACATATTTAAATTTTTATGTCAAAAATGACGTTTGTGGATCAAAACTTAGCTATAAATTTTTCTTATAAGGAAATCTTTATTATTTAATTTGGGTTAATTTTTTTGTAGATATATATTATCCAAAAAAAAAACAGCATTTTCTTGTGACCGAAGTAAAATAAATTAACTCTACTTTTCGTGGAAAATCAGTGCCTTTTAAATGTTGTACTATGGTATATACATAGGGATGAAAATTGTTAAACTAATGCTACTTGCCTTGTAGATATTGTCGGATATGCGGCAAAATATCCTAAAAATTGTAGCTTCAATATTTTCATTATTAACAACTGCTTTATTTCTATTTCTTTTTGCTTTAATGGATCCAAAGTTCTTGAAGTTTTCTCTGACCCTTGGATGTTGGTGGTGTTTATTTCTATTTCTGCGGATATCGGATCGCGAATGTATCGCATCTTCTTGAAATAACTCTATCACATTCCCCATAAATAATAAATAAGTTTAGATAATCTTCTTGCGTGTAATTAAATCGCCCCGGCATGATTATTATTAATGAATGTCAAATGGCAAGGAATAGTGACAATTCTGTAGGGTTCGATTGTTTTATTTTCGTCACGCCTCGCCGTCATGGCCAACTAATAACAAAACTCAAAAGCCCTATAGCATTTTTATAATAGAAAAATGTTAAATTGCCAATATTTTGAAAACTATAAATTTTCGGAATAAACAAACTTATACAAAGTTACCCTAATTTTTAATGTTTAATATGATAAAATTATAAAAATAGGTGCTTTGTATTTGAAAAAATTGACTTTTGACGATTTTTTAAATACAATCTTTATTCTTTTTTTTTGACCTTTCTGTACTAATAATTTTCAAAATATCATAAAAACCATAAGTATTTCATGAATCTTCATTTAGCTATACTTATATGCGGCATTGCCCTGACTAACTGATTTAATGACGTATTAACACATAACTCAAATTATAAGAGCTAGAATTATCGATATCTCATGATCAAAAAGAGATATGGACTCGATTTTGATTTCTAAAAATAGTTCATAACAATATCTAAAAACTAAAATCTGAATTTTCCGGTTTTCGCAGGGGAAAAACGGGTAAAACATCGATTTTAAGATTGGTTATTAAAAAGAAATTGTTGTTTACGAACAATTTCACTATAGGATTTTAGACTTGACATATTTAAGATTATTTAAAAAAGTAAATTTTTTTTTCATTAGTATATAGCGGCGATTTGTAAAAATAATATGATATTTATTTCATATATATATATATATATATATATATATATATATATATATATATATATATATATATATATATATATATATATATATATATATATATCGTAAATAGAAACAGAATAATAATAAAGAAAGTAAATTAATTATTAAAGCGTAATATATTAGCCTTCTAGAACCATTTCTCTCCCCTTCTCTTTCCTTCGGTAACTGGGTATAAAAATGTTCCTAAATTGCGTAAAGGCACGTAGATACACTCCCGGGGGCCTAAGGACTCATTGTTTTTATTGACCAAGTATAAATGACATAGCAGGATGAAATATGTACGTTGAATAAGAATAGTAATTTCTTGTAGATTTTGGCTAGCTGAATTCGAACTCGGTTTCACAATTGCTTCATCATATCAAGTTTTTAAACTATCCTAACCTAAAAGTGCAAAAAAACGCGATTTCGGCCTATATTTGAGGTTATGTATCATCGCGACTTTTTTTTAGTGAAATACTATACATAGTATCTTAAAGCATAAGTCTTACTCGTTCAAATGCCGTTCGGACTGTACAAATTTTTTCGAAATTTATTATTAGTTTTGCAAGATGAATTTATTTAAACAATTTGTTTCAACAAATTATTGCAAAATTCATTATTTTTTGAATAAATGTTTCCCTTGCATATTACAAAAATAATTACCTTTAAAGCTGTCATTATCGATATTACGATATATTTTGTTGTAAACAAAATCATAGACAATTAATTTTGCAATTTAAAAAATCCTTAAACAATAGTCTACAAATACAAAGTCTACAAATGTGATTTTTTTTCTTTAATATTTTATTTATATCAGCGATAACAACTCCTTTGAACGTATTTATTTTTGTAAAATGGAATGAAAGCATTTATTTAAAAGATAGTGAATTATGCAATAATTAGTTTAAACAAATATAAATTTGATATGATAATAAAAGAATAATAGTACTTTTTCCCTGTAGATTTTTTTCTCTTCATTGAACTGATGAGGTTGAAAAGCGAGACGTAGAAATATACATATCCCATATTTTGAGGCCGTAGAACATGATTATGGCCTCGGTTTTCCATAATTTTTCTTCTTTTTGCGAAAAACAGGGAAAATCACTTTTCACTTCAATTTTTTTTCACTAAGTTGTTAAACTTTTCACTTTTTGTTTGAATTTTCCCTTTCCTTTGATTATTAAAGTTCTATTAATTACTCGTATATCTAGGCCATTTTGACTCTAAACATTAACACCCAGATTCACTAAGAAGATTTAAGATATAAACCCGATCTATCTGCCATGAAATTTAAATATTATAATCGGCCAGTTTTGTTTTGCTTATGATACTGTCATAATTTATATTACATATGTCAACAAATAAACGCTTAATTAGAGATATTAAGGATAAGAACCTTGCGAGAAAGCCTTGCAATATGTAAGAGAAATAGTTGTATCCTGAAAATAAATTAAAGTTTTCCGTTTTTACCGATTCAATAATAAAACAAATTGATTCTTTATGCTAGTATTTTTAGGGTTTAAAACTTGCTTGACTTATTGTTGCTCTTGTCAGTTTAAGCACTATGTTGTCAATTTAGGATAGTTTTTAATTTAAACCATGGTAATGAATCCGGCTGCAAAAGGTTTTAAGGGCTATAGTTGCTTTTGTCTGTTTCCTTCCAGCTTTAAAAGGATAATATGAATTGATTATGTTGCTTATTCCGTTAACAGAAAGTGTTTTTTAAATAATAAATCTAGGTCAATTTAGGTTAGGTTAGGTTAATTTCAGTTTTTTAAACTAACCAAAACCATGCTGAACCTGTACTATCCACAACCAATGAAAAATTTTGGATTGTTAAGGTTAATTTTACCTTTTTTATGAATTACAAACATTAAACTATGTTGTTAACTGTAATGGATAAATTTTAAAGTTTATACCAGGAAAGTATAAATCTTGGTCAATTTAGATTATTTCAGGCTAGTTTCTGCCTGTTTTCCAAGTTTTTAACATGTACTGCCAATGTTTCTTCATGTTCAGGTGAAAAAATATTGTGAAAAGGACTCATAACTGGCTCAATGGACATCTCTTTATTATTTTTAATAGTACTAACTCACAAAGGTTGATGATTCAAAACATATTTTTTAATAGCTAGACATACCAGGATTGCCTTGTTCTAAACTGGTTCTCTGAACTCCGAAAATCACTTCTAGAACTTTATTTTTATAGCGTACATCCATTACGCGCAACACAAATCTTTGTACTGGTCGCGACAAGTCGTCACCCTGCGGGGCATATGCTTGGAAGAGCGTATCACACTAATGGCGGTAAAACTCTCAGCGGCATCTATTGTAGGATAATAGAACTTGAAACTGGCCGGGTACTGAATGCCGGCAGGTCCTGGGGGACTTTCCCCTAAATATAAACCTTTTTTTTCAAGTAGACAAAGATATTTTTATGATTTTACCAAAAAAAAAATATATTACAGTAAAGAAATGAAAATTGTTAATTATCAACATAATGTCTAATATTGGTATAATTTAAGAATTAATATCTCAATCGGTATGACCCCAGTCGAAGCAAGTGAATTAATGTACAGGTAGCTTAAAGGTTCTGGAAAAAATAAGATATAAAATAATCATTCTACTTGCCCAATTTCGAAAAAAAGTGATACATTAATACGTTCAATGATGTGTTTCGAGACTTAAAATATCAAAAACTGTAAACAAGTTTACACACCTTGTCGTAATAATACGGAATAAGTTTATAAAAATCTAAAATACAAATTTCAAGTAATATCCTACCGTCACGTTCCGCCCGAAAATAACTTCAAATACGAGAATCAAATATTCATAAGTACGTCAACACAGGGTGTCTGGGAAAGATACCAGCGGACCCACTGAGGAGTCCAACCGCTGGCATCGTGGACGAAACACCGCTGTAAAATTTTGGGTCATATTTTTCAGTTTGTATATCGTAGTTGCGACCTACGAATACAACAACCTTGCCCATTAATAGCATGCCACTCAGGGGCGGATCCAGCTTCTCTCTTTGGGGGGACGGGACGGACGGACTGTGATACCACAAGCAAAAGCAAGTTGTCGACAGGAGGGGGGGAAGACACCAGCAACATTCCCATTTCTAGTGTAAAGGGCCGGGTCTATTTTTCTGAATTTGAAGCTCTTGGAGAGGTGGAGGGTGATCACAAGAAAAAACAAGTTGTCAACGGAGGGGGGGGGGGAATGCCAACAGCATACACATTCCTAATATAAAAGGCAGAAACGGTTCTATTTTCCTGAACTCCAAGCTCTTGGGAAGGGTAGGGCCGATCGCAAGCATACACATTAGTATACTCTATTCAAGAACTAGATAATAATGTTAAAAGCTCTGTTGAGATGTGTTCCAACATGACAGGAGTTGGAAAATCTACTATGTACCGAATTCTGAAGGAGAAAAAAACGACTGGAATTGTTAGTAATCTCAAGCCACATTCGATCACAGGCAGACGAAAAACCTTGTTGGAAGAAGAGATGTAAACTGCCATAAAAGGAGTTGTACATACATTTTATTATGAGAAGCAGATCCCAACCGTCGACAAAATTCTAACTAGAATCAATGAAGACCGGGATTTACCTGAAATTAAAGGAACTGAGCTCTGGAAATTGCTCAGAGAACTTCATTTTTGCTAGGAAAACCAGATAGGAAATCTGTCCTTATAGATCCGATAGCCGGAAAATGTCCGTTAGAGAAGGAAATATCTCTCTCAAGTAAAAGGCAGAGTTGCTAGAAATAACACAACTTACAAAATTAGTAATTTAACTGAACTTTTGAAAGATTTTTTTGAATAAAGTAACTGCAGAAAATTGGAAAAAATCTATATAATAATAGAATAAAACAAAATGTGGAAACTCGATCTCATGATCGGTGAGATCATTAATTATCAAAAAATTAATAAAAAAATAAGAAATAAATAAACTGAAACGTCAAATGTCCTAAAAATGTTTTTAATTAATAATAAAATGACCGATAGCCCAAAAATTTTTTTTAATATTTTATGGAAGAATTTATTTTTTTAATATATGATTAACTTCTTGTATTTTTGACAATGGGTATTTTTTAAGTACTTAAATTATAATAATATAAATTTTTTTTGAGGAAAAGGCTACCTTTTAGGCTGAATGTGCCTAAAACGGTTTCTATGCCAAAATTAAAAATAATAAAAATACAGTTGTGATTTGTGTTAAATATGTCAAAATTATTTATATTTTCTAGTGTATGTTAATTATTAAGAAATCGTAAGAAATAAAATAATATTATAAAAACTTTTTATTTTACGTTTATTACCGAAATCATATTCTATGCCATAAATACTTAGTGATAAAATAAACCTTTTCCGATGCCTATGACAAAGATAAAATCCTTTGTACCACTTCATACATCCAAATACCCATTGTTATCCAACCCAAATAGTCCATTGTAATAGACCGGTATTTTTGATTATAAAATTTCTAACCCATTCCTATGAAAATTATATGTCTCACAGATTTTGCCAAAGACACCGGATTAAAGAACACAGGTAGTTTGCGAAGAAAAAAAGGGGTCAAAAATGATTTATTACTCTCTCTAGTTCTTGAATAAACTATAGTATTAGAGGCAAAATCGGGTCTATTTTCCAGAACTCAAAGCTCTTGGAGGGGGGAGGGCGATCGCCCCCACCGCCCCCCCCCCTTAGATCCGCGTCTAATGTCACTTAACTAGTTCAAAAACTGAAAAGAATGGGAGGGAACATATACGTTAAAAACGTATTTAATAGGATATATTTTTCGTTGCATATAAAAGTTCTTTATACCAAACCTATGGTAAAAAATTCGGTGGTAGAAACTAAACCCATTTTATCCAAAAGTTTGTGGGATAATCATGTATATTTAAAACTAAAACACAGTACCCAGGAACTTTGTAATAGGTTTAGAAGGCTATCTTGTTACTCGTAATAAAATCACCATAATGACTTCTTATAAAAAGTTGAAACTTTATAAAGTTGAACTTGTTTAATCAAAACAATCTTTTGGAAACCACTCATTCTTATTAAGAATTCGTAACTAGATCCTCCATATTGAAGGTATTTTCTTTCTGATTTAAGGAAATACCGTCTTGAAATTTAGCCTGCGTTGTAATAAAACTTGAGGAAAACTTTTAATTCTTTAATAAAAGAACTTTTTAACATAGCAAACAGTCTCGCTAGGATGTAATCAGTAAATGTATTATAATAAAATAACAGGAAAATATACTAAGTATGATTCTAAAACCCTAAGAACTTTAAATTGAAGTGTATAAAATAAACTTATATATAACTTCCTTATCCAATCTTGTTTCTATAACTTGTATAATGTTCTGATTTAAATCTTCAATTTCAATAATGTTTAAGAGGAAACTTTATAGCTTTATGTTAAAACAAGCAACACATGAACAGAGGATTGTCAATAGAAAATATTAACGATATAAGCGAGAGCTATAATTTTGAGTGGAATTTCTTGCAATTTTTAAAACTTAATTTAATGAAAATGAAGCGAAGTAATGTCAAAAAGATTAAGTAGTATTGCAAGAAAATATTCCATCACAAACCACGCCTTATTTTTTGGATACTTACTTACATACAAAAGATATTTTACAGTATTGACTCTATAATAACAGTGATTAAGGTTTTTACCAAAACTAGGGATCAAAATAAAATGAAGAACGCTAGACTGTGTCTTTAAATATAGGTTTGATGGAAGAAGAAGTCCTCATCAATCTATTCTTTCGCCTATTTGTTATTCAAATAATCACGAATCTTATTAGAAGCAAAGATACATACAAAATACGAATAGTTTGATCATTGCCTTGTAATTATTACTAACTTGGTATTAACAGTCTTAAAATTTATATTAATAGCTAAAATTTATTGGAAGTTTAAAAAGAAACTCTCAATAACCGCTAACAACCAATATAATGCGAGGTAAGCTACTTACTCAAACTAGATACTATACGGTATATAATATCAATATCATGTTAGGAAACTCTTGAAAAGATTAAATTAACTCTGCATACATCTTGTTATTATCTATATTACTTTCATAAGGACCATACAACAGTAGGTACAAACTATACAGTGAAAATTACTAGATGCTATAAGATTTACCTTTATTGAGGACTATCAAGTTGCCTATATGTGAGCATCGAGATTTCATATATTTAATGAAAATATTATTACAGTTTGTGCATAAACAACAATAATGTTGCTTCAATTATATGATCGGTTTCCAATTATATTGAAGGAGTATTGAAAATCAAATTTTGATTTTCCAGTTGTATATTATAACTGAAATATTGTCTCCCTTAATTTTATTATCTATATAATGTTTATTTTATAAGTGCAGGAAATTATTATGATAGAAGCAGAACAGTTTAGTTAAAATAAATGATTAATTGTTTCAAATACTTCTTTAATACCACGAATTGAAAAATAAGCACGTTTAAATATAAATAACGATGAGTTGCAAAGGGCTTATCCCTAGGAGTAAACAAATCGTCGAAAAGTATGCATAAACAGACTGTAAAATACTGTAAAAATAAACGAAGGACTTCGTGCGATTTTCCTAAAACTGTAAAAAAGGTTTTTGAAAGATTTTTCGCTAGTAAAACAGCTCTCGACTCGTAAACGTAAAGCAGATAAAAACATCGTAAATGAAGGAGCATTTTATGGTATATCTTCATAAGGGAAAACTTAGTTGACCGCCGAAAGGATCCGCAATAAAAACCTTTTTGCATACTATCAAAATAATGAAATTTTTTATTCATGATTTTACTTCTTAAAATATTATGGGGATCCAGTTGACTCTAACGGTTTGATTTCTTTTCCTAAATAAACTATCAAAATTATTCTTACTCTTTTAACAACTTATTCTGAACGGCATACTTTCTTGTTTCTTTCAACATGGACTGAGTATATTACAGTGTTATTATACAAAATATTTATGGAGCTAAAATTACTATTGTTGAGTATCTAGCTCCACAAAGTAAACGGGACTTGTTAAAAATACCCTCTTTTAGATCATCTGTAGAGGTGTCCTTGAGAATGTCGGTGCAAGCTTTTTGGATGGCATCCACGTCGGCAAAATCCTTTTCTCTTTCGAATATGAAGAAGTCACACGTTGCTAGATCAGGCGAGTATAGCGAGTTGTTGATGGTAAAAATGCAATTTTTAGCCAAAAAATCAGTCACAAGTGTCTTTCGATGAGACGACGCATTGTCATGCAATAAGCATCAAGTTCTTTCACCAAACGCTTCAAAACACCAAGATAAAACACAGCATTAACCCTCTGGTTTGATGGAATGAACTCGATATGAATTATTCCCTGCAAATCACAGAAACAAGTCAACATTGTCTTAACTTTTGATTTCTCCAAGCGGCTTTTTTCCGATTAGGCTCATCTGGGTGCTTGCACGCTATACTTTGGCGCTTGGTTTTTGGATCATATTGAAAATACTACATTTTACCACCAGTTAAAATGAAGTACAAGGAGTTTGGGTGCCTTTCTGAGTTCTCGCTGAAGTCTTTTGAATGTTGAATCCTGAGCAGTTGTTTGTCATCGGTCAATTTGTGTGGAACAACGCGTGAACAGACTTCTCGGAGGCCCAAATATTTGGTCAAAATACGAAAAATTTATATTTTGGATATATTCAATTTTATTTCCATTAATTTTAATGAAAAATTTGGGCGATCTTTGATGAATTCACGCACAGCTTTGATGACATTTTCTGGTATGTTGGTCGTTATTTAGGTCTTCACAGCCATCTTTAGAGTGCGTATACCACCATATAGTTCTTTCATCAACTGGAACGTTTCTGTAAAAGTTTTACCAAGCTTGAAACATAACTTAACGTTGGCTCTTTATTCTATATTTATTTTTGCACCGATACAACAAACACACTGTCACTTGGAAAGTAATAACTCCTTGTCAAATCATCTCTTGGTCACGAAATTTTAAACGAATACCAGTGAAGGATGCAGCTCCCAACATAGGCAGCCATTAATAGATGACACCTCTAGAATGAGCTATTTTTAGAAAGTTTACTTTGGAACATACCATGTTTAACAAGGGGAGATGACTAATAAATTTATACATTTATTAGCGTCACAAAAAAAAAGAATGTATTAAGCAAGAAGCATTAATAAAATATCTTCAGAGTATAATGTCAACACAAATTCACGAGGAGTTAAGGAGTACTTTGTGTATTAAGGTGTTTCCTATGATATTGTTTATTAGGGTAATGCGCTCAATCACGCATCTTATGTTGTCATGGTGCTATTAAAGAAGTAGTATTTGAATTACTTCAACACTCTTCTTATTCACCCGATCTGTCTCCTCTTTCGTGACTATTACCTGTTGTTTAAACTAAAACTGAAAGAAAATATCCTTGGCATGACCTGTTCATACAAGAAAGAAGTTACGACTATCGTAGATCAGTAGTTTGAGGATGTTGGAAAATATTTTTTTCGGAAAGCCATAGAAATGTTGATGCATCATTGGGTATAATATTTAGAGATAAGGAAAATAGTTTTGGAAAAATTTTGGATAGATCATGGATGGAGCATAGGAATCAGACTACAACACTTATGATTTTATCATTCATTCTAAACATTTATTTCGGGGTGACTTAGATTATCATAAAAACTTTCAGTTTTATAATATAGAAGCTTTCTCCAAAGTAAAGTTTTTTGAATACTTTGGATGATGTACAGGCGGCACGTGAACACATCCGTTAACACGTGACAGAACCTTTTCTTAAAGCGATGTCATATTAAACATGTAATTTTACATATTTAATTTTCTCTTGTTTCATTAGTAATTATAAACAACTACTACTAAATTAAAAGTAAAGTTCTGTAAAATTTGTACAAAAGGTAATTACATTCTAAATAAAGATTTCATTAACTAAGTTAATTTAACTGCTGTGAATAGGAAAATACTGTTTAAGACCGATATTTCGATTCGTAATTAACTGTTTGTGTTACTTTGTCAACCTACAGATTTTTTTATTGTTCTTATAGCTGTATAGATTTTGTACGTAACTATGTTATATACTTTTGCTATTATTTCTGTCAATAATAAAATTATTTAGAAAAATGAAAAGAAATGTTGTTTCTCAACTAATAGTCAAAATTAAATGCACTCTCAATCTACGCTATATAGTTTTGGCTCTTTACTAAAATTTGAAATCCTTCTGAAATATCTAATGTTATCTTGTAAGTCAGAGATTACACTGGAGCTTTGTTTCCTTATCCGATATGATACTTTGCCAGATTTCTGCCTGAATTTCAACCTTTTTTCGCTGAAATGCAGCCGTATGAAATAATCAAACGTTGCTCCCCAATAATCCTTTTACAAAAGGACAGTGATGTAATTTTCTTTTCTTTAGAAGTTTAAGTCTATTAGACCCTCAATTTGGTGGAAACATTTTTAATCTACATTAAAAATTTATGCTATGAGACAAGCATAAAGGTTCGGGAGTAATGCTATGCCAACAAGCCAATAAACTGTTGAACCAAAAATATCATATTATTTTGCAGCAATAATAGGGTAAGTATGCCAAAAAGTGCTGAATATAATAATAAAATTAATCTAACAAGCAAAACTCATCGAACTCTTGAGTTAAATAAGATTTATTTATACTATAAATAATATAAAAATTATAATTATTTAAAACTTCTTAATTACTGATAAATTTTTACTAATAGTTGGTGCCATTCGGAGATTGTTCTATTTTCTTTTGATCAGATTAACCTTTGTGAAAATTTTTCCACATAATACATTTGAGTAAAAGACATATATAACCAGATTTTATACCCATTACTATTCAAAGTATTAGAGGAAGAAGGGAGATTTGTACCAGAAATTATAAAGGATTTCACCGTAATTTAGTATTTTCAGTTGTAATATAGATAGATAGAATACCTTGTTATAATGGTTAATCGATGCCAGGATTTTAAGAAGAATGCAGATTTACTGGCAAAAGTACAACGTCTTGACTATATTTTTATAGAACAACAAAAATAAGAAATTTTTTATCACATATATTGTAGCTTTCTATTTCAGTAGGTTTTTCTCAGTCTTTTCTAAAACTAAGTAGCACTCTCAAATAAAAAAGGGTGTTGAAATACTAGTTATAGAACGAGACAATCTTAGCCTTCGATAAGTTGTCGTAATTTTCATTAAAGTTGTTCTACTAACCGTTATCAACTTAGAATAGAACAATAATATCTGTTCTTGTCTATTCATCCAAAAAATTTCCTGAATACCAAGAATTTCCTCATACGGAAACATACTTTTAAAATCAAACTCACACTTTCAATATTAAGGTATTTAATTAAGCTTCTGCTGAAACAATTGGCGTATTAATTACTACCGTAAAGATAAAAGAGCCTAGCAACATCTAAAGGCAAAGTTATATATGAGATACACTAAAAGTTATATATTCTAACTCTTAATGCTTAAAGCTTGTTAAATTCTCAGTTCTAATGAAATAGTTGCAACAATTTTACCAAGTTAGGTTATAGTTTTAAGCGGAAGAATCCAGCGATTATTAAGGAGATATGAATTTAACATCAGCTGAAATACTTTTGTACATTAACCGAGAAAATAATTATATAACTTAATAAATACATTATTAATTAGTTGTGAAACCTGATTTTTTATGTGTTTAAAGGTCTGACAAGCTTTATGTAAAATCGGTTTACATAAGCAGAAATTGAATTTAGTTCATTTAAATATGTTACCTTGGATCCGTTGCTTGCCTGTTTTTCTCAAAATAAAGTAAAAACGATAAAAAAACACTTTTTTTCCCATTTTCAAAGAATTTACAAGTTGCATTCCAATTAAGACTGTTCCAGCTTAAACACCTTTGCCAACTTGTTTTCAAAAACGGCCATAGTCTTCTACTTTCTCTATGGCTTTACAGCGCAAAACAGGCTTTAGTTTTATTTAATTTTAGCCTCCAAACTCTTTTACGTCTATATTTTTACATAATTAAGTACTTTTGGCGTATTGGAAATCAGTAATTGCTAGTATGTTTCTTGATGTAAAAAACTCATTATCCAGCATCTCTGATTTCTCTCCTTAATTTCAGTTGAGATTTAGTCATCTAAATGAAGAAGGAATGGAACTTATAACTTATAACCAGCCATGTTTAGATTTTGCGGATATATTTTTCCTCGAAAGAGATAGTTTGACATTACCCAAAAAAAATCATTTAATTAATTCAAACGGTGCAGTTTTTATAATTTTTATAGGCATCCTTAAATACATGGAAGAGGTAAAAATACAGATAACCAAAATGTTAAAGGAAAATGTTATTCGCCCTTTAATTTCACTCTGGTCAATACCAGTATAGATAATACCGAAAAAATTGAATACCTCTGGCAAACAATAATGGCATGTTGTAATCGATCATCGTAAGTTAAACTAACTAACTGTGGACGATTGGTATCCATTACCGAATATTCCCGATCTTCTAGATCAAGTACGCAAGTTCGATTACTATACGACACTTGGTCTTGCCACTGGATTATATCAGCTAGACATTAATAATTCCAAATAATGCGCTTAGTACTCATAATGCCCACCTGGGTCGCATGGCAAGCTTAGCCAAAAAAATTTAAGAAAAATTAAAATTTGAAGAGTAATTTTATAACATTTTTACAGCATCAACAAATTTCACTTTATATTAAAAAATGTTGAAATATCACATTGTCATAAGTGTTCTGCCACTTTGTATAATCTATTTTTTGTATGGTAGGGTCATAGTGACTACTCCGAGCAAGAAGACTTTTGTAGGTGTCTAAATGCAGTCAGTGAACTATTTATTTGTTCTTTTTATATTAATTTAGTAATACTGTTTAGTTGGTATTGTTTAATCACAGTATGTTTATTTGGTACAGTAATTTGCTTGGAACCTTCCTAAATTTTAGCCTAGTAGGTTTGAGTTAATTTAATAAATTTTTAACAAAATGTAATAGGCTTCATAGCCTATCTGAAAAGTTCTAGAAGAACGAAAAACTGAATACTACTTTGGTTAACACTAAAACGCATTGGATGTGAACACCTCGCGGTTACTGACGATGCGGTTGCGTCGTGCACGCCTTGGACGCAACCGCGACGTTAGAACTTAGTCCCGGGTATTGGTGAGAATCCGCGAGGTGTTCGCTCCCAATGCATTTTAGTATTAACCAAGGCAATATTTGGTGTTCCGTTCTTCTAGAACTCTTCAGATAGGTTAAGAAGCCTATTACACTTTGTTATAATTGGGAGGTGTCAAGTAGAATCGAGTCATCGGCATAATTGGCACTGTGTGTAGTCGCTGATAGCTACACCTGTGGTCAGCTAGATTCAAGACTCAAAAATCATTCTCGATAATAAATTTTTATATTAACTATAGAAAAAGATACTCTAACAAAGGTAAGATTATATTTCGCTGCTACTACCATCTACGTAATTGTGGGCAAAGGTTCATGTGGAAGAACGTATACAAAAATATCAGTTACTCGGATCTTAAATTATTTTGCAAATATACCACTATGTCAAGACATATTATTGAATAAATAATTTATTGACGGCCCTAATTAAATCAAATGAACTGAAATAAGATGACTTCATATGTCGGGCTCTACAGTAGTAACTTTAGAAAAAATTGGTAGGCATTTCATTAACAAATTTGACTTAATTGTACGTATTGTAAATCTGTACGATTAAAAACAGGTATTTTATCAAGTTGAGAGGTTTTTCCCAGCTTCATCTTGGTACGATGCTATTTATGATAGACCCATTCAAATTAGTTATCTTATTGTATATTTAGCAAGATATTGCATATTCCTAGAACCAAGAATGCCGGATATCATGTCTGGATTAAATTTGGAAATTCCAAAACTTTAACAAGAGCACAAATGTGATAATTAACTATATTTTTGTTAATTGAAAAATTACAGGAAAAGACTCGCTTAATCTAAGGATTTTTCCTTGTCCACTAGAATATATTTAAAAGAAACTTATATCAATATTATTTTTGTTAAATCAATATTCCCCTGCTAGCTTAGAAATTGATGGATGTTAGCCAAAACTGGATTTAATATTTTTATTTAGCCACGGAAAATAAGTTTACAAGAGAGAAAAGAAAGTTTTAAAATGCACACAGAATTATGCTGTCAGAACGCTTATGTTAATGTCTACTCTTAATGCAGATTCTAAATTTATTTCTAAATTTGGATACCTATCTAGTTCTTTAAATATAAAAATTGCGGTCTAATAAACAATATCCATAATTTAACCTCTTTTTTCAGAAATAACATTGTTATTATTCTTTCCATAATATATGCCTTACATCCCGATTATCAGCTGCCAAAATTAATAACGATAAGTTAAAAGACATTTTCTTGGAAATAATATTATCTGATTTTAATAGAAATCTAACATTTCCAATTTAAAGCCGGAAGTCGATAAACATAAACCGAAATGAAAGCTTTTTATTATGGAAAGCTTTCTTTGAATGAAAGTGTTATAGTCAGACATTTACTAGTTTTTATTGGTATTTCTCAATAACTAGTTTGGTTTTATTGTTATAGTTCCATTTCTTTAAACTGGCCGAACGAATATTTGAGTCAATGGTTTAACTGGACGATTTACAGAATTTAACTGATCTTTTGAATTTAGTATTTGACTTTTTTCGCTTATTAAGGTAATATTTTATTAAAGAAGTTCTTTTGTTAGTTTTCGAAGTATGACAAGATGTTAGCTAAATTCTCGCAGAAGGCTGATGGCGCATTTACATGAATTTACTTAGAGGCATTGTTAGGATGGTAACCAATTTTGGTAAAACTACTAGTGGTGACAGACAGTTTTATTTTTCACAAGTTTTCCTTATATGGAAAACCATCATTCGTCCCATAAATTCCTTAAAATACTGAGAAGAACAATTTTAATATTAATGTTCTCGATAAAATATTAAAATATATAAAACATTCTTCATAAAAAGACCAACAACTCTAATAACTATTCTAAGTTTCCACCATATTATTGTGGATTTCCACGGGATAAAAATGTTTCAAAAAGAGACAAACAATCTAAAAACTTTACTACTCGGTGTATAAAGTCTATTTATTTGGGATTCTAGCTACTCTTGTAACGCATTTCCTGAGAATGTCCTGTTAATTCCAGATGCTCCAACTTTTCGCGTGGAAAAACTAATGCTGGCAAAAATACCAGAGCTTTTATTTGAACGTTTTATTTTCTTTACATTTCTGGTTAATTTCCACAGTTGAATAATTAAGATATAAAATTGTGTTTTATTTAAATTTTAAATATTTAAAATAAACTTTGCAAAAAGAAGTTTGTCTTTATTTAAAATTAATAAATATTTTTAACTTATTTCACAAACACTTTAAGTAACTTTCCTTGATTTTACAGGAAGAAGATAAAACTTAATACGTTAGGAATTTCATAGTCCAAACTTTTTGGGACACTCTTAGACAACCTTTTATAAAAACCACTAATTCATTACTGCAGTATCAGAAGACAGGAATCAGTGAACTGAAGCATTACATTTATGTTGGCGATATATAATTTTTGCCTTATCACCCATGATATACTTTCTTTAAATTTCTAATCGATATAATTTCTCTCGATATCGTTAAACTTTCGAGTAGAGATTTATGCGCTTGCCTACTCTGTACTGACGAGAACCAGTAAGTTCGAAATCGACCTACAGATGGCAGTGCACTAATATGGAGGAGAGCTTACAAAGGGAAGCAAATCCTCATTTACTCTGACAGCCAGGCAGCCCTAAGGGCCCTCAAGGGCCAAAAGGTATCATCGAGGCTGGTTTGGGAATGTCAGAGCGAGTTGGAAACTCTGACAAAAGACAACAGAGTTATGTTAAAGTGGGTACCAGGACACGAAGGCATACATGGAAATGAAAAAGCTGACGAACTAGCTAGAGCAGGGTCAGCATCTCAATACATTGGTCCAGAACCGGCCTTTGGGGTGCCGCGGTGTGCAGCACGAGAAGCAGTCAAAGAATGGATCAAAAGAGAACATAAAAACCACTGGATGACCAGACAGGGTTTAAACCACAGCAAGCTATTTATTGGGAATCCGGACCCGAAACTGGCAAAGAAACTACTACAAATGAGTAGAAATCAATTAAGGACTATTACAGGTATAATGACGGGACACATGGCCGTCAAAGTACATCTGAATAGAATGAATCTATATAACGGAAACCTCGGCTGCAGACTGTGTGGACAAGCCGAGGAAACGGTGAAGCATCTCATATGTGACTGTGAGTCACTGGTGAGATTTAGACAACAAACTTTTGAGTCAGTAAAATTGGAACCGGGAGAAATACTCACTCACTCCTTAGCAGGACTGTACAGATTGAGCCAGGAGGCTAGGTTGACAGAGTGGCTGTAATGTCTAGGGTGAGCACAATAGGCCTACTCTGGTCGCAGTGCATCCGGCTTTAGGACGGACCCGGGAATATATAAAAAAAAATAAAAATATGGGAAAGGCTTCCACCCTTTCCTGGTAGTATTGCAATCTGAGATCGTACTTTGTCTCTAACCGGGTTAGAACAGAGTACGTCTTTCCTTATAGTAAACGATTTTTTCAGTTGGTTGTGAACTAAAATAATTTATCTTATATAATTCAATTCTCAATAAATTTGTTAGCTGATATGATCTAAAGTTAATTTAGGACACTGTCAATTTATCTGTAATTATTTTGATTTTAAATCAGTCTCTTGTCCTGCTGGCATACCATGGAAAAAATCAGCAAGCCAAATAATTTAATTTTGGGCAAATTTTATTAATTTTAAAAAGAAAATTTTCTCGACAAAAATTTTCTGCATTATAATGTTCGCCCTTTCGATTAATTTTTGCTGCTTTACGAATAGAAATTACGTTTAATGATTGCAAAAGCCTAAATCAATACTTGATAATTTTTCTTAATTTTCTATTGCACGGGTTTTCTTAAGGAACATAATCTTATAAAAATATTTGAAATTCCACATTAAAATACTGCTTATCGTAAACACAAGGGATTGTGCTGGAGTTAAATTACTTAGGTACAGTGATTTTAAAAATAAATTAATTTCGTTATTGGCCAATATCCGCTTTCCAATATTTAAAATATCCTACAAGAATTTTCGAGATTTTTAATATATTGTACAAAATCAATTAGGGACAACCATGGTGTAAATAAGTAATTTTCCAAAAAAAAAAACGTGAAGACAAATAATTATTACAGAAAAAATATCGTACAAATTCCGTTTGAATTTATCTAACTAATCCCTCCCCACACCAATACTGATCCAACTCTTAAATAACCAATATCTTGAACCATATAATCATGAAATTTTTCACCTCTTCTCATATAACCTGAAATTCGCTAACAAGGACCACATATTCGAAAATGAGACTCGTCTAACAGTAATTATTTATTGTTATTCCTATTCAACCTAGTGTGCATGTTCTCAACAAAATGCTGAACGATTTATACTGTTTTTTTAAATCAAAATATTAGTCAAAAAACAAATCTGCTGTATTTAAATAATTGCCTATATGTATTCTTCCTTATTTCCTGCAAATACAATTCTGGTCCTCTCTTTATACGCGTTTCGATCACCTCATGGTCTCATCAATGGAGCTGTAACGAACCGAAAGCAACATTTGCAGGAAACAACTACTACATAAAATATAAATTCCATAGCAGTTGCTGCCGAGCAGTAAACCCTGAATTTTGGATGACATTTCTTTGTAAAATTAGTGTCGTTATAAGCAAGCACGGAGTCTATCTTTGTTACATCATTTGTCTCCAAAAGTAGTTAGTTTTTTAAATTTATACTGAATATTAATTTGCAGTGATCCAAAAATTACCCATAAAACGATTTTGAGTTGGATTGAGCCTTAAATCATATACCTTGTCCTCAATCTTGGATCCGCCATTTTTAATTGTTTAAACAACGGTCTCAAAGTGTATTGTAACGCATATTATGCAAAATTTTAACAAGGTTTTCGTCGTTAGGGATTAAATTTTTCTTGTGCTTCGGGCATTAGCAATTCTCTTGCCAGTTTTGGATTTAGCAACCTTAAAAAAAGCTGACCGTAGTGACAGAAGTGTGTATTTTCAATTTAAATCTAAGAAAATATTATCTATAGCGACAAAATTCGTATCGATTTACCGAAGTTATAAAAACTTGTCACAAGCATTCATAAATTTAACTTTCGAGATGTACATCTAAAACTTTCTCATATCCGATCAAATTGAAACTTTGTAAATATACATACTTATTAGTAATATCGAACTTAATACTATCTTATTAAGCGAGATTACACCACTTTACCGTCTTAAGAAATTCGGCTTATTTTTCTAGATAGGGGAAAAACTGAATTTTAAAGAACTTTTTTAGGTACCTGGCAATAATTATGCATGTTATTTAAAGCCTCTAAAAAATGATTCCGTTCAGATATTGATTAACTGGTTCTAAATATCTGAATTAAAAAACTTAAAAAAAAAAGTCTCAACTAGTCAGAGTGAATATTTGCATTAATAAAAATTCGTAGCACATACCTACATTTGATCCTCATATTCTTAAAAGTTTCATATTTTTTTTTACCCGTAGATTTCAAACAAGAACTCTGCTTTCTCGTCTCATCTTTGAACCCAACTATTTGTCTCATTCTCGAATTGTATGGTTTCTCGCAACTTCACTACCAACCTAGAGTTTAAAATAAATTAAATCACTCTATTTTTACCATTTTTCTACGAAGTTTTTAAACTCTTGTGAATAGTTTCTTATGCTAGCTTTTATTAAAATTTTTAGCCGATAATTGGTAAACTAAGCAAGCTGAACTTTTACTTTGTAAAACTACTTTATATGAACAATTTTAATAATATTTTACTCGATATTATTTTCGTTCCATAATTACCTATATTGATGAGAAAATGTTGTACTTACTATATATATATATATATATATATATATATATATATATATATATATATATATATATATTCATTCCTCCATGTGAGATGCAATAGCAGTGGATATATCCACATTATGCCGTTGTAGTGCTGAAATCACATTCAGCAAACATACAACTATATGCAGCTCCGTATATGAATGGAGTAAAATGTGAACAGTAAATGCAAACTTCTCTCCATCATATCCTTTCTACGTCATCATATATACGCCAACTGGCGGGAGGTCGGCGAAGCCGCGTTCAGTATTTGCATGCTTCCTTCCGATCTGTCCTTTGCACAGCCAGGTGCATGTCGGTGCATGATAAGTCTAGTAGAGACGAAACATGTATCTCTGCCATATCACTGTGGCGGCGAGGGTTTTGACTTTCTTTTCGGTATGGTGGTACAGGTAGGTCATCATCTCGATGGTGGTGGAATAGAATAAATTGCGTTCTATAACAATTTATTCTAACTGTGCAACCTCTAACACAGAAAGGATATGATGGAGAGAAGTTTGCATTTACTGTTCACATTTTATTTCATATATATATATATATATATATATATATATATATATATATATATATATATATATGTGTGTGTGTGTGTGTGTGTGATATAAAATGATAATCTACTCAAAAATCTCGCCGAAAACGTATTTTCGAAAAAAAGATGTCTTACACAAGTTATAGCATAGAAACATTCAGAGTAACGTTGAAGGGTGTTTTAACGTTAAGTCGATTTTTTTTATTTCGGGATTGGAAACAGAGAAAATTCAGCATCTAACGATATAAATAATGAGAAGATTTAGGTAAATCAGTGACAGTAAAAAAAGATATTTAATGAATTTAAGTGTCGAACTAATAATTTTTAATTAAGCCAAGAAAATTATCAACCCAAAAAATTAACCCCTAAATCAATGTGTGCCACAGGGGATTATTCGCTGAAAAAAAAAACAACGCCTAGGATTTTAACATCTTGTAATTCGAAATCAATTTTTTTCCTTCTAAAATGACACAAAGATAATGAAAAATAAGACAAGGGACCAATAAGTGTTTCGTGAAATATCCTTTTTCCTTTTGAAATAAATGCCGGTTGACCAGTTGAATTTTTAGCAATTTTCAATACTCCTAACTCTGCAAATAATTTTCAAAATTCCACACACGAGTTCGCAGTGAATGGAGAATTAAAATACTTTCAGAAAAGTAACAATACAACCTCAATTTTCATTTTTTTTTGTTGTTAGTGCTCATAACAATGACATTTTCTCGTCAATTTTATTCTTATTATTATTTTATTACAGTCGGATAATATTATATTGTATCGAAGGTATTTATTTTCTTTGTTTTGATAACTTTAACATTAAAAACTAAATAGAATAATATACGAAGGAATCAAAAGCTATATAGAAATATAGATTGTAGATTGCGAATGGATCGTTAAGGATTTCTTTGCCTCTCGACAGCACTGTGACTCATAAAATGTTTTGATCTGATCTAATAGGATCGTTTTGATCCCACGTTTGGAACAACATTATGAAATTCTATAGATATAAATTGGTCTAGTCTACAAGATCATATAGTTTGTTTGTGTGCCTCTGTTAATACTGTACATTTATGATATAAATAAGATTTTTAGTAGCTTTTAGTTTTACTTTTCATTACAAGAAATACAATCACTAATCGAAACGTTACGATAATTCTAATAATGGATAACCAAATTTTATCCAAAGACAAACATTGCCTAGAAGTTTAGAAGTAACTTTCTCTGTTAATTAATAAGATCGACAAAGCAAAATTGAATTATTAACTGGTCCATCTGACGTTGTAGATTTAGTTTGAATTACATAGTATTAATAGTAAATTATTTTTAAATAGAAATAGTATCTTTCCGTTACGATTAATTAATAGAAGATCTAAGGCAAACGCTGGAAGCTCTTCTCTGTACCGGAATAATTTAATTTTGAACTACCCCAGAGGAATTTAATAATTTTGATTTCGGACAAACTTGGAAGGTACAATAACAATTGTGTGAGATCTATTATTTGTTTCTAAATAAGTATTTTTCTCGAGTACAGATTAAAACTTAAAAACACACCATTTAAGGAAGAAATCAGTACAAAAGCACAAGAATTTTCAGGAAAGTTAATATTTTTCCAATTGAGAGGCTTTTTGGTTAAGATCGATAAAAGGTCTTTAGTAAATACGATTTAATTAGTCCTCCTTTCCAATATTGTAATTTCAATATGAACAAGGGAAACATTATACCTTCGGCTTTGTATAAGTTCAACAGCTATTTAGGAAGTTTGGCATGCTAAATATCAAATTTTTGCGAAAAATCCTTTTGAGAGTCGATTTGAAAGGTATTAGGAAATTGAGTCAGTTTATATTAAAAGCAATTTAATGTAGAGAAGCTGACAAAAAGAATTAGTTTATTTCATATATATATATATATATATATATATATATATATATATATATATATATATATATATATATATATATATATATATATACAGTGCCTTCATTTCAAAACGAACCATCCTTAATAACTTTGTTAAATAGAAAAATTAAAAAAAAAAAGAAAAAACACGTCAATTTAGATATACAGGGGGAAGTTTAATTTTGCATTTGTTAAAAGTCTGTCAATCACCTCCTCACCTCCAGCTAACCTCACTTTGATATGTCAAATGGGAACCCCCACCTTGTGACACATCATTGTAAGCAGCATAAAATTGTCTATCCAACCGTATAAAAAAAATTAAATCGGTTGACGTACAAGCGAACAGTGTGCAAAAATGTCTTGTAATAATGCATAATATATCGGCCTCGAACTTTAGTATGTCAAATGATTACCCTATAGTGTGATACATCATTTTAAAGGGCATACTATCTCCTATTTAGCCAATAAAAAAAACAAAATCTGTTGATGTACAAGCGAATAGTAAGAAAAGATGTGTGGTAATAATAGACACCTTATCACATTAAACTTTATTATGTCAAATGGCTACTTCATAGAGTAAAATATTATTTTAAATTTAAAATAAATATTTTTTTAAAATAATAAACAGTTAAAATATTTGCGAGAAAAAAACTAAGCCTGTTTTAAAATTCATCGCAAAATTCATTGCAGTCTAATCAATCTAGTGTATTTATTTCAATGATATTTGTTGCGGTACCTGATAGGTACAAAAAATCACTGCAATAAATAAAATTTTTAAGATCTTTAAACACCAGTTGTTTATTATTGTTAAAATTGTCATTGTGACGCCTAGTTGAAACGTGAATATAAATGGTGTATACGCTAGCCGAAAGAATAGAAATAATTTTTCTCTATGGAGCTGAAGATCGGTGCGCTCGTAGAACCGCCAGAGCATTTAACGAGAGGCATCAAGACAAAAACGTGGGCCATAAATATGTACTCGAATTGGTACGAAAGTTTGAAGAAACGGGATCCGTTTGTAATAAAAAATATATTGAGAAAAGGGTTGTAGATGAAGCATGCCAAATCGAGGTACTAGGACAGTTTGCAATAGATCCAACTTTATCCATCTCAAAGGTCGCAGATTTAACCAACATTTCTGCTGGCTCTGTGCATAAAGTTTTAAAACAAAATAAGTTTTTTCCCTACAAAATTCAAATTCTTCAAGAACTCGGAGAAGACGATTTTGATAGGAGAATTCAATTTTGCGAATTAATGTGCCAACGAATTGACGAGGACCCCCATTTACCTAAGAATATCTGCTTCAGTGATGAATCAACTTTTTTTCTAAATGGACTGGTTAACAGACATAACTGCAGATACTGGGATAATGAAAATCCGCACCTTTTCCGAGAAGGGCATACTCAATATCCCGAAAAAATTAACGTGTGGGCAGGAATTTATGGCAATGAAATCATCGGGCCATTTTTTTTGGAAGATAATTTAACTGGGCAAATTTATTTAAACCTTTTAGAAAACACAATATACCCTGCCATTGTGCAATCTTTAGAAAATTAAGTGGATGAAAATGCTGTTATGGTACTAAATGAAAATAATTTGCATTTCCAGCAAGATGGAGCTCCCCCGCACTACGCTTTGGCAATTCGAGAGTGGCTTGATGAACATTTTCCAGGGACGTGGATTGGCAGACGTGGTGCAATTGAATGGCCGTCACGGTCTCCAGACCTAACCCCTCTAGACTTTTTTCTTTGGGGGTATTTAAAAAGCAAGGTTTATAAAACCCCACCTGAAAATATTGACGATTTAAAAGATCGAATTGTTCGGGAATGTAGAGGAATTAGCAGAGAAACCCTTGCCAATGTTCGTGGGGAATTTCAAAATAGGCTTTTTTATTGTCTCGCTAATAACGGCGCACATTTTGAACATTTAATAAAATAATTTTCTTCAACTGAATAAAACTGAATAAACTGCTTATATTTAACACACATTTTTGCATCCTAATTGACTATAACGTCTATTAACTTAATTTTTTTTTACATCGTTGGATAGCAGATCGTACGTCCTTTAAAATGATGTATCACACTATAGGGTAATCATTTGACATACCAAAGTTCGAGGCCGATATATTATGCATTATTACAAGACATTTTTGCACACTATTCGCTTGTACGTCAACCGATTTAATTTTTTTTATACGGTTGGATAGACAATTTTATGCTGCTTACAATGATGTGTCACAAGGTGGGGGTTCCCATTTGACATATCAAAGTGAGGTTAGCTGGAGTTGAGGAGGTGATTGACAGACTTTTAACAAATGCAAAATTAAACTTCCCCCTGTATATCTATATTGACGTGTTTTTTCTTTTTTTAAAATTTTTCTATTTAAGAAAGTTATTAAGGATGGTTCGTTTTGAAATGAAGGCACTGTATATATATATATATATATATATATATATATATATATATATATATATATATATATTTTGAACCTTAATGTTACTATTTAGTTTACAATTATTAAATAACATTTTTACAACCGAGAACGCAGTCTTATGGTGGGTGTTGTTATTAGTTTGAATTTATTTTTAACTAAAAGAATTATTTAAAATTTCAGTGTTATAGAAAAAATTAAATACTTTTCAATGATAAAGTACGAAAACTCTCTGGGCTTTGGTCAAGTTGAAATTCATGGTTTTGGGGTTTAGACCGTGTCAAATTGGAATTATTATCCGACGTTTTGTCTACGATTGCACGAGGCATTTTCAGTGAGCTTTATTCCACGAGATCAGAACACTGAATGACCATCGATGAGTAACAGCCTGATATTTACAAATTTTGATTGATTCTTTAATTTTACGTGTAAAGAAACCAGGCACTGATGCTAGCACCTTAGTTTCTTTTACATTAAAAGTGTGACCTGAGCAATGCTGGTGTTCAGCTACTGCAGATTGTACAATTTGTTTCTTTTTTATACAACTTTTATGTTCCTCAAGCCTGATGAATACAGACCGTCCTGGTTCATCTACACACTTTAAGAGCAAGATATCTTGTAAACGCCTTCTGTTTCAAATGGAATTGCGTCCTTTGGAGACTTCAAACATCGTCCAACTTTCTTACATGTATTGAAAATTAAGACAACACTGTCCATAGGAGATACATTTATGACATTTTGTTGAAGAGTTGGGTTTTTATATTTATTAATAGAACGTCTCATATTGCTAGATTTTCTACTTTTCAATGAGTTAAAAATCTAATACGGTAATCATAAGCAAAGTTAAAGTTGATGATGATTCCAGAAAACCGAAACCTTTTAAATAAAACTTGATTAATAGACTATTCTGCGTAAAAAATGGCCATAGAAGAATGTCTGCAGATTTAAAAAATATTGGAAAATGAAAAGGTTATAGCCAATCCAAGAAAATGTGTTACGAAAGTTTTCTAAAAAGGTGATTGATAATTGTTAAATAAAAAGATTTATATATGTTTTCAGCTGATCTCAGGGACATTTAAGGCAAGCAAATTGTATAAAAGATTATGCTCATAAAATAAACTAGTAGTCATATTTTCAAATTTACAAAGTATTTTTTATTCATACTGGAAGTAGTCGACAAAAATTTATTTCCATGAAGGATTGTAAAACATTGAATTGGCCTTTTAGTCTTAAAAGGCTTCCATTTCCCATTCTCGTCATTTGTGTTGAAACATCCGTCTCCTTGTGTTAAATTGATTTTTTAGGTTAAAGTTTTATCTTTGTAGAAAACAAATTGTCGTATGAGTTAAAATAAATTACCAGAATTTTATTTGACGCTTTTTTTTTAACGCTTTGGAACATTTTTGTATAAAAGGATTATACAGAGTGATTCATCGGGAACTTTATCGATCGATTGTGGGAAAACTATATTTAGGAAGAATCTGAAAACTTGACAGTATACGCATGGGGGACACATGTCAACTTGCTTATTTTAAATAAAACACCCTATATATTATTGCATTTTTGATTTCTACGTAAAATTCTAGACATATTTCATACTGAAATCTCACCGTTTTGGACATAATTAAATTTTTATGTCAAAAATGACGTTTGTGGACCAAAACTTCAATATAAATTTTTCCTATAAGAAAGTCTTTATTATTTAATTTGAGTTAGTTTCCTTATAGACGAAGATCGACTTTGGTAGTTGATGATATTTTGAAAATTATCAGTACAGAGTGGTAAAAAAAGAAGAATAAAAATTATATTTAAAAAATCGTTAAAAGTCAATTTTTTCAAGTAAAAAGCACCTATTTGTATAATTCTATCTCTATTAAGCATTAAATATAAGGTTATCTATTCCAAAAATTTGTAGTTTTCAAAATATTGTTTTTCTATTGTAAAAATGCTATACGGCTTTTAGGTTCTGTTATTAGTTGGCCATGACGGCGACGCGTGGCGAAAATAAAACAATTGAAAATTACACACACGAAGATTATTTAAACTTTTTTATTATTTATGGAGAATGTGATAAAGTTATTTCAAGAACGTGCAATATATTCGTGATCCGATATTCGCAGAAACAGAAAACAACACACCAACAGCAAAAAGAAATAGACTATTGACAAGACATTGTCACCTGAGGAGCCATCTTGATAAGATTGGTGTTGTAGATGACCCGATGTGCAGATGGTATTCGGAGAAGGATGAAACTATTGACCGTTTTTACAGAGAATGCCCAGAACTCAATAGACTGAGACAGAGATATTTCGGAGATACAGTTTTGTCAGTGGAAGCCGTGAAGCAAGTTCAATCAACGAGGCTGTTTGGATTCGCAAAGGCGATCGGCTTCGAATGACCAGCAGCTATGGTGAGATGTAAAGGGCCTAACGAGGCCTATGCATTGATAATCAAGTAATCATCCCCTCCTATTTATTATAATAAGGAAAAGTACAATATCAATTAACACCAGTCTTATTTGCATATCTCTGTTTTTGTTATTACAAGATAATTATTGAAAACAAAATTCCTTCTTGAATTTTTTTAATAGCCAGTGTTGTTCATTTTTTTATTAGCCGGTGTTAATAAAAGATAAAACTCGTGCTGAAGTTTTATACATTAAAAATTAACCGCCGAAACCAAAAAGACCGTTTGGAAACTCTGAGAAGATTAGCAAAAGTGTTTAATTAGTTTTAATTCAAAGGTAAACTATGAACTTTGTGGTGTGGAATAGATTAATTAGCTGAGATATAATTAATCTAATCCGTCCATGAAAGTTAAAAATATGCAAATATTCTTTATAAGCATAAAATATACAAAAACAATATTTTATTTACTTAAATACGAAAAGTTTTTCTATAAAGAATGTTATTTGGTCTCAATTGTTTTCATCTCAAGCTGGTGGTGAGGGTTTTGTATTGATTATTGATCATGTAATGTTCTCTAGAATATATTCCATGTATAATCGGCGAAGGTAAGTCTTTCACGGTAAATATTCATGCAATCTGTACTAATTAGTTGCGTTATCCTGCCTGACTGAATGGGGTTTAATAAAAGTACATTGGCCTTCTTTCTTGAGATCCCCAGGGGTCTCGAATGCAAGCGAAGCTGCGACAGATAACTGGTAGAATATTATATAGGGTAACAGCACCAAAAATGGACGGTGTACCAGTAATAGATCCTTGTTATTTTTGAACTCTAATATAAGGAAATGCTTCTCTTGCCAATTATTGACATCAGTGTCAATAACTGGTTACTTTTTAAAAATATTTACACTCATTTTTAAATACAAATCTGGTCTGTTTAGTCTAAATTGTGTCTCACTTTAGAATGAAGAATATACACAAACTTCAATTTATTCATTTTCATTTAATTGACATGTCTCTTGTGTAGTGTCAATTACTGGCATTAATTGGTGTCTATTTCTAGTATAGATTGAAAAAGTCAAGGAGAACCATAAAAAGCATTTTTTTTCGATATTCCAATGAAAATATGAGAGCTGCCGCCAAAGATATAAATAAATAGAAAATTGGAGACAGACGAAAAAAAAAAAGAAATTCAATAGTCAGAAGATTACAAATACACAATACCAAATATCAAAAAAAAAAAAATAGAAGAAAATTAAGTTGCTATTGTCTCTTAATTAGATCCAGAAGATTTTTCAGGTTTGGTGTCCAATAGTGCAGATGACAAAGACCATTTAGTTTTGCACCAATTTAATAAAATATGTCCTAGCGAAATACAACCACGCAGTTTATTATGATAGGAAGCTTTTAATGAGAATACTATCTATTGATTTTGAAAAAAAACTATTCGATCCTCAAATTTTTTGAGAAAATTACAGAAAGTTCTTCTATATAGCCACAAAAAACCCATTGCTGATATTGGGTTGTACCATACATTCTATTTTAATAGAATTAATTGATTACAATCCATTTTCAATAAGTAATAATAATATATTAAAGACAATTATTTTTGCCTATACTTAAAACTTTTGAATCAAAAAAGTAGTTTAAGTTTTACTTCATATTATTATTATATTAAAAATATCTTAAAATTTTTTGTTAGACTTTAATTTTGGTTTTACTTAACCCCATAAAATGTGGGTTTCTTTATTTCACTTTGCTTATCTGTATTTAACTGACGGAATTATTTATTTTGGGAATTATTTAGGTAATTTAAGCAAAACTAAGTAGCTTTTGAGTTAGGTTTTAAGTATTCTTTGTGTAAGCCAAAGCTATTCTCTTGGCTGATCTGTGAGATTTAACTTTGACATAATTAAACTCGCAAAGGTATTTTGCAAGTTTTTTTAAAAATAATTCTTAAGTATCTTTAAGTTACAATTTAGATGTTTTTGTTTAGGGTAAATGAAATTAAATTTAAGAATAATATAGTTTTATTATAGTCTGTCTTAAAGTCACACAATTATGGTGGGCTTTCCAGATTTTGTTATAAGTAGAAATTCAATACTTTATTAAGTATATTTAAGCAGCTACTTGCCTCAATCTCACGGTGAATCACATGGCAACCTTGCAACATCAGTTTACGCACAGCATTGACGTTTTCTAGCGCTACAACCAGATTTATGTAACATAGATTGAAATAGTTGCTTCTGTCAGACCAATTAGACACGTTTTGTCCATTTATTGAATCACCTCGCGCACTATCAAGGTTGTTCCACGTCGATTTGTTGTAACCTGAGAAAATTTTATTAACATTTTTCAGCAGTTTATAATTTGCTTCTATTTAACATGGTGAGAAAGCATGCTGGATATTAATGAAGTACTTTAATTACGTTTAGGTAAGTAATTAGTATTCAGTTTAATATATTCATGAAAAACATATTTGAATTTCAGGCTTCTTAAACATGAAGGTGATCATATTTCATGGTGTTTATTTTAGGAAACATTTTTTCTGATAAAATAATTTCAGAAATATTTTAACAGAACTTATTAACATTAAAGTAACAATTTTAAGGTAGTTACTTATTAAAGAGTTCAAAAGTGAATCTATTGTTAGAAAGAAGTTTCAAAATAAAACACTACATAAATGTTTACATAAAATATATTTGATGATAATTGGTAAACTAAGCAAGCTGAACTTTTACTTTGTAAAACTACTTTATATGGACAATTTTAATAACATTTCACTTGATATTATTTTCTTTCCATAATTACCTATATTGATGAGAAAATGTTGTACTTACTATATATATATATATATATATATATATATATATATATATATATATATATATATATATATGTATGCATATATGTTTATGCGGCTTTTACGGATTCCTCCGTGTGAGATGCAATAGCAGTGGATATATCCACATTATGCCGTTGTAGTGCTGAAATTACAGTCAGCAAACGTACAACTATATGCAGCTCCGTATATGAATGAAGTAAAATGTGAACAGTAAATGCAAACTTCTCTCCATCATATCCTTTCTACGTCATCATATATACGCCAACCGGCGGGAGGTCGGCGAAGCCGCGTTCAGTATTTGCATGCTTCCTTCCGATCTGTCCTTTGCATGTCGGTACCCTGATGAGTCTAGCAGAGACGAAACATGTACCTCTGCCGTATCACTGTGGCGGCGAGGGTAAGTTTTGATTTTCTTCTCGGTATGGTGGTACAGGTAGGCCATCATCTCGATGGTGGTGGAATAGGATAAATTGCGTTCTATAACAATTTATTCTAACTGTGCAACCTCTAACACAGAAAGGATATGATGGAGAGAAGTTTGCATTTACTGTTCACATTTTACTTCATATATATATATATATATATATATATATATATATATATATATATATATATATATATGTGTGTGTGTGTGTGTGATATAAAATGATAATCTACTCAAAAATCTCGCCGAAAACGTATTTTCGAAAAAAAGATGTCTTACACAAGTTATAGCAAAGAAACATTCAGAGTAACGTTGAAGGGTGTTTTAACGTTAAGTCGATTTTTTTTATTTCGGGATTGGAAACAGAGAAAATTCAGCATCTAACGATATAAATAATGAGAAGATTTAGGTAAATCAGTGACAGTAAAAAAAGATATTTAATGAATTTAAGTGTCGAACTGATAATTTTTAATTAAGCCAAGAAAATTATCAACCCAAAAAATTAACCCCTAAATCAATGTGTGCCACAGGGGATTATTCGCTGAAAAAAAAAACAACGCCTAGGATTTTAACATCCTGCAATTCGAAATCAATTTTTTTCCTTCTAAAATGACACAAAGATAATGAAAAATAAGACAAGGCACCAATAAGTGTTTCGTGAAATATCCTTTTTCCTTTTGAAATAAATGCCGGTTGACCAGTTGAATTTTTAGCACTACATAAATGTTTACATAAAATAAGTTATTTTAATACTATACAATAAAAATATTCGGGCTGGAAGATTTGAGTAGTAGTCATTAGGGCTAAAATGTCCAATAATATTATGTATTAATAGTAGTGTTAATAGAGCTGTGTCAAGGCCGACAAAAACTATTAGGTGATTCGTATTTTAGCTTTTGCATGTTATTACCTTTGTTATACACAATTAAGGATTATTTTTTATTTGTTTTAGGTGTATTTGCTTTATCGGTAAATAATTTAGTATAGATATCGAACAATCAATTAGTGACTTGTGTTCATTATCATTTTTGCTTTTCTAAATTTTTTTCTTCGTAATTCACAATTGTATTAATTTAATGTCTATATTCTTTCATACTATTTTATTGAACTATTTCTTTACATGTCTGGATTTGTAAAATATATTTGTTAATATCTATAATGTAAGAGCTTACTTCACTACTTTACCGGAGGTATAGAGAAATAAAATTTTTGTGTAATTTGCCTATTTTTTTTTATGTCAATCTTTGATCTAACATGCATAGTCTGAAGATAACGTCAACAAAATGATAACCTGCACGCGACTTAGACCTCTACATGATTATGAACCTGTACGTGATTAAGACCCGTACCCGAATGCAACGTCAACTAAATTATGTCTGCATGTAACTTCCTGTTTGCTTCTTAAAACATTCCTTTGTATGTACCAAAAGGATGGTTACAAACGCCTGGATGGTCTGTAGAAACTTCGCGGGAAAAAGTTCGGAAACAAACCCAAAAATCCTGTAGTGGATGTATAGTGCAATAGTGATCCAGTGATCTGGAGTAAAAGAACCATTTTGGCCAATATAAGAGCCTACCTTGCCAACATTCAAAGACTGACCTGTGCGTATAACTGGAGCAGAGAGAACCTACCTAACGTCCCCCATGGAAGTAATCCTAAACCTCACATCTCCACATATACTTGTGGAAAGTATGGCGAAGAAAACATATATGATAATGAGAGATGAAGTCTTAAAACGAAGGCCCAGTCTCTTATCCAGAAATCAACAAATCTTGGACATGCCCCAATTTTGTGAAAAACTTGAACATAAAGTTGAGTCGCAAAAATGAACAGGGCAGAAACACCATTGAGAAACTTAATAGAAATTCCAATAAATGGTATACAGATGGCTTCAAAACAACGGAGGGAACTGGAATAGGAGTTTATGAACCCAGAACCAGACGCCATAAAAGATTGAGTAAGTCACCAAGCATTTTTCAGTCGGAAATACATGCCTTCAGGAAACGCATTCAATTCACAAAGAGGAAAACTATCGCTGATAAGAGATTATTATCAGGTCGGATAGTTAGGTTATCAAGTAATCAGCTCCAAGATGGTCTGGGAATGCCTGGAGGAACTGCATGAATTAGATAGGAATAATAAGCTCACTCTCCTGTGGGTACCGGGACACGCCGGGGTAGAGAGGAATGATATGGTACACAAGCTCGCGATAAAAGGAGGTGAGACACCATTTTTGGGGCCCGAACCTTTCTGTGGAATCAGTAGCAGTGTAATACTGGAAGAACTAAAACGAGAAGAGATAGCAGGAGGTCCAATTACTGAACGGATCTGCAAGAAATGAGACAAGTGAATATACTTCTTGGAAACTACTACCAGAAGAGATTCAAGAAATGCATAAGCCTAAGCAAAAAGCAATTTAGAGTAACGGGAATTATGATAAGGCATTGTCAACTGAAGGGACGTATAAAAAAATTCGAATTGGCAGAAAGAGAAGATTGCAAATTTTGCGAGGAAGGAGACGAAACCTCTATCACATCCTTTCAGAGTGTCACTTTAAAACCATCGAACATTTTATTGGTCCTAAACGAAATAGGACTGGACGACCTGCTCAAGTCGGGAAGGTATCCCTAACGACTTGGCAGCAGAAGAGGAACACAATAGACCTCTTGAGTAGCAGTGTACTGATCCCCAATTCTACACACATACATTCATGTACTTGTTTAAATTACTTTTATTTATTTATAAATATCAGATAACAAAAATTCAAGAAATATAAAACACCTCTCCTTTTATTTTTAGAAAGAGGTGTTTTTTTAAAGCGATATATTAATATTTTGACGTTTTACTGTATTTATTTGTGATAATGAACTTGGACGACAAAATTAAAAATGTCAAAATATTAATCCTATGCGTCTAAAAATAAATAATAATTTTCCTTCTTCCCTGGCGCCTTCGCCATGTGCATTAGATAACACCTCCGTTGGGGGCGATACTATCGAATTTTTGTGTCACAGCGATTTCGACCAATTAACACGTGAATAACGTTTCTAACTGTTCCTGTTTTGTGACTTCAACCAATTTTGAAGGAAATTGTCGAGACCCGTCCATGAGCGAACAACAGCACGATTGAATTCACTAAACGAGCGATAAATAGTACTTTCAGTAGATACTTCATCGCCATCAAGAACTAAGTTCATTGTAGTCTCTTGTTGAGATTATCGACATCAGAAGTTGTGAAAAAGAAAATCGCAATAAAACATTCACGAATAAGTTTCATTAATTAGCCGATATGATATTTTGAAGTTACTGTAAACAATGCAATGTTCTGGGTACATATACATGTCAAACTTTACAATGGATATGTCAGAAGACACCTAAGCAGTGCCAGTATTGCTAATTTCTGAAATATAAACGGCTTATCTCGTATTTTTTAATTCCATCTGTGTGAGATTAATTACAAAATTTTGAAGAAGCAGTAAAAAATGTGTTTAAAATTAGATAATTTTGACTACCGCAAATAAATAAGGCGTTTTAAAAAAAAATTCTTTGTTTCAAAAATTTACTCCATATGAACTTTTATATAACATATTTTTTTATTTCCTCTATCAATAGAAATTGAACTTTATCTAACTAATAGACCTTAGTATTTCGTATTCATTTTTACATCATGTTGTTTCATCAAATGCCAAAATCACAATCGATACTTTTTTATTCCATCTATAATAGAATATGATATAGTCACATATTCATTAAAATATTCAATGTAGAAATATGTATTCAATGCATTTATATTGGTCTTATAAATAGATATATCTAATATAAAAATGCTGTGTGAAATTTAAGTTATATAAAAACTCAAATTCTGTTTAAAATAGTCAAATCTAAAACGTATCCAAATTTTTTACAAAATTAGGTGACGATCATTTTTCCCGAGATATGTGCAGGATTCCTAAATATATAATAAATTTTTACGGCTAAAAAGGGATATATCTATTTCTTTAACTCTTAATATCGGTAAAAGCAAAATCGTGTATTGCAATTTCTTTCACATCAAAAGTAAACAGATAAAACATCAAAAAAAATAATTTCCCAATCCTTGAAAGATCTAGAAAAGTTTCTAATTAATTTTGACTCGAACATAAACTTTGATCTTGGCAGCGTAGAACTCCTTATCTGAATTAATTAATCTTTTTTGATTTCGGGATTCGAAATGCAGCTTTAACTTAATGCTAACTAAAGACGTAAGAGAAACATCGGTTTAAGTTAATTTATCTGTTCTGTATACCTACACAAAGCTTATCGTATACAGGATGGGGTATAACAGACGCGTCGGCCAATTATGTATATAAATGGATAAAATTGTTCTCTAAATATCCCTTTTCACTACGACATGGAATTATTTTGGATACGCTATATTTGGGTAAAACACACTGCCTTAAAATTGCGGCTTGTATTTTACCTTCCAAATATTCATTTACTGCTCTCTTCTTTATTTCTTTAGAAAGTGAAATAACTTTTGGCATGATTAATTCAGCACAGACACGTTTATAGCGCATAAAATAAACTCCAGAAAATTATCTTAACCTTCACTTTTATCAACAACTTTTTTAGGAGAATATTGAAATATTTTTTCACTTCTGAAGCATTACTATTCTGTACTGAAAAGTCAATATTAGCGTATTTCTTTTGACTGAAAATAGTTGTTATCGTCAGTAACATAACAGCCTTCTCTCATCTTTAAAATATAATACTATTTAAATGCAATACTATGCATTTAGTATATTATAATATCAAAATATCTACATCTACTGTTTCCATTTTCCCTAACTAAAAACGCTGCAAATAGAACTGTAAGATTTTCATTTGTTATGATAACACAGGGTAAAATTGAGAAGTTGCCAGGGTTTTAAATGCACCGTAACTTTCTTATTTGAAAGTTGTTAACGCCTGTTTAAAAATGGACCATAAGATGATCGAAACTCGTATCGAAAATGGATCAGAATAGTTCTTGCAGGAAATAAATTATCTGTATACATATTTTTTCTTTAACTGCTTCAAAGGAGAATTTACATTAAATGTGTAACCTGGGCAATGCTGGTGTTCAACTACTGCAGATTCTACAATTTGTTTCTTTTTTATACATCTTTCATGTTCCTTAAGCCTACTGGATATAGACCGTCCTGTTTCACCTACAACACTTTACCACAAGAGCAAGGTGTCTTGTAAACTGTTTGAATGGAATTGCGTCCTTTGGAGACTTCAAATATTGTCCAACTTTTTTACATGTATTGAAAATCTGGCAATCTTGTCGGTGGTTCCATATCTGTAAGGTAAGACAACACTGTCCACGGGGGGTTCATTTATGACATTTTGTTGAGGAATTGGGTTTTTATATTTATTAATATTACGTCTTATATCTTCAGCGCAATATCCGTTGCCTCTCAGAGCATTAGTCAGTTTTCCTGTTTCTGATTTCAGTGACTGTTCTTCACATACACGTGCTCTATGTACCAAAGAGTTTATGACGGATTGTTTTTGAGAAAGATGATGGTGTGACGTTTCATTGAGATATCGATTTGTATGTGTTGGTTTTCTGTACACAGAATATCCTTTGTACTAGTACATCAAGAAAAGAAAGGGTACCATTTGTTTCAATAGTAAATTTTATGACAGGATGTTGTTGATTTAGATGATCCAGGAAATTATGGAGGTTATCTGCGCCATGCGGCCAAACTACGAACATATCATCTACATATCTGCACCAAAATTTAGGTTTTAGAGAGAGCAGAAGACCAGGCGTTTTGTTCAAAAACTTCCATGAAGATATTAGCTGCCACAGGTGATAGTAGAGATACCATGGCCGCTCCCGAAGTCTACTGGTAGAAAATTGATTGAAAAGTAAAATAAGTGAAAATCAGACATTAATTCTAGTAGGGTGGAATCTATGTTGTTATTTCGTAATATGTCAGATATTATGGAAACTGAATCACCTATAGGAACATTTATGTACAGGGATTCTACATCAAAACTGATCAATATATCTCCAGGCTCTAATTGGATGGTTTTTAATCTTTGAACAGTGTCCACAGTTTTTAACAGTGAGGTTCCTTTCGATTTTGTTTGTTGGATTCATCCGAATGATTTTGTAAGTATTATTGTCCAACAGCTGGTTTATTTTTTCAGTATATTTGGATAAGAACTATTGCTGAAGTTATTTTATGCGAAAAAATGTTTTTTTGAAAACATAAAATTGAATAATAAAACATAACTAAAGTATCGAGGGCCGCAGAGGTATTGGAAGGAAGCAGATCTCTTGGCTTAGGAACATACGAGAATGAACAGGAATACACAATGTTGAACAGTTATTTATAATAGCAAAGAACCGTGATCAACTCGCCATTCTATTTGCCAACGTTGGGGGGACCTGAGACGGCACAGGAAAAAGAAGAATTAAGGGATCCTTTTAGCTTTTCTCACAAGGCTAAAAAACACAAACAAATAATAACTGACGATAAAAACCCTTTCAAACCAACTAGGCACAACTTTTACAATCAGCGATGTTATTCAATAAATGAACAAAACACTTCTAAAAGGTCCATTTTAATTTCGCGTAAATTTTTTGATCGGTTAGATTTGAGGTCGATGACAGTTGAGATTATTTCAATCAAAGTTGCAATAGCCTACTTTATAGTCAACAGGCCTATGCAATCTTGATTCGAATAATCGCAACTGTCAACACTGTCATTCACCGGAATATCTGACCAATCAGAAAATTCAATTAAAATTTAAATCAAGGAATTTGAATAAGGCGGTTTGTCAATGTATTTAACAAATCACGTCGTTGCATTCTAGCTCAAAGATGTGGCACCTTTTTTTCCCATTTCGTTAAATATTAATATTCCTTAAAAAATAAATAATAATTTCCCTCGTACGCATTAGTTATAGCACCACCGTTGGTGTCGACACCATCGATTTTGCGTCATAGCCGCTTCGATCAATGAGTACGTACATAACGTTTCTTATTTTTCGTGCTTTGTGATAATCAAACACATCGCGAGTATTAGTATCGTGTTCATAAATCCGTTCCAGTATTTTGCGTCTCTCTCTACTTGGAACAAATTATTGCAATATAATCTTTCAGAACTTGACTTTATTGTTAAAGAATCATTCGATTTTAATCGCGTTGTTAATTATATTGTGTAGCGTATGTATAAGAGTTATTCGCGTTATTAACGCTAAGAATTGAAAATGTCCTAACAGTTTGGAACTTCGAACTCAAGTTTTAGATTTACTAAGTGATTGAATCATTCTAATTTCCTAATTTACCGTTTCATATACCGAAATTTCCCTGAATAATAGTTCTATATGATGATAAATACCGCATTTCATTCAGCTAGAAAGTTTCTTAAAAGATCGCGAACATACATGCAGCTCAAAAACAGAACCTCCTTTTCAAAAGTTGGTTAAGTTAGAAGCATCTAATTAATTTTGATTCAAAGGTAAACTTTGATCTCTAGGTTTAGCATATATAGCTTATCTAAGTTAATTAATCTATTATCAATTGGAAGTTTAAAATAGAGTTTTAGTTGTTTGTGACTAAAGATATTACAAAGACATCGGTTAAATTTAACTATTCAATAACTTGAGAACGCTAATAGCATTCAAAGCTTTGTAAGTTAATTACTTAGCTATTCTGGTATTATTGTTGGGAATTTGTTTGCTGAACACAATTATACTGGAGTAAAAAAATTATATTCTTTAATCCCAGTTTGATCATTATCACTATCATTTACCTGCTTTATTTAAAAAGCAATTTATGACTCTATTACAAGAACGGGTGGACACAGTTTGTTATTCAAGTTTTTTTTTTCACAAAAACTTAATTTTGCAAAAGGAAGCTAAGGAATTCATTAATTTATATTTCAAACAGCTATCTGAAAATATCACAACTAAGTAAACTGCTTTCTGCCGACATACCTTGAAATTTATGGTTCATATATCAGTTATTTTCTGCTAATGTTGCTCTTGGTGCTTTTGTACAATTAGATTTAGGTAAGTAATCTAAAGTAACTCTATGAAATTTATTTAGAGCATAGTCGCTTGATGATAGGTCTAACCAAAATATATTTCGGTGTCACCCGCGTAGAAGTTAAACTTACAGTTCTGAAGAGACTTCTAAATGCTAGAAGTATATCGAGTGTATTACAGTGGATCCAAAATACCGCCCTGTGTAATTATTTTATTGATCAATATATTTATTTTAATTTGTCAATATCCTAGATTTGTAACAATTTCTTAAAATAAATATCAGATTGTGGATTATTTTACTATAATAAGTGAATACAACATAACTAAAATACTAATCTTTTTGAAACAATTTTACTTAAAAATTAAAATTTTAATAAGAAAAAAAATTATTGTCTAAGTTGCCTATATTTTCCTTCAGGCAATTAAAATAAAAATGTACAGACAGTTCTTTTCCTGCAAATACCACTCTGGCCCTCTCCCCATACGCGTTTCGACCACCTAATAGTCTCTCAGTGGAGCCGCAACGAACCAAGAGCAACATTCATATAAAATAACGATCTTCATAAAAGATAAATTTCGTGATATGTCTGCAGGATATTAAATTTGCAGATTTTTCGATGTAATATTCCAAAATATTGTCAGTCCAACGACATCTATCTATTAACCGGAGTAGTGTGAAGCTGAGGAAATAAGGAAATATTTACTGTTGTGTTTAACAAGCTATCTATGTCCCCTTCAGGTAGTTAAGATTTTTTTATTTCTTGTGATATGGAAAAATTCTGGAGATTTAATATCCTGTCAACATATATCGGAATGTGTATTTTATATTTTATATACATAATTATTTCATATGAGTGGCATTAGATGGTCGAAACGCGTATGAAGAGAGGAGCAGAATTATACTTGTAAGAAATAGACTGTCTATATATTTTTACTTTATATTGTATATAGGCAACTTATTAGTTTTTACCTTAGAAATATTTTCTTTATTAAGATTCTGACCATCTAAACTTTTACAATTTTATGACCAAGAAAAATATCCGCTGCCTGTTCGCTACAAAGGAAAACGATATTCTTTCTTTAGCTTAGGTCTTAATTAGTTTTTTATCAAAAATAAATGAAGTAAAGAGAAAATTTAATTTTTACGACGTTTTACTGACGCTTGTTATGATGTAGTTTTTTATTTTTTATAATTTGCTTGTCTCGCCTCTTTTATGTTAGTTGCAATTGCTTTTTACAGTTAATAAATTCACTTTTCATTTAGTTATTTCAACCGAAGTACAAGTTTTGTTGACTGACTGAACATGTTAGAAAAAAGATGTTTACTACTTGCAGGTAATTAACTTGTCTGCCGTAAACATTTCACTGTTCTTACTAATCCCTCCCCCTGCAATGTCTTTTAGATATAATTTGTATAGTTTTCTACCTAAGTAAGGGGTTCATCCTGAAGCCTGATACACTGCGGTCAATATAGGCCTATTGTACTCACCTTAAGTATTTCATTCGGTCAGCAAATTTAGAGTATATTTTCCTAAGATTATTAAAACCTATAAAAGGGTTTATGTTCGCTATTTCTAATCACTGTAGTAGCACCTGTATATAGCGATAAAAGGTCTTCATACTCTGCCTCTAAAATTTTCCACTTACTCTTATTTAGTCATTCTAAGGATATTTTACAGACCTTACATTTCCACAAGCACTGAATGGCTGTCCTTTCATCGTTTAATTTTACAAGTTTGTTCGTAATCGGGATTCCCATCTTACAACTTCCCTTTGTTTCAACATTTAAGTATTCCTGATGGCTTTTCAAATTCGCAAGTGATGTCTAAGCCAAACTCTTTACCCCTTAAGTAAGTAATCTAGACTGAAAGTGTTCATCAGTTATTTTTGTCATTAATCTAAAAGAAGTACCTTTATAGCATTTTTTATGTCGGTATTATAACGTTATATGTGGTCATGAGTTCGTACTAAGGATATCGTTAATATCCAAAATATCAATTCTGCTAACAATGTGTTGTTAAAATGTCTTGTATGATACAATAACTATGTTTCTGCAGCTAAATCTCTCTTCAACAGTAGTACGTCTTACAGAACATAATCCATGTTTTCTTGAGTTACTTGAGGTCTATCTGCATCTTCTTCTCCCACACTTAAATTCTCGACATCATTATTTTACAGTGTCATAGGAAATGACATATTTCCATAAATTATTCCATAGGTTCGCAAAAATTTGAGCCGGATAAAGGTATATTATCGCCACCCAAGACGCTCCATTTTGATACTAGCACACTCTACTAATCAATTTATACGTCAGCCCTGTGAGCGAATAATTTGTTTAGATATAAATATCAAAAACCTGCCAACTTCGTTATCAGACTGAAAAGTATCGCTAGTCGAAACGACATCTATGCATTCACAGGAGTAGCGCGAAATTTTTAAAATCAAAATTTCAGTAAGAAATAAATGACATTTTGACATTGATATGTTTAAATAGTTGCCTATGTGATATTCTCCTTTCAGCAAAGAAAGAGGAGAGAATATATAGAAACAGTTTTTTTTTCTGCAAATACAACTCTGGTCATGTTGCTCTTGGTTCGATACAGTTCCACTGATGAGGCCATGGGGTGGTCGAAACGCATATGGAGAGAGAACCAGAGTTGCACATGGCACACGGCAGATGAATTTAATTTATTTTTGAGGGATAGCAGCAGATATTTTGTGAATAATATTCGTACAGTCGTGTTGAGATATGACAAGTTTCACACCCTCCAGCAGAGTATTCACTCATCCCAGATATACTCAGATATCATAAAGATAGAATTTTTTGGGAAGCTCTTTCTATGTTGTCGCCCTGAGGTAATATTATGGTCAACTGTATTTCCCATACACTTCCTGACAGTTCGAGCGGTCCCATCTAGCACTGCCTTTTGCATATATTTATACAGGTGTTCCCTAAGGCTGAAGCTTCTGGTATTGAGCGAAAAACTCTTCGGTACTGTCAGTTATTGATAAAGTTATGGGGATCCTGATGATGCTACACATTCCTCACTAACTGCCGTACCTCCAAGTCTAGATTATTGTTGTTAGGGATGGTGACTTCCATTAGTGATGCTCACTCGGATGCTTTATCTAGTAAAATGAGGTGTGCCTTGTTATGTTCAACGGTATGATTTGTAAACACAGTACAGTTTTAACTCGTTGTTTTCCAGCAAGTTTCTTTATGTGCAACTTGACGAATGTTCTTCGCGGCTAAATGGTGTCTTTCGTTGTACTCCCATGCAGTAAATGCTTGGCATCCTCCTGTTGTCCCCTCAGGGGGCTAGGAAGGTTATCCTTTCTAGTATGGGTGTGACGATCCCGGGGCCTCAGTTATGTTGTGTATGTCTTGTGATGTCCTTTGTGTATCCGTTCTCAGAAGGCCGGTAGTTGTTCTGAAATTTTGATTTTTAAAATTTAGCATTATTTCGGTGATTGCATAGATGTCGTTTCGACTGACGATATTTTTCAGTCTGACATCGATGTCGGCAGGTTTTTATTATCCTACTGACATGCCTTGGAGTTGTTTCTTGCAAATGTTGCTCTGGGTTTGATACAGCTTCACTGACGAGATCATGAGGTGGACGAAACGCGTATGGAGAGATGACCAGAGTGGTGTTTATAGAAAATAAATTATTTATATATATTTTTTTCACTTTCTCTGACTGAAAAGAGAGTAACATATGGGCAAGCTTTATAAATATTTATTAAACTTGGTACATAATTTTAAATGTGGGTCACGGGTGGAGCATAATAATCAACCACAGGAATTTATAAATATTCTTCATATAAAAAAACTTTGTTGTGGTTTCGAGTATATAGTACGGCAGACAGCATTTACTGATTCGTGTGAGTTACACGACAAAGGGAGGAAGATGGAAATATTAAATATGTCCCTAGTAGTACAAATTCGAAGAGTTCAGGTTAATTCTAAAACTCGTTTAGTTTTTGTTGTGGTTTTCTCTTTTGTAAAAACTATTTATTTGAAATTTATTAAATATGATCGTTGCTTTTTATGTTATTATTCAACAACTATTAATAAAAAAAAACGTAGCTCGAATAAAAACCACATAAAGAAAGGTTTATAAAGGCATTTTTGTTACAAAACAATTAAAGGTCAATCGTTTTATCAGTTTTACTGTCAATCACCCCATAGTCCGCAAAACATAACAAGTCTATAAATCTAAAATACGATTGTCCGCCTGTGGAAAATTATTTTAATCTACCCTGGCATTAGTGGTAAATTGAATTCTCGGTTGTTATCGTTATCAGTAAAACTTTGTGAAAGTGGTTATAAATATGAATTTCTATTTTGTCATTCCCTGGTGGGTCCTAAACTTACCCTTCGACGCCAGCCGGGATAGGAATTTAAATTTTTTAAATTGCTATGTGTTATGTGTTAGTTTATACTGTAAACAAAAACAAGTGGATTAATGTGTTTTAAGAAGAAGATTTTCCAATTTTTTCTTCAGGAAAATTCATGAAATTCCTTATTTTTATCAGTGGGCGTGACAATAAATATGAGTCTCCATTCTGACATTCCCTGGTGGGCTCTTAACCTTTCCTTCGACGCTGGCTAAAATAAAGGCTCTGTTTTATAACATATCTCAGGTTGTTGTTTATATGTATTATTACTCCAGTTTTCCTATGAAAGAAGGTGAAAAAATTACTTGCAGATATCTGAAAGTTTCAAGTCGTAGGGGGACCCAGTAGATGATAAGTACGTAAAAAAGTACAGCTAGATCAGCCCTGCTTTTTTATAAACAACATCCAAAATCGGAAAATTCGATTTTCCGTCCGTAGAATTTTTCGGTTACATTTTAGAGAAAACTTGTCTAAATGAAGGCTGTGGGTATTGAAAACACCTTTAATTTCATTTTTTATACGTCAAAATCGATAAATAATTTATCGAGGTACTGGCGAAAAACCACCTTTTTTGCACTATTTTATAAATATTAATAACTTTTGCAAGAAAGGCCAAAAGTGATGTCTGATTCCTTGATGGCCATTATGTGCCTTTATAACTGTTCGAAAGCTGGACCAAATCGGTTTGGTAGTTTATGAATAATCTTAATTGTTTATCCCAGACACTGAATGTTCAAACAATTGTCCTTGCCCAGAGGATGATTCTAAGCGAAATGGATTCTTTAAAGTTCAAACTACAAGCAAAGATAAAAAAAACGGTGGAGTTTTAAAAAAAAATGTTGATAAAAAACCGTTTAAAGAAGGGATATCTTTTTTACGTATAAACAATTGGAATAACTTTGTTAATTCTAATGAAACAAGTTTGTGAATTAGTGGACTTGGAAGCTGGTGAAAAAACATGAATTTAAAAAAAAAGTCTCCTACAACCAATAGGAGCTAAAATAGCATTTTTAAAAAAAAAATCATATCTCTTTTGTTTATAAACATTAAGAGCCAAAATTTTCACAAATTTTAAACGAAGACCTATATTTTATGATGCAATTAATAAGTATGAAATTCATGCATCGTTAGTAAAGTTATAGTCCTTCGAAGTGAAGGTACTTTTGCAAGTGCGTTGTAGCTAGTGGTGGAGGAAGCTCGGCTTTCTCACAGTGTGCTTCTGAAATTCAAACTTCAAATTGGAGTTCGCCACAAACTCGTAAACTGACTTATTTTTATTATCATAGAAAATCGGAAAATACCGGAAAATCGACATTTCATCGGAAAACACATTTTTTGGCAATATTAACACTAATATTGTTTCAAAAACTTTACCTTCAGTTTAATTTCATTGCAAATATTAAATATAAAACACTGTCACAATATATATGTATGTATGCATGTATATATATATATATATATATATATATATATATATATATATGTAATCGAAGGTTTTCGGGCATCCCGTGTATGTGCTGAGTCCCTCTCAGGACTGTAAGGCAGCTGACGTTTCGGTGAAATCTTATTCACCATTTTCAAAGCTCACTGTATGGCGTCTAGTTTGCTCGTAGACTCTATCGAACATTATATGTATAATGTTCTTTTAATTTAAAATTGTATTATTTGCACGCTCAATAAGGGCGTGTTATCAACAGTGGAGGATAATTCACATCAATACGTAACATTGCTGAATTAGATTCAACAACTCTGCAACAGTCTAGTGAACCAAAGAAGTCGATGTTGAATTTCTCATATATTTCCAGAGGCAGTAGGATGCATTTCATCCACTCAAGTAAGTTTTTCGAGTAGAAAAACTTAGTTGGTGTGTTTTTTAAGGTTTAATTTAAAATATTATTTTTTACAAAAAATACCAATTTCTCATATCAAAAAAATCTGACGTCTGAAGGTAAGCTGGACTTGATAAAACGAAGGAATAATTTAAATATTTCAAACGTGCGTTATTCTATGCTCCTAACTATGGTATATCCTTAAAATGAATGTTGATATTAGCATTTTAAAAAGACAACGCTAGTGAATACATACTAAAAAATAAAAAATATTCCTGAGATACAACTCTGCATAAAAGAAGTTAACGTACTTGGAAAAATCACTTTTCAACTCGAGTATAAAAATATGTCATTTCGAAATTTAAATTATTTAAAACTTGTTGAATATAAATTTTACGTAAAGTTATTTAATAGCAAGATTTTCACCATAAAAACACTAAGATAAATTCTGTGAGGGTTGAGGCCTCAAAGCGGCATCTAAATGGTATTTTTCGGTTGCAAAACATTAAGGAAAATAATTTCTTACACATGTTACGAGCATTTATAGCCGACAAAGCACCATTAATAACAAAGAAAACCTGGCTTGTTTGAACAAAATGGGCCAACATTTCATTATATATAAGCCGTAGCTCAAAATTATATGCTTTAAATTGCCTTAAATTGTAGCTTATACGCCTATAAAATCATTAGTATTAAACCTGCTTAGCCCAAATTTTCTTCAAGTATTTTACCTTTAATTTGTGTTATCTGCTTTTTGAAATTAAACGCTCTGAAATTTTCAACCTTACAATTTACTAGTTTGATGTTACGGTGCTTGATAAAACTGATGTCAATTTGTTATAACAACCTCTTTTGAAGTGTTTGTTGTTAAAGTGGTTTAGTTACATGTTTCAGATTGTTTGGAATTGAGTTACAAATAATAGGTGATTTAGTTTAGGTTTTCACATCGACGTGTTGAAAAAAAGCATGATAAATTTTGATGAAGTAAGACCACTAATGACGAACCGATATGCCTGATTCCACTATTACCATCTAACAAAAATTCACATTTTCTGTTTCAAGCAACCCTTTCGAGCCCGTTGACATATTTTGACTTTAGCCGAAGATCCAATTTTTACAAACTGGTGCAATAAAAATCTACAAATTGGATATGTGGTTTAGAAAGAATTTTTGGATACCTTACTGGATCAGGCGCGGATCCAAAGGGGGGCGGTGGGGGCGATCGCGTATCTAATTCGTAATCAAAGTGAGTGAAGCTATCTTTGCTCAAATTGATTATAATTGGTTCCTCTATCTCACCGATCATAAGATCGAATTTCCACATTTTGCTTTATCCTTTTATAATATGGATTTTTCCCGATTTTTCGCAGAAACTTCATTCAAAAAAATCTTTCAAAAGTTCAGTTAAATTACTAATTTTGTAAGTTGTATTATTTCTAGCAACTCTACCTTTTACTTGAGAGAGATATTTCCTTGTCCAACGGACAGTTTCCGGACGATCTATAAGAACAGATTTCCTATCTGGTTTTTCCCAGCAAAAATTAAGTTCTCTGAGCAATTTCCAGAGCTCAGTTCTTTTAATTTCAGGTAAATTCCGATCTTCACTGATTTTACTTAGAATTTTGTCGACGGTTGGGATCTGCTTTTCATAATAAAATGTATGTACAACTCCTTTTATTGCAGTTTTCATCTCTTCTTCCAATTAGGTTTTTCGTCTGCCTGTGATCGAATGTGGCTTGGAAGTACTAACAATTCCAGTCGTTTTTTTTCTCCTTCAGTATTCGGTACATAGTAGATTTTCTAATTCCTGTCATGTTGGAATATATCTCAACGAGCTTATAACATTTTTATCTAAATATTGATATCTTAAGGCATCATAAACATTCATCGTAATAAGTTTTTCCTTGAGGAAAAAATGCGTTGGTTTAACGATTTTGGAATAAATATAGAAAAGGAAGCCTTATCTTTTGGCTATCTTACTAATCTCAAATAATATATAAAGACAAGCGCCAACAAGATAAATAACTAAGGATACACTGTAAGGTGTACTTTGCTAGCTGACAGAAATTAAATTGAACTATCAGAAATTTTATTGTTGCAGGAAATTTATAAAAGCTTATAATATTTAAATATAATTAGATTTACGGCAGTCCTCAGTTACCTGCGGCACTGGAGCAGGAGGTTTCGGTAACAGTTTCATTACTCTCTCTAGTTCTCGAATTATATTAGGAATGTGTATCTTGTTGGCGCCCCCCCCCCCCCCCCCCGTTGACTGACAACTTGTTTTTCTTGAGATAACTGCTCCCTAAGAGCTTCGAATTCAGGGAAATAGACTCGATTCTGCCTCTTATACTAGGAATGTGACCCAGCCTTTTTCATCCCCCCCCCCCCGTCGAAAACTTGCTTTCGCTTGTTATACTTTTGTGATATCACCTGGATCCGCCCCAGTACTGGATATTGCAAAAGTACCATACTCTCCGTAGCAAATACACAAAAATAATGTTCTTAGTTTTTTAAAATTAATACCCATCTCAAGTTAAAATGAGTTTAAATGTTTATTAACAATTTTATATTCCTTGAAACCAAACCTTCATTATCACATTTAGCAGTAAAATCGATATAAATTGCTTCAAGCCCTTTCCTCGTAGTACATTATATCTAATAAAACCGGATCCTAAAAGTAAATTGATAGACAATTTATAAAAAGCAACGTTTTATATTACAATACAATTTAGTTAGCTAAACATCACGTAATAACAGACCATCATACTACTTTAACCAAGCGTTTTAGAATTTTACTACAGCTAAACTGACCACAATAAAGTGCAATGTTATTTCGAAATGAAAATGTAAAACCGGCAATTTTCTTTTATTTTATTCATATTTTTTCGTGTTAACATAGTTGTAAAGCTGATACTTTTTATTTTTAAATGCTACTAACAACGGTGGTTATGGTGGTCATTTCCTTTTAACAATACTGCATTAAATTTGGTGATTTAACACTTATACTGGAAAGGCTATTAGATTACTTTTTTATTTTACGATTTAGCTACAATCACTGTGGGAATTTGTTATGCGTTTTACGAGGGATGAGTATACGAAAGATTTTATTTATATTAGACTTTAAAAATAAATTTATCCTCGTGAGTCTAACGCCTCTATAAGTGTTGTACGATTACATAACCTCCTTCTTCTATGGCCCCGATAGACTCTTGGCCAGCATAGTAATTAATTGGCGAATTTCTTGTAAAACGTGACAAAAAATAAACAACAACCCTTAGTCTCCAAGAGCTGGAAAGCCGAATGAAATAGTAGGCAATCAACTAGGAGGCTACACAGGAGCGGATCCAGCCTCTCTCTTTGGGGGGGGGGGGGCGGTAATATCACAAAAGTACAATATGGCAAGAGAAAGCAAGTAGTCGACGGAGGGGGGGGGGAGACACTAGCAACATTTCCATTTCTAGTGTAAAAGGCAAAGTCGGCTCAATTTTTTTGAATTTGAAGCGCTTGGAGAGGGGGGGCGATGACAAGAAAAAAACAGGGGGGGGGGAGGATGCGAGCAGCATACACATTCCTATTATGAGGCAGAATGGGGGCTATTTTCCTGAACTCTAAGCTCTTGGGGGGGGGGGGCTATCGCAAGAAAAACGAGTTGTCAACGGGGGGATAGTGCCAGCAGCATACACATTCCTAATATAAAAGGCAGAATCGGTTCTATTTTCCTGAACTCAAAGCTATTGGGAAGGGGAGGGGCGCTCGCAAGCATACACATTCCTATACTCTATTGAAGAACTAGCGAGAGTAATAAAACTGTAACCGAAACCTCCAACGTACCTACTCCAGTGCCGCAAGTAACTGAGGACTGCCGTAAATCTAATTATATTTAATTATATTTAAATATTATAAGCTTTTATAAATTTACTGCAACAATAAAATTTCTGATAGTTCAATTTAATTTCTGTCAGTGAGCAAAGTACACCTTACAGTGTATCCTTAGTGATTTGTGTTGTTTGTTTGTGCTTGGTTTTATATATTATTGGAGATTAGTGAGATATCCAAAAGATATGGGTTCCACATCCATTCCAAAATCGTTAAACCAGGCCATTTTTTCTTCAACGAAAAACTTATTACGATGAATGTTTATGATACCTTAAGATATCAATATTTAGATAATAATGTTAAAAGCTCTGTTTAGATATGTTCCAACATGACAGGAGTTAGAAAATCTACTATGTACCGAATACTGAATGAAAAAAAAACGACTGGAATTGTTAGTACTCCCAAGCCATATTCGATCATAGGCAGACGAAAAACCTCGTTGGAAGAAGAGATGTAAACTGCAATAAAAGGAGTTGTACATACATTTTATTATGAGAAGCAGATCCCAACCGTCGACAAAATTCTAACTAGAATCAATGAAGATCGAGATTTACCTGAAATTAAAAGAATTGAGCTCTAGAAATTGCTCTTGGAACTTAATTTTTGCTGGGAAAAACCAGACAAGAAATCTGTTCTTATAGATCATTCGGAAAATGTCCTTTGGAGAAGGAAATATCTCTCTCAAATAAAAGATAGAGTTGCTAGAAATAACACAACTTACAAAATTAGTAATTTAACTGAACTTTTGAATAAAGTTACTGCAGGAAATTGGGAAAAGTCTATATAATGAAAGAATAAAAGAAAATGTGGAAACTCGATCTCATGATCGATGAGATAGAAGAATCAATTATAATTAATTTGAACGACTTTGATTACGAATTAGATACGTATTGTTTACCAGCGTAAACACAATTTATTATTTAGATTTTCTGTAACATATGTTTTTAATTAATAATAAAATGACCGGATAGGCCCAAAAAAATTTTAATATTATATGGGCGAATTTATTTTTTTATATATGTTTAACTTCTTGTATTTTTGACAATGGGTATTGTGTAAATATTTAAAATGTAACTTGGAATTTTTTGGGAGAAAAAGGTACGTTTTAGTCTGAATGTGCCTAAAACGGTTTCTATGCTAAAATTAAAAGTAATAAAAACACAGTTGTGATTTGTGTTAAATGTGTCAAAGTTATCTATATTTTCTAATGTAAGTGAATTATTAAGAAATCGTAAGAAATAAAATAATATTATAAAAACTTCCGACGCCTATAACAAGGACTAAAATCGTTTTTAACACTTCACACATCCAAATATCTATTGTTATCCAACCCAAATAGTTGGTTATAAAATTTCTAACCAATTCCTATGAAAAATATATGTGTCTAACAGATTTTGCGAAAGACACCGGACTAAAGCACACAGGTAGTTTTCGAAGAAAAAAAAGGGTAACAAATAATTTATTACTCTCTGTAGTTCTTGAATAAACTATAATATAAGAGGCAAAATAGGGTCTATTTTCCTGAACGCAAAGCTCTTGGGGGAGGAGGCAATCGCCCCCACCGCCCCTCCCCCCTTAGATCCGCGTCTGAGGCTACATGACAATTAAATTTGCTATGGATAATATTAGGCCTATGACATTTGAAGACAGATTTGAAGATCTAGAACTATAAGTAGACAAAATAAAATAGAATGTTCTAGATATAAGTGAAACGAGAAAAACAGACGAGAAATATATCAGACTTAAGTCAGGTCACAAAAATATTAGCGATCAGCGTAAAACTCGAATAATTAACTGAATTTATATTAATTTTATTGTATAATATCGATACATAAAAATACATAAACCAAATTTAACTATTTATAAATAAAATTAATAAAATATTATCGTTGATAATATTACTGTTAACTATTTTTAACAATTAGACATTATTACAAAATAGTTTTTAAGTAAAGTAATTTTTAATGAACAATTATTTCTCGTTACTACTTAGAGAGAACTCTAAATTACAAACTTATATTCGTAAATTGGATAACATACATATGTATTTACAAGCGGTATATAAATAAATAAATATACATATTTAACCCTTCGGCTATATTTGAAAATTTTAGAAAGCACCTGTGTGTTTCAGATGACTTTTAGGTCTAAATTTGTTCCCTGCGAGATGATACACTCAGGCTTTTCGGAATTCTATAAGTTTTTTTTCTTAGGGTACGTTTATACAGGTTTATATTTTTAGTTCTTGATTATAAAACACGATTTGATAAGAGGTAGGGTGCTTAGGAATAGACCAGATTTAGCATATGTAATCATCGTAATAAACTCTTAAAAAAAAGTTATATCAGAACTAATATAAATAAGATATTTCGCGTAATCCACTTATTTTATATAAAAAGCGCTTTTTCCATCCCTTTCTCTTACATATTAGGCTTTCTGGGATACAATTTTATTTTTTTGTTAAAATACCAAGTGTGATACTTGGTTGTATTCAGGATGCTTTTTAAAAATGGTATAAAACAGGCGTCTATATTTAATAATGGTAACCGAAAAACGAAACGCTGTTCTTAAAATCTAAGGAAACCATTTTGTGAAAAACTAGTGTGGTAATAGAAATGTAAAAATTTATTTTACCTTATTTACTAAATAAAGTTAAAAAATACAGATCAATTTTAGGTTAAGGCTCATTTAAGCTTTGTTGTACCTCGTGGCTTCCTTGATCCCAGTGATTAGGTACGAACTTGGGACAACATGTACATATGATTGCCTAAGTCGTCCGTGCTCAAATTAGTTCTTTCCAAGTACTTACATCAAAAATAAAATTTTGTACAAAATATTTGCAACTGCTTGTAGATTGTGAAGAGGACGACAGCGTAAAAAAAGCTTTATAATGCTTCAAACATAGCACAGCACCTCTCTAGCAGGTTTAATAATATTGGAAGCAGACTACAGAAGAAAAGAGGAAATTTATTAAGAAATACACCACTTCAAGAGTATATCAGTATCTTCCGTATTTTACGTACCAATATAACTTGTTAAATTTGACAGTGGTGACAGTTAATTAGAGAAAAAATGTCAATGTTTACTTATGTATATTTGACATGCATTATGATATAACCTTGATTTTTGCTGGTAACGAATTTTAAAATTTTGTTTTAATATTAACTTTCAAGAGATTTATAAAGAATACAATATTTTATATTTGCTATGGGATGCAGTTTCTATAGTTTCTGAAATAAGGAATATATCCATAACAAAAAGACCAGTATATAAAGTATTTTTATAACCATAAACGCAAAAAAATCAAAAATAACTCTGGTTTACCTTAAATTATTTCGCCTTGTTAGTGTCCGAGTTAATGAACAATTTTTATTTATAGTTAGTGTTTTATTATTATTTCCCCCTTTAAATTTTATGTAAGAAATTTCATGCAGTGATAGTGACATTTAAGGTGAATCACGACAGCTGCGGATCCATCCTCTCTTTGGAGAGGGGAGGCGGTCATATCATAACAATATAGTATGACAAGTGAAAGCAAGTTGTCGACCGGGAGGGGGGGAGACTCCAGCAGTTCTGAATTTGAAGCACTTGGTGAGGGGTATCGCAAGCAAAAACGAGTTGTCGACGCGGGGGGAGGGGAGATACCAACAACATTCACATTCCTAGGTAAGAGATAGGGTCGGGACAATTTTTCTGAATTTAAATCTCTTGGGAAGAGGGGGGGGGGTCATCGCATGTGAATACGAGTTTTCAACGGAAAGGAAGATGCCAATAACTTTTACATTCCTAGGTAAGAGGCAAAGTCAAGTCTATTTTGCTGAATTCGAAGCCTTGGGGGGGGGGGGCAATCTCCCCCCCCCGAATCCGCCACTGAATCACAACAATGGTTTGTTAACAGTAAGGAGAAATTACCGCCTCAACACTTGCTTATTCAGCTTAAACTTTGGTAACAATAACTAAAAAGTATCGATTTTGTTTATTTACATAATAAATTAGCCTAACTTTTCTATACAAGATTTTTTTTTGGTTTGTTAACCAACATTTCGGCCTAAGTTTGTTTCACCAAAAAGAAAGGTTGTCATAACCAATTTTTACCAAGTTATTTTTAGAACATTTTTTAATTTTTGGTAAGTATTTTTATTTATTTATATGCAAATATTTAGATAATGAACAATTGAACAATTTTGATACAACAATATAAATAAATAAATTTTATAAATTTTATTGTGACATAAAATCTATGAGGTAATAAATCTTTTTTAATTTTCAAAAGTGATAGGATGTATCTCATCTAACGATCTTACGAGATTTTATTAATATTTATCTTTAAGGAAAGACAAATAATATAAATCTTTATAATATTTATTAAATAGAGAAATCACGGAGAAATAAACTATAAAACCCAGAAAGTATAAAAATAAAACTTCAAGTCTGGCAAAAAGATTTTCTCTCAATTTACTGGGTAAGTTAGCAAAAGGGAGAAGTTATTTGTCTGATATCATATAAAATCTCAAAGAAACACTGGAAGGTATTTTAAGATATTTTTAAACGGCTTCCCAGAAATTTTAACAAGTCTTTGTCATACAAATTTAAGCATAAAATAAATATTTATGTTCAACGTTAATGACAGTACAAAGGAATCAGACTCTAAATAAATATAAAATATATATTTCATCTTACATGACTTCAAATAGGAATAGGGTTTATGAACAAGTATAGATGAGGATCTACAATTTCGAGCTATATCACTGGATCTATTGTAGGAATGAATATTTTCTTGAATGGCCCTGAAACCTTGTAAGGCCGACTGTTTATATTTTGGAATCTGAGAGTACTGACGTTACTAGATGCCATCTGACATAACCACTATATGTTTGACTATTGGATTGAGCGATGCCTTGATAGCGTTAAAACATCCATGGTTACCAGAAATGTCGCCTAGAAGTTCATCGGTCACGAAAGGTGATGGTTTTCAAAACTTGGAAATTGTTTATATTATTTTATATTATTTAGATCTATTAAAAAAACATTCTTTTCAATCGTGGGCCGAGAAATTTTGCAAAAACCAATTTTTGCACCAAAAAAATTGCGATAATTTTTCACTGGATGGAGATAAAAATTTTTAAATGCGTGCATTGTATTTAGATGTATCATTACCGATCTCAAAAAAAATTTTAATTTCGGATGAAAAAAACGTTTTTTTTTTCAAAAAATCATAATGGCTTGGCAAATGAATATTAAGGGCTCAAATTTGCAGAAGATGCTTTTTAATGCTTGTCCTTTACCTGTGAATTTTTTGGATCGATGAAATATACTTCTATACCATCTGTGAACCTTCGAAAATTGGATCAAATCTAATCGAAAATAGCTGCTGCAGGCCGCTGTGGGCGGGTTGCCATAATTCAAACGCATTATTCAAGGAAACTGATGCATCACAAGTAATATTTATAATATTGATATTGTTTTATTAATTTATATGATAGTAACAATTTGGTTAGTAATATTAATTATTAATTTGTTTATTAACAAAATTTTTACAAAAAATTATAGAGAAAATCCTACAAATATTCAATTATATATTACATATTCTAGTGTTTTTTTCCATTATATTATTATTATCTAACAGTTTATTAGCAAAATTTTTACAAAAATTTCAGAAATTTCTGAATTGTACAGATTTGTGTGAGCACTGGGATGGACAGTGCGATAATTGCTTTGAAAATTTTATTTCCTGCTATTAATAATATGTGTGAGGATGATTTTGACTATGAAAATGTTAATAATGATGAGAATGATATGTACAATGAAACTGAGACTAATGCTGAAAATGGTATGTGCGATGTAAGTGAGAGTAATAATTGCGATAATTAAATGGACGCCGATTGCATAGAAGTAATGGAAAAAAAAAGAAAGATGAATTATACATTCATATTGTATTTCTATGATTTTCGCACGTAATTTTAATGTATTATTAAATATTTATATGACATATTATATATTATTATTATATTTTTATATGATTTGCTGATAGAAATTTTCGTAAAAATTTTGTTAATAAACTATTAGGTAATAATAATATAAAGGGAAAAAACAGTAGAATATGTAATATATAATTGAATATTTGTATGATTTTCTCTATAATTTTTTGTAAAAATTTTGTTAATAAATAAATTAATAATTAATATGACTAAACAAATTGCTACTATTATATAAATTAATAAAACATCAATATTTTAAATATTACTTGTGATGCATAAGTTTCCTTGAAGCGCCGATGAATAATGCGTTTGAACTATGGCAACCCGCCCACAGCGGCCTGCAGCAGCTATTTTCGATTAGATGCGGCCCAATTTTCGAAGGTTCACAGATCGTATGGAAGTATATTGTAGTATTCCTTTCACGTGTTTTGTCATATCTGGGAGATTTCCTACATTTTCCCGGGCACCCTGTATGCTTAATATCTCTAAGCTATAATATTTTCATTTAGTTTGATAGAAACAAAGGCTTTTAAGTTAACAACACACTGTACAGAGAAAAAGTTATGTATAAGAAGATTTTACATTTTTAATGAGAACAAAATTTTAATACCAATTTAGGCATAGCAGTGTAAAATACCTAATTGGATGTTTTTTCAAGTCAACATTTATTAAAGAGACAGTTGGGGACAAAACAAGTCAAAAGGATTTAACGACGACTAAAAAAAGTATTTCCTCAGATTTAATACCGTATACGACGTATTATATATTCCGTAAAAATAATCTTTGATTTATCATAAATTTTAACTGTTCATTCAACGTAAAACTTTGTTTTAGTTATGTGTATTCCAGTGGTCCAATTCTTGAATCCAAGTTTCGTTAACAAAGTTATGAAACTTTTAACAGAATAAGTTTTTTTTAATCTTAATTGGAAAGATTTTTACACTGTATTTTTTGCTTGTTAATTAGATTCTCTCAGAGAGATATTAATATACTAAAATTTAACGTAATTTTCTCTGACAGTTTAGGATTATCCCTGTTAAATAATGCGTACAAAATAGGTGACAATGCGTTTTCCAACCCTTTGTTCTACTGTAAAACCTACTTTAAAATTTACAGTAACACCTAAAAGGATTCTCATCAGACCCATATTATAATATAAATAGAGATAAAGAACGATTGTCTTATAAAATATTCATCTTTAAGGCTACTTGACAATTTGAAATTTCAGCACAGTAGTGTTAAAGAAACTGTTCTTTTGAAAATGTAAATAAAGAAGAGCACCTCTGCAGTAGCAATATTTACTCTCTCAACAAATGGAATTAATTGTACAGTTAAGATTAATTCATACTGTTGAAGTCAGGTCTGTTAAACATTGTGTAAGGCTAAATTAAATATAAAGCAGGCAAAATGGGCAATAAATTGAAGAAATCATGGTCTTTTGGTACAAGGTTGCTTCATCATTATCACGTTTCTGAGCTAATGAAAATTAAAATTTACTTAAAATATTTATTTTATTGAAATAATGATTTTAAACTTAGAAACATCAATCGCTTAAGGGTGAAGAAAAAGCAAAACATCGGGTTTCCAATTCCAATACAGAAGCATGGATTACATTTATTAAATTACCGTACTTAGATTCTCCATTACGAGTACTCGAACTTGACTCTTGGTCAGTCAGCAACGCTGCTTATAAGTATAGATGTTGCCAAACTTTCAATTTGTACAGTATACATATTGGAGAAATAGCTGCCGATATTAAACATGGAATTTTAGGCAAGAAATACGTGATTTCTTGTATATATATATATATATATATATATATATATATATATATATATATATATATATATATATATATATATATATATATATTCTAACAGAGAAAAGTTTTGACACAGTCAATTTCTCGAAACCTATGTCTGTTAGCAAGCTAGGAACTACTCTCATAGGTTGCATTTTTCGACGCGCGATAGAATGCAGTTCACACCGGCGTATTACGTGGTTGTGAGTATACATTTTCTACATAAAAATAGTCACAAAAAGTAGTTTTTGATTAATATTTCGATAGTCTTTTATTTAATAAGTATTATGTTACTGATTCAACGACATTGGCTATAATACACTTTAACTATTCAGCTTTCAGTATATGATATTGTTTTTTTTTTTGCTATTCGTATTGATATTATGAAGCAATAATTTTGAATAAACATAATTCTTTGCACCAAGGTGACATGTGACAGGCTGACTCTCAAATATGTGGGAAAAACTAAAAGGCGAATGGCTAGTAAAGAAAGGTATCAACTGGCTTATTAGGAAGTCACAATAATCTAAATTACATATCTTTGTCTCGGTATTTTAAAAAAAATAGATTGCGAAGCTCATTTAGTTGATTAGCCTTTTCCTGTTAGCTATTCCAGCCCAAACAATATTTATGACTGAAGAAATGTAAACATATTTTAACTTGTGCCTCCACCAATCATGGCCTTAAAATGAAGGAGGTAAGACAATTGACTTGAATGGTGGATTGACCCTGAAATGGCAGGGAAAGTATGGCTCCAACTGTTTATAAAGCGCCAATCTAGCTCGTCGTTAAGTTTGCCTCAGCCTACAAGTATCAATATTAAAAATGTGAGTGCTCAGCATACAAGCTTCAATATTAACAATGTTAGCATTTCTTTTAACAACTATAAAGCTGTCTTAAGCAATTATTCCCTTGCTGCCAAAGATATTTGGAACGTGAACGAGACGGGCATAACAACAGTCCAAAGACTGGACAGGGTGATATCACCACGGGGAGAAAAGCAGGTCAGTGCCATGATGTCGGAAGAGACGCGTACCGTAGTGACGCTGGCTTTGGCTGGAAACTCAATAGGAAATTACATACCGCCTATGTTTATATTACAGCGTAAAAGATTTCAATAAGATCTCAATCGAGATGACCCTCTTGGATCAATAGGAAGTACTAATAGCATTTCAAGACACTTGTAAGACCACAAAAGATCACAGAACTTTATTACTCTTGGATTAGTCGCACTTGGCTTCAAAAAACCTTAAGTTTTGCAGAGAAAATGAAATCATTTTACTCACATTTTTTTCGCACTGCACGCACAAGTTGCAGCCAATAGATAGAACAGTATTTTGTCTCCCCAAGAGAATCATTGATAGTTGGATGCGGTCAAATGCTGGAAAAGTCATGTCTGTCTATAACAAAAACTCCATTTACTATAATGGCAAAAAATATCAGAGCTGGTTTCGCACCAATAGGAAAATAGACTATCAATATAAATATTTTTGGAGAAGATGATATCGTTCCTAGTCGGGTGACTCATCGTGTTTTAAACAACGTGACAGAGCCACCTGTTGACGTTGCTGAAACTACAAAAATTTTAGATGCAAAGACTTCTACACCAAATATAAAAACTGGTATGCCCGAAAACAAGGAAACATCAATCACAGAATATTTATAAGCCCCTGATTCAAAGTCATCTGATCACAGGATTGATAATGAGGATCATAATGCAGTATCCCCCAGTAGTTCATCTATTCTAACTCAAATTGCAAATGAGAGCCTCTACGTCCAAAATCCGTAGTCTACTCGCTATAACTTCCATTGTGTTCTCACTAGAAGCATTCAGACCTTTACCAAAAGCTCCATCTAGAGAGAGGAAGCAAAACAATAGAGTGAAATTAAATCTGCTGTGCTAACAAACACTCCTGTGAAGGACGAAATTGCTGCTATAGAAGCCAGTAGAAATGTAATAGTAAAAAAACGTGTTTTTGATAAGGATAAGAAAAACCTACTAAGGAAAAAGAAGAACAAATACTAAAGGTCAAAAAAGTAAAATATAATAATGATCATGACGAAGATGGCTAGGAAAATGATTGTTTTTGCTGGTGTTTTTTCGAACCGTTTTTCAACAGCAAATCTAAAAAGACTTGAGTCGAGTGCATAAAGCTTGCACTGGAGGAAAGGCACAATATATCTCTCATAACTGTCTGTCAGAGTAGATTCTATGTAGAAGTTAATTTTAGACTTGATTTCGATTTCAAATGGAGGCCATATTATATCTTAGTGCCTCCATGGAAGCAATCCTAAACCTCATGTCTCTACATAATTTCTAGAGAACATGGCGAAGAGGACGATTTATAGGATGATGAGAGATGAGGTCATAAAACGAAGGCCCAATCTCTCATCCAGAAATAAACAAATCTGGCATATGCCTCAAGATGAAATGAAAAAGAAATTAAACTTTGTGAAAAGCTTCAGCACAAAGTTGAGTCGCAAGAGGGAATGGGACAGAAATCCACTACATGGTGGAACTAGAGTAGGAGTGTATGAACCCGGCATCAGACACTACGAAAGCTTCGGTAAGTCACCAAGCATTTTCCAGGCAGAAATACGTGTCATTAAGATTGGTATTCAATTTAACAAGGAGAAAATCTACCACGCCCAAGAGATTATTATCATGACGTGTAGTCAAGCAGCCATCAGTGCAGTGAGCTCTGAAGTTATCAGTTCCAAGATGGCCTGGGAGTGCTTAGAGGAACTGAAGATTTGAGTTAGAATAATAAAGTCACCCTCATGTGGGTACCGGGACATACCGGGATAGATGGAAATGAAACAGTAGACAAGCTCGCGAGGAAAGGGGCTGAGATACCTATTCTGGGGCCAGAGTCTTTCTATAGAATTAGTAGCAGCGTAATGCTGGAAGAACAAAAGATAGAACAAGAAAGCAGGAGATCCAATTATTGGAGCTGCAAAGATTGAGACAAGCGAAGACGCTTCTGGAGAACTACTTCCAGAAGAGATTCAAAGAATGCATAAGCTTGAGTAAGAATCAGCTCAGAGTTCTAACAGGGATCCTGACGGGGCATTGCCACCTGAAGGGACACCTCAAGAAACTCTGACTGGTAGAAAGAGAAGACTGCAGATTCTGCGAGGAAGAGGATGATACCTCTATTCATATCCGTGCAAGTTCTTAAATACATATTTGACAAAACTCACCTCGACCTAAGTCACAACTTACCTCGGTACTAGAAGAGTTCTGACACAAGCCTTTCTTGTTTTCGTCAATTCATGAGTGAATCTGTATAATTAAAAAAATTTTACGGTGGCTTCATACAGTCTAAAGAAGTAGATATATCAAGTTATGTTTCGTAGAGATAGGACTATTTTTGACTGAAATATGTCAGAAAGAGTAAAAATTATCTCAACCCTCGTAGGAGTCCCCTAAAGTTAATATCTTAGTTGATTTGGTATTTTGCAAGAAAAAACTTGTCTTTGTAATAATTTTGATATCGAATCATGCAATTATTTCATACCACCTCGTCTATTTACAACAAATTTTAATTTAATGTCTAACAAAGAATCCTAAAACCAAATGAACAGTGTTCTCCACAAAATTAGAGAAATGGTAAATATAAACGCGATGAATAAAATGTATGAAAACCTCTAAATATACAAAGCCTAAAGTAGCGAACCAGAAGTTCATTTTACTGTTACATTTGTCGGTGATAAAATGTGCCTAAATATCAAGTTGTGTAAACATTTATTACCACAATAGATTGAGCTTTTTGTTTGAGGGTTATTGTTAATAGAACCATGAGGCTCATTGCTATTCACACCAAGCTAGTTATTAGACAACGGGTTTAAAATTATATTAATATTCAATGTAATATTCTCGGCCGCATGATATATGGTTGCCTAAGTCTTGTATTATTGCAGTCATAGTGTTAAGTCATATTAGCATTAGCGTAGCACAAGGCATCAGTTTATTACTTACACACACACACCCAGATATATATATATATATATATATATATATATATATATATATATATATATATATATGTGTTTGTTTTTCCTGGATTATGGTCCGTTAAAAATGTAATTAAAATGGAATCTTTTATGTAATGGTTACTTTTGTTAATAATGTTTTGTAGAATGTTTTTGAGAAATTTGGAGAGGTTCTCTAAGGGGGATTGAATACAAGCTACGATGGGTCTTAGAGGAATACCTTCTTTGTGTAACTTTGGGAGTCCATATATACGTGGTGGGAGGGCATTTTGAATTTTTAAATTTTTCGCTGTGTTTGATGGTATATACATTTTGTTTTCCCAACGGGTTATTATTTCGTTGTTGCTTTTTTCATAAACAAAAATAAACAACTATCCCTAAAACCTATATACATATATATATATATATATATATATATATATATATATATATATATATATATATATATATATATATATTCTAGATTCTTGAACATAGATTATATTCTTTTTTATTTTGAATTTTTTTTGGATTTAGGTGCTCTATCCAATAAAAAATCTAAAGAATTTGACGTTTCGCCCTCTATTTAAGGCATTTTTAAAATTTTTTGTTTTTTAGTCATTTCCAACCTAAAAAATTTTTTATATAATTAAAAAAATTCATATAAGAACATGTCTACAATTTAAAAAACAAACAGTATTTTAAAACACTAGTAAATTTTTTAAAATATACTTAATTTTACCAGTACGCATAAGGTCAATATTTTGTAAACGAAATCACCGTATCTATATGTTTTCGAGGTCTCTGAATTCGAATCCAAGGTTCGTTAAACTCCATCTGATCAGTATTTGTCTCTAACCTAAATAATACTTCAAATCGTTGTATTAACACTATTTTGCGATAAGAAATGTAGTCTGACCACCTTATGTTTTCGGAGTGGCTGGAACAAATTCTTATATCCGTCATTCAAGATTCGTCCCTAACCTTAAAAAACCCCGAGTTGCTAAGACTAGACGTTTCTACGTGTAGAAATGAAGATGAACATTTATTTTAAAGTTTTCAGGGTTGTTGATTTGAATTCCGACATCCCTTTGCATCCAGTTAGTCCTTAACCTCAAAAACATGAAAATTAGGTGGTTAGATTATATAAGTCATCACAGAATAGTGTTAACTCAACGATTTGAAGAATTCTTGCAGTGACAGCATAATTTATACACCAATAAGCATATTTTGCAACTATGCTGATTCTATATCGTGGAACAATCTGGCCAAGCTTTCATTGAAGAATGATTTGGATCACAGATAATTAAGTGTCACTGAACTTAAATATTTTTGCATATAACAAATTCCTCTATTAGAAAAAAAAGATAAAGCGCCGTACTTATTTGTAAAAATTATCCCTGAGTTCAGAAACATCGTCTTGGGTTTTTTCGTGACGGTGATCCAGGTGAATACAGACAGTCTTCATTTGCTATGAGTCTGGACAGTTTTTTTCCACGAAATTTCTAAAAATGTAGAGGACAATAGATACCAGAGTAATTGTGAGAATTGTGAACCATTATAGATGTTTGTATATGAAGGATAGTTTCTTGAGTTCGTCGATCTTACTAAGTTTTAAGAGGCTTGAAAAACATGGCCATTTAGCGAACTGTTTTAAGAAATATTCAGTTGGAATTTTGATCCTCCCTGATATTTTAATGTAGTGATATTTCAAAGAAAAGATTTACGAGAGATATTTCAGAAATATTTAAAAATGTTTAGTAAAAGATATTATGAAGGATTAAGGAGCGCATTTCAAAGATATGGTTTTCAAAAATTTTCTTGTACGTTTAAGTAAGTTTCTCTTAAGTTTTGTAGCATATTTTCCAAAATACATGATACAATATATCTAACCTAGTATTAAGCTCTAAAGAACACTCTAACATTCAATAATGTATTATAATATAAATTCCAAGCTCCATATAAAAAAAAATAAATAACTCTAAAAAGGTTCATCATTTCAGCTGAAAAACCACCAAATTTAACGTATACGCAAGAAAAGCAAAAGGACCCTTTCAAATAGCTTTCTTTAACAATAAAGGGAATGAAAAAGGCTATTAATTAACGTCAGTGTGAAGGTGGAGAGCACCAATATTATAAGCGAGTGTTAGTACAATTTTAAAAAATTAAAATTAACAAGCGAGTCACACACAACCTGCCGAAAATTAACTAGGAGAAGATTTTAATTTGCGTTGAAATTTAATGATCTATAAAAATGTACAATATTCGGAGTTTTACTTGTTTTTTTTAAACTCACGAATATCTATCTTAAATACAATCATTGCAAATGTACTAATCACACACTTAGTGAACGCATTAATCAACCAAAATGGAAAATCACTTTAAATATATTGAAGTTTTTTTCCTTGGTTAATCTTTGATAACACAGGGCGATAACTTTGAGAACCGGAAACCCAACTGTGCTCTTTTGAAGGTTTTGGACATGCCGAATCGAATTGACTTGTTGCTTTAGGTTTTCACAACCTAAAAGTGCAAGAAACACAGTTTTTCTCTATTTTTGAGGTTATGTAATAGGGCAAGTTTAATTTTTATCTCTAAACTATACATGTATTTAAAAATACTAGTCTTCCCCTTCAAAACCTACTACGCTTCACATACCTCAAAAATCCTCAACTAGAGTTTAGATTTCGTTTTGAGGTAACTAATAAACTCACTTGGAGCTTTAACTTTGAGCCACCATATTGAATTTGTCATAGATATTACGAAAAAACTGATACCACCAATCAAAAGAGCTTCTCTTATAATAGTCAAGGTAGCATATAAACGAGAAAATATCAATTTCCTCAAAAAAAATCAATGTATTCAAAATTTCAAATAAGAATATTTTAGAGAATAGGTTTTAAAGTGGACGACCAATAATTTCAACTATCGTATATAGTTTAGTTATTAGCTTTAAACTTGACCTGTTACATAACCTCAAAAACAGCGAAAAAACAAGATTTTCACACTTTTAGGTTAGAATATTGAGAAAACCCGAAGCAACAGGTCAGTTTCGGATTCAGCATGTCGAAAACCTTCGGAAAAGTATAGTCTGGTTTCTGGTTCTGGAGTTTAAAAAAAATTTATCGGCTATGTAATTTACAACTGATGAAAGACATATCCCATCGCTATATTTCCAAATTAAACGTATGGAATATTGCAAGAACATTTTTTGGTATATCGCGACATATTTTTATTAGGAGCTAAAACTCTATGTATCATATTTGAATGAGATAACAAAGCAAAATAAACAAACCGCATTTCACTGGAAAAATTGTCTTACCTAGAAAAAGGTGACAGAAAAGAACGACGTGAAATGCTAATTCAGTTTTCTCGTGATAAAAACTCGGTTATCATAAACACTTTCTATAAACTGCACTTGAGAAGACAATACATCTGGAAGTCTCTTCAAGATAGACAAAAAAATACTGCACGCAACCAAATTGACTTAATTTTGATCAACAAAATATATCAAAAGGGCACTACACGTGTTACAACCTACCCAAGAGTCGACATCAGATCAGATTATATTTCTCTTGTTACAGACTTCTGTTTTCGATGTAAACGATTATCAAAAGACGTATACTCCCCCCCCCCCCCCCCCGGTCAAGAAGAGATGAAAACTAAAGTCAAGAAATTGTAACTAATAACATCCGAATTACGCTGAAAACAAACAAACAGTTCTTGGTTGCTCGAAACAAGAAAAAGCCAAACCATGGACAACAGACAAAATATTGAACTTGATGGTTGAACATCGGCTTGTTTTAAAAAAGCATGGTAAATATAACGAATTAAATTACACAAATAAAAGAAAAATCAGGGATGTTAAATAGAATGGACAATCAAGTGACGAAACTAAAAGGCTTCATCACCTGCAAAACTTCTTTAACTTCCATAGAAATGTGAATGAGTTAACTGGGACAAAAAAAGAACTGCATTGCAATCAATGTGAAGTAGACAAGGAAAACAAATTTTAGATACTGACAATCTAAAGGAAGCTTGAAAGAACTATGCAGAGAGATTGTTCAGGGATCAAGGTACAAATACCAATACGAGTAACATTGAAAATTTGAGTCTGAAGTAAGATACGCAATAAACTGTATAAAGAATGATAAAACTCCACGTCATAACAATATATATATATATATATATATATATATATATATATATATATATATATATATATATATATATATATATATATATATGTATATGTATATATAGTTCCTCGGTTAAAACGTTCCTTCGAGTAATTCATTCAAGAATATACAAAAATTATGAAGATATGAGTGGTGACACACAGTGCGGTTTCATCAAGAGACTTGGCACTAGATAAGCTCTCTTTTCAAGAAAATTACTTATTATCATAAGAAAAAGTCTTTCACCTGCTTTATTGACTTCCAGAGAGCTTTTGACAACGTAAAGCACGAACAGCTCTAGGAATGATTACAGGCGATCGGTATAGATGATAAAGATACTAGAATAATTAAAGAATTATATTGGCAATAGCTAGGAGAAAAGGGGGCAAAGAAAATTGAGCTTGTTCCCTTATCAAACAACACAGTGTCACGGAAAATTAATGATTTGGCAAATGATGTGGAAAGTTGGAAAGTGAACTTTTAAAAGAACGAAATTGAATTATTTTCTATTCAGCTTGACGGGTTGACCGATTTAGCAAACGATGCAGTATTGCTTGTCTGTGTTAGATATATTTTTAGGAATTCCGTTCAAGAAGATATATTACTTGCAAAACCATTGAAAACCTATACGACAAGTGTAGCAATTCTCCATATGATCAATGACTGTTTTGCAATTTTGGCTATGTACACTAATGTTCCAAAATCAATGATAGGCACATTTTCTGGTCTTGTGGTGCAGGTAAAGAAGATCAACGAGAATTTTGAACGAACTCCTAGCTGTATTCATGGACAAGCTGTATCATGTAAGTGCGTTCCTGGAGACTAATCCAGTATTTCAAATCACGCTATAAAAATTGCAAATTTATAAAATCACGTGCTTTTTATGAGAACTTTGAAAGCCTCCATTTTTCTTTACTACCTCATGTAGAAAATAGATGGTTTTCTCGTTCTAAAGTTTTGACCCAAGTGTTTGAATTGAAGTCTCAAGTTCAAACAGTTTTTTCGACTATGCATTTCTTTTGTCCTTTTGTGTATCCGATATTATTTGGCTAGAAAAACTTGCCGACTGCGCTGATATTTTTTCTAAATTAAATGATTTAAATCTATCTCTACAAGGTCTAGGTATCACCAAGTGCATGATAGAATAACATCCATACTAAAGATGTTAAACTTTTTTCATTTACCGTTCCAAATGACCACAGAGGTTTGCCAATTTATTTCGATTATTAGAATGAGTTCGCAAGAAGAAAAATGTTGGGAACGGCTGTTCAGAGCATATACTCAGAGGTCCCCGCTACTCGATACGAAAGCTGCTACTGCAGGGAAAAAACGAAGGCAGAATGGGATCAGGTCGAAAACAATAATCTTGACGCCGGAATATAAGAAACTGGTATGGTATATCCGAAGCCACAACCATATTTAAGAACACTTTAGTTATAGTACGGTTATTCTTTTGAGTCATTATTACTTTCAGTTCTATCCCTTGAAGTAATCATAATCACTTTGACCTAATGACAAGTAAATGCATATTCAAAAGAACATGAAGTTATCAGTTTCAATTTCTTTCACTTTGATTATTTGAAAATTACTGTAAATAATACTAATAACCAGAGCTTCATACTTTTGGTGTCTTTGTATGCCTGGTATGACTGAATAATCCCTGGAAGGAGTGCGAAGCCTTTTGGTTTGTAAATCATAATAATAATTAGGCGAACCCTTGTCGTACAAGAAGCTACAGCCCAACAACAACATGAGAGCCAAACAACAACGAGAGCTCCACCCTCCGAAGGTGCTGCGCAGGAACCTCAGCCAGCGCTCACTCAAGCCGGACTTCCGAGACAGCGCATGAAATGGACAAGATCCATGAATGAAATAGTAATGCGCATTTTTTATAGGGTGACTGCACGAGACGAGAAAGTTAAACCTATTACAGGTAGGAAAAGTGCCTTATTACAAATACAATCCAGAGCCTATTCTTGAGAACAACCGGTTCAAGTTATATTGGGACCAAACGGTTCTGACGGATCAGACAGTTGCTCATAATAGACCAGATATTATACTAATAGATAAAATTTTTAGGCGAACTACACTAATCGAGATCGCCAAATACAGAGATCTGGAGATGCAAATTCGAAGACAATGGGTAATGAACAGCGTCCAAACGATTCCCATAATATTCTCAACAACTGGAATGATACCAAAGAACCTCATGCAGAACATCAAGGGACTGGGCCTTAGTGAGCATCTGTATAAACCGATGCAGAAAGCAACTCTCCTAGCAACCACGCGAACCGTCCGAAAGTTCATGGGAAATGCAGCAGACCACGTCACTTAAGACCCGATAACATGGAAAGGGTTCCCACAGAGCTTTTGGTATCTTTGTGTACCTGATATGAGTCAATATTCCCTGGAGGGAGTGCGAAGCCGTTTGGCTTGTAAATCATGATAATAATAATAAAAGCCAGTGTAACCATAGTGTAATATAGCACCCGACGAAAAAGAAGAAGAAAATAACATTTTACTTAAGCAAGTTATTTGAAGATAGCTTGTTTCCTTTAAATTTTAGAAACTTTATAAAAAATCTAAAATATTTTAATAGCCAATTATAATTTAATACTTTCAATAAGTCACAAAAAATGTACAGATTTTTATTACCTGAAAGAAAGAAGTTTGGAAAGAATGATCAGTAATATTTTATTGTATTACCAGTAATTTGAAAACTTTAGAGGGTTCTAAAAATCGATTAAAACTTTTGACAGTCTTCTAAATAAAAAATCTGGTAAAAATGCTTCACCACCTAGAGGATTTCGTCTAAAATAAGTTAAGTGACACGCAACAAGAATTGTTTTGGTGTGAGCTTGTATAATAAAAGTTGTGCATTATTTAAATTTTTATTCAACTGTATCATAACGTTTCACAAGTGTAGAGATAAAAGTCAAAATATATCGTAAAAAGTAAGTTTTAGGAGAACGATCAACAAACTTTTTGCAACAATTCATCACACTTACTAATAATATTATTGAAAAGGTAAAATTCCTGACTTCTAATTTTTGAGGATTACTTTTTTTATGGGATAAATACTTTTCATATTCTCTATAACACACTAACTTTCTACTTTACATATAAATTTTTACTGTTCTATTTTAAAAGTAATATATTTTTTATTTTTATTAAATTCACAGTTGTAGAGTGCACTAATTATAGTATATCAAAAAATGAACTGAATTCTGTAAACTTTGTTGAAATTAAATTTAAAAAAATTGATTTAAAACATATTAAAGAGTAAATTCTATTCCATTTTTATATTTTTTACAACAAAAACTGCGAATAATTAAATAGCCTTTAAAATTATTCTTCTATAAGACTTTTCCTCTTTTATTTTCACAGAACTATTTATACGTATGTTAAAACAGCGCCTAAGAGTCCTTTCAAGAACCCGCCTCTGTAAATTTTAAAGTAGGTTCTATAATGGAACAAAAGATCTCTTTACGCATTGTCGCTTACATTATACGCATAATTTAAAGGGGACACTACGGCTAAACTGTCAGTCAGTTTTACGATAAATCCGAGTATTTTAATATCTGACTGGGAAAGCTTAAATTTCAAAAAAAAAAACTCCTGTTTTACATATTTACATATTCAACAAGAATCTCGGAAAATGGACATACAAATTGATTTAATATTTAACCCAAGTGAAAACCTAAACAATAGATACATGTATATTTTTTATTCAGATCGCGATTTCACATTGTTTATTTATACTATTTTTTTTATAAAAATTCACGGTCGCTTATTATTAATTCATCAGCAACCTCGAAGAAACTTTCAAACAATTGTAGACTAATAAAACTTTTAGGTTTATTGCTTTTATCTTCAAGTTTACAAAGTCAAATATCTCCGTTTAAATAAAATTTTAGTAAAGATGACACTGTCCTGCATTTTAAGATGTTTTCTTTCTCTTTGGAACTTTTTTTAATACTTATATCGCTGCCACGGATTTTTTCATCTTACATATGTAACAAAAAGCGTTCACGCCAAAAACAGATTTCGTGACCTTGGTTGCCTCGCGACCCTCTATATTACACTGGGAGAAATGTCGCAAAAAACACTACTACAGAATATTTCTTCTTAACCAGATGCGTTCTCATCAAGTGGAAATTTCTATGTGGATTTTTATTGGATTAAACACAATAATTTTACTGCATACATTTCGTCGTGTTATTCTCGAGATCCGGCTGCAAATTTTTGGATCGATCGCATAACCACTCAAAACCAAAGTTTTTTATTGAGTGTTTCGAATAAAGGCATGGTGTGGTCGAAAAAACAATGAATCAAATTGTTTATTCCTCACTTTGTCAACATCGCTAATAATAAATTATAAGCTTTGCATATCAATAGTTGCTAGTTTTTAGTCACGTAATGCATCAGATTTATTTTGTTCATTTATTCATTTTATTATCTATCACACTTGAATGCACATGCCATCCATGAGTCATCAATTTATAATTACAGAAGACATATCAAGTCGGAAAAGCAATTTTTTCCGATAAAAATGGATGAGAAATGGGAAAACTGCGAAAAAAATCACTTCCCTGAGGCATATTTTATACAAAATATATAGAAAATGATCAAATTTAGCCAATTTAGCTAATATTGTTGCCAACATAATTCTCTACAACTTTGGTAATGACGGTTTTGACTGAAAAGTGGAAAATAATCATGATAATTGCTCGCAAGTATTGTACTTGCGGCCGTATGTGAAGATGCACCTTTAGATATTTGTAAGGAAAAGATTAATACCTTTCATTTGATACCTCTAACAAGTGGTTAGGGGATGGGGATGATTTAAAACAACACCTCTTTAGGTACTGGTATTCCAGAAACGCAGCCAGATGAAGGGTGGCGCCAATACATTTTTAACATCACCCAAGAGCCGCTCGTGTTCCGATACAAGTATTTTTTGGCTACGCTAAATAATAAACAATGTTGAAAAATTAAAAATTAAACAATTTTTATAGCCTTTTGATCCAAAATCACACTGGCACCATGTTCTTTTTTGAAACACTCGATAAAAATTATATTTTTCAAATTTTGCAATTTTTTCCAGTGTATTATTGGGGGTCACGAGACGAGCAAGGTCAAGAAATTTAAAATCTAAGCTATCACATCTGTAAGACGATAACCTCTGTCTTTAACTCACACTGTATTTGTACAATTTCTTCAATTTATTTCTAATTTTTATTACTAAATGTGACATATTATTGGAGACTGATTAATCAAACATTATTTACAAAACACTTCTTTAAAACTCAACTAAAATTTAAAAAACTTTTTTCAAAAGAAAAGTACTTTTAAATTATTAACTTTTGGACTTAAACACACGATTTTTCAGCCATGTTAGAGGTATAACCTTTCTAAAAGTATCTATAATTTTAAGTCGGCCAACTTAAGTAGAGATATAATAAGAAATTTATGTCTTCAATAAATTTTATTTTATATATCTCTGGAACGAGGGACTTTTTTCTAAACTTTTGATATAATTTATTAAAGAAATAAAAAGATATGTTTCTCCTAAAGTTTTTCTTTTGCAAAGTAGAGATTTTGCTTCTTTAAAAGTTTGATTTTTAATAACTTAGTAAGGTTTAATTTTCTAGGGACTGAAAATGAATATACTATAAAAAGATATTCATTTTCAACCTTATAGGCTTCAGTTCTTGTAACCTTAATAACCGATTACTTTACGAACTAAGTTTAACTTTTGTACCTGTTATATATATATATATATATATATATATATATATATATATATATATATATATATATATATATATATATATTTTCTAATATTTCCTTGGGTATACCCAAGAAAATATTAGAAAAAAATATTTAACAAAAGGTTTAAGATACAAAAATAAATTATATATATATATATATATATATATATATATATATATATATATATATATATATACGTTCCCTCGTCGACGCCATACAGTGAGCTTTGAAAATGGTGTTCAGCGAAACGTCAGCTGCCTTACAGTCCTGAGAGGGACTCAGCACATACACGGGATACTCGAAAACCTTCATATATATATATAAATATATATATATATATATATATATATATATATATATATATATATAAATATATATATATATATATATATATATATATATATATATATATATATATATATATATATATATGACATCTAATATCCAGTATAACATTCTAGGATCATTCTCGAAATCACAATGAAATTAAAATATAAAGAAATCTATTTACGCAATTTAAATGAATTTAAGGAGTTTTAGTTTCGACCATCTAGCGGTCTCGTCAGTGGAAGTTTAATGATCCGTTTCCAGATATGCTGGCAGGATATTATTCCTGCAAATATCTCATGCCAGACTGTAAAACATGAACAGTAAAGATGTCGTGTGATTGCACATTTTTAACAGTCTGTCAACAAATTTCGGCATATATAATATCCTGCCATCACGTCTCGGAATATGGATTTTAAATAGGCAGTTATTTTCTCTGAATTTTTCTCTTGGTTTGTTACAGTTCCACTAACGGAACCACTAGGTGGTCGAAGAGGAACTAGTATGGAAAAGAAACTAAAGTAAAGGAGAAAAATATTTGTTAAAACCATCATTTCTGTAATTTTTCTTGAAAGAAAAAAATTACTGAAACACATCTTTAAATGTTAACACTAAATATCAGTACGCCAATGTCTAGCTAAAAGTGTTTATAACTATTAAGCAAAAATTTATAGGAGGTGATTTAGTGGTATAATGAAGATCAGCAGAAAAACATCTTATCTGAAAAATATTATCAATTAAATTATTTAAATGTATTCAGGATAAACAATACTCCGATTACAAAATTCTCTTGTTATATAGTAAAGTTATTCTCACGATATTTTCAAAATTAGACCAGACAGTCCTTGTAATTCACGGTTTCAAGTGAGTAAAATAAAATTGTTTACTAACACGATATAATCGTAATGAACAGGTTGCAACTGCAAATTTTATATTATAGAAAATTAAGAGCTGCTCGCTGAAAAGATATGAACAATAAATTAATTATTTTTATTATGCGTTAAGTTCAGGTTAGTTATTTTCTATGATATCTCCCGAATCTATCTGCAATGCCTAAAAACTAAACTTCAACTTATTTTAGTGTATTCTCATATGCACCAGGATCACCAAAACACATTTTTCTTTAAAAAAGTATTCTAATGAAACATCTTTTTTGTAATTTTTTTGTATTTATAAATATTTCCAAGAATTTGCGTTCTCCGAAGTATAAAGGATGTCTCTAAAAGTTCCCAGCTCAAATTCTTGATGCTAAAATACGAATAATCCAAAAGTTGATAGTTTCTGAAATAAAGGGTGTCCATGTCAATTTTTTTACTTTTTTGCAAGTATTTATCTTAATAATGGCTTGATTTGCATTAAATTTGATACTTTATCAGATAACAGTTTCATTGTACATTGCAGAGGGCACCTTCAGCCACACTCTACCTACATTTGAAGCTTCAAAAATTTTTTGTATCTCAGTATATTAAATATCTAATCAAAAATTCTCATTTCTTAACATCGTTTATGCAAAAAATTACATCTCTCTTCTAGTAGCTCGTCGTATACCTTTCATACTTTATCCAAGCTTACGACTGATCAGAAAAAAAATGGAGCGTGTTTAAGAGCCGACAGGCCAACAACAATAAAGATTCACAGAGCAATCCTAATCATGATAAGTATCGTCATTTGATAAAGCCTTATCGTTTAAATTTAAAATTTTTAATTATAAATTTAATATACTTAGACACAAAAAAGTTGTGAATCTTTAGATGTATACATCAAAACTATAACCAGATATTAATCTCTCATTCTAAAAAATTCCAAAGTGCCAACGAGCAAGTCAAGTTATTATTAAAATTAGTATTTCCAAATTTTTTAAAAATTATAACTTTGACACCCTGATTTCGGAGACTTTTGGGTTAAGGTAAATTACACAGACCTTTTAGAGACACCGTGTATAATTGTATAATCAAATAAGAAAATATAATTTACAAAGTAAACTAAAATTAGATTAACAACATAAAACGTATATTCTCCACAAATTTTTCCGTATCAGCAGAATAACGAAATAAAATAATTATTTTTAGTTGCAGTTTTCAAATTGATTTTACATTCCACAACCATGCTCAATTTTAAAAATTGAGCAATAAATCATTTCTAAAATTAATAAACACTACAAAACGAGAATTACTAAATACTGCCAGAATCAGTTTTATGGTTATGAAAAGTTATAATCACATGTTATAAAACTGTTAGGTTAATAATTACATAATGGGAAATGTAAATTAAAGGTTACACATATAGTTCTTTTAACTGTTATAAATTAACTCATAACGGTACATTATTTAAAGCATTAATATAACCAGTATTAATGTAAGGTACTTATTGTTTTGTTGAAGGGGAGTGTCTACTTACAGACGCTCACCCAGTATACATAATCCATTATAACATCTAAATACATTTCCCTTTTTACTAATTTACCTTTAGAGACTATCCTCAATAGCCTTCGTGATAAATGGGATGACATATCACAGCATGGTGGGATCGATTATGACTCATTGAACAACTCATGGAATTTATTTTCGATTCCTACTGCTTAATAATAATTCTTACAAACAGATTTTTGGAACACCAATGACCTCAAAAATTTTCCCTATTTTAGTTGATTATGTGTTGAATGATCTGGTTAAGGATTGTCTCCAATACCTGTCCTTTCACATTCCATTCGTCAAGCGATATGTTGTTGATCTGTTGCTTGCTGTGCCTGATGGTAGGATTGAGATAGCTCTAGAACTCTTTAACTCTTTTAATCCACATATTTAATTCACCATGGTGGAAGAAACTAACAATAGTATTCCATTTCTTGATATGTTAGTGATATGTACGAATAAGAATACTTTAAAAACTCAATAATATTGTTCAAATAGATTCATAAGTTACCATTTGTACCATCTTGTGAGATCAAAAATAAATTTATGTATGGTATGAAAAATAGAGCAGTTAAGCTTACACATCCTAATCTTAGAGCGGAGAAATTACGCCAGCTCAGTGATATAGTGCTGGAGAAGTCTTATCCAGATCACATTGTTAGAAAAATTTATTACAGTACTAAATATAATATTCCAGAAAACAATTTTGAATCTCTTTCTCAACCTCCTCTTCTCAATACTCAATCTTCAAATTTAACAAACACTATTTCAAATACAATAGTTCATGTTTCTGTTTTCCATACATTACCTCACATAGAAGGTCTCACTGATAAATTTATAAAAATTTTCAAGCATACAAATATTAAAATAGCAAAAAGACAAATATTATCTCTCTCCAAAATTTACACCAAAGCAAAAACACCTTTATAGTTGAATAACACGTCACGTATCGTTTACAAAGTTCCTTGTGCCAACTGTCAGTTGGTTTACATAGGCCAAACGTCCAGAAGCCTCAAGGGCAGGCTCACTTCCCATCGGAGTGACGTCAGTTGAGTTTTGGCCTCTTATGCTCTGGGTGAACAGGTCTTTGATCTTGATCATTTTATGAACTGCGATGGCACTTTCATATCATAAAAGGTTCATATTAATCAAGATGATAACCCTATGAGTAAAAAGTGACACTGAGAATGTGAGTGTCATTTACAGTTATATCGTGAAGTTAGAAACAGAAAAGTATTTGAGCCTCCTGGACAGTTCATTCCCAGATGAATTAGCATTTTCCATTTTTGTCCTTAAATCATGTAAAATATTTAACAAGTAATTTTGCAGAACCTCACATTTGGCTACGCCACTGCACTGATTTTCATTGATTTTACTACTCTGGTATACACACACCACTACCTAGTTGACACTTGACATCTGTCACGACGAAATGGCGAAATAGTCAGGTATGATATTTATCGTTGTGGAGTTTTAAGAAAAATAATAAACTTCTTCCTGTTCAATTTGAACAATTCTATTGTATTGTGGCTATAAAAAGTTTAAATGGATGTTTTTCATATATTTGTTTGTTTTATATTCAACCCATATTGGTTAGTTATTAATAATTATAGGTTAGGTGAAATTCTAACTCTGTAATTAATTTTGTACAGATGTCCTGAAGAAAAGGAAAATAAATTTGCGAAAGCTTGGCAGAATCAAACAAAGGTTTTTTCTCTATCCAGGCCTAAAACTTTATTAACAGACTACATCCCCAGTACCCCTAATTCTGAATATTGTTGTTTTGGCGACCTAATAACTAATCAGGTTGCAGATACTACTGCCTGGTTTTTCGTTTACGCGAATTGTTATGTTTTATAATTAGAAAAAGACAATTTGTTGAGGGGAGCAATATTAGTATACCCGAAAAAGAATATTTTGCATTATTTGTCAAGAAAATAAAAAAAAGCATAAATTTCAAATACGTAACGCTGTCGATTTGCATCGGGACATTGTGTTTTGTCGCTTGGATGTAACAGCCAGAGATAGTAAAATTACTTTATAACGTATAATTCTAGACATAATTCATTTAGTTTCAAACGATTTTAAATAAACATCAATTCAATTTAGGATGTTATTATTGAATGCAATTGTTATAATTTTTAGATTTGTTCAGGTAGCACATGAGCAATGAGTGTTATAAAAAATATACACATAAAAAAAACCGAAGACAAAATAATGATCTAAGTAAACATAATATTGAAGAATGTAAAAAGGTTAAATTTAGTGAAGAACCAATATCAACGATTTGATTATAAGAATGTCTTCTTTATAGAACATGAATCTAGCCTCAAAAAAGCTTATTTTTGGAAATGATTAATATAAGTAATGAAAACAAAGCCATCATTTCTCGGTGTGACATAAAGTTACTCAGTACCATTTATTGCAACATTGTAAAATAGTAATCTACCTTTCCTGGAATATTACTCATCTGCGATAAGTTATTTGGGGAAAAATTAAATATTAAGTATTAGGATCCTATCAATAAATTGTACTCAACACTGCATATTGGATATTTAATTAAATTCTTATCAACTGATAAAAATTTTTTGGGCACCATGTGAACAAAAAGTGAAGTTAAGATTCTAATATGTTGATAATTGTTAACATTCATTATAAAAGTAATGTTATAATGGATTTTAGTCAGTTTTTTAAATTTTCGATGTAAGCAGCTCAAATATTATTACTGTATTTATATATTTTTTTAAGTTTCTGTATTGGATGTGAGTTTTTTGTGTTACACTGGGATAAATTATTTTGAGCTGTATCATCCTGATGATTCCATAGATAAAGGCGAAATATAGATATTAATAGAAAATAGAATAAACGTATTTTACAGACCATAAACCCGACCTTTCATTTATATATATATATATATATATATATATATATATATATATATATATATATATATATATACATTTTTCAGGAATCCACCCTTAATATTTGTAATCAGGGGTCAAAGTACACATAAAAAATTTTGATGAAGCCATGTCGCTTCGTCGGCAACGAAAACCCACTAGGCTTCCTGACTAATCATCGAAAACCCAGTTAAACAAGGTCAGGAACGCAAATCGATTAAAATTAAACGTGATTCACTAACTAAAAGGGCATATTCATCTTCGAGTTCTAAAATTAATTCAGTTTTATGCTGCTAAGTTTTTCTTTAGACGAAAATTTCTTCTTTCCTTCATTCTTTCTTTATTCTGTGAAAATAAGCCTCTCCTATTTTTTAAATTATCTAGGCATTAGGTCTATTGTCCAAAACTTCTATTTATGAATATAATATCCATCTCAATAGTTTTCCACTTCAGTTCTCTCTTTTTCTAGGAACACAACTGGCCCAATTTTATTATAAGCCTCTGTTGTTCTAATAATGTTTTGCACCTTTGTTTTATCTCATATACAAAAATTCATTTCTCTATCTTGTAAAGAGATATCTAGAATCTTTCTCTTTACAACTCTGTGATTTATTCTGAAGTCTTTATGGATAGTTTGATGAGTATACATTTGTTAGCGCAATAGGTATATTTTTAGGTAAAATATTTAAATTATCAAGTTTTAAATTTATGTTGATTGATTTTCAATTCATAGTTTGTCTTTCCCGTTGTTATGCTTTATCCAAGGCCATTACACACTTTTATCATTTCACTTTTTTATCTTCAAGAGTTATCGTTTGTTATAAATTGTATTGGCTTGTCATATATTGAGTTTTGTTAAAATTCATATCCAATTCTATACGCTTTATGGTTTTGTAGATATCATCAACTATAATTTTCAGTTCTTTATTTTTTCAAACATAATTACTTCATCGGCGAAGCACAAATAAGTTAGTTGGTCTCCATTAATATTGAGACCTCTGTTTTATCAATATATCTGTCTCACCGCGTTTTCTAAGCCAGGGTAATTTATTTAGCTAATAAAGAATCCCTTTGTCTGACCTCTCTTTTTGTATCGATTTTCATGGATGTTTCATGCATTTGAATTTGAAATGTTGTACCTATCTATCCATGTATTCTTTAGAGGTTGTTCCTAAGGTTAAACTATCGAAATTAGGAGGGAGTAGGATATTTAGTGCATTTTTTAATTAGTTTATAACTATTAAATGCTCGAAATCCCGTTATTCTATAGTTCTACGACGTTTTGTTGATTTTAGCTTTCTCGAGTTTTCTGATTTCAATTTTTCTAATTTCATTCTTTGTATTGGATTGCAAACTACTTTTACTTTTGCTATTGCTTGTTTTCTGCCATTTACTTTAGTACAATCTCTCTGCTTTAGTTGTATAATCTCTTTCTTTATGGTTCTTCTTCTAACTATTTGTTCTGTTTTTATTTAACAGCACCCTTTCAATCAGGTTTGTGTTATTATGTATTTATTAGTATTTAGCTGATTTTCTCGCTGCTTCTTTAATTCCTGTAAATTCATTTGTTTGTCCTTTATTTTCTGTAGCTATTTCTTTTAATTTATCTTATTAATTCTTTTGTTTGTATTTATTGTCTTGTTTAGTGTTGTCGTTACTTTGTTGTTGTTCAAGTTCAGTTAATTTTGATTCATGGTGTGCTCTTGGAGTTCTTTTTGAAGTGAGTCCTCAAATTTTATGGACAAGTTCTTCGTGAATAATACATGGTAATTTTGGAACTCATAATTTTATAGTCACTACCGGTGTTGATAATAGATCTGTTCCAGTTCTTTGCGTTTATGTTGGGTTGTTGGAATAGCCTTTAATGCAAATACATATTTATCGACGTAATCATTTAAATGTATTTGTCAAATCAGATGATAGTTGTGAAATGAATTTAGTTTTGTCGAATAAATCATATTCAAAATTGTTGCAACCCGAAGAAACAATTCTTTCCTCCCTGTTCATTTATTTTTTTTTCTTTATAGTTTACGTATTATTATAGAAGTTGCATTTCTTTCAATAGATTAATGTTGCTTTAAAAAAAATGTGTTATATAAGTATGTTTATCTTACCAAAGATTCGGCATCCTTGACCTTTTTTTAAAAAAAAACTTACAAATTTTCAACAGCACTTTGTTACAATATGAGAATAGAAGATAAGGTTGCAGTTTAAAAAAACTTGTATTCCTCTTCAATATTTTTAAATCTTTTCTGTACATTGTGAGTGAGGGCCCAGGTACTTCCTTCAGTGTGAATAAAATAATGAGTCCATTAAAAAGCACATGAAAAGCTTTGCTTCGGAGAGTTGCCTGAAATCCTCAATAATAGCATCGAGAAGCAAACCATTTTTTTTTCCTTTATTTTAGCAACAATTTGGTCATTGAAGTCTTCTGCTTGTATAACCGTAACAAAATTGATAAAACTAATTTTAAAATTTCATCTATAGAGCATAAACTTATTATTATTACCCTGTAGAATCATTTGAAATAAAAAGGAAAATGAGAATTTATTCATATTAAAATGAATGGCAGCTTGCCAGGTTATTTAATTACTAAGTTGCCAATTAATTTATTAATTGATGCTTTAAATCAATCAATTTAATCAACTTTAAATAAATATTTAAATTTTATTAAAAAGCTCTTATTAATTTCGCTTAGTACCTGTGAATGTGAATGTGAATTTTGAGATACGATGTCGCCTAAAAAGATTACTAACCTGGTCGTTTAAAATCGGTTTCGTTCAAGGATTCATGCAATTTGTTGCAACTGTTCGAAGCCATCACTTTCTAACGATCTTGTTCTCTATCTCAGGGATATACTTATTTCATATAGTAAATGATTTAAACCATGCCGACATTTAAATTTTGTCTGTGAGGGATAGATGTAGTAGAAGCTTAACAAACTCACAAAGAAAGAAACTTCGAATTGTTATAAAATCTTATTTCGTACCTGATAATGCAGCTAAATATTATAAAACTACTGTTAATATTAGTAACATTGTTATCAAGAATGCTCTTTGTACTTTAGTTTTAATATTTATAAAAGATATCAACTGGATTAAAGTTTAATTTAAACCAAAACTAATGAGCAAAAAAATACTTTTTTCCAATGTTAAACGACGCGAATGAAAACTTTTAATGGTTGTTACAACCTAAAAATTCTTTTGCAAATTATTAGCATTTTTTATTTTAATTTATCCCTTGAGAAGTACACTGAAATATATTCATACTTCACAAAAATAAGATTATAGTGCCTTGAAATATTCTTTTTCGTAAAAAACTGGACACAGTAGGTATTTTAACAACAACAGCGGAAAATTTATGATATTCTGCAGTATGTTCATCTCTGTGAGAGGGCCATAGACAGGAATAGAGTAATAAAGATATGCTCAGACAGTAAGGCTGCGCTATTGGCACTGAAGTCCAGTGTCGTGACTTTGCGGCTGGTGTCTGAGTGCAAGGATGTAGTAATGGTATGACAAGGAACGGCTGCACAGTCAGACTCGTATGGGTCCCGAGTCACTAAGGTATACGCGGGAATGAGGAAGTAGACCGTCTGACAAAGTTGGGTTCGGAGACTGAACCGTATGTACTCCAACCAATATTACCTGTCCCAATTGCTATTGGCAAAAGGGAATTAAAATCGTTGCTGGAAAGCAAATTTATTGAATTACGGAGGGGAGCTCCTGGAATGAGGTGTGCTAAGAAACATATAACTGGGCGTAGTGCACGGCGTACTAAAGAGCTTCTCTCCTTGGGAAGGAAAGAGCTGCGAATTGTGGTGGGATTGTTGACAGGACATTGTCACCTCAGGGGCCATCTTCATAAAATCGGTGTCGAAGATGACCCGACGTACAGATGGTGTTTGGAGGAGGATTAAACTGTTGACCTCAGAGAGTGCCTAGCACTCCACGGACTGAGACAGAGATATTTGGGAGATACAATTTTGTACCGGAAGCAGTTAAGCAAGTTCAACTAACGAGGCTGCTTGGTTTCGAATAACCCGCAGCTATGGTGAGATGTAAAGGGCCCAATGGGGGCCTAGGCATCGATGATCTAGTATCACCACTCTGTTTCATTCATTCATTCATTCAACGATATAAAAAATAATAGAGATTAAGTGTATTCTCACATCTTCTTACCACTTCACGAGTGATAATGAACCTACGTGTTAGTTAACTTTATTGAACAAACAATGCATGGAATAATTAAAATTTACATTTTGATCTGTCAATTAGAGCTAAATAACATTTTTTTGGCAATTATACTGATTGGCATAACAACCAGATAATTACATATAATTAACACATTTTTATTTCTCGAGGTGTAATTAATAGAAATATGTTTCAATTAGATTACGTCACATTTTTATTTTAGTAAAAATAACTATCAGACTAATTTTTTAATTAAAAAAGTATATAATTAGCATGAAATATTGCCCATAAATGCAAAGTTTACCAATAGAGCATATAATTATATTTAATTTTAACAGAAAAACATGGTAATAATGTATGATTAAGAAAAAATACTATAAATTACAAATTTTATGAAAGATACCAATAGTGAATAATTGACTCTTTAATTTATTAATTATAAATATATAACTGTTTGAAGAAGATATTAAAACTAAATTTTTTATTGCATGCTCAATGTTGCAACACAATATAATTCTAGCGTACATTAAAACAATATATCGTGGTGATCTCATTTCAATAGATTAATGTAAAATTATTGTACTATTTATGGTTAAACCTTAAAGCAAATAGATTAAAACTGGGTACCATTTTAAAGTTATTCCTTTGGAAAATAATGTAATTTGCCCCACACGTGAATCGCATTATAGCGACGAGTGCGCTAAACATGGTATTAGCGAAAATTCATTAGCCCAATTCATGGTGAAAATTAATACTCATTGTTTTGTTCAACAATACATTTTATCTCACACAAATGACTGATCAAAGTTAAACAAAAGGGATAATCGCGCAATATTTCGAGTCACCTTTAAAAGACGACCAAATATTTAAACACAATTATCCAGGGACGCAGTAGCAGGTGGAGCAATGACGTGTTTAACCAGTGGTTTTTCAACTGTTTCAACTTGAAACGCTCTTGGGGAATAATTATTATCCTAAGGTACCCTACCTTGATTCAATGCCTAACAATGAACGGATGAAACTGAACAAAACATTTATTTACGAAAAGAAAATGTTATGAATATCTAAAAAACCGTTGTATCATTGAATATATGCAACTAATTATTATTAATAATCGGAACATTGAGCAAATGAAACAAGTTAAAATAATACTATCTATTTTATGTCAGTAAAAAAATATGCATCGGAATGAAATTATTATCAACCATTTATCGAACTTCTGTTGATTGTGCAGTGTCTGCCCGCCGAGTTGGTTTAACAGATTATTGAGCAGGAACTATATGATCAATCGGGACTATTCCTTCGAGAATTTAATTGTTAAAATCCGAAATTCACAATGTAAAAATGCTTCTTGTTCCCACTTGTTTCGCGTATTTTTCGATTTTATAATGTAAATTTGCATATTTCGAAAACTGGAATGGATTAAAAGAAAATATTCCGACGAACTAACTAAATCCTATAACATATAGCTCTAATATTGATAGTTACGGAGATGTAAGGGAAAAAGTGTAAGAAAATCTTTTATTTTTGATATCTTTTGAGCTCACTATTTCAGTCTACCGAATAGATTAAGTATCATTTATGTTATCATTCTGGAGTGATGTATCCAGAAAGTACAACTGCCACCCGCCACACCAACCTTGAAGTCTGATTCGACTGGAGTCGTAAAATTACGATTTTTGATATTCGAAATTTTTTTGGTATACTTTTCATTACTAAAACATTATACTACTTTTCTTTTATTACATTTCACCCATTTAGGACAAGAAAAATATACTCAACTCATAATCCGTAATTTATTTTTCTTCCCAAGCTAATATTTTCAAAGAATTTAGTCCAACTTCAAATACTTTCCTGTTACAAAAACTCAAATGTTCCATATAGAATTGACTTAGTAACTGACTTTATAAATACAATCCAATAATATTAGCACACAAGATAGATATTAATATTAAATTGGAGATTAGTATTTTTATTCGTGTTCAAGCTAGAATTTAATTAAATCAACTTAAATATTACCAAAGCAATATTAGTTTTATGTCTGTTCTATTGTGTTCAATAATCTAATTTACTATACATAAATAGTTTTGTAAAAAAGTATATTTTGCTTTAAGTAGAGATAGTATTAAAACATCATATAATGCAAAGCACAGAGGGAGATGAAAGAGCATGATTCGAATGCGATGTGAATGATTATAAAATTAGTAGAAAATGTAAGTGTACATTGGACCATATGAATGATATTTGACAGTCTATTTAGAGAAATAAATTGACCTTAATTAATTATAATGAACACTACATACAGTTCCTTACACAGTAAAGGATCCAAGGGGCGAGGGGGGGAGGCTATCGCCTCCACCCAAAGCTTCGGATTCCGGAAAATAGGAATATGAATGCTATTGACATCTCCTCCCCCTCCCTTGTCAACAACTCGCGTTCTTTTGCGATCGCCCCACCCCCAAGAGCATTGAATTCAGAAAAATAGACCTGATTCTGCCTCTTACCTATAAATGTGAATGTTCTTGGCATCTCCCCCTTCCACCCCCATCGACAACTCACGTTTGCTTGTGATCGCTTACCCCTAAGAGCTTTGTATTCAGAAAAATAGACCCGACCTTGCCTCTTACCAAGGAATGTGAATGTTGTTGGCATCTCTCCCCCCGTCGACAACTTGTTTTCGTTTGCCATACTACACCCACTATACCCAAAAAGAAAGGCTGAATTCTAAAAGGCAGAATTTTTTTATATACACCCTTTAATTAAAATACATTTTTTTTTTCATTTTAGATCACTTTGTACCACTATACACTGTGCATAATTTTCCAAATTTCTACATACCACAAACATAGCCCATTCATTTTAAAAGAACTTTAATTATACTATGTCTATAATATTCTATGTTTCTTTAGTTTAAATACAAATTTTTGCATCAATTCAGCTCATATTAATCAACAATATTAGATTAAAATAATCATTTAGTAAAATTCTTCTAAATTCTTGAGTATCATATAACAAGAAAAATTTATTTTCACACGGCATCTTTTTGGTTACAAAAAGCATACATTTTTAAAAGGGTTAACATTCATTGATAGCTCAAATAAAGTATCCCATCTTTACCTTCATCCCCTTACATATTTTGTACACTCTCTACATTAAATTTTTTAAAGGGTCTTTCCCGACGAAAAGGTTTCAGCAAAATACCCATTATTTTACAAATTGCCTAAACAGAATTGTTTTGTGTAAGGAGTTTAGACCCCCCGCATTTTCTCAGCGTTCTCTTACGAGGATTCTTTATTATAGGACAACATCAAGTAAACAATCAAATAAACACTTTTTCATTACTAAGTCCTTAAATAATTATTGTTTCCTGATAAAAATATATTAAAAGAGAGAAGGTCTAAGAGTCATTGTGTACAAACAAAGCATTGTATTTGCTTTTTAAGACTGTTAACTTAAATATTTTTATTTAGTTTAATATACTTCCACTGAAGAGGACTGAGGTAGTTGAAAAAAGCTTAAGGAAAGACTTTTTAGGGACACTGCGTAAGCTAAACATTCCTTTTTAATTTTAAACTTTTCCATTCTTCCGATTCATAGACAGACGTTGTTTGACAGTTTATTTTTCTTCAGTCTGGCGTAAAATCCTACCGACAATTACGGAACCATGATTTTAAGCAGGCAGTTCTGTGGTAATTTTGTTTTTGATTCGACAATGCTCAACTGATTGGTTCAAATACGACTAGAGAAAGAAGCAAAACGAAATTTACGGAGAATAACTGTTTTTCCTTTTGCATTTTAAACAGAAAATAAATTTAAAAAATGTTTATTTTGATTTTTTCCTATTAAGATAAGGTAAAAGATTTAAAACGTAATTGCTAAATAATATATATATATATATATATATATATATATATATATAATTTATTTTTGTGTCTTAAACCTTTTTGTCAATATTTTTCTGTAATATTTTCTTGAGTAGGCTATAGATTTTCTCATTTGAAAATCAAAGACGACAATTTTTCTGACGTTTCGCTCTATATAGTGAGCTTCTTCAAAGTTATGGTATATTTATCTTCCACCTAAAAAATTACGAATTTTTTTTATAAACATATATCACATATTTAAAATTAATAAAAATAAACAGATTTGACGACAGTCCTAAAATTAAAACAAAACGATACACAGGTTAAAACAATGAAAACTATAAAATAGTACATACCCTGCAAGTAGCTTCGTGCGTGTGCTAAAAATAAATTCAATTATTACAAACCTGGTATGCAAAGTAACAAAAAAGTAACAGCAAAAAATAGGAAAAAAGATTATTTTTTTCATAATAACGTTCTTTGATTTTCTTGAGTTTCTACGAAATCGTCCTAAGCATCATTACATTATTTCTAATAATTATTATAGTGTCGCTCCAAGTATGTCATATTAAAAAATCAAATTATAGTAAATTTGACTTACGTTTTTGACATCTTGTTTGTCATTTACAGCATTTTAATCTCTTTTTATGTGTATCATTTCTTTGATGATAATTTTTAAAATCGAATTCATGCTTAGTTACTTGTTCATGTTTAAGTAAGGATATCGATGCATTTTTAGTATACTTGTGTCCATTAATTCCATTTTCAATATATTGTGTCGTCATGCCAATGTAGTTCTTAGGCATGGAATTGCATTAATTCATTGCATTACCCTATATAAACCAATTATCAGAAAAAATAAAATATATTTTAGGTAAGCATAAAATAACGGTATGCCACAGGGCGAACAATTTACTGGGATCACTTTATACGTAATTAAAAAGCAAAGTTCCCATCAAAAAAAGACCTCACGTAATATATGCAATTCCATGTCTAAACTGTCCTAAGAAATAAATTGGCATGACGACACAATATATTGAAAAATGGACACAAGTATACTAAAAACGCATCGACATCTTTACATAAACATGAGCAAACAACTAAGCATGAATTCGGTTTTAAAAACATCCACATACATATAAAAAGAGATAGAAATGCTCTAATAACAAACAAGATGTCAAAAACCTAAGTCAAATTTACTCTAATTTGATTTTTTAATATGACATACTTGAAACGACACTATAATAAATATTAGAAATAATGTAATGATGCTTGGCACGACTTCGTATAAACTCAAATAAATTAAAAAACGTTATTATAAAAAAAAATAATCTTTTTTCCTATTTTTTGCTGTTACAAAAAGTAATCTATCCACATCAATTGCATACCAAGTTTGTAATAATTGAATTTATTTTTGCCACATGCACAACACTACTTTCAGCGTATGCACTATTTTATAGTTTTTACTATTTTAACCTGTGTATCGTTTTGTTTTAATTTTAAGACTGTTGTAAAATCTGTAATCTGTAATTTTAAATATGTGACACATGTTTATATTAAAAATTTGTAGTTTTGTAGATGAAAGATAAATATACCATAACTTTGAAGAAGCTCATGTAGAGCGAAACGTCAGAAAAATTGTCGTCTTTTGATTTTCAAATGAAAAAACCGATACCCAAGAAAATATATATATATATATATATATATATATATATATATATATATATATATATAGAGAGAGAGAGAGAGAGAGAGAGAGAGAGAGAGAGAGAGAGTCAGTCATGTGAAGTGACTAGAATATTGAAGCTTGCATGATAACTAAAAACTTCTGCAGATAGGAGGTTCCCCACTTCAGAGATGAAGAAATAGTCAAGTTTAGAGACTGTAGGGATCTATACCTGAGATATAACAGTACGCATAATTATTGCGCAACATGTTGTTTTATTGGGTGTGGCTAGAGGAGGAACTATCCTGGCTAACTCATCGGAACAAAAACTACAAGGGAAATATTGCCTACAGTTTATGGAAGGAGTAGGGTGAAGCTGTATTGTGATAATGAACTCATTAATAAGGAAAACAGCCCTGTTGCTGTATAAAGCAATTTTATGAAATTATGGTACATATTGAGTTGAAAAACAGGGAGTAAATTGAATGATAATGTTACTAAATTTACTATTTTAATAAAAATATTTAGTTAAATGGCATTAAAATACTTAGAAATTTGACTTCGTTAATTGTTTCGCAGCATATTTTTTATGTGATAATAATAAGCAAGTCAAGTTAAAGTTTAAGATACCCAAACTGTTTATTAGATCGCCAAAATAAGTTTGAAGTATTAAAAAACAAATATACCTTACATAATTAAATTATATATAATTTTTAATATTCGTTGTTTTTTTTATTAAAAGTTCATTTCCATGTGTATATTTAAAACTTTACTAATTTAATTTGAAATATTAGATGTTTAGTGAAAAATTCATTGCTCTTCTTCATAACATGCTTCTCTGCTTTTTAATATTTATATTGAAAAATAATTTGTTTAAAAAATGTCCCTATAAATGTTACTGTATTTTTAAAATACTTTCAATTAATTTTAAATAATTTTTTAAGAAATTATATGTTTCTTAAAGCTCTGGAAGCCAATAAATTTATAAGTTTACTTTACTTTATTTTTGAAATTTTTTATATTTCTGATTAATTATTTTTGAGACAGCACAGTTTTAAATTACAAAGAACAAATATTTGTATTTCTTAAGAATCTTTTAAGCGTCCTTTCATTGACTAAATACCCTTATATTATTGGAATTTTATATCCTTTCTCCGACTGTTATAAATTATTTATTTTGATAACAATTATAAGACTAACCTGAACTAATCCAAGTCTATTTTTTGTCGTATTTGGTGTTTTATATTATACAAATTTTACATTCAACTACAATACAATTGTACTTTAAGTCAAACAGTATTATTTTAAATATTTTATTATTTTTTCTGGTTTAAAATGATTACTGTCTAAATGTAGAGAAAGATTTCAAACCAAATTATAAAGGAAAATGTAAAAATAAAATAATTAGGAAGAGGTCTTGCGCCGGGAATTTCTAACAGTTTTTGAAACGCGATTAAATTTAAAAGATGCTATTATGTGCCTATCCGCTCATTTTTGTAGTTCAAGTAACATTATTACAGTAGGGTACAACTCTTTATTTGGCTTTCGATTAACGATATTGGATAGAAAAAACACTATTTAATATTATTGTGCACTTAACAAACCCATAAACAATTATTTATTCAGCACATTTCGGACCATTAGAGAATTTTAAAATAAAAATGTAATCATTTTTAAATGAAACTGAAATATAAACAATTGTATAGGAAATATGTTGCCTTTAATTCGTGAATATTGAAAAGTAAATCATACTATATCAAGTTGTGAAAATCTGGCGTTTGCGAGGAAATGTAAGTTATAAATTAACAAGTTTGATAAAAATGAAAATAATAAAATATGTTTTAAAGTAACCATTTTAAATTCAACAATTTTACAACCAAAAAAAAATTCATTATTTTTTGGGGAAAGTAACTTATCTCATCAACCTCTTATAAATGTGGAATTTCTCGTAAAATAGGAAATAAAAAAGAGCGGAGAATATTTATTCAACGACCTTTCTTTAGAGACATTCTCCAATTTCAATTACAAGCGAAGCATTAAAAAGGACGTTCGTACTAAAGCTCTTACATGATGGTATGCAGAAAAGAGACAAAAAGAACTTACCGAAAAATCGAGGCTCGCCATCGTCCAGTTGACCAAATGTAAAATATACACCACTCAAACCGAAGTAGAGTGTTCTGCTACTTACTACACTTATAAATATAGATCTTAAGGTATTAATAATAGCAACAAACTGTACAGAAACCATGTTACTAGTACTTATCTAAACACCAATTAATATAGTTGATATAATAGACACCAAATAAACACCAAGGAAAAAGTTATGTACAAGTTTTTTTTTTGTTGAAAAAGTTTGAAAAGTTTTTAAAAGTTTTTATCTTGTGAGTTTCTACATTTTTTAACAAATTTTATCAACTTCACGTAATGAAAAAATTTATTATAAAATTTTAATATAAACCTCTACAGGACGCGACTACTTCGAAAGTTTTTTGGATAGGTCGTGTTCAAAGCACTATCTGAAAACAGAATGGCAAAATACTCGGCGTGCGGGCGCTTTTATCGCATTGCCAGAGAATTTTACCGCCCTTACAGTGCGCCCTTCTGAGAAATGTAGGCTTGCGCCATGGTTTTCTCTATAGATCCTCGTTGCGCAAGCTTTTGCCCCGCTTTCCAGCAAAATATTGCCACAGAGGATGAATCCTAAATTATTTAAATCTCAAATTTGTTTTTTTAATTGCGACAATTTACTAACTATAGAGTTAATACCCTTTTATTTCGTACCCCTTTCTAAAAAACTTAAATTTATTACCTTAAACTTTACCAGTTGAATTATATTTTAATATTTAACTGTACCGGTCCTTTATTTTGACGTGATTAAAACAAGGATCATTGAAAAGTTTTATAAAGTATTTTTTTTTAGTTTGCAAATTTAAATATACTAAAATTGTTTCAGAAGAAATATGTTTCTATTTAATAAGTTACCGTTTCTCACCATTAGGCTATTAAAGAAAAAGAATACACTGTTTATTTTCTACAAATTCAATTTTAGTTCTCTCTCTATACGCGTCAGTGAAGTTGTAACGAATGAAGAGCAAAATTCGCAGAGAACAACTCTCTATATAAAATCTAAATTCCGGGACATGTCGGCAAGATATTAAACCAACAGATATTTTAGTTTTCAAACTGTAAAGTATCAACAATCAAATGACAAACGGTACTGGATTAGCAAAGATTTTAACTGTTTTTTTTTCTCAGTTGATGGCATTATTTTGGATACGCTGTATCTAGCTAAGTGTAAATAGATATCTAATATCTAAATTAAATTCATTTTTGCTTTGATTATTATATTTGCAATTTTAAAATTGATGAGAGGAATATATAAATATTTTCCTAAATTTAAAAAATAGAATTGGAAGTGTATATTTTATGTGAATCTAGTTTCTTTAATATCAATCTATATTGGTCATAAATTTTCTTAACAAAACTAAAAAAAATATATATTCATACTTGAGGAAGGTGCTTATTAGAATCACTTTAGCAATTTAATGATATATTTAATTTGCTTTACTCGGGGGCTTGTAAATTCAGGCATTCAATCTGATTAAATTTACTTTGGGGTTGCTTTAATTATTTCTGGTATTAAGGGCAAAATATTATCTTAAGACGATATAAAATATAATGCTTTTAACAGTTGTTAAATACCTTCTTGAAAAAGGAAAGACTTTCTTTAAAACATTGTAAATTTTCTTGAAAAAACCGTAATATTCTCGAATGCAAAATATTAAAAGTGATTTATAGCACCAGGCGATGAAAAAAAAATCGTGATCTTAATAATTTTACATAAAATTTGAAATGATAACTTTTTATTACTAGAAATTACATTTATTCATGCTTAATTGTTGTGTATACAAAAAAGTTATACTTCTGCACTATTTATAAAGAGCATTAGATACATGAGCTTTACCATTTTGTATGTGAGTTTTTACCCTTTGATCAGCATCAGCACATTTTTTTTTTACTCTTACTCAGTTTCTAACAGTACGCTGGTTAAACTTTATACTATTGTTACTATACATATTTCCATAATATACGGAATTTGACCATAAAAATTTACAAATTTAGTTTTAAGATAATACCATAAATTTTCAGTGGGGGTCATGTCTGAGCTTTGAGATGCCACTTTAAGAATGACTTTTTTTAACCAGTTTGTTACACATTACGAAGTATATTAAGAGTCGTTATCGTATTGGAATATTTCTTCATTTTTCCAGTATGGCATATTTTGAAGGGTTTATATAAAGTATATTGGTTACTATAAATATTACAGTACATTTTCTTGTTTATATTGCCATAGTTTGGACGTTATCTAAATTATTTTTCACTACACAAAGAAAAATCAGTAATTATTATAGCTGGCCGACAGGGCAATCAAACTTAATAACGAACAAACGTTATATATAAAGCCAAAAATACCCTTAAAAAATACAGCAAGCCACTAAAACTAATCAATGTTCTTTTTAACTCAAGAATGCCAAAATTAAACACTAGCACATAACCTCAAACAAATAACATAGTAAATATTTTCTTATCCTATAACCTACATACAAGGATTATCGAAAATATAAACATATTTCAAACTGTTAAATGTTTCAGTATGTCATAAAGGTCTTAACCTGTTAAAAAATTATTTAGCTCTCTTGAAAGCAATACACCAAAAAATCTAAAAACACATGTAATATATCAAATTCCATGTAAAGATTGCTCCTAAGACAAACAACACAATATCTACAAAATCGCGTAGATGGTCATAGATATGACAAAAGAAATAAAACAGCCCTGACTAATCATAACAGTGAAAACTTACATAAATTTAATTTTCCGGAAATAAAAAAGGTTACACACGGAATGAAATCAACCAAAAAAGGGAAATTTTGGAAATGATACATATTAAAAAATGAGAACTCAATAAATGAAAAATCTCTCAGCAAAAATATTAGGAAAATCTAATATAATTATTTCCATTTAAAAAAAGCATATAGATTTTAATAAAAAATAAATAAAAAAATATATAAACTTTCACGAAGATCAAGTACATTGACGTTTTGGAAGGTTAAGGTGGAAGATTAGTAATGTATGGAGTGAAACGAATTTTTTAATAAAAAATATTTTAAACTGAGTCTAATTGGGATAACAGTGTGTGGCTGTGACATTACCATTGAAATCGAGTGTCTTTTTCTTTTTTCTCTCTTTTTAAATTTGCCACAATTTAGCCTTGCGTAATTACACAAGTAGGAAGAGGATTGGTGGATATTGGTAAACAGCTCAATCAACAAATAATAAATTTACGTTAATAGTTCACAAGTAAGCGAACTCTTCCACACTATATCGAGCAATATGTGAGGCTGACGATTCAACGACACTACAAAGAGAACAGGATATTACTTCTCATCACCAAACAGACCAAGAAAAGTTACGAGTATGGCTACAAAAGCCACTTCATGGACGGCATCCAAATGAGGTCATCCAGGACAATGTCGACAACTCACCGTTGAACTACTGGTTGATTTCAGGACAGATGTTTCCGGAAACGAAGGGCTTCTTGTTAGCTATCCAAGACCAAGCTATTCCAATGAAAAACTATCGGAAGTTCATCATCAGAGATCCCTCAATATGAAAAGACCAACGTAGATATGGCTATCGAACATCAGAGACAATTCAACACATAACTGGAGGATGCCAAGCATTTGCCGCAATGGAGTATAAAGAAAGACACTAAGAGTTAGCAGAGAAGTTGTATCTGTTGCAGGTAGGAAAAGTGCCTTACTACAAATACTACAAACGAAAAGAGGGACCGAACGGTTCTTACAGATTAAACAGTTGCTCATAACACATCAGACATTATATTAATAGATAAAACTTCCAGACGAACCGCAATTATTGGCATTATAATATCAAACAACAACAACCTAAAGTTAAAATACAATGAGAAGAATACAGAGATCTGGAGGTGCAAATTCGCAGACAATGGACAATGTACAGCGTTCAGACAATTCCCATAATATTGTCAACAACTGGAGTGAAACCTCCTGCAGAACATCAAGGATCTAGACCTTATTGAGCATCTGTATAAACATATTGAAAAAGCAGTGCTCCTTGCAACCCCCCGGACTGTCAGAAAGTTTGTGATAATTGCACCAAACTACGTCACCTAGGACCCGATAATATGGAAACAGTCCCACAGAGCTCAATACTTCTGGTATCTTTGTATACCTAGTATGAGTCAATATTCCCTGTAGGGAGTGCGAAGCCGTTTGACTTGAAAATCGTATATATATATATATATATATATATATATATATATATATATATATATATATATATATATATATATATATATATATTATATTTTCTTCCGTATACATTACACAACATCTTCAATTTAAATTTATTGACTTAAGAAAATGTCTGCCTGTATATCAACGTGTTTATAAAAATTAAATGCGACAACGAGTTAAAAGCGATTCTAATGCATAGGAAAATAACTTACAATGTCAGCAAAATGAAGCCTCTCAGAAGCACTTTTACGAAATAAGCACCCGTGGGAATTTATTGAAAGTATTTGGTGACTTTAACCCTAAATCAAATCTTAGTGTATTAATAAAAATGGATGTTGTTTTTTATTGAGTATTCTTCATCAAACAGTTTTGGTTTAAAGGGAATAAAACGAATTTTGGAAACAATTTTACGTAAATTTCATTATGATTTTCAAATTATATGTGACATGTTATCACCGACCATAATTATTCAAATGAATATTTTGTGAATAAAAATATTTTATATTGGAAAGTTTTAGCTCCCAGATTAATTGATAATATTTTCAGTTGTCTAAATTTTTCATCATCCATGTTGGTTCTCCATGTCTATATAAAAATATGTAATAAAGTAAAGATTAGAATTAATTAATGATGACAATAAATTTCGAATGACGCTAATTGGAGTTTTGTGTAACGGCTTATTTATTTACATTTTTTGAAATGCAAAGAAAGAGGTTAAACGGAGTCCAATAATATTTGTCTGGGAGTTCCATGGTACTATAACATTTTATCTACCTATGAGTGGAATGTTTCAAGTATTATGTACCTACATTTTAATTGTTAATATTTTTTATAATCTATATTTGTTATCACAGACTAAGCGTAACTATATAATAGTCGAAACGTCTTATTTATGTGTTTTATGTCTATTAAATGATTCCATAACATCCTGGAGTATCAATGAGTTCTCAGCGAGTAACGAGACGAACCGCACTTGAAAATGCCAAATGAGATTTTGGCGAAACGTCGTGAAAACGATTTTTTGAACGAACGGATTGAAACCCGGAATAACCAAACCATTCATTCTACCATCCGTGAAAACCTACGATATAACATATATATATATATATATATATATATATATATATATATATATATATATATATATATATATACATATATATATATATATATATATATATATATATATATATATATATATATATATACTTATATTTATATGTAGAGAGAGAGAACCATAAAATAATTTTAATAAAGGATGTGGAGGTCTATTAGTACTGTATTTTAAAATTATTTTGAAATAAACACAGTAGCTCAAAAAACGACGCCAAGGTTTCAAAATTTAAATGTAATGCCCTGTATATTATTGAATGTTTTGATAGCGCGGGCCAATTAATAGTACGTTTCTGTTATGTTTTGTGTAAATGAGATTTCAGAAAAGCATCTGTTATGAAAATAGTTTTTTTTTATTTTTAAAATTAAGTTTGTTATCTTTTTAATAAAGTATGTATTTGCTATTAACCTAGTTAATAAAAAAATAATAATAATATGTATTTTCTATATTGACTAACGCAAACGGCTTTTAATCCATAACTACCAAAGTTTACTTCCTTATAATTAATTATTTAAACTTAACTTCTTAAACCTACAAGAAATCTGATCCTGGCTGGTAGTGCATTAATAATATTTAGCAGTAGTTGTTGTGGAGAGCCCTAGCACTTGAAAAGTAGACGAGAGAAATACTTTTTGCCTAATTGTGTATTTCGCAAATTATTTCAATTATCAAAACTTTAATTATAAAATCAGGACATCAGTATCAGCAAAAGTGCGAAATTATTTTCGAGCAAGCAAGGTGCTTTTTATTATACTTGTATTTAAGGTCTAGAATTTTTATGTAGCCGATAGGTAAGTGTACTCAAGGGTATAAGTTATTTATGCTATCTATTTTTTTATTGAAATATTCCTTTTCAGTGAATTACTGAACTCACTTTATCTGATTTATTATTTACCAAAAATATTTATTTATATCTCCAATATTTCCTTTTTCAAAATATTATGTTTTCCACCTGTCAATAAATATCAAAAAAACATATTAAGTGCAAATGATTAGATTGCGTGGAAATGACCAATAGTCTATCAATAAATGATGAAGTTGAACAAAGGCTATATTTTAAAAATGACTGTCATTTTGTTGTATCTGCTCTACATAGATTAATCGCTATGCCATTTACATAGTAGATATTTCTAAATCTGGAAATGCATATTTAAATAAATGCACTTTAAAGTAATATTTTTATTCCTTAACACAAATTGAAAAATTCAATTTAATAATTTTAATATCATTGCGTTAATAATATTTGCAATGTATAAATGGAGTAGTGCTTGTTGGCGCCTCTCACAGCTAACAATATATTTAGAAACCATTTTCCTAAGATTTTTTAAGGGGATGTGTTCATTAATAGACTTTTCTCCCACAATATTCATTAACCTACTAACAGCTATATAGGAAAAAAAACTAATTATATAGAGATGGGTGAAGATCATCTGTTTTTCACCCACTCGGTCACAAATATGAAAAATTTTTATTTAAGACATTCTTTTGTGTTTATATTTAGTTCAGTTTTTCCTTAACATTTGTATAAAAATTACTTTTGAAGATTGTATAAATAATTCATCGAACATGCATTTTTTTTATCATTTTCAACCTATTTTCAGAATGTTATTTACTATATCATAGTGAGGTACTCGACAAATCAAAATATTTCTTTTGTTTTGTAGTACAGTTTGAGGTCTTTGGTATATATTAGTTTATTTTGGTTCATCGAGAGCATCAGTATCATACAAACAAAAAAGTTGGATTAAACATAAAAATTTTTAAAACTCACAAAATATGTCTTTTTGACAACTTACAAGAATAATGTTGGTATAATTTTTACAATAATGATCAGTTAAAAACTGAAAGTACATAAATGAAGACCAAAAAAAATGGCTTAAAAACTTTTTATATTTATGTCCGAGGGATTGTAAAACAGCTGATATTTACCCCTCTTTTTTTAATTGTAATAAATTTTAATCAATTTTCAATATTATATTTTTCTGAAATTTTCTGAAATTAAAAACATTTTGTAGGTAATTACAAATTAAACTCTGGTTCTGATCTTGATTCATTAATATCTTTGCAAATTTAAAAATTAAAGTTAGTAATATTGATATACGTGATTGAACATTTATCGTCCATACTGATTAAGATTGAGCGTCAATAACATGAGATTGTCACGCGGAAGAATACACTCACCAAATCGTTTTCTATCATCTTCAAGATTAAGAAAACGATGTCTGGTGCAAGTTGAATTAATTACAACCAGGAACACAACAGTTCCTGCATTTTCTCATAGTTATCGTTTCCACAGAAAAACTGAAAATAGAAAAAATATTATAATTTAAAAATATATAATAGCTTAAACTTATTGAAAAAGAGCACAAATTTGGAGTGTTGGTATCGAGAGAAAGAATTAATAATATATACTGTTTCGGCCAATCAAATCTTAATTAAGAATTAAATTTACTTACCAATTCCATGACTATTATTTTTAGAGACGTTGCGCAATAAGTTATACAACAAAAAGGACCAACAACTTAAGCATGCAAGGCTCGTCTTAACACAAAAACAACGAAATAAATCATCAGATGACAAATCGGTAATATATGGTTCTGATTTTTGGCACATTGATGCCATCTATTGAAATGTTGACCAACTAAAAACCCCGTCTCAGGTCTCTAATAACGAGTGCCCAGACCCTGGTTAAAGGGTCTAATTTTTGTGCCCTTGCTTATTTCTAGACCTGCTATATAAGAACTATATAAGAACTTTCGTGTTTTTAACCGATTTGTAGTTCTACATTTGACAACTGTGTATGGTTTTTTATCTATTCACCATTTACTCTGGAACGGTGGCGCCGATTTACATAAAATACCTTGCTGCGGTAGTTCAATATCATTTTGGCCGATATTGATTCAGTAAAATCCAGGTTGCCACTGATAATAAAGCAGACAAAAAATATATTTTGTCCAATTATTTTTGAAAAATTAAATATGGCGAATTCAAAAATGCGGACTAAAAATTTAACACATCTCGATTTTGTTCAAAATTTATTGCTAGGGAGTTTCTGAAAGTAAAAGTAACGAATTTAATATCGTTTTAAAAAAAAATCAATATAGTAGATGTAATATGGCGGTATAAAAATTTTGTATTTCCTAATTATATCCAAAATTGATACTGGGAGATTTTCGAGGTTATAGAATAAGATTACATTAAGAGCTTAAAATAATTTTTTTAAGTCAATATGGTGGATTGAAAATTTTGCATTATTCACATCTGAATTTAATTTTTTATAATTCGATGTAGCAGATATAGTATAGGAAACTAAAAATTTTTCATTTTTCTCATTTATGTATTACGGATCTTAAATTAATTTCTTCAAACTCAATATACACGATAAATATGTCGGACTAAAATATTTACATATCTGAAGTTCTTTAAATATCGATATTGCGTAGTTTTCGAGGCCTAGGTTAAGAATCAAAAATTAATTTCTTAAAATTCAAAATAGCGGATTTACTATAGCACACTAAAAATTCCTTTGGTATAATTTCATTCCCCGAATCAAACAACTTTTTATTATTCAATTTAGTGTGATCTACAACTGTGTATAAATGGATACTTTCTTGCGACCTTACAAACTCGACTTAATTTAAACCTAAAAATACAATTTTTATAAAAAAATTTAACTGACTTCTAAATAAGCGCTAAAAAGCAAAAAATGTCAATAGAAAGTTTTACGAGAAATTGAAATTTTTGAAGGCGGCGCCAAATTATTACTATATGAGACAAATAACTACTAATACGAGATACTTCATACCAGCCACGATAAGAAAGTAATTACAAATAAAGTATTTCTCAACTTTTTATGGAAACCACATTTTGTTATGTATTAATTTGACACCGATTTCAAAAATTTACCATAAAAATTTGTATTGTTATTTTTCACTTTTTAGAAAAATTTTATTTTAAATTACGAACAGAATTGGCCGAAGCAATGAACGAAATAGCGCACTGCTGCATTTGTTGTTTTGGCTGTATTAACAAACAAGAAAAAAGTAAAACGGTGATAGACAACATATCGTACAGATACCGAAATAGATTGGTAAACTTTCGATTGTTTCCAAAAAATTGTACCACTTGGACAATAAAATAAACGTGGAAAACAATTTATCGTAATGCTTAAGAGGATACTTGTTAGGCTGCAAGATTGCGTACTGGAAACTGATGGCCATTATGCTTGTTGCCTATATTTATTCTCCTTTCACGCAGTTAAAGGAAACAATCTACAAAAACAGTTTATTTCCTGTAAATACGACTCTGGTTCTCTCTCCATACACTTTTCGAACACCTAATGGTCTCTTCAGTGGAGCTGTATCTAACTAAGAGCAACATTCTCAGGAAATAGCTGCCTATATAAAATCTAAATAAAGAGACCATATGGTGGTCGAAACGCGTTCAGAGAGAGAGAGCTAGATTTGTATTTACAGAAAATATACTATTTGTATATATTCTTTCCTCTAACTGAGTGAAAAAAGAAATTTAGGCAACTAGTAAAACACGGTAATAAATAGATTTATTTATTTCTCAATGAAGCCTTAAGTTTTAAGTTTCCCACTGCTTCGGTGGATGTGTAGATGTCGTTTGAATGGCGTTATTTTTCAGTCTGACATGGTAAAATCAACAAGTTTAAGATCCTGTCGACATGTCTCGGAGTTTATATTTTATATGTGCAGTTATTTCCTGCGAAAGTTGCTCTTGGTTCGATACAGCTCCACTGACGAGACCATTATTTGGTCAAGGCGCGTATGAAGAGAGAATCAAAGTCAGGAAATACACTGTTCGTATATATTATTTCCTTTAACTGTATGAAAAGAGAATAAATATAAGCAAATAGTAAAACATGGCAGTAAATAAATATATTTATTTCTTACTGAAATTTGAAAAAAGGCGGGTTTTGTGACGTGGGTATGAATTTACCATGCCAGTCTATAGTCGATAAAACTCCGAAATTGATTGTAAATTTTGATAGAAAATTCGCCACAATCGAGTCTAAATTTCCAAATTATCACTTTACACGTATCGAAGTTATCTACAAGTCCAGCCTAGTAATGCATATTTATAAAGCCAACAACTCAGGGGACCTATCACAACAGCCCGCTTGGCAGCCAGCGGCGAAATCAAGCAAACAACCCAACAGCGAAACAAGCAAGTTACAGTTAAACATAGATTAATCATTTGTTAAATTTTGGTAATTTACACCAGCATATAACTTTTTTTTGGTCTAATCATTTCTGATAATATTCACATGCTTAGCTTAAAAGAAAAGTTGAAAAAACCCTATTCTCTCCAATTTGAGGAGAGAAAATGATCTGTAGCGTTATTCCCTCTAATTTAAACACTTTCTCCCAGTGTAAAATAGCAGGTCATGAGGCAAGCAAGGTTGCGAAATTTGGTTTTGCAGAAACGCCTTTTGGTGCATCTGTAAGATAAACTACAGTAATCTGTGTTACTTAGAAGTCAAATTAGTAAAAACTGCTCTTGAATTCTAGAGATCTTAAACCTCATACGTCTGCAGTGAAATTCCTACTTATATGTGATTTATTCTCATATTAGAATAAATTTTCTTCTCATGTGATTTTGTAGTTAAATCAATTTGTAATCGGAAATAATTATCTAAATATAAAACATTAAAAAAATATAAATATCCTTATATCCAAATTCGCATTTTATTAGTTACAAGCATTTTAGAAGACATTAACAAACAAAAGGTTTAATCATTTAAATTATGTCTACTTCACGTAAGTATGCCGTCTTTCTCTTGGAGTAATATCTGTTTCGTCCTGACAGGAACAAAATGTAGGAAATTGATTTATTTTTGAGATAGGGCCAATAATAGGTCCCAGTTTGTTCATTTGTATTTACTGGATACTTTGCCTAGAGAGGCATCCTCGAGAAAAAGCTAGCGAATCGCCTTTTTATTTCCCAACCCAAGGGAGATATAAAATAAACGGATAAGTTCCAAAGTTCGCAGAATATTGCTTTTTCGATTAAAGAATTTCTCTTGTACACTTTAAAAAGACTCGAGAAGTATCTAATGAAGGTAAAACACTTTATTACGAAAATGTGACATTCGGAAAATAATTGAAATTGATTGCAAACAGTAAAATAAAAAACATTATTTAAGAATTTATTTTTTATAATTTCATACATGGAAATCATTTTACATCTAATCGAAAATCGTGGTTCTTTGGTTTAGACCGTGTTAAATTGGAATTATTATCCGAACTTTCGCTTACGATTGCACGATACATCTTCAGGTATCTTTACTCCACGAAATTAGAACATAGAATGACCTTCGAGAAACAACAGCTCAGTATTTATACCTGACTGGTGCTCAGCGAACCGTGATCCAGCGTTACAATTGATTTCCACGTGTGATCTAGACTATAACCTGCATCTCTATTAATATTATTTGGCTATTTATAAACAACACGTATTTTCCGGACGGCCTGTATTTTTGGGGCAAAATTTTCAAGTTTCAACATTTCGATAAATCAATCAAAAAAGGACAAGAGCCAAAATCACATCCATCACAATGCATGTCAAATTCTTATAATAACAAAATATACATCGAGAACATAAAAATAACATGTATACATACGTCTTCTATAAATATTTAAGAAGCGAGAAAATAAACCACATTAAATTTATTTCTAGAAAATTCTGAGATTCACTCGGACTGTTTACTTAGATTCATCATTTTTAAAAAATTAAAATTTCAGTAAGAAATAAAGAAATCTTCTGCCGTATTTAAATAGTTTGTTATATATGTAAATTCTCCTTTCAGGCAGAGAATATGAAAAATATATATACAAACAGTTTATTTCCTGCAAATATCGCTCTGGTCCTCTCCCCATACGCGTTTCGATCACCTCATTATCTCGTCAGTGGAGCTATATCGGACCGAGAGTAACATTAGCAGGAAACAATTGATATAAGAAATATAAATTTCAAGGTACGTGGGCAGGATATTTCCCCTGCCATCTACCGACCTCGAGGTCAGACTGAAAAATATCGCCAGTCGAACGACATCTATGAATCATTGAAGTAAATTTTTGAAAAATCAAAATTTCAGTAAGAAATAAAGAAAACTTCTGCCGTAATTAAATAGTTTATTATATACGTAAATTCTCCTTTCAGGCAGAGAATATGAATATATATATATATATATATATATATATATATATATATATATACAAACAGTTTATTTCCTGCAAATATCGCTCTGGTCCTCTCTCCATACGCGTATAGAGAGAGGACCAGAGCGATATTTGCAGGAAATCAACTGCTTGTATATATATTTTTCATATTCTCTGCCTGAAAGGAGAATTTACATATATAACAAACTAGATTCATCATTGTTATAATTTTCATACAACTATTTGCTTATCTATCTGTAAAGTATGGTTATGAAATTTGGAAGTGAAATTACTTTTTGTTCCGTACCAGGTTAGCTGTTTATATTTAGGAAATTAAATAGTTTTTATTGTTTTTCAAATTATTCTTCACGATGATCAATATACTTTTGCATGCGTTTGAACCACTTTGAAAAGCATTTTTGCCACTGTAAAGAGGGTATCACAAAAACATGGATTTTGAACGCCTCTTTATATCGTCGGGTGCGAAATCAGGCCTAGGTGGCAGATAACAAAGAGAGATTAAATCAGAGACAGTTAAATTGGATTTAAGCACTAACATCTATACTCCTAAAAAAGAGAGAAAACTCATTTTAATAATTACGGATCCATTATATGACTTTCTCAGATATATGTATAAATTCCTTACAAAACTATAGCAGAAAGAGTATGTAGAGAAATAGACACATATCAATCTAGAGAACATGCATCGTTTAACGCAGCCACTAGATCAACAGTTGATATAATATCATGGGGTGATGAAATAACAACACTATTTAAAGACTATTTTATTTCCTAGACTTTATACCTTGGACTGACAGGCGCTTAAGGTGGCCTGGACGTTATAAAGCTTACCGCAGTTCATAACGTTGCGAAAGCTGAAAAGTCATGTTTTTATTACTAAAAATTCAAACTCTTTTCTTAGAGCATGCCATAAAAGAGTATAAAAGTGCATTGGTATCCCGAGGAAAATTAATAAGAGGCCTGAAGGAGCCCTTTTGACGCATTTGAAGCATAGCGACACCTATAACCAAATTTTAAACTTTAAGGAGATATTCTTAGTCAAAATTAATAGACTTGTTTTAAATTCCCATTTGTTCAAGTACAAAAACAAACAAATGTTCTAATGCAAAATAATTTTCCTTTTAATAACGTACGATAATAAAAAAATTGGAGCTTTTGTGCACCAACATCGGAACACGCTTCGACGTAAGAGTGCATTATGCTGTACAATTATACCCGTGCAGGTCGGTCGAACAAGTTTGCATGAACGTGCATGGGTCCCTTTAGATTTTAAATTTTTTTAGACCTGGTATAGTTAAAAGCTTCTGTATCTTTTTAATAGGCCGATGGGTCGCACTCTCTATTAGGATTAATTAAAAACTGAAATAGTCTCTCAAAATGTGAACTCCAATGCAATTAAAAATTGCCTTTAAAAAATTCCCATTGTGCAGCTTTTTAATTACTCATGCTTAACACCCTAGGGAACTAGTGTGATGTTACGTAACTAAGAGCCTTTCAGTATAAAAGTCTTTTCCGATAAAAAGCAAAAAAAAATATTATTAGACACAAATGCAAAGTACGTATCAAAAACTTCTCTTTTTATTGTTGTATATTAAAAATAGGGATTTAAAGTGACAGTTACTAACGCACACTTATTAACATCTAAACTTTTCAGTTTTCAAAACAAAATAAAGTCCGGCGGGAATAGTCTGGGGAAAAGGCTGCACGAAACAGGAATTTAAAGTTCAATTTATGAATTTTCACGGCTGGTCCTCTGAAATTTGTGATCGTGTTTTTCAGTAGCCACCAAACAAAATCAAATATTAAATTATAGGGTTAAAATTGGTGGTGATGCTCCGGTGGGAGAGGTGTCCAATTAGTTCAAAGTTATTTAGGGTATAATAATCAATATCTGTATTATTATTTAGTCATGATATCACTGGGGAGAGGGTTGAAAGCTTAATAAAACCAATAATTTATTATATCATTTTTGAAACCTAGTTTTAAATATGTAGGTAAGTGTGGAAATATGTGGAAAAACGAGTTATGTGATCTTACTTTCCATTATAATGTTAAAATACGTTATAAATATGTATATTTTGTAACTAAATTAGTTTTAGTTTTTAGTTAAAAAGTATTAATTAGAATCGGCGCCATCTCATATTAGTTTCACTATAGAGCGCTTAATTTTTCACTAATTTGATTAATTTTTATTAACTAAAATTCGACCTCCCCCAACACGACCTTTCAGACAAAATGGAAAAATATGTACAATAAATTCATTTCGCCAATTTCATAACATTAAAAGTAAATTTATATATATATATATATATATATATATATATATATATATATATATATAAATATGTAGATAAGTTTTTGTCCGTGTAATTTAAAATAAAATAGAATAAAATATTTGGCGAAGCGGACGTGAAAATTTGTCAATCTACATGATTCTCGTATTAAAAAGTGCGGAGCACTCCAAAGTATGGAATAACTCCGGGTCCGACAGATGGCGACAGCGCTGTTTCGTCCTAATATGGGACTCGTCAGGCCACCGCAGTCGGTACAAACCATCATCTCGCCTTTGCATCGTATAAGCCATACTTATAATCAAAATACGGCATATAAGACGACAAAGGCGACATCTCGATGGTCCACTTGATAATACAAGAACCATACAGATTAACAAAGTTTGTAAGAGAACCGTCATATGGTGGCGCGACGGTGAATTAAAACAGAAATATGTAAAATCGAGTACACGAAACGCGCTGCCCAAAAGATAGGGGTCGCATTTTTCGGTACTGGCAAGCAAGCATACCGCTATTTAAGCAGCCAAAGCCACGTGCCGCACCAAACGATCCCACCATGAGAGCATCGTTTAGCGTGTTTCAAAGCCAAACAAGTAAATAAATATGTAGATAAGTTTTTTGTCCGTGTAATTTAAAATAAAATAGAATAAAATATTTGGCGAAGCGGACGTGAAAATTTGTCAATCTACATGATTCTCGTATTAAAAAGTGCGGAGCACTCCAAAGTATGGAATAACTCCGGGTCCGACAGATGGCGACAGCGCTGTTTCGTCCTAATATGGGACTCGTCAGGCCACCGCAGTCGGTACAAACCATCATCTCGCCTTTGCATCGTATAAGCCATACTTATAATCAAAATACGGCGCCACCATATGACGGTTCTCTTACAAACTTTGTTAATCTGTATGGTTCTTGTATTATCAAGTGGACCATCGAGATGTCGCCTTTGTCGTCTTATATGCCGTATTTTGATTATAAGTATGGCTTATACGATGCAAAGGCGAGATGATGGTTTGTACCGACTGCGGTGGCCTGACGAGTCCCATATTAGGACGAAACAGCGCTGTCGCCATCTGTCGGACCCGGAGTTATTCCATACTTTGGAGTGCTCCGCACTTTTTAATACGAGAATCATGTAGATTGACAAATTTTCACGTCCGCTTCGCCAAATATTTTATTCTATTTTATTTTAAATTACACGGACAAAAACTTATCTACATATTTATTTACTTGTTTGGCTTTGAAACACGCTAAACGATGCTCTCATGGTGGGATCGTTTGGTGCGGCACGTGGCTTTGGCTGCTTAAATAGCGGTATGCTTGCTTGCCAGTACCGAAAAATGCGACCCCTATCTTTTGGGCAGCGCGTTTCGTGTACTCGATTTTACATATTTCTGTTTTAATTCACCGTCGCGCCACCATATGACGGTTCTCTTACAAACTTTGTTAATCTGTATGGTTCTTGTATTATCAAGTGGACCATCGAGATGTCGCCTTTGTCGTCTTATATGCCGTATTTTGATTATAAGTATGGCTTATACGATGCAAAGGCGAGATGATGGTTTGTACCGACTGCGGTGGCCTGACGAGTCCCATATTAGGACGAAACAGCGCTGTCGCCATCTGTCGGACCCGGAGTTATTCCATACTTTGGAGTGCTCCGCACTTTTTAATACGAGAATCATGTAGATTGACAAATTTTCACGTCCGCTTCGCCAAATATTTTATTCTATTTTATTTTATATATATATATATATATATATATATATATATATATATATATATATATATATATATTTGTTTATACGGCTTTCACAGATTCCTCCGTATAAGATGCAATAGCAGTGGAAATATCCACATTATGCCGTTGTAGTGCTGAAATCACATTCAGCAAACGTACAACTATATGCAGCTCCATGTATGAATGAAGTAAAATGCGAACAATAAATGCAAACTTCGTTCCAACCCTATCCTTTCCGTGTTAGAGTCATGTCGGTACACTGATGAGTCTAGTAGAGACGAAACATGTACCTCTGCCGTATCACTGTGGCGGGGAGGGTAAGTTTTGACTTTCTTCTCGGTATGGTGGTACTGGTAGGCCATCATCTCGATGGTGGTGGAATAGGATAAATTGTGTTCCTTAGCAATTTGTTCCAGCTGTGCAACCTCTAACACGGAAAGAATATGGTTGGAACGAAGTTTGCATTTACTGTTCGCATTTTACTTCATATATATATATATATATATATATATATATATATATATATATATATATGTGAGTTATTTAGTAATTACGAAAAGTCAAAAAATCATTTAATTTTTTGACTTTTGCACAACGATTCGCAATAAATTACACATGAAACTCTCTATAGCATAGGTGACCGCTAACTTTCTCAATACACACACAAGATTCAAATTGTACTACGCACATGAGGACTCTTCTTACTATGAGCTTATACCGTACAGCTAGCCCAAGCCCCACCTTGTTCCCAGAATGTCGAAAACCTTGTTTTCTCACTTTTTGTAACAGTGCGTCTACGCACGTGATCTCATTCTAATGACAGAAATGGAACTGACTATGCTTATTAATACCTTTTTCATTTTCAGAATACAGGGACTTAGAGATATTGCTCTCAAGTTTCTTGTTTATTTACAAAATTGACCTTTCAGCCCATTTCTGGGAATGATCGGTAAGATATTAGACCCACTGTTTGATGTTAGGTTGTAAAATAACAACCGCCAATTAAATTTTTCTTTGATCTAAAAAAGAATTAGCAATTTTCTAGATTTAATTTTGAATTGTAAAAGTGGTAATGTTTTTCTGAAATTTTTACTTCTACATGATTACAAGATCGTCAAAATGCCTCTAGAAAGAGAATCAGAGTAAAATGAGTGGGTATTAAAGGTGTGACATGTTCCCACTTATATCTGAACTTATAAACCGAGTTAATAAAAGCCCTAATTAGTTAAATTAGAATCATGGAATTTTGGGGAAGTATCGTCACTATAATGTAGTCATCCACTGCTAAAGATTTTTTCGAAATCGCTCGCTGAAGAGTTGAAAAAGGAATAAATTTTTATTGCATAAAATTACCGACTTCTCGTAATCCAATAAGGACATGAAATTGATTTTAGGTTTAATTTGCATTCAAGACCATTTGAAAAATGAATTAAACTAACTGCTTCACCATTTGAAAAATGATGAAAGCATTTTGTTCAACCGAATGAGGATTACCTTGAACGATGCCACCTGCCGGATAATGAAAAATAATGCCATAGCAAAGTAATAAAAGCAGGTCGAGTACTTTTGGGACACATTTCGTATTCAAATTATAACCTTTTCCTAAGAGCGGGCTAAGCCGCGATGGGTAGCTGCTAGTCCTGCATGAATCATATCCTCTAGTTTAAGGATTGAAAAATTGAGGTATTGAGCTTTTTCTAATTTTTTCATACAAAATCGCAACCTCTACAAGTTTTGGAAGGTAAACTTATAGTAATGAGAATAGCCTTTTTATTTTTACTTTTTACTTTACCAATCTATGCCTGCAGCAGCTAGACTTCACAAAGTCATGCTGAAGGGTTGGGTCGACACAGCAATGACACTCAGAAAGCCAGACCGTGGCTTCCTGTAGAACGAAGAGGAGAGAGCATTACTCTTACTCCACACTCACTTTCTGGGGAGTAACCCTAACACCGCGAATGATGCAATAGAATATTACGAAAGACCCACCAGGGAAGCCATAGCAATGGCGAGACACATATACAGTAGCGGTCGTCTAAAATGGGCAATGATCACCTCTCGACCATTTAAAACCATAAGAATTGAAGGGATAATCCCGATCCTGCTTCAATGAGGACAGAAAGAGATTTTAACGCAAATAGTATGCATGAGCCAAAGTAGCCTGAATTTGGGCTACATACCAGAAATATGGAGTGGAGCCAAAGTCACCTTCATTCCGAAAGCGGGGAAAAAGGGCACTATACAAACTAAATCCCTGCGACCAATCAATTTCACATCGTTTATTTTAAAAACGATAGAGAAAGCAGTAGATAATTATATCAGAACATAAATTCTCAAACAGGCGCCACTGCACCCTCATCAACATGCGTATCAAAAAGACTCAATCTGAAAATCACCAAAGTGGATGGGAACGTTATTAAATGGAAGTCAGAGGTTAAATATCTGGGCCTGACTTTGGATAATAAACTCCTCTGGAACAAGCATGACAAAAAAGTAATCAAAAAAGTTACAAAAGCCTTGACGGTATGTATAAATTTGGCGCGAAAAAGCTGGGGCACAAATCCAGACATCCTACAATGAATATTCACTGCAATAGTGAGACCAATGTTCACATATGGGGCAGTAATCTGGAGTAAAAGAACTAGTCTAGCCAATACAAGACCCTATTCTTATGCATTCATAACAGGAGTAGTGAAAACCTGCCCAACGACTTCAATGAAAGTAATCCTAAACCTTACCCCTCTACATATACTGATGGACAGCATGGCGAAGAGGACAATTTATAGGATGTTGAGAGATTAGGTCATAAAACTAAGGCCCAATATCTCATCCAGATATCAATAAATCTGAGACATGTCCTAAAATGAAGTGAAAAAGAACTTCAACTTTGCGAAAAACTTCAACACAAGAGTCGCAAAAATGAATGAGACAAAAACGCCATTGAAAAACTTAACAGGAATTCCATTAAATGGTATACGGATGGTTCCAAAACAACAGAGGGAACAGGAAATACGAGTGTATGGATCCAATACCAGAAACAACGGAAATTTTGGTAAGTCAGCAAGCATTTTCCACGCGAAAATACATACCATTAGGAAATGTATTCACTTCAGTAAAGAAAAAAACTATCGCTGACAGGAGATTATCTTCATGTCGGACAGTCAATGCTCAAGTTCTCAAGTAATCAGCTCCAAGATGATCTGGGAATGCCTAGAGGAATTCAATGAATTTAGTAAGAATAATAAGGTCACCCTCATGTTGGTACTAGTATACACTGGGGTAGAGGGGAATGAAATAGTAGACAGACTCGAGCGAAAAGGGGCTGAGACATCATTTTTGGGGCCCAAACCTGTCTGTAAAATCAGTAGCAGTGTAATGCTGGAAGAACTATAAAAAGAGGAAGAAAACATGAGGTTCAGTTACTGGATGAATCTGCAAGGAATGAGACGAGCGAAGATACTTCTTGGGAACTACGACCAAAAAAGATTCAAGGAATGTATAAGCCTAAGTAAGAACTAACTCATAGTTTTGACAGAAATCCTGACGAGGCATTGCCACCTGAAGGGGCACCTCAAGAAATTTGGATTGGTAAAAAACTGCAGATTCTGCGAGGAGGAGGACGAAACCCCCATTCATATTCTTCCAGCGTGCAGCGCTTCAGAAAACCCTAGAATGCGGTTCTTGAGAGCATATCAAATAGAAGAAGTGGAGGTACCCAGTTTCAAGTCGTCCAACATCCTAAGGATCCTCAGGGAAATATGACCAGAGGACCTGCTTGGTCAGCAAGATATTCTATACAATTTAGCAGCAATAAAGGAATTCATTAGGTCTATTAGATCGCAGTGTACAGGTTCCTAATTTTACGCACATACATATACACCGGAAGCTCCTTATAGTTAGAGAGTAAGTGAGTTAATGAGTGACTAACTCAGTGATTTTCTTGGGTTTTACGTTTGCTAATTTGAGAGAGAGAAAATAAAAATTGTACTTTTAAAAATTCTATTACCATTAAGATAAACAAGCTTTTAAAATTATTAATTTAAATCGCATATACACACTTTATATAAACATCATAAAAATAACGAAAGCCTTAATTTTATTAGAAAAAATCTTTTTATAAATGGAAAATAAATTGGTAATTTCCGAAAAATATTTAAACTAGGCTTTTAAGTAGCAGTAAATCAGAGAACCAGCGCGCTTTATGGACATTATTTTATTTCAAAATTGCGGCGTAATAAATTTATTGATTTATAATTGGTTTTGGTAACACGTTTTTCATAAAATTCCCTCCAATAAAAAATGATTTTAATCAAACAAATTGAAATGTGCACATAATTAATAATAATACTGGGTTTTCATTAATTTATTGGTTTTGGTTAATTATTGGAACTTAAATTAAAAGTTAATACGGTATGGGAGGTTTCAGATGTTAAAAAATTTAATTTAGGTTTGCAAATATAAAAAATACATGTAAATAAAATACAAATATTTGTGGAAAAAATCTCGAGTTCACGAATACTTAAAAACACAAATTCTTTGCTTTGTTTCTAGTTATTCCAACAATGCTTAAAAGGACTTATTAGACTATCTGATATTCAGTCATCCTAACTGAAAGGATAGTTGAGCGATGCCGATTTTCTTCACTCAGCTAGCATCCTAGTTAAGAAACGATTTAGTGTAGTGTAATAATATATAAGAAATTAGACGAGGCAACCAGTCGCTACGACTTGAACAAGGCCTATTTTTCCATGATTAGAAAGCGCGGCGCCCTAGGTAAAATCGAAGTTCTCGTACACTCGACAATCACTTCCCGACTGATTTAGGATTTTAATTCAGGAGAGTGTAATCAGCACACTCTAAATATTTTCCTTTGCTTATCCCTAGTTAGGAATTCTAAATGCTGTGTAGTATAATAACCCCTTAATTTTAAGTGTAGAATTTTAAGACATATATCTAATTTATTGGGTCAAGATTTAAAACAAAAACATATACTGGTCCATTTGATACACTAATGTGCAATTCAGGAAATTAATCCCTTGGATTTGGCCGATAAGCAATTTTTTGTCAAGAGTATGGATACTTTTTAAAATGTTGACTTCTCTCTACTAGAATAGCAGAGACAGGACAGGACACTATCGCCCTTTGAACCAGCAGAGAATACCCTCAGGGAGAATAGCTTTTTTACTCACGCGAAGCCTAATTGTAGATCGTGTACTCTCTGATCTGATTGAGCTGGGCATACCTTGTCAGGGCTATGCCGATGACGTGGACAGAATCGAGAATATCCTCTACGATATACACTAGAGAGGACTGGAAAACATTTAAAAATGGTGCCAAATGATGAGACTAAACGTAAAACCCACCAAAACCACCTTAGTAGCCTTTACAAGGAAAAGAAACACCAACCTGAAAACCATGAAAATGAATGGGAATGTTATTGAATGGAAGTCAGAGATTAAATATTTGGATCTGACCCTAGATAACAAACTTCTCTGGAATAAGCACGAAAAATAAGTAATCAACAAGGCTTCAAAAGCCTTAATGGTCCATTAAAACTTCCCAGGAAAAAGTTGGAGTACAAACCCAAAAATCCCGCAGCGTATCTATACTACAATAGTGAGACCAATCATTATATAAGAGGCGGTGAACTTGAGTAAAAGAAAACGTCTGGTTAATACAAGAACCAGAGTCTCGAAATTCTAAAGACTGATCTGTGTGTATAGCTAGAACAGTGAAAACAAGAGTGTGGTGAAGAAAACAATATATAAGATGATGAGAGATGAAGTCATAGAACAAAGGCCCAATCTTAACTTTGTGAAAAACTTCAACACAGTTGAGTCACAAAAATAAATGGAACAGAAACATCATTGAAAAATTTAAGCGGAATTACATTAAATGGTAAACAGATGGCTCCTAAATAATGGAGGGAACTGGAATAGGAGTATCTAGACCCAGAAATAGACGCCATGAAAGGTTGAGTAAGTTACCAAGCATCTCAAGTAATCAACTCCAAAATGGTCTGGGAATGCCTAACAGAACAACACTAATTAAGAATAATAAGGTCACTCTCCTGTGTGTACCGGGACACACCGAGCCCGAGGGAAATGAAATAGTAGACAAGTTCATGAGAAAGGGGCTGAAACACTATTTCTGGGGCTCGAAACTTTCTGTAGAATCAGTAACAGTGTAACAAAATTGTAAGATTCCTAAGGGAAATAGGACTAAAGCACCTGCTCTATTCGACAAGGTATTCCTAAGGACACAATAGATATATTATGTCGCACAACACAAACAAATCATTCTCTACCATGGCAATTCGAGCTCTCACATGTCAGCTGAAACAAATGACTTTATGAGCACGCAAAACGTAAAATTGACGGATCATCCACAGTACAGCCCTTGGTATCCAATATTTTTTTTTGGTTCCCGTAAATCAAGAACAAAATGCCTGGACAATATTCTACGCCACAAGAGGCTGTGGATGCGACCAAATCATGTTCAGGATATACCATCTTCAAAGATGCAAAAGTGTATTAATTAGCGTGGAAAACATTTTAATAAACAATAAAACCATTTTCAATGATAAATACTTGCTTCTGTTTGTTATTCTCTCGTATTTAGCTGATTATACTAAAATAAATCGGTATATTATGCTTTAGCTAACAACCTAAAACTTTACTTATGTCAGTATCTTATTGGAAAGTATATATTTATCAACCTGCTAATACTGATTTTATATGGGCCATATATTATTGGCTCTACTGCAAAGAATAACACTTTGGAAAGAATAGGTATTTAAATTAAAATATTCGTTACAACCGTCCGGAAAAGGCAATTAACTTGACTGAAGGTATTTGTTTATTTTATTCCACTTCGCCATTTTATGCCATTTATGAAGTCAAAATTACCTTATTTCCTTATTTATCCTAACAACATTCTTTGAGACTTGTCATTTCCGCCATTTATCGATGCTAATTTAGTCTCTATTAATTCTTGACTCGGCTCGAACCTATTTTAATAAAATGTCCTATTAATATTTATGAAGTAAACTATTAGAATTGAAGACATTCTCAAATATTTTACTTCTCAGTTGTAGAACGCTCTATTTTATTTCCTACCTGACACGAAATTTTGTATGCAAATTGACGCTCGAGCTATTCGCTTAAGAAACAAATTGCACTTTTGAGATTTTAGGTTAAGTAGGTATGCATTACTTCTTAACTTGTATAAAATGTATTTTATCAAATTTACTGTAACTGAGCAAATCTCAGTAAGCAAGGCTTTCAAATAAATGGATTTAGCATGTTTTTACTTGTTTAGTTCCTAGTAGTCGCTGACATTTCAATGGTATTACTCGTAAAAAATTACCTTGCAGCGCGGGATGAATAACACTTGGGGTCTAAATATGTAAACCTACGTAGAAGATCAAATGAATAAAATAAATAGTGTGGAGCAGGTTATAATTCTTGCTGCTACATTTAAACGTCAGCCATACAATTAAATATAAGTAATTTCACTGAAAATGTTAGGTGGTAATTTACAAAGTAAAATTATAAAAACATACACACATAATTTTAAATTAGCACTGTCAGCTTATATGTGCTGATGTTATTCAGCTAGTAGTCGGACATAGTCCCTTGTTTTAAAAATGTGGATTCTTATCAGTGTTGAAAATTATGGTTTAGACCGTGTCAAATTGGAATTATTATTCGATGTCTCGCCTACGACTGCACGAGGCATCTTCAGGGATTTTTACTCCACTAGATTAGAACACTGAATGACTATCAAGGAGCAACAGCCCGGTATTTATACCCGACTGGTGCTCAGGGAACCGTGATCCAGCGTTACAATCGATTTCCACGTGTGATGTAGACTGTAATCTGCATGTCTATTAATATTATTTGGATATTTACAAATTTCGACTGATTGTGGTGTTCAGCTACTGTAGATTGTACAATTTGTTTCTTTTTTATACATCTTTCATTTTCCTTAAGCCTACTGGATATAGACCGTCCTGTTTTACCTACATACACTTTACCACAAGCGCAAGGTATCTTGTAAACGCCGTCTGTTTGAAATCGAATTGCGTCCTTTGGAGACTTCAGACATTGTTGCTGTAGCTGAAAATGTGGTAACACGATTCGTACGATGGGAACCGCATTGCCAAATGAGCAGCTAAGCTGGAACCAAACACGCTAGCATCTCTGACTAAATCAGCAATGACAAAACTAATTAAAGATTATTCCCATCATCTCTTTAAAATAGGAAGAGATGAAACCAGAGCCTGTAAACTCTCAGGCATTATTAAACTACTCGGAGGTAGAAACAAAAAAGAATATCTGGCGATATCCAAAACTGCGATTAGTCATATGGATTCTCAGGGGACACTGTTAGGTTGTCAACCAAAGGTGAGTTCTGATCCCCTTTGGCAGACATGTCGCTTGGTAACGTAGTCGCCTACATTAAATCAGTATGGTGAGCAATGGGCTGAGACACAGGTCTAGGTGCTGTAGAGCCTAGTCCGCTCTCCTTGCTTTTCAGGGACTCACACATAGTGACTAAATGAATAATTGGTGACTTTTGTATCGAAAACATCTTTTAAGATTATGTTTTCTTGTGTGGCGCCATGTCGGACAAAAAAGATTTAAATTATTCCAGATTCCAGAAATTTTCTATAGTTAATTCCAATAGAGTGCGGCTAAAACGCCACATTGGACTAAGAATTTCAGTTTCAAGGAGAATAGAAGAACTTCGGTTTGTAGCACAATATAAATCGAATACAGTTATTTAAGAATATATTAAAATTCTATTCGTAGCATGCCGAGATTGATACAGGCACCAATTAGAGCTTAGTAAAATATACTCGTAATGGGCTGTGCCTTGATTTTGATCAAAATGGACCAATGGAAGGAAATGGCAACTGTATGATCCCTAAACACAGTTTGATTCCAGTACAGTTTGAACTCGTTCTCCAACATAGGCTTTGTGTTGTATTTATAGGATGGTCTTTTTTCTATCTGCAAGAGTTTCAATTTCTCTGCTAACTCTTGATGGCATCCTCCTGTTATGTGTAGTATCGTTTTTGATGTTCGACATCCATATCTGCATTGGTCATTATGAATCGACGGGTCTCAGATTATGTTTTCGGATAGTTTCTCGTTAGGACGACTTGATCCAGGATACTTGGTAGAACGCCTTCGGTTTCATTTTCCTGGTTGACCTCGTTTTGGTGTAGTCCATGAATTGACTTCTGTAGCCAGGCTTGAAGCTTCTTTTGGTCAGGTTGATGATGAGAAGTTAATTGAAGGTCCCTTAACCGCAGCAGTATTAAATCGTCTGCCTCGCATATTGCCTGGTGCAACACAGAATACTCTGCCAGCCTGTGAGAATACGGGCGAAGCTTTGTTAGTTGTTGATTAAATTGCTTATCAATATTCATCAATTCTCTTCCTCCATGGTATGTTGGTAGGATTGTCCGCTCAGTACGACTACAAGGATGATCATTGTGTATTCTGACTTTCCTTTGCACACTCTCTATGTCCATCCTGCTTCATTCCACAATTCCAAAAGAGTAATTGAGTGCAGAACAAACATATATGTGCCTTAAATAATCTTTTACTATTTAGGTTGGTTCGCAGTATCTATCTCATCCATATAGTGAACTCGTTGGTTAATTCGTTCTTTATAATTCATTGGCCAATTTTGCTTGTTTCATGCACAGGTCTGGTCTGTCTTCATTCCCGCAATTGTAAAGTCGAACATCTTGGCTCATTGTAAAATTTGTCTTCCAGAAAAGCATTATGTCCTGCAACCCGCCAAAAGTGAAGTAATACCTGTGAAAGGGATACCTGAAGCCGAAATAACCCTGGGAAACACCACTTTCAAACATGTAGTTATTGTTGCTGATATTTTGAACGAAGTAATATTAGGTCTAAATATAATGGAACACCAGAAGTTTGTCCTTGATTTTCCTCAACGAGTACTGCGGACAAGAAATTAAGAAATTGTTATGAATCTACTGAATAATAGTCAATAGTTAGACCGTTCTGCATCTCATATTATTATTAAAAATCTAATATTTGTCATTTCAATAAAATTTTGAAGTAAATATCTTTACTTTTCATAACGCTAAGTATATATTTTTTCCCCAATTTTCTTGAAATATTTTCATAATATTGAAAAACAGACTTATTCGGTCATATCAAATGAAAATTTTTTATTATAAATATATATTTCATAAAATAAATTATGAAGTACAATGCTGTCATTTTTAAAGAACCAATTATTACGAAATATTATATGGGAATATTAAAGATTCATCAACATAAAACCACCTGCTTTTTTGATGTTTTATGATACATGTACGTGACGTGTTTTCTATGGTAATTTACAAGACAAAAAAACATCTTGATTATGCTATATAGGGTTTTTTTGTTTAAAATAACAATAATTTATGGATAGTATAACATTAAATATAAGGCATAATAACTTATTATTATTTTTTTTTTTCATATTGGGTCACGTTAGTTTATAAAAATATGAATATTCATTTAGTACGTGGGGTTTTTCTCTCTACATGGCAAATTCTACCCTTAAGAAGGTATTAAATGTTTTACTTAAAAGTAACATTAGATTGTTGCTTGATTTTAAAAAGTAAATTACCTTACATAATATTTTGAATTATAATAAATTACGATAGGACTGTTTAGCATTGCATTCACGTTATATCGTAGGTTTTTACGGATGGTAGAATGAATAGTTTAGTTATTGCGGGTTTCAATCCGTTCGTTAAAAGAGGCACTGCAAAAGGTACCTTTAAACCCGAAATTTTGGAAACGCTATGTTGATGATATTTTTATAATATGGCCACATGGAAAAGAATACCTGGACGATTTCCTCATATACCTCAACAATATCCACCACAGGATCCAATTCACGCTAGAAATCGAACAAGAAAAGAAACTTCCTTTTTTGGACCTGCTATTAACTAGGAAACTCAACAACACCCTGGGCTTTAGAGTATATCGGAAACCCACACATACTGACCGATATCTCAATGCAGCGTCACATCATCATCCCTCTCAAAAGCAGGCAGTAGTCAATACACTAGTATCGAGATCTCTCCGCCTAACAGAATTTGACACAAAACAAGAAGAAATAAGACACATTTCAACAGCTCTAGAACGGAATGGTTTCTCACAATTAAATATAAAGAAAGCCATAAAAAGACAAGAGAAGACTACAACAAAGACCAAAGACCAAGATTAAACAAGAAACAAAGCCATAATACCATGCATAAAAGGAATAACAGACAGAATCGGAAGAATCTTAAGAAAACACAATATACAGCCCATATTAAAACCACAAAAAACAAGAGCCAACATCCTGGGAAATCCCAAAGACAAGACCAACCTTGAAAATCATGGCGTTTACAGCATTCCATGTGCAGATTGCCATCAAACTTATATAAGACAAATAAACAGGCGCATATCAGGAAGAATCCAAGAACATAAAAATAGCCTCAAAAACAGACAGACAACCTCAGCCCTATTTCAACATCACCAAACAACCGAAATAGCACCAGTACAGAACTACAAGGTACGCGTCATAAGAGAGGCCCTAGAAATCGAAAAAGCGGGACAGCGAAATAAACGAGACGAAGCTATAAATTTTTCAACTACATGGAAAACATTAATAAAAAATCAAGAAAAAAACAACAAAATTCAACTAGTACACGAGAGACCTGCTTACAAGAACAAAATATATCGCACTCGAAAGAGGGGAGGAGCCTGCGAAGCCGTTCATCCAATCAGGAAGCGAGCCAGCTAAACAAAACTCGAAATTCATCAGAGGCCACCATCAGTTCTCAGCGAGTAACGAGACGAACCGCACTTGAAAATGCCAGTACGTATGTATGTCAAAGGAAGTATTGGTCACTGCACTTTCGGAAAATATGCTTAAGTTATTTTAATAAAGTAAATAAAAAAAATAAAGAGAAATTAAAATAAAATATTTTCAGATTTCTAAATAGGCCGTAAGAGGGCCTATCATAAAATAGAAAAACAACAATTTTTCAAAAAATGTAATATATTGTTAATTGGCGTTTTGTGTCTTGACATCTACGGCTTATGTTTTGAAACTTTAATATTTAACATTTTACTACAACTTTTGAAATAGAGGGGGATGCAAGAAATATTGTTTTTCAAAAAAATAATGTAGCTCTGGATCGCTTTACCCGATTTTCATGACCTTGATCATATTTAGGAGGTAATTTTTGGGGAAGTGAATATAATATTTATACGTTTCTAAATATGTCACAAGACGGCGTATTTGATAATATGAAATAGAAAAACAAATATTTCTCAAAAAAAATCCGCCAATAACAATATAATTTTATCCTTTTACCAAAAATATGAGTTGCCGTACTCGAAGGTTTTTAGGCATCCCGTATATGTGCTGAGTCCCTCTCAGGACTGAAAGGCAGCTGACGTTTCAGTGAAATCTCATTCAACATTTTCAAAGCTCACTGTATGGCGTCTACGAGCAAACTGACGCCCGTGACTCGAGTGCTGTCGACCCCGTGTGCACGCCGAACGTGCTCGTTTTCCAAATCATTCTGGCCAATCAGATTGCGAGACCTACTGCGCATCATCGGCCCTGTTTCCAGGATTTGAGGTTGCGTTGCCGAGTTGTAATCTGTTTCGTTACTAAGTGGTACTGTCTGATGTTTTGTAAGCAGATTTTTCAAAGTATTAGGCACTCGCTGGCTATAATCTCTGCTATTTAAGTTGTTGGGCCTCATTGCAATTTCAATTGCTTCCCTTATAACTCTTCTAGACAGGTTTTCACATCTCGATAGCATTTTTGTTCCTGAGAAGTTCGTTCGTAGACGCCATACAGTGAGCTTTGAAAATGGTGAATGAGATTTCACCGAAACGTCAGCGGCTTTACAGTCCTGAGAGGAACTCAGCACATACACGGGATGCCCGAAAACCTTCAATTGCACATACATCGCACCCGTGAGAATATCTGACATAACATATTTATATATATAAATATATATATATATATATATATATATATATATATATATATATATATATATATATATACATCTGCAGGTTTTCTTACAACATTACAAAATTAAATCTAAGAAAATCAATTAAAAACATTTCTGATTTTAAATTCTTTCAACGCAATAAAATATGATAAAATTTTTAAGTAGTAATAATAAAAACGATATCACTGTAACGTAAGAAAGGTACATCGTTACAAAACAAAATAATAAGTAATTTAATTTTCTATTCTTTTGTGGTGCTTGTGCCTACTACTTTGTTTTCTCAACTTTAATCGGCTCTAGAAACATTCAAATAGACAGCTACGAGATAGCACAATTTCGTGATGTCATAACAATGGCAAGGCCTAATATTAAAAATAAGGAAAGCTTCTTGATTTTTTTTTATTCCTGTTTTAGATTTTTGTAGTTAATGGAACTTTTTAAAACATTTTATAAGAAGTCTTTGAAACTAGCTCAATCAAACTTATATACATAAAATTAAAGTGATCGTTACGATACCTGTGACATTAAACAGTGATATGGGAAACATGATTATTTAACACAATATATTGTCCTTTACGATCAGTATTATCTTTCTTTGAATTTCGAGTTGACAATACTAATTAGTTTTAACACTTCACGTTGTTTTAAATGTGTAGCGTATTTGACACTATTTAAATTAAAAGTACTTTATATATATATATATATATATATATATATATATATATATATATATATATATTCATTTATTACATTGACCTAATATCAAGTAAGTAAAAAATTAAAATACTGTATGAAAACATTTTTATCTACCATATCGTATTTTTCTGTTAGCTTAATAGAAAATAATTCAGTCAAAGATTGAAAGGCTACATTTGATTCGAAATGAAATTTTTAGAGTGAAATGAGTCGGTTTTGTCTGCTCAAATTTTTTAATGACTTTTAGGCACGCACATTGTAAAATGACTCTAATCATGGAATAAACTGAAAATGTTTAGAATGTTCTATCCGGCATTGTGGGGACAGTTTACTTATGGCATATGCTTGCATAAAAATTGTGCGAGTTGCGCATAAAAGGGGGGTGCTAGTATAATTATAGCAAGGAATAATTTATTTCACGTTTTTACTCAGTACTTAATTTAGTATCCCCGTATATCATCTAGTTTAATCGAAAGTTGCTTATAAAATATCTTCTGCCAAAACTCTTTTCCTTCAAGTTATTTTGACAGGCGAGTAAACAAAAACTTTTATTTGATTAAGGAATTTTGTGCCAATGTAATATAACAAAATCCCCAAACAAAATCTTTTACCTATACCGCCACGAGAATTTGATGTTTTTTCAAAAAATATATACTATGAAACTCTCCCAATCATTATATTGGCGAATTTTATATAAATCCGAAGTATTTTGTTTCTGTTCATCGTGAAAGTACATTTCCATTCTGAGTATTGATTTTGTTGATCGTTAATTTCACGTAAACCAAGATATGCAGAACAAATAAATTCGTTCTTTTTATAATAAAGGGTGTTTTTTATAGAGGTATAAAACTTTAAGTTGGCAACACTTTTTTAACTGGCGGCCATTTTGTCAGCTGTCAAGTGATTTATGTTTAGTTTGGTTTGGCATTTCAACATGAATAGACTGACGCCTGAACAACGCTTCCAAATTGTGCAAATTTATTTTGAAAATCATGGTTCTGTTCGAAATACGTATCGCGAACTACGTCCATTTTACGGTCAACATAATCGTCCATCAGAGCAATTAATTCGATTAACTATGGAACGTTTTCGCACCACGTTTACTCTAAATGATAATACGCATACACAGAGACGTCGTACAGTGCGTACAGAAGAAGTCATTGCTGCTGTATAGCGTAGCGTAGAGGAAGACCCGAATCAGTCTAGCCGCCATCGTGCACAGGAACTGGATATGTATCCATTCACTTTATGGAAGATTTTGCAGAAAGATCTTGGTTTGCGTGCTTACAAAATCCAACTCGTGCAAGAATTGAAGCCACACGATCACCTAGCAAGGCGTAGATTCGGTGAATGAGCCCAAAACAAGATTGCCGTTGATCCCGATTTTCATAAGCTCACTTTTGTTTGAATGGATACGTCAATAAACCAAACTGCCGTATTTGAAGTGATGATAATCCTCAAGTGTATGTTGAGACACCGTTACATCCAGAAAAACTGACTGTTTGGTGTGCTTTATGGGCTGGTGGAATCATTGATCCGTACTTCTTTAAAAACGATGCTGGTCAGAACGTTACAGTCACTGGTGACCGCTATAGAGCCATGATTACTGACTTTTTCGTTCATCAATTGAACAACCATGATGTGCAGGAGCTGTGGTTTCAACAAGACGGCGCAACATGTCACACAGCTCGTGCCACAATTGATTTATTGAAGGAAACGTTTGGTAATCGCATAGTTTCACGTTTCGGACCCGTGAATTGGAGTCCAAGATCGTGCGACTTAACGCCGCTAAACTATTTTCTGTGGGGATATGTGAAGTCGCTAATCTACGCCGATAAGCCCGAAACGATTAATCACTTAGAGGACAACATTTGCCCCGTTATTGCCGATATACGGCCACAAATGTTGGAAAAAGTCATCGAAAATTGGACTTCCAGATTAGACTACGTCTAAGCCAGCCGTGGCGGTCATATGCCAGAAGTCATATTTAAATTATAATGCCAGAAGGTTATCTTTCGAATAAAGTAAATTTCATGTCAATTTAAAAAATTCATCTTTGTTTTATTCCATTTAAAAGTTCTTACCTCTATAAAAAACACCCTTTACTTTGTGAAAATTCTTATATGCTATATTATGATGTATGTAAAATATTACTATGAGTTAGTTTTGGGACAAAAAATAAAAACAAAGCGACAACGAGATATCAAAATTTAGCCATCCGTTATAAGTAACGTGAAATTTATAAGAATTCTAAATATATATACCTAGTAAGTATAAAATTTATTCAAATATAACTCAAATCAACAAATACTTGACAATACAGATTTGCAGTTGCTATGAAAATCTGTCAGAATTGCATGAAAATGTAGATAGATATAATGAGTATAAAATTATTCTAAAACGTATCTGGAAAATCAAAATTGACAAGCTGAACTTCCATATTGCTGAATAATTTTTATTTATTTATTTTTCAATTTTGAGATATTTCTTGGGACAAACATATTTGTTTATTAGGTTTTAAGTAGCCAAAGAAGCATGTCTTGATTTCTATGGCTGTAAGCAACTTGTTAACAGGCATACAATATTTATCCCTTAAATAGAATAACAGAAATTATAAGGAGTGAAGTGGGTCACAGAATAAGTTACTAAGATATACCACCTAAATTTTTGGTTATTTAAAATCTAGCGCTTTTTATATCTTTCTATAAGATTTCTTTCCTTTTTTCTTTATTTTTTCTTTCTTTTTTCCCTTTTTTTGTTTAATAAATAATTTATATTGTGAGAGGTGTAGTATAGAATTCATAAAACTCGCAATTTTACTATGTTTCAGTAACGCTACGTGAAAACATGATTATGACACACATTTTTTTACATAAATATTTCATATAATACTGTTAAAATAGTATTTCTTCAAATCGTTTACCTAGGATATGTATAGTAGTATAGTACAAAATGTAGAGCTTAATTTTAATATACTCTGTGTTCCACAATATAGATATATTACTGTTTATGTTTGTTAATACTGAATCGTATACGCTGATTCTTTTCAAGAAACTTAAGGTAAAAATTGAACGAAAATAAATTTAAATTTCCCTATATTTAGAAATTTTCAATAACCTTTATTTCTAAAAGAAAATGAAGGAAAATGAAAAGCAAACGTAAAGGCAGGAAGATTATTTTTAAATAACTTTTACCACTGCTGGGAAATTATAGCATGTTCTTAAAAGTTAATTTTCCTGGAATAAGTAAACTTTAGATTATCCTGTTGACACACTCTACATCGGTTTTGCTCAGATGGTAATAGGCGACGACAAATGTTTGTAAAATTTCTCTTGTTATATCCCGACGTGATGTGCGATTCTTTAATTAAAGTTAACGGAAAAGTGTTTTGTTAGAAAGCAATTATGTCACAAATGTTTAGCAATTTGATTTAGAACAATGATTAAATTTAATTTTAAAAATACGCTTTTCTTACCAACAAAAGTTCCCGTATGTTGAATGTCTTTTTGGTAGCACTGTACAAATATAAAAATAACGCAGCATTTGCCGAGTCAATCTGTATGAGTTAATATATTGTAGAAAATTCGTACCAAAAAAAAAACGAAGTCGACGTGTCCAAATTATATTTTAAGAAAGCCAGAGCTCTTGAAATAATGAATGTGTTCCAGATTTTCCATCCTCACTATATATTTTTCATATTTTGATAAAATATGGTAACGAAAAAATACTAAGCAGCCGCTTAAAAATAAAAATATGGTATATTTTGTCTCCTATTATAGTCACCACTTTTTTGACAGCTTTATTTTGCTTGCAGTAGTTTAACTGGAGGAACATGGTTTTCTATGAGTCGCAAATAGATCTTTTTAATATTTTCAGCTTTTTTGGGTTTTCTTGGCTACTTGTTTAGAAAACTTACATTTTAGATAAATTCATCAGGATTGTAGCTATCACTATTTCACAAATTAAAACAGAACAACACACCTCAGGTAGCATACCAACGCCCGGAGGAATCAGACAGGGAGATAGTCTCAGCCCCTTCCTGTTTAACCTCATTATGGATAAAATCATAGAAGAAGTGGCAACATTAAACATCGGGTACAGAATAAATAACACACGTATCAGCTTGGTGGGCTATGCCGATGATACCGCAATCCTCGCAGAAACCGAAGACGATCTGCAGAGACAGCTCTTTAAATTATACCAAGTGGGACAACGACTTAATATGAATATCTCCATCGAAAAAACGAAAAGTATGACCATCAGTAAGGAACCCATTAGATGCAAACTAATAATCCAGGACAGACCCATAGAGCAAGTGATGCAGTTCAAATACCTTGGCGTAAATATATCTAGCAGTCATGAACCTATAAAGGACGTAAAATGCCAAGTAAACAAAGCCGCAGCAACCACAGGATGCCTAAGAGAATTTGTATGGAAGAATCAATATATGCGAATGGACAGCAAAATTAAGATCTATAAAACATGCATAAGACCCATAATGACATATGGAATAGAGACGAGAGAAGACACTAGTAAAACGAAAAGTATACTACGGGTGGCTGAAATGAGGGTAATGAGGATGATAGTCGGTAAAACCAGAAGAGATCGTGTAAGAAATATAGACGTCAGAGAACAATGCGAGATACAGGATATAGTAAGATGGGGAAGACAAAGAAGACGGGAATGGTATCACCACGTAAAAAGGATGTCCGAACACAGACTACCCCGCATAGTACTAGAGGGAAAACCAGCAGGAAACCGACCACCAGGAAGACCACCGAAAAGATGGAGAGATAGCTGGCAGTCCACATCACAGGAAATGATAGGGAGGCAAGACCGGAATTAACAGATCAACAGATCTCATACAAGTAGAAGAAGAAGAAGAAGAAGACTATTTTCACGCACATGCTTGCTTGGTGGGGAGGATTTTTCCAAAATCGAAACATTTTTGATTTCACTTTTTTATGGGCAGAGTTCTGTTCATTTGACGTGGATTGTCCCATACACATATATATATACATATATATATATATATATATATAAATCCCGCTATCATTTTTGCGTCATTTTGTTTTACTATCATTTTTGCATCCACTAAAAATACTAAAGTATATTAAAATATTTTATTCCCTCTGGGATACAGAAGACACTGGAATAATAAATCAGGTTTTATTTTTCGATATACTTTTAAAATAATAAAAAAAAAATTTTTAAACATTCTTAAATCATCCCTGCATCTTTACATCAACCTATCATTTTTGCCTCCATATATTTAATTTCAAAGTATCAGTAGTTTCTGCGTCCTGTTATAAGTATATTTGTCCATTGCTTATTTATTTTTGCGTCCGCTGTGTTGCCAGATGTTTACGTGAAGTTATAGCAGATAACAATCGAGCTGAACAATATTTTTCAATGGGTTATAATGCAAAGATTTATGTTATGATAAGATATCAACTGCACAAGCACCGAAAAGTTTTGATAGTATTCTAACGAGTGAGATATGTTTTGAAAACTTAGACTCAATATTAATTATAAAAAGATATTTCTGCTTTCATAGAAAATTAAAAATGCATTCTTTGCTCTTTAGCTAGTAAAGAAACTTACCCAAGTGTGGAAGCCATTTTAAACTATATCCCTTGTAACATAGAAAAAACTGAAAAGCAGCAAATTTTGAATAGAATATAACTTTTCTACTTTAGAAAAATAAATAAATAAATATTGTGTTTTGTGAAGTGTTAGGCATAGTCAATATTTGTTGTCAAAACTTTTTTAATGGGTTAAATGAAAAGTAATTAATAGAAAATTCTAAATTGAAAATTTTGTATTTTTATTTAATCGGATATTATTCCACACTTGTGTTTTTAAAATTGGATCGGTGTTCCTAACGACCTTAAAAACCGCAGTTAATATTGTAAAAAAACGCAGCATTTACAAAAAAAAATGTATTTGTCTAACTTATAAGGTAAATATAACCTTAAAATCTAACTTACATTTCAATTTAACATACATAAACAATTTTTTTTCTTTTAAGTAGTTTGCTTAAAATAATGCTTTCAAAAAAGGCATTAATTAAAAAATATTCCGTAAACAATAACAAGAATCCTAAAAATTATATTATTTAAAGCTGTTTTGGCGCCTAATTATTCTACTATAAAAGTTAAGTTTGCTAGACAAACTTATCCTTTTTAGAATAAGTATTTTGTACATAAACTTTAATTTGGCGCCATGTTTTATTATCAAAAATTCCAGGATATAAAAGTTTTAAATCCTCTACTTCACATTTTTTAGGAGGCAGCATTTTTTTGTATATAGTTCTTAAAAAAGGATATTGCTGCATTTTTCTGTTCTTGTGTCCAGGCAATTAGAACTCTCTTATTTCGTTTTGGCACAAAACTCGAGGATGCTGACGATGTCAATATAGGCGTTTGCTGTTTTAATAGTTCATCAACTGATTGTCGTTCATCATCAGACGACCCATGTTCCACTATCTCTTCTTCCATATTAATATTAATTTCGTTCAAATTCATTCCTTTATATTCACCAGCTTTACCACTTTCCATTAAAAGTAACAATTTGGCAAGTTTTGCCGTTTGGAATATATCATCTGGTAACCGATAAACTTGCTTATGAACATCTTTAGTATGTCCCATAAATGTAGCCAATTGTTCAATTTCATTTGGAGACTCATAGTGGCTAGATGTTTTCTAAGACGAGTTGACGTTATGGCTTCAGGATTTTTAGCGCCGCCCAGTTTAGCATGTTTCTGCATAACTTTATACCCAGTAACTGGAGTATCATGGAGAAGTTTAGGAAAAAGGTAAATATTATCATTTTTAACAAAGTTATTTCTTAATGAGATAAGTATTTGTAGATGTTGTTGAACATCTGAACTAAAAAGGACAGGAACACCACGGTCGCGTTTTCCTCTAGTAACAACTCTTTTAAATTTTTGAAGTAAAATTTTTTCTGTTTGTGATATAGCATCGCTAAATTCCTCATAAGATTGGTGAACAGGTGCGTTTAGGTACAAATGAAGAGGTAAGCGTTGCAGTTCACCCCCGCGCTTTCTGTTTAGCAATATTGTTCTGCAGTATGTAACTTCCAATAAAATTTTATAATTTTTTTCGCTCTTTGGGTTAATTCTTAGTTCTTCTCGTGCGAAGTTGGCGGTATCTATAAGATAATTTCTAAATATTTTTAAATCAGTTGCCAAGGGCACAATTGTTATTTTATTCCATTTTTTAGTATTGAGACATGCTGCTGCAACCGAAGAAACCTCAAATTTCCAAGAATCTTGAAGAAGCTGTTGATAGGTTTTAAAATTTGCTTCTAGTTGTGCAGTATCAACAGATGAATTGTGTGATCTTCTTTTTAACGTTAATCTTATAGCCAGACTGCAGCATTCTTTCAGTGATGTTGAAATATTCATTGCAAAAGTAGAGGAGACATAATCTTTTGTTACAGCGTCATAGCCAGCCACCGTTTTCGCAGCTTCAACAAAGGAGTCAAAATAAATGGGCTGTAGAGCATCATACAAAGTCTTAACCGTTGGATGTAACTTCTGGATTTCAATCAATATTTTTGCAAGTTCTCGCATTTTACGAGAGCAGATGTTTATGTGGTGTTTTTCTCTGTGACTTGTAAGATATTGTGCCCCATATTTGCAAATTAAAATATCTTTTTTAACAACAAGTGAAACTTTGTCCGGCCGCATAGTTGGAAAAACTGTCTGTTTAAGCTTTTCATCTATAGGAAGATGTCCAACAAGCAGGTCTTGAGCGTCAGTTTTATGTGAATATTTTGTTTTCTCGCCTGGATTTTGGAAACAGTTCTTAACATGACGCCACAATTGTTTTTGGCAAAATAACCCATACAATGCTTACAGGGAACACATTCTGTTACATCTCTACCAGGAACATGACTTTTTTTTACTGGTTTCACACAACTGTTAATATTCCTTAAGTGGTTACCCCGTTTCCGTATTGCGGCAATTAATCTTTTTCGGTTGAGATTTTTAGGATTTAAGGACATAAATTTTGATACTTCGGATTCATTTGAATGATTGCGTATTAGATGTCTTGCAAAATTCTGTTCTTCTGTCTCACAGTAAAAACATAAATCTGGGATACGCTTTACTTTAACCCATTTTTTCTTTTTACTTGGTTTGTCAGTACTAGAATTACTATCAGTACTACTTAGTCTCCTGGAAATGTTTGATTCCTTTAAAAATGGTGCCTCATTTAGATCTGAGAAGGTATTGGCTATTTCGGATATAAGGGGCTTGGGAGGTGTAACAGATTTTGAATTTCTTTGAAAACGAATGTTTTTGGATGTACTTTCAACATTAGCAAGATCTAAGTTATCTAGTTCACCTTGCATTTTATAAACATTAAATTCCAGAGTTTTATCCAAAGATAAGTTTAAAGACTGTTCTGTCCCGTTTGAAGTATTTAAGTAAGAGGGAAGGCTATGGGAACTTGCATTAGGAGCTAAAAGGTTCGACAATTTGATAGATTTAGTTGGTGTATCAAAATCTAGTTAGAATGGTCACTGTCAGGCAAGTATTCAGAGTGATCCGAGCTAAAAGTTTCATTTGTGCCTGAAGAGAATGTAACTCTATAGGTTGAATTACTCTCGCTGTCGATACTTGCAGAAATAATGCTGACATCGTCGTCTTCTGGCAAATCGGAATTATTTTCAATAGGACTTATTTTAGCTAATTGATGACTGGAGCTTGATGAAACATCATCACCATAATTGTTTTGTGTCTTATTTTCCTGGGTATCTAAAATAAACAGAATGTAGTTGAAAATATCAAGCAAAAGTAGCAGACGAATTTTTAAAAGCTAATAATAAAAACAGTCACTATTTCATATATTAACAGGTTGTAACTAAAAACTTAAAGTTATATTATATAGTCACACTATGTTTTAAATTTCCCTCTAATGAATTAAATAGAATACGTTGAATGAGAATAGAAAGGGTGTACTTTTACGTTGACTAAAAACCGCAAGACTTTTTGGTTCATGCGTCACTGACGAAAGATATGCAAAATAAAAAGAAGGAAAAATGAAAGCGTCTATTGAAAAACGTATAAATAAGAGCAGACAAGCATTTTTAACGTAAGGCCCACTGAAGTAATTTGATGCTTCATAGTTCAAACTAAATACCATTGATAAACATTGTCGAAATCAATGGATTTTTAAGTATTATTCATCACTATGACTGCATAGTAAGCAAAAAATTAAAAAAATTATTTATCACAATTTAGTGCAATAACGATGTTCTTCCGTCCTTGGAAATGATAAAAATTCAAGTTGTATTTTTATTTACTTACCAATAGCTTGCTCAGTTAATTCGTTGAATTTTGCTAGCGCTAATATTTCTTTACCTCGGGACATTTCGATTGTTTTCTAAAAATAAACAGAATTTTTATAAAACGACTCTTTACTGTAGAGTTATTAGTAATTTTATTAAAAATTAATAACACACATGTTATATTTAATTTATTTCAACCTTATAGACTTAAAATTTGGAAAATAAATATGATTTAATACAAATACAATAAACATTATATGGAACAAATTAGTATTTTTTTTAATAGATCCTTTATTTGTTTGCCTCTTTTGATATTTATAGACTGTTTTTTTTGCTAAAATCATATATATGAGATTTTTTTCTTTAATTTAAAGAGGTATAATTTAACAACTTTAACTTTTGAGATTAATCCTAGGTTTCTTAAACACGTTTCGAAATTTACAGAAACATAGTTTTCAAGGCAAAATTTTGCCGGCTTCCATTTCCATAAAAGTACTATAGACGGTAATATTCAGTATGTCTAAAAGCAAAAAATCAACTTTTCCGTATTTCTTTTTTTTTTTACGAAACAAAATTCTGCTAAATTTCTCCTGAACTGAAACATTATTACAAATATTAATTTGTTTCATAGTAGGTAAAACAAAATTATTAAAATGATTTTATAAAAAAAGGATAAATAGTTTTTAATGATACTTAGCTAATAGTTTCTCCGTATCCTGAATTATCTTTAAAATATGTTTTCCAACTTTAATTTAAACTTACCAATAAACACACAATACTCCGATCATCAAAGACCATCAACCGGCTGTTTAACATACATGCGCACCTAAATTTATTTAAAACTTCACTAAAGTTACTTGAAACAATGTTGTCAGATTTCAAGGACGCAGAAATATCGAAAGGGTGGGAAAAATATATCCATTTGTAATATGCCGCTCGCGAACGCAGCACCATTAGCGGTATTATCTCAAACTATAATATTTACGAATTTTCGATGTTATCGTCATTTTGAAGTCCGCTTAAAAACACTTTTATAAGTACAGTCACGTCATAAGGAAGCATTTCACCAAAATTCCATTTCTGCGTCCATATACGGATGCAGAAATACAGGAGACGCAGAATTACATGTAAAAAACCAAATGTATGGACGCAGAACTACAGGAGGGATATATATATATATATATATATATATATATATATATATATATATATATAATTTGCTTTATTTTGTTAACATCGTTATTTTACTAAATTCAGGAACAATTAATCAATCCAATATACCAAAAAAATAGGACAGACATTTTGTTAATCAGTATATAAATACGAAATGATTTTATTTTCTGTTAACGTGTTAAACATTTTGTTGAATTAATTTTTTTCCATGTCCAATAACACTTCATTTTTAATTTTAATTATTTTGGACACGCATAGAACTACACATCGTAGTAACAACAAACGATTCATTAAATATTTCACGATTTCATTTAGTGTTTGGTAAAGAGCTGAAAATGTAAATATGGAAGAAAATGTAGATAGAGAAATTATGTTTTACGAGAACTCTCTTTAATTACAATTTTATTTAACACGTGCACTAAGTTTTTTTTTCTGCAGCCAAAAAAGTAAAATACTAATATACGAGTATGTCTAAGATTTAAATTGTGAATCTAAGGCAAACAAGTTTAGTCTTGTGGATATAACAATTCTTAAAAGTTTTCCAGAAGACATGGAAATTGTAATTCAATGGCTGAAGCAAATTAGTCATGATCATTATTAGTTTATACTAGAACAGTAAGTCTATTCAGAACATTTTCTGGAAACAGTCTTTTCTAAGAAGATCAGAAAAAGTTGTTTATTATATGCTTTCTACAAATAAACTTCATGAGAAAAGCTATGAAGCACTGTTTGATGTAAACATCTTGGATCAACTAAACTTGGACTTAATAACACTGACACTGTAACTGCCACTGCCCCTGTTACTGCCACTGTTACTGCCGCTGTTATTGCCACTGTTACTGCCACTGTTACTGCAACTGCTACTGCCACTGTTACTGCCGCTGCCAGTGTCACTGCCACTGCAACTGCCACTAACACTAGAACTGCAACTGCAACTGCCACTGCAACTTCCACTGCCACTGACACTGCAATTGCAACTGCCACTGACACTGACAGTGCCACTACAACTGCCACTGCCACTGGACTTAATTACACTGCCACTGTAACTGCCACTGCCACTGCAACTGCCACTGCAACTGCCATTGCAACTGCCACTGCAACTGCCACTGCAACTGCCACTGCAACTGCAACTGCCACTGCAACTGCCACTGCAACTGCCACTGCAACTGCCACTGCAACTGCCACTGCAACTGCCACTGCAACTGCCACTGCAACTGCCACTGCAACTGCCACTGCCACTGCAACTGCCACTGCAACTGCCACTGCAACTGCAACTGCCACTGCCACTACAAGTGCAACTGCAACTGCACCTGCAACTGCCACTTCAACATCCACTGCAACTGCCACTGCAACTACAACTGCCACTGCAAGGTAGTCTCAGTGGCTGTGGAAGTCTCAGTGGCAGTGGCAGTCTCAGTGGCAGTGGCGGTGGCAGTGGCAGTGGCGGTGGCAGTCTCAGTGGCATCCTCAGTGGCAATCTCAGCGGCAGTCTCAGTGACAGTCTCAGTGGCAGTCTCAGTGGCAGTCTCAGTGGCAGTCTCAGTGGCAGTCTCAGTGGCAGTCTCAGTGGCAGTGGCAGTCTCAGTGGCAGTGGCAGTGGCAGTCCCAGTGGCAGTTTCAGTGGCAGTCTCAGTGGCAGTGGCAGTGGCAGTCTCAGTGGCAGTGGTAGTGGCAGTGGCAGTCTCAGTGGCAGTCTCAGTGGCAGTCTCAGTGGCAGTCTCAGTGGCAGTCTCAGTGGCAGTCTCAGTGGCAGTTTCAGTGGCAGTTTCAGTGGCAGTCTCAGTGGCAGTGGCAGTGGCAGTCTCAGTGGCAGTCTCAGTGGCAGTCTCAGTGGCAGTGGTAGTGGCAGTGGCAGTCTCAGTGGCAGTCTCAGTGGCAGTCTCAGTGGCAGTGGCAGTCTCAGTGGTAGTCTCAGTGGCAGTGGCAGTCTCAGTGGCGTGACGGTAGCAGTAGCAGTCTCAGTGGCAGTCTCAGTGGCAGTCTCAGTGGCAGTGGCAGTCTCAATGGCAGTCTCAATGGCAGTCTCAGTGGCAGTAGCAGTCTCAGTAGCAGTCTCAGTGGCAGTGGCAGTTGCAGTGGCAGTGACAGTGGCAGTAGCAGTAACAGTGGCAGTAACAGTGGTAGTGGCAGTGGCAGTAACAATGGCAGTTGCTGTGGCAGTAGCAGTGCAGTGGCAGTTACAGTGGCAGTGTTAGTAACAGTGGGCAACTGCAGCTGCAACTGCCGCTACAACTGCCACTGCAACTGCCACTTCAACTGTCACTGCCACTGCCACTGCAACTTTAACTTCAACTGCCACTGAACTATCAAAAAAAAGGAGTAATTAATACTCTTTTACTAAATATTCCAGAATCTGATTACATCAGTAGAAAGCTGGAAAAAATTACATTGAAAACGTCTATTCGAAAAAACTTTTAAAATAATTTTAGTATCGAATGTTTAAGGTAAATGTTCCATTTTGTAAAATAATTGAATTTTAAAGTCTAAAATAGTACAAAAATTGCAAAATAAAATTCGTCCGCGCATGTATACAACTGAGCAATTTTTTTTCTTTTGCATTTCAATTTTGCTTTCAATTAATCACAAAACGGACACGGACAAACTAATGCGGGATCGTAACAGAATTCGTGTTCAATAAGGACTTGACGGGTGTTTATTATCAACACTATTTAATTTGAATTATTTATAACTCCACATTATTAATGCAAAAAAATTAAAAAATTACCCCACCGTAGTTAACAAATAGGGACGGAATTTATCAAATCGTTTCCAATTATAAAATACGCAAATTCGTAGCGAAGAAAATATCGCACCGTTTTTCTACGACAAGCTTTATTTGGCTATACTACCTTTCTCTGATTGGAACATGCATTTTAAATAATCGGTTAATTTATGGTTTAATCAGTTGCGTGTCTCGTTTTTATCGTATTATTTATTTGATGAAAAATTTTAAGTTTTGCTAAATTAGGTTTTTATCATAATTAGTTGATAAACATTATAAATTAGCTATTGCTGTTTTCCAGGAAAGATGCTTTAACTGTTATTGTTTTGTTTACATTCCATTAAACATATTGCGCAATATAAATAAAAGATCTTAGTAACGTAGAGCTTTTTTCGTGTTTTAGGCACTTATAAATCCAATGACGGCTTTTATAATAATTAAAAAATTATATTAATTAACAAAGTAAAAAGAAATGTATCTGGTTTAGTAATATATGCCACTTTTAAAACATATCTTTGATAAGTTTTCATGGAAGTGCTGTCTTAATTAATTAAATTTATTGCCTTTTATATTTTAAGAGCATTTCAAATAAACTAATTTGCAGTAAAATGTTTACGTTTAGTTTTAAATTTATTATTATTATATAAAAAAATAATATTCATTACAAAAAGCACATTGGCTTTTTTTCTTTTAAAGAAGTCTGAGCATTTAAATATTATAAATATTATTTAACTACTGAGGTATTTGAAAAATTACTTGGTTATCTTTTATTTTATAAGGTATAGTTTTCACAAAAAAAAACTTTTTTCGTGATATGGAAAAGAGTTTTCTACAGCGATATCAGTTATTCTTCTTATGTAGCCATACTATAAGATCCGGCTCTACAATCACCTTTCTTAAAAATTCGTTTCTTCTGCTGCCAAGATAGAGGAATATCTCCATGGACGTCTGGACATGGAATGTTTACAAAAACAAAACGCCACGAATGGGTCACAATCAGTAGTTATTTGCCAACTGTTTTGGAAAAAAATAAGGGAAAACAATATAATTTGTTAATACCCAATTTTTATGAAAAAAAAATATTATTATGATAATATATTTCATATAATATTTATAAACAATTTATTGCTACAATAGTAAACTAATATCTTTAAAATAGTATGCTTTATAATGCGTCAGTTTAACTCCCAGAAAATTCAAGATTTCTAAGTAGTATGATAAACTATGAAATCTGGCAACCTCAGAAATTTCTTTTACGCTATCGTACGATCAAGGTTGAATCCGGTCCATTCATAAAAATTTTGGCATATGATATTTTTGTGGTTGATGTTGTGTGTCTTGGATCGTTTTTTAATTTTTTTGTGATTCCAAAAGTGTTTTTGTAAGTGACTAATTATTCATTAGTGACAAAATGGTCAATCATTGCCAAGTTTGCCGAAAATTGGATTATTTATTTCCAAATTTAACTTTTCATAGGTAGGTTAGGTTAAGTTTGGTATCATAGGCGGGTAACTTGGGATTTTAGATTTTGTTATCAGCGATTTTTTATAGGTTTCCCAGTGATTCTAACCGCCGAGACTTTTGGATTAATATATTAGGACTACAAGATAAAATCTTGCCCAAGTTACTTCGTATCTGTAGTGAACATTTTGGCCCAAACGATTTCTATTATCGATTTGAAGGTGTTCGTGTTTTAAAGTGAGACCAACATAATAGAAGCCCACCATTTTCTATTATTTTTCATTAACATTTCCCTTTTAATATTACACCAAATAGTACCGCTTTTCCTATCTTTTTACAATTTTTTCCTTAATTTTTGTTTTCCCTATTACTTGTAAAAGTGTAAAATTTTCGTTTAACCAAGATATTACAAAATCTGCAAAAAAAAACTCATAAACGTTATAAATAAATATATGACTTGCATAATAACTGTCATATGTGAAAAGTCCAGAAATGAAACTTCAATTTCTGCAATTTTTATTTATTTTTATTCGATGTCCGATAGTTACATAGTCTCAGATTTGCTTTACACAAATTAGATAGTCAGTAAGTAAGAAAAAAGTATATTTTATTGTACGTTATTATATTTTATATATATATATATATATATATATATATATATATATATATATATATATATATATATATAATTGTAATATGACCAACAAGTAATATATTTAATAATAGCATATACTTATTTTTATACATTTCCTTATCGGTATATTTTGTCATAAATATTTTAGGATACTAGAAACAGTGAAAATCAAGAAAAACACTAATCATATTAAAATAAATAATTTCCGTTAGAAACAGATGACAGATTGTCGATTCGAGATATTAAAAATTTTCAACAATAGTACTGCCAAAACTTAATGGGCAAACAAATTTAATAGTTATTTTTATTAATATGTTTTATTGTATTTCTTTATATACCAATTTCTTATGATTGGAGTTTGGGGACTGTTCAGTAAAACAGGTTTAACTGTAAGAAGTCTTTCAGATTAATACCTAAATTGAAACAGTCTATCATATATATTCCAAATCATAATTGAAATTATATACAAATATTAACAGGTTATTTCTTGAAAATGAAGTTGTAAATACTCTATTTTCTCCTGAACACATACACCGTCGAATATATATTTTTTAAATATTTCCATTTTTAATTTGCTTCATTTATTAACTTACAAAAAATATCTCCATTTTCTCGTTTTAGGAATTTTGTACAAGTGTTATTATTTTTACAAATAATTGGTATACTAACCAAACGTCAAAGTAGTCATTTGCATACCGCGACGTCGTTACATTTATTCAGTATTGCACTTCAATATTTGAGAAATTAGAACTTTGGTAAGACTACTTTTTCACGATGTTCATGGCTGACGTTAAATTTCATATGCGAGTGTCTGTACGGCATAGACACGTTGTTAGGAATAATAAAAATAGACAGCGAGTCCATACAATTTAGAAAAAAAATTTCAATCACAGTAATGTTCAAGAAACAAAGTTTTTGTCGGTTTTAGAATTGTGGGCATTAATTAGCCACTTAACTAAAATCCGGCAAAATATTACGCAATTTTTTACTTTGAACTTGGATAATTCTTACATGGTATTCTGTTTTAAATAATAACTAGTGCCTTGGATAAAAAAAAGGTTATTGCAAGTCATTAATGTCGTAAAAGATAAATGATATGAATATTACGATTATTTGTATATTGAATACTGACTTATGTTCAAGTACAACAACTTCCGTATCACGACATATTGATAGAGTAATTAACTATTTCTTATGAAAAAATATTTATTTCAATTCTGCAAATAAAAGCATCATAGAATATTAATTGATATTTTTATTCGTTTTAAAATTGTTACGCCGCTGGCGTATGATAGATTGTGAGCTATGACACCCCTCTAACCCCTGGCCTACAAACATGTTGGCGCTTATAAATTTCATATTCATGAATGACTAGCCTGGTCCATTCTCTACTATGTCTATGATTATCTCAGTAATTGAGTTCATTTCGCCTGGCTTTTTCAAGTCCTAGTTACTCTTCCTTGGCTTTTAAGCAAGAATATTTTATACAGCATTTGATTTGCCTATCTGCTTGACTTTTTCAAGTCATAGATTGCACTAAAAAATCGTTAGGAACCTTCTGAATTTGTGCATCGAGACATCGTCGTTGCAACGATTCAAAGCTTAACAATAATGCCGATTTTAATTGATGGAATCTTGGGAATATCAAGGACTTCGAAACGGTGCATAATAAGTAGTACAAATCTTGATTATGCTAATATTTGGGAAGTTTTGCTATAAGACCCTTGGTGCCCTTGAAAATAGCTGGCGTTCGCCGAGTAGGTGTAACACTTGCATACAGACACAAGGCTGCAATTTTTTGAAATTTAATAAACTGAGATTCAATACGATGTGGTCCTGAGGATTTCCCCGTTTTCAAAACAGAGTGTATCAAGGCCCTCTGTCTACGAGGCTGGAGGTTATGATTTTTCTAAACAAAGGGGCCTTGAAAAACATTGAGTCATGCTTGTAAACTTATCTAGTTAGCTCACTGAAACTAAAAACATTGAAATCCGATCACATGATAAAGCATCAAGTAAACTGAACTCGGCGAAAAGAAAAATCGCGAAAAATTTTGTTCGGTTTTTTTCCCTAAAAACATTGAAACTTTAGCGCAAATTAAATACCCATATTATAAAAAATAAAATCTATATTAAGCAAAAACCTCAAAACCTTCAGCTATCCTGTCAACAAATTCCAAAAAACAAACTTAGTTTTTCGGACGTTTTACATCAAAATACTGATTTTATACTGCAGCAAATCGTATTTGATAGTCGGGAATCTAATGTAAATATTACATACTAGCGACCCGCCCCGGCTTCGCACGGGTGCAATGCTGATACTAAATACACTACAGAAAAACTGTGACTATTTATTTTATTTTTACAACAATTATTACATCGGCCTCCGACGCGCTATTTATAGGCACGCTGCCGCCGCCCCGGTCGGCCAGTACCGCCGCAAGCGCTACTTCCCGCAATTTTAAATCTGTAATATCTTCGAAAATAGTCATTTAAATCTTGTGCTGTAAAGGACCATATAGATCTATATTAAATCAACAATGTATTTAAGCTATTTAATTGGATAAGGATTAATGCTGTATTGGTTAAAATCGCTTCAAAATTTGCCATTATTTGTCGTAAAAAGTAAATGACAAAAAAATGTTATTGTGGGATATCCATGAGAGATAGACATATACCATCGCGGAGTTTTCTGTAGACCTTTTCAATGTGTACAAATAATTAGTACATTATTTTGATAAATCTCGTAGGGTTCAGCCTGCGTTTGCAATGTAAGCGGAAAAAAATATGATAATTAACGACATCACATTAGAAACCTCAAAAATAACAGTATTTCTCCACTATTTAATGGATGTTATTATACATATAAACCTTCCTTTTGAATCACTCTATCTATTGAAAAAAATCGCATCAAAATCCGGTGCGTAGTTTTAAAGATTTAAGCATACAAAGGGACATAGGGACAGAGAAAGCGACTTTGTTTTATACTATGTAGTGATAATCTAGCATAAGTTGGATATCTGATATTCTGGTATTTTAGTTCTGAAACTTTCGTAACATAAAAATAAACATTTTGAATTTGATATTATTGTTTCCTAAAAAGAATTAAACAAATTTTCACAGCAATTAAGCTTTTCATTTTCGAATTTTTGCGAAATTTTAGCAACTCAAATTGTGTATAAAAAAACAAATGAGGATATCATCTTCAATCAGTCAGTTCAATTCTGACATTTCGGAGACTAGTTACCCACACTTTTTTTAAAAATCAAATACCCACTTTTATTTACCAACAGTTGTTTTGAGATTCAGGTTTTCATGTGTAGTTACCTACACTTGTTTTAAATAATATGTTACCGCAGACCGTTACGTAATCTACATCTGGTGAGGCGGCCAGGACTTCCATCCTGGTCGGGAGGTTTTGATAGGATCTTACCACACAAATTCCCTGTATTGACACAACTTTAATTTCAATAATCAATTTGTAAATGAGAACCTAAAACACAGAAACTCCAAGCGTCGTATTTAACCACTTTATAATGAACAAAATAGTAACAAAAAACTGCTGTTGTGAAAACCAATGAATATGATCTAGCAGGCCAAAAACAAAACATCATAAACATGGATGAGAATTTGACCACGCGTCATGACAACTTTTTGATTTATTTTTCTGTTTCAGAAAATCAAATACATGATAGCTGATTCCAAAAGCAATGCTATAACGTTTCTTTTATGTTAATTAATTTGAACTCATCGCCTTGCAATAGCAAATTTACCTCATTAACTATTTGATACAGATCTTTCAAATAAGCGATACCATTTTTGAATATAAACCAGTTTGTCTCTGTGTTCAAGGAAATCTAGTACTGAGTCAAATGGACTACAAAAACGATGCAAACAAATATTAAAAACAATGAGCGATTGAAGTACTCCTCGTTTTCAATACATAGTTGACTGAATAATCTGTCAATCAATGAATTACTTTTAATCCTATTGGCTGTTTTAATAACTTAATGGAGCAATGTATGCTGGCGTTCCTTCAAATTCTTTGCAACCAAATGCTGACAATGAATAACACAATATGCAACAATTACATTTGGTATTGTTTGTTTTAAATGCGCTATAAACTCCTTGTGACCTTTGTCATTTCTGAGGCACTATCAGTAGCTGTTGACATAAAATTTTGAATAAAAATTCCTTTCTCTTGAAAAAAAATGTTCATAGAATTACGAATGAGCTTCAAAATTTGGTTTCCATATCCTTGTCTTAACATGTTAGCTGGCTAGATTACGCGAATTACGTCATTACTTACAAACTTGCAAAACTTGTGCGATAACAAAACGATGAAGATTTTCAAATTATGTATTTTTAATTTTTTTCAATACACCGCTACCCATATTGTCCATCTTAATCCCCTAGTTATAATTATTCCATAATTAGTTCAACAATCGCAGTTATACATATTCTTAATCAAAGATAGTGGTATTATAATAATCCCACATAACTGATAAGAACCGCCCGTATATAGAGATGCATCGTGCCCGCCACGCTGCCCTGATAATATCACCGATATATGCTGAACAATAAAACGAATGAGCTGGGAAAGGCAGGAGCATTCTTATTAAATATTTTGGATTATGTAATAATTATTTACCTTGGTAATGAGTTCATTTTTATTATTACTTTTTTAGGCAAGTTAGGAGAACTTCTACTCTGGAACATCATTTTTCATACTCCTACTTTAATTTTCTTTTGGGAGGAGAGGAATAAATGTAGACGACTGTGTTTTTTTTAATAGTTACTATTAGGCATTTATAAAATACTACCTATTTTTTTTGTGAAGAAAATCTAAAATGTCTGCCATCGGAGTTCCACGCAAAGACGCCTGAAAATTTCCAGGGATAAACAGCTACCCCTCCCCGTTGACCTAATATAAAGATTAAAAATACGTTATTAGTCATTTTAGCCTTTTTCAAAAACGTGTTTTCGAGAAAAACGCAATTTGGCAATGGGTATACTCAAAAGTGTTTACAGTTACCGTTACTCAGTAATGTCTGGTCCATAGAGGCATCCTACCTCTGAAGCTGCTCGTATTGAGCGGATTGTCTCTCCCGCTGCTCTATCCACATCTGCATGAACTTGTTTGCTGACCGGCCCACAGAGACGGTTAGAGCGCTCTGACCGTACTGAATTCAAACACGTTTAAAAACCCCTAAAATTTTGAATTCTAAAAATCCTTTTACAAAATTAAATCAATTATTTCAAATGTACCAAGGTAGAAGTCTCCCTTCAAATAAATTTTGCACATCTTTGTAATAAAATTATTTTTGGAAGAAAAAAGAAGAGCACTTTATCGACATCAGACCTGTAAATATTTTTGAAGCCACATTATAAAATATCAACAGTCCAAGGTCATCTATATGACGGTAACCGTTTATATTTCGGAAACTAGCGTTACTAGGTGGCATCTGACATATTTATAGTAAAGTTTGACATTTTAGATAATATTTGTACTGAAAACTTTTGACATATGGAAACTATTTGTGTTATTTACAGTATCTTCAAAATTTCAACCCGGCCAAAAAATGAAATTAACTCGTGAAAATTTTTTTACGATTATTTTTCACAAATTTATCGTAGTTTATTTCAGCAGGAGGTCATTGATAAACTTAAATCTTTATATAGCTATAAAGCATCTACAAAAAGTACTGTGTATCGCTGATTTAGTGACTTCAATCGTGGCTGTTGTTTACTCACAGACAAGTCGCGTAAAAGTCTTCCAAAATCGGTCGTAAAGAAACATCGATGCCGTGCAGTAAAATTGAAGCATTTCTGGGCATTAGTAACACCAGCATTTATAATAAATTGCACAAACATCTGAATAAGAATTTTTTAATATAAATGGCTAGAGGAAGCTTTAAGCTTGGCTATAGAAGCCCCTTTATGGACGACACCCAAATGAGGTCAATCAGGAAAATGTCGCCAAGGCAACTGTATCCTAAGACTTCCTAGTAGCTATTCAAGATCAGATCATTCCAACCAGAAATTATCTGAAATGCATAATCAGAGACCCCAATCAATGCCAATATGGATGTCAAACATCAGAGACAATCGAGCACACAACAGGAGGATTGATTGACTGATTTATATTAATTAAGGACACCTCAACCCATAAGGGTTTTTTGGTGTCCATGGAGGAAAAGCGTAAAAACAAAACTATACAATTGGTTTCTTAGTAATTAGCTTAGAGAAGATACAAAGATCTCCGGGGCAGAAGGTGAAATTAACAGAAAGAGAGGTGGGATCACCCTTTGCCAAAGTCTCAGCCTCCTCATTTCCTCCGATGCCCACATGACTAGGTATCCATAGAAACAATACTCTCTTTTTTTATACGCTTATTCTTGTCAGGTTGTATTTTATATTTATGATCAAAGGGTGAGTGGGATTATATGATTTTAGAGAAGTAATAGAGTTTAAGGAATCAGTGGCGATAGTCCATAATTTTTTGTGGGATCCTTTTATTATCTCAGTGGCCTTAAAGATCGCAAACACTTCTGCAGATCTGGTGGAGGGATGTAGGGAGTAAGAGTATTTATGAGGGGAAAAAAAGACAGCTGCACCAACTCTAGAATCGGTTTTGGATCCCTCAGTAAATACCATTGCATGATCTCTGTATTTAGTATGAGTGAGTTCATTAAAGTACTTTCTAAGGAATTCTCTGTTGCAGGTCTCCTTAGAGTATTCCATAAAGGACAGATCGGTTATGATGGGTGATGAATTCCATGGAGGAAATGTGAATCTTTCATGAGAGATCGGGTCTGGGAGCGGGTAAAAGGTGGTTTGACACAGTGAAAGGAATCTCATATGTGAGCCAGACATACTATTATTGGGAGAAATTGTTCTCACGAGTAGCGGAGAAATATAACCGTCGCCCACATGCTGTGGGAAGGCATTATTTAAACCCAGAAGCGCCCAATTCTAGGGGTTCGAACAGTAGCGACCTAGCTCCCCCTAGACCACGCAGTCCTTGGCCTGTTCTTGGTCACCGTGACTTTGGAGGGGTTTTTATGGTCGTCCCTTGTCACTTGGCTGGCCGGTCAAAGCAAGCCCCCACTCCCGGAAGGTACACCCTCAACAACTACCGGCCTTCTGAGAACGGATACACAAAGGACATCACAAGACATACACAACATGACTGGGGCCCCACGATCGTCACACCCGTACTAGAAAGGATAACCTTCCTATCCCCCTGAGGGAACAACAGGAGGATGCCAAGCATTTACTGCATGGGAGTACAACGAGAGACACCATTTAGCCGCGAAGAACATCCGTGAAGTTACACGTAAAGAAACTTGCTGGAAAACAACGAGTTAAAACTGTACTGGGATCAGACTGTGTTCACAGATCATACTGTTGCACATAACAAGGCACCTCATTTTAGTAGATAAAACATCCGAGTAAGCATTACTAATGGAAGTCGCCATCCCTAATACAAATAAGCAGTTAGTGTGGAATATGTAGCATCATCACGATTCCCATAATTTTATCAACAACCGACATAGTACTGAAGAGTTTTTCGCTCGATACCAGAAGCTTGTGCCTTTGGGAATACCTGTATAAATATATGCAAAAGGCAATGCTAGACGGGACCGCTCGAACTGTCAGGAAGTGTATGGGAAATACAGATGACCATAATATTACCTCAGGGCGACAACATAGAAAGAGCTTCCCAAAAAATTCTATCTTTATGGTATCTGAGTATATCTGGGATGAGTGAATACTCTTCTGGAGGGTGTGAAACTCGTCATATATCAACACGACTGTACGAATATTATTCATAAAATATCTGCAGCTATCCCTCACTAGTAATCCACAAAAAGTATTTTCAAATATATTAAACGTAGTTAAAGATATATTAAAAAATTATAAAATATCTCTAATATCTTACCTTTAAGCATCTACATTTTAACAATATTAATGCTGAGCTCCACAAAACACAAAACACGTCGAAAGGAAGATCTGCGGTACCATTTGTATAAAATAATGTATAAAGATTCACATTATTTTATACTGTAAGAGAATACCGTAAGTAATCGTTTCCTATATGGTAATGACAACGTAGCGCTATATTTTATAAGTGATTTTCCTTTAACCAATTCTCAGTAGGGATTTTACCATTTCGTAAATCCTCTGTCGTTGTAACGATAACATTTGACAGAGTCGAAGGTCGGCGTGGTGAGAATCAGCCAAATATGTTTAAGATGGGAACTTTGCCGCTAAACTTTACTCTAAATCAATAAAACGGTATAATTCCTGCTTCTCTGAAGGCTTTTACTGCAGAAACGATTTGTGGGGATTTGGCAAATGTTTAAATTATCATGATAAAATGTTTGTTTTTGGTTTTTCGTTAGGTTGTAAAACAGTCTCTTTAATTTAAGATTTGTGTGTTATTTATTCGTAATTTGAAAATAAAATTGTGTCATGATTATAACATTATAATAATTATTATTGGGGTTTATAATTTATTTATCTTCTAATCGGCTTCAAAAAAAAAGGAAGTTTTCAGTTAAACGTACATATATATATATATATATATATATATATATATATATATATATATATATATTTATATATATATATATATATATATATATATATATATATATATATATAACATATCATAACAAATTTTATAGTATATACAGGGTGATTCAAAAATCGATCACGAAACTTAAGGGGGTGATTCTACTTGACAAAATAAGGGTAGAGCTTCATATAATTTTTTTTCAAAATGTCATTCGTTTTCGAGTTACAAGCCGTCCAAGTTCAAGTTTTTATTTTTTGTTTTTTGAATTACTCGCTTACAGGAAAACCGATTTGACTAATATTTGAAAGATAGGCTAAGTCTTCTGCGCTTCATCATTTTAGTAACAATTCACATTGATTGTTTGCCGCTAGAGGGCACTTTACCTACATTGAAAATTGTTTTTTTGTCATAATTTTTTAGTGTTGACAGCTACAGTAGTTTTTGGCATAATTTCTGAAAGACTGATGCCAGGCCTTTAAAAAAGGTGCTCTTTATTTACATCGCTAAACCCAACGGTTTAGACGTAAATCACCCTTAAAAATTAAGTGGTAAATTTACTTTTCTCATTTCATTACCACCAGCTACCAGGTAAATAGCTATCAAAGTATACTAGAGCTGTCAGTTTAACATCAAATAAATTCGTTTTTTAAACTATTTAATTTATAATCTTAAAATAACTAATAATGGCTAATCACCAATATTCAAATATCGAATATTGTGATATCCATTTTTGTTATGGAAAAGCAAATGGTAATGCAGAGTTGGCAAGAAGATATTATATGGAGAGTTATCCGGAAAGAAATATCCCTCATGCTCAAACATTTTCCAGTGTGCACAGGAGGCTTGCGGAATGTGGTTCCTTTAAAAGTTATAATGGAAATAGGGGAAGACCTAGAACTGCTAGAAACGTGCAACAAGAAGAAAGAGTGCTTGAAATTATTGAAGATAATCCAGGTATTAGTACTAGAAAAATTGGGAATGAAGTGCGGCTCTGTCAGGCTAGTTCATGGAGGATACTAAGAGAAGAACAACTCTACCCGTTTCATTCAAAAAAGGTGCAGGCTCTTTATGACGATGATCGGCCGAGACGGTTGGAAATGTGCAATCAGATCCTAGCTAAGTATGAACACGATAATCGATTAATTGGCGTCATATTATTCACTGACGAAGCTGGTTTCACTCGTGATGGCATAACAAATCTACACAACATCCACACATATGCTTACGAGAACCCAAACAATGTGGTAGAAACGAAACATCAGCGTAGATTTTCACTAAATGTGTGGGCAGGGATAATAGGAGATTACCTTATTGGTCCTCATTTCTTTGATGGCCCATTAACTGGTGACGTATACTTAGATTTTATCCAAAATCGTCTCCCATTGTATCTGGAAGATGTGCCATTGGAAGTAAGGGCCAACATGTGGATCCTCCAAGACGGAGCTCCGCCCCACTTTAGTATACGTGTCCAACAGTATTTGAATGCAACGTATCCTGAGCGATGGATAGGACGAAGTGGACCATTGGCATGGGCAGCGAGGTCACCAGACCTTAATCCTGTGGATTTTTTCTTTTGGGGTCATTTGAAACAATTGGTGTACGATATTCCAGTAATCAACGTCGAGGATCTTCGCTTCAGGATAATCGAAAAGTGCCAAATTATTAAAGAAACACCACAAATTTTTCATCGAGTTAGGCGACATTTTTTGAAGAGTGTTAGGAAATGTATGGAAGAAAATGGGGGACATTTTGAGAATCTTTTTTAGTTTGTTTAGTACTGTTTCATTAATTTTTATCAATTAAATGTATATCGCAATAATCCATAATATGAATATTTACTGATTAGCCATTATTAGTTATTTTAAGATTATAAATTAAATAGTTTAAAAAGCGAATTTATTTGATGTTAAACTGACAGCTTTAGTATACTTTGATAGCTATTTACCTGGTAGCTGGTGGTAATGAAATGAGAAAAGTAAATTTACCACTTAATTTTTAAGGGTGATTTACGTCTAAACCGTTGGGTTTAGCGATGTAAATAAAGAGCACCTTTTTTAAAGGCCTGGCATCAGTCTTTCAGAAATTATGCCAAAAACTACTGTAGCTGTCAACACTAAAAAATTATGACAAAAAAACAATTTTCAATGTAGGTAAAGTGCCCTCTAGCGGCAAACAATCAATGTGAATTGTTACTAAAATGATGAAGCGCAGAAGACTTAGCCTATCTTTCAAAATTAGTCAAATCGGTTTTCCTGTAAGCGAGTAATTCAAAAAACAAAAAATAAAAACTCGAAAACGAATGACATTTTGAAAAAAAATTATATGAAGCTCTACCCTTATTTTGTCAAGTAGAATCACCCCCTTAAGTTTCGTGATCAATTTTTGAATCACCCTGTATATCCTCCTCAAAGATTTTCTTAAACTAAATATCTATTGTCTATTTCTATAAATTCTATAAAATGCAGTAACAGATCGCTTAGTTTTCTCTTGAAATATTTTTTTATATTATTAAACTTCTCTGAACACCTTCTTCTTCTCCAAATTAAAAACCCGGGCATCTGGCAACAAAGCAACAGCTGAAAATGCACGAATTTTTTTATAATTGGGAGCACAGACTTGTGCAATTTATCGATATGGCACAGTGACAAGACGAAAATCTTTCAGGATTTAATATGTGAGGGAGAAAGATGGAACGTTGCATTATTATTTAACATATTCTGCTATAATGAAATTTGTGCCAGGCGCAAAATCACCAAAATGCTACTTGTTATCGAGTAAGAAGTTTTTTGTTCTAGCGTCGTCTCTGTTTTGTTCGCACTGATCCTTTGTAAATTAAAACTACCGTAGTTACTTATTATGTATTTGTTAAGTATTGTTTTGTTACTAAAAGTCGTTTTATTTATCGCTATAACTATAAACAAAGTAGGTTTTTAACTTTTTTAATGCGTCCTTTTTAAAGAAAAGCTCAGAGAAAAAGAATCAGGGCAACTATTGCCTGATTTAAAGATAGAAAAATAAACTGGAAATCGAGAAAAATCTCGAAGTCGCAAATTTAATAAAAATATGCAAGTATGAAAAAAATAGTTGACTGTGTGAGAAAACACATAACCTGTTTTGTTTTATACGCGTATTGTTTAGAGGTGATGAAACTTTGTCGAAACAAGGGATATATGTGATAGAACCAAGACTTTTGAAATATGTAAAGTTCACGTAAATAATGACCTAAGCATGCTTGGTAAGATCAGCATAAAACACGACCAAAACTTCGTACCATGATTATAGACTAGAGAATTTTTGTTTTATATGCTTTATAATGATCCAAAATAGGTATCGACACTTCATAAGTAAAAAAATTTTAACACTTTTTAAATAACATTCTACAAAAACTTTTATTCTAATCTCTAAACTAGTTCTTCTTGTTTAATTATAATTTAGTAAAGCCACGACAAGTTTTAGTTGCAGTGGAAACTTAGTTGTCTTTGTTACATTCTAACCATTACTGCTACATTTTCCGCACCATGATCTGATATGTATTTGTGAAATCCATATATGTATATTTGTCCATCCATAATGTAATTTCGTCTCCTTCATTGTACACAGAAAATCAAGTTTTGAAATAAAAATAATGTTCAACTTATTATTATTATTATTACAAAATATGGTTTATAACAAGTACTTTTACAAAGTATTCAAGAAATATTCTAGATTTTAAATATCTTTCACATTACGTATTTTCTCCCTTATTTTTTTTTTGTTGTTAAATGTACCATTAATTAAAAAAAAGACGAAGTTACAATAAAAAGTTAAAAGGAAAAAAAAAGGAATTTATATAAAACTATTATTAAAGTTTACTTTAATATTGTATATTATACGATTTATAACTAAAGTAATTTTCTATGAAATTTAGGCATATAAGTTTATCTTTAAGCAATGCGGCAAAAATTTAACTTTCCGTTCAGGTTTAGTATCGTCTTCATTTAAAACATGAGTAGAATATACTTTGTACCTTTTAGGAAATTTCTAGATTTTAGCGTCAACATCGACAATTAAAAATGTTTAGTAGCTATGCGGGGTTTTGTAAATAATGTGATAACAAATATTGAAGGCTATTTTTCTCAGTATGTCAAAAATAAGTTATATTTTATTAAATGTAACTGATATTAACGACCGTAGTTTAATTAACGAAATATGATTGGTAATACCTTCAAAGTAGGACATCACCTTGGCGCCAGGAAAAACGGGTGCAAAAATATTTTATAAAATTTAAAGATGTAAAATTTTTAGTCCGCCATATTGAGTTTTTTAAAAATTATTTTAAATTCATAATTTATATACTCAAGCCCCCCCCCCCCTATACCATTTTTCGATAAAATCGAAGGACATACAATTTTTAGGACACCTCATTGAATTCGCCATATCAAACTGTTAAAAAATAATTTTAAATTCGTTGTGTACCACCCTGAAAACTCCCCCATACCAATTTTGAATAAAATCGAGAAATATAAAATTTTTATTTCACCATACTGGATTCGTCATATTGAATTTTTTAAAAATAATTTTAAATTTGTTATGTGCAATTGCGTGCGATCCCCCCCCCCTCCCCCGACCTTAGAATTTAGAAAAATAGACTCGCTCATGTCTGCTGTCGCTGACCCCCCCTCCTCCGCCAACAACTTGCTTTCGTTTGTCATACTGTACGCTTGTGATATCGCTGCTCCCCAAAAAGAGAGGCTGGATCCGTCCCTGCTTTATGGACTTGAGTTATTTTCAACTTATAGAATACCCTTCTTCTAGTAGACAATGAGGAAAACTTTCATTTTATCGTAAAAATGGTTAAAACTTGGCAATATTTTTTTTGTGTTCAGGTCAAGGTAATAAAAAATTAATAGAACTTATAGTTTAAGTACAAATAACTGTATAAATTCTAATTTAAAAAGTTTTCGAATTATCTTAATTTTATTATTTCTAATGGTTTTAATAAAAGTTTCTGGGTAACTAGACATTTAACTTTTATACTACTTTCTTGTCCGTTGACATTCAAATTGCATGTAAACAAAATTTTGTTTTTTTTATTATAAATATATATTTATAAATTAAAGAAAATTATGAATCTTGTTATTTTATTTTAAAAAACGGAATCATTTAAATAACTCCAACTATTTCAACTACCAAACAGAGAAAGTTATATTACAGGGTGTCTCAAAAGAAAGTACACATTTGTTTTGTTTATTGCGTGAACGCAACTATTCCGAGCGGCGCGGGGGATATGTCAATCGGTAGCTTGGCTCTTGGAAATTTAGTCGCTATGGAGCGTTTTTCGGGAGCGGACCGTGCTTTGTGCGTACGTGAGTTTTACAAAAACGGTAATTCGGCGACTGTAGCGCGTAGAAAATTCTGCAATTTTCGACATATTCGTCACTTAAATGATGCGCGAAGCGCTCGGCTTATTGGAAAATGGGTCCAGAAGTTTGAAGAGACCGGTTCAACACTAGATAAACCAAAATCCGGGCGTCCGAGGTCTTCGAGAACGTGTCGAAATCGTAGAGAGTGTTACTCAGTCTGTTCGTGACGACCCAAACGTTTCGATTCGTAAGCGTGCTGTTGCTTTAAATGTGCATAGGTCATCATTATTCCGCATTTTACACAAAGATTTAAAGCTAAACCCTTATAAAATTCAATTGGTGCAAGAATTGAAGCCTCAGGATGCTGGTCAGAGGCTTGACTTCGTAAACCAGATGACTGAACGCTTTTCAACGTTTACCAACATCTTCTTTTCGGATGAAGCCCATTTTCATCTTAATGGTCATGTAAACAAGCAAAATTGCCGCTATTGGAGTGCAAACAATCCAAAACACAAACATCGGAAACCTCTACATTCGCCGAAAGTGACTGTATGGGCTGCGATGTCGGCGCGAGGAATTATCGGCCCGTACTTTTTTGAAGATGAAAGGGTACGCACAGTAACAGTGACTTCAAAGCGGTATGTGGAGATGTTAGACGACTTCTTCGTGCCTGAACTGCAAAATTTTCCTGGCTATAACCAAAGAACATGGTTCCAGCAAGACGGAGCAACTTCACACACGTCCAACATGTCTCTGCCACGAGTGCGTGAAATTTTTCCTGGCAAATTGATCTCAAAGAAAGGTGACATAAGTTGGCCTCCACGCAGTCCTGATTTATCACCTATGGGGTTATGTCAAATCAAAAGTTTACGCCAACAAACCGACTTCCCTGGCACAATTAAAAGAAAATATCCGCAACGAAATGGCAGACATCACGGAGAATATCTGCCGAGCCGTCATGGGCAATTTTAGTGCTCGATTAAATGAATGCCGTGAGCGCAACGGATTACATTTGGACGATATCATTTTAAAAAAATAAATTCCCAAACAATGTATTTTAATATGTAATAAACATTTTTTCAATAAAGTCCTGACTTTTTTTTAAATCGATTTTTTAAATGTGAACTTTCTTTTGAGACACCCTGTATATTCTACGATATGAAAACCCTCTTCTAGATATAAAACTGAATTTTACCTATTCTTTTAAAGGGTTGAGGCTAATCAATAGCATGAAAAAATAGGCACTAAAAAGATTTAACTGTTTTTTATTACACATATAACAAGTTTTTACACTATGTTTTAAGTAAATTTCACAAAAATTTTAAATCGAAATAATAATTTTAGACTAAGTTACTTTCTTGATGGTTAACAGCTCTCTTACAATAGTGCTATGCAGTATTTCTTATAGGTCCATCGAAAATCAATTTAACATCAGAAAAAATGCTTTTTCAACTGCATAATAGAAAATTTTTTATAAATAATAAAAAAGCGCTTTTTTGACTTCAAATTTACAAGTACACCTTCAGTGGACGCCATTTTGCTTAATTAAAAAAATCGTCGACTAAGTACTAGAGAAAGTATTAAATTTATATTTTTTTATTGTATTAATTTTAGATACATGCAGTTAAAGATATATATAAAATGACTATTTTTTCACGTCCCTAACTACCCCTAACAATAAACACTTCAAATTATTAATTGGTACCACCAATAAAACTCTTAAAAGTTGATTGTTTGTTAAAAAACACCGAGTAAAATGATGAATGAGCAATATTCCTTATGGATAAACTGCACTATGAGATATAACTTACTGATGAAAGGGGGATACTGTTAATTGAATAAAAGAGATCCAGAAATGCAGATCTAAGATCTACAGTAAGATAAAAAACTTGACTAACAGAACTTGGTTATACTGTGATTACTTCTGGCCTTGTGAGCACAAATTACCTATTATTTATTATTTTACACTTTTTAGCAAAAATAAAACTTCTGGTCACAACATAAGCAAATAAATAAATACCTACTTAGGAGTATATTATGTTTAACACATAAAGTTGTTTGGAGGCAATAAAATTTAACTGCAAAACTAGTTCAATTTGAATACTTCAACATATCTTATCTACATTCTATATAGGTAAACTTTTACTACTTTCGTGGAAGCGTGGTATCTAGACCCGATTTCGTCACACTTATCCATTCCGAATTTTAACTGTCTCGGGAAGGCTTAACGAAAACTTTGCTACTACAAACTAAAATTGACATATAAAGGTAGTTGAGTTTCTCTTCCGAGTTTGTTTAAAATTTAACTTGAAATGTTATTTAAATTAAAATATGAAGTGTTCAGAAACCTGTATCGGTTCCAAAAATATAAAAAGGCTAAAAACTTAATAGTACTGGGATATCAGAGGAAATACAAATGGAATTTTTTATTTTGAAGATCAATCTTCTTGGTAGTATCGACCTCCATCTTTAGCGTCTCAAATTTTTTTTAGCGAATATTTTTACGTCTTAAACCTTGATAGTGAATCTGACTGATAAAGTTTTGAAATTATAGTTTATTTTGTAGCATGAAATTTTTTTCGTTAGAATGGGTTTAAATTATAGATCATACTTGCTTCAATAAAAATATACCATAAGGTTATTCTGATAGCGCACACAGGAGCAAGTGTGAACTTGTTTTACTTAGCTTTGGGTACATTAAATATATGCTTTACTTTTGTTCTAGATCTAAAATGGTTAGAAACTACCAACATAAAACGCAAAGAGCTTCAAAATATTCCCAGGCTAGCCTGGGAATACATATATATATATATATATATATATATATATATATACCGGGTGTCAACGAATCTATTAGACAAGTCATAATTTCTAGAGTATTATGTGTATCAAAATGAGAATTGGTACAGGTAAATGGTATGTGAAGGGGAGAGTTTTCGCATATTTTCCACTTTCCGGTCACTTCCGGTTTCACCGGAAATGGCCCCGGTTTTGAATTTTTAAATGGAACACCCTGTATATTTTAACATTTTTAGATTTCTGAGACAATTCTAGATCAGTATGTGACATTTTAAAAACTTTTTACGTCTACTTCATTTTTTTAGAGCCACTTTTAAAATTGCATCTAGGTGGCCATGATCGGACGCAAACTAATCTAAGGGCCTTAGGTGATGTCAAAAAAATACAATCGCAAAGTTTTAGTTAAGACAGGAATAAGACAAGTTGACAAAATTACGTTTTCATTTCTAACTATTAATTTTCAAATGGCGACCCCTTTTTGACAACTACTTTTCGAAAAAAGCATTCTTTGACGAATCTAACGGTACTAATTTATTTGCGATTGGATTAGACATAAGAACAGAAATTAAATATTATTAAGCAAAATACTAGATAATTTATTTACTTATGACAAGTGTTCCATGGACAGCCATGATGCATAATAATTTGCAACTGTTTTTATCAAGTCTTCTTTGGAAAACAAAGCATTCACTTAAGTAGATAATGACAGTGACATACGCTCTAAGAACTCTAAACTTAACGAAAATTAAGAAACTTTTACGTCTGTTCTTAGAGCGTATGTCACTGCCATTATCTACTTAAGTGAGTGCTTTGTTTTCCAAAGAAGACTTGATAAAAACAGTTGCAAATTATTATGCATAATGGCTGTCCATGGCGCACTTGTCATAAGTAAATAAATTATCCAGTATTTTGCTTAATAATATTTAATTTCTGTTCTTATGTCTAATCCAATCGCAAATAAATTAGTACCGTTAGATTCGTCAAAGAATGCTTTTTTCGAAAAGTAGTTGTCAAAAAGGGGTCGCCATTTGAAAATTAATAGTTAGAAATGAAAACGTAATTTTATCAACTTGTCTTATTCCTGTCTTTCATACTAGTAACTTAAACTTTGCGATTGTATTTTTTTGACATCACCTAAGGCCCTTAGATTAGTTTGCGTCCGATCATGGCCACCTAGATGCAATTTTAAAAGTGGCTCTAAAAAAATGAAGTAGACGTAAAAAGTTTTTAAAATGTCACATTCTGATCTAGAATTGTCTCAGAAATCCAAAAATGTTAAAATATACAGGGTGTTCCATTTAAAAATTCAAAACCGGGGTCATTTCCAGTGAAACCGGAAGTGGCCGGAAAGTGGAAAATATGCGAGAACTCTCCCCTTCACATACCATTTACCTGTACCAATTCTCATTTTGATACACATAATACTCTAGAAATTATGACTTGTCTAATAGATTCGTTGACACCCGGTATATATATATATATATATATATATATATATATATATATATATATATATATATATATATATATATATATATATATATTTCATATTCTCTGCCTCAAAGGAGAATTACATATACAATAAACTATTTAAATACGGCAGAAAGATTTCTTTATTTCTCACTGAAATTTTGATTGTTTAAAAATTTCACTTTACTCCGTTGGTTCATAGATGTCGTTCGACTAGCGATATTTTTCAGTCTGACATCGAAGTTGGTAGACGGTAGGTGTAATATTTTGCCGACATACCTTGAAATTTGTGGTTCATATATCAGCTATTTCCTGCTAATGTTGCTCTCGGTCCGATACAGCTCCACTGACGAGATCATGAGGTGATTGAAACGCGTATGGCGAGAGGACCAGAGCGATATTTGCAGGAAATAAACTGTTTGTACATATATATTTCACATTCTCTGCCTGAAAGGAGAATTACATATATAACAAACTATTTAAATACGGCAGAAAGATTTCTTTATTTCTTACTGAAATTTTGATTGTTTAAAAATTTCACTTTACTTCGTTGATTCATAGATGTCGTTCGACTGGCGATATGTTTCAGTCTGACATCGAAGTTGGTAGACGGTAGGTGTAATATTTTGCCGACATACCTTGAAATTTGTGGTTCATATATCAGCTATTTCCTGCTAATGTTGCTCTCGGTCCGATACAGCTCCACTGACGACATCATGAGGTGATCGAACCGCGTATGGAGAGAGGACCAGAGCGATATCTGCAGGAAATAAACTGTTTGTACATATATTTTTCATATTCTCTGCCTGAAAGGAGAATTACATATATAACAAACTATTTAAATACGGCAGAAAGATTTCTTTATTTTTTACTGAAATTTTGATTGTTTAAAAAGCTACAAAAAGGTTTAGGTAAATACGTTGTCATAATTTTTATAGGCGAAAAATAATGTATACTATATAAACTTACATTTTACAGTTTATTTATAACAAAAAATAATAAAAAAAAGTAATCCCGCAAGTATTATCTAAGTACCTACGGTAAAGGTTAAACAGTAAACCTATATCACGTTGTAAGTTTCATGTTTGGTTTCAATTTTAGTTTTCCTGGAAACTGTATTTTTAAAGTGTAAAAAAGGTACATAGTATAGACAAAATCAGAGCTGGTTGTTATGCAAAAGATTGTTCGGTTTACTCCCAAGGGGTTGACTTTCAACCTCTTTCCGAGGTTTGTCAGAGACGCTTCTACAGCATACTAATATTGGCCCTTTTTAAATTGTTATCTTAAAATATACACAATTAGATTTTCTAATAAAATTGGAATGTTCACCCAAGTATTTTCGCTTTAAAAAACAAATTGGGTTATTTTTTAAAGCTCTTTATTTGGTAGCGTCCTCCTGGAATATTAATTTGATAGAAATTGTACTGTAATTGAAATTTCTGTTATGCTATAAAGAAAACAAATGTTAAGACAAAATGCCTTCAAATTATGTTTTTAATATAAGTACATCGATTTACAAATAATTTTGTAAATTAAATTAGTGTAAGAATAATAAAGTCCCAATGGCCTCTTTAATTTTAATCGATCCAACCAAGTTTTGTTTATATGTTTTTAGCCGGTTACTAATTTTTTTATATGGCACTTAGTGTCTAAGATAAGGAATATTAAACATTTAAAAAATGCTTTTATTAAGATTTTAGGATGGCAGTGACTTTTGAGTGAATAAAAATTTTTCAATTCTGCTTTCAACGATCGGAATTTTGAATTAAGTTCTACAATAAAATGCCCTAGAAAAAGGTTAATCTTAAATGTTTTTTGAGCTATAAAAAAGTAAAGTTTGGCCGCTTATGTATACGCGCCGCTTCTTTGATTCGGGGAGAGAAGAATACTTACATCCTACAAGTACTATCCGGTATTCAGAGGCATGTCGACTTTTCTCGAAGGTATTCGGTTGTATTGTTTGCTAAAATCGAATTTTCATATAACAATCTTATTTCTACGTTTGTTTGAAAGTTGTAGACAATGTTGAAGATTGATTAAAATGTGGTTGTCGCACTTACATTGTCTTTATTTTTATTTATTTTTACGACGTTTCGATTAGGTTGTATCTCTAATCGTTATCAAGTATAAACTGAATGTTTTGTTTTAAAATTACGAGCTCATATAGGGACTGTGTCCACTGAAGCGCAATGTTTCGCTTCACTGTACACACCTCAATGATTTTATGTTACAAAGTAGTGGTTGCCAAAGATTAGGTATCTCAATACACGGTTTACTGAAGATTCCATTATTGTTTTTAATGTATGCTGCTTCTATAAATTTTCTTTTTTTCATATTGGGTTCCATATATATTGCTGCAGCCTCAGACCATTTTAAATTAAAAATTAAAAAAAAAATTCTACACATTTCGTGAACATTATTAGTAGCATCAATCTAAAGCCAGACAACAGACTAATAAGCTTTGATGTTTAAAGTCTGTATACTAATGTACCATTAGGGGAATCACTAGATATAATCAAAACTAGATTTTCAAATGATACTACTTTATCAGATCGAACCACGTTACCACTGGACGGGGTGATGGACCTTTTGGAGTGTTACCTGCGTAGTGCTTACTTTCAAGTAAAGGACAAGTTCTACGCTCAGGACGACGAGCTTCCGATGGGTTCTTCACTCTCTCCAGTCGTCGCCAATATATATATATATATATATATATATATATATATATATATATATATATATATATATATATATATATATATATATATATATACAGGGTGATTCAAAAATCGATCACGAAACTTAAGGGGGTGATTCTACTTGACAAAATAAGGGTAGAGCTTCATATAATTTTTTTTCAAAATGTCATTCGTTTTCGAGTTACAAGCCGTCCAAGTTCAAGTTTTTATTTTTTGTTTTTTGAATTACTCGCTTACAGGAAAACCGATTTGACTAATATTTGAAAGATAGGCTAAGTCTTCTGCGCTTCATCATTTTAATAACAATTCACATTGATTGTTTGCCGCTAGAGGGCACTTTACCTACATTGAAAATTGTTTTTTTGTCATAATTTTTTAGTGTTGACAGCTACAGTAGTTTTTGGCATAATTTCTGAAAGACTGATGCCAGGCCTTTAAAAAAGGTGCTTTTTATTTACATCGCTAAACCCAACGGTTTAGACGTAAATCACCCTTAAAAATTAAGTGGTAAATTTACTTTTCTCATTTCATTACCACCAGCTACCAGGTAAATAGCTATCAAAGTATACTAGAGCTGTCAGTTTAACATCAAATAAATTCGCTTTTTAAACTATTTAATTTATAATCTTAAAATAACTAATAATGGCTAATCACCAATATTCAAATATCGAATATTGTGATATCCATTTTTGTTATGGAAAAGCAAATGGTAATGCAGAGTTGGCAAGAAGATATTATATGGAGAGTTATCTGGAAAGAAATATCCCTCATGCTCAAACATTTTCCAGTGTGCACATGAGGCTTGCGGAATGTGGTTCCTTTAAAAGTTATAATGGAAATAGGGGAAGACCTAGAACTGCTAGAAACGTACAACAAGAAGAAAGAGTGCTTGAAATTATTGAAGATAATCCAGGTATTAGTACCAGAAAAATTGGGAATGAAGTGCGGCTCTGTCAGGCTAGTTCATGGAGGATACTAAGAGAAGAACAACTCTACCCGTTTCATTCAAAAAAGGTGCAGGCTCTTTATGACGATGATCGCCCGAGACGGTTGGAAATGTGCAATCAGATCCTAGCTAAGTATGAACACGATAATCGATTAATTGGCGTCATATTATTCACTGACGAAGCTGGTTTCACTCATGATGGCATAACAAATCTACACAACATCCACACATATGCTTACGAGAACCCAAACAATGTGGTAGAAACGAAACATCAGCGTAGATTTTCACTAAATGTGTGGGCAGGGATAATAGGAGATTACCTTATTGGTCCTCATTTCTTTCATGGCCCATTAACTGGTGACGTATACTTAGATTTTATCCAAAATCGTCTCCCATTGTATCTGGAAGATGTGCCATTGGAAGTAAGGGCCAACATGTGGATCCTCCAAGACGGAGCTCCGTCCCACTTTAGTATACGTGTCCGACAGTATTTGAATGCAACGTATCCTGAGCGATGGATAGGACGAAGTGGACCATTTGAAACAATTGGTGTACGATATTCCAGTAATCAACGTCGAGGATCTTCGCTTCAGGATAATCGAAAAGTGCCAAATTATTAAAGAAACACCAGAAATTTTTCATCGAGTTAGGCGACATTTTTTGAAGAGTGTTAGGAAATGTATGGAAGAAAATGGGGGACATTTTGAGAATCTTTTTTAGTTTGTTTAGTACTGTTTCATTAATTTTTATCAATTAAATGTATATCGCAATAATCCATAATATGAATATTTACTGATTAGCCATTATTAGTTATTTTAAGATTATAAATTAAATAGTTTAAAAAGCGAATTTATTTGATGTTAAACTGACAGCTCTAGTATACTTTGATAGCTATTTACCTGGTAGCTGGTGGTAATTAAATGAGAAAAGTAAATTTACCACTTAATTTTTAAGGGTGATTTACGTCTAAACCGTTGGGTTTAGCGATGTAAATAAAGAGCACCTTTTTTAAAGGCCTGGCATCAGTCTTTCAGAAATTATGCAAAAAACTACTGTAGCTGTCAACACTAAAAAATTATGACAAAAAAACAATTTTCAATGTAGGTAAAGTTCCCTCTAGCGACAAACAATCAATGTGAATTGTTACTAAAATGATGAAGCGCAGAAGACTTAGCCTATCTTTCAAATATTAGTCAAATCGGTTTTCCTGTAAGCGAGTAATTCAAAAAACAAAAAATAAAAACTTGAACTTGGACGGCTTGTAACTCGAAAACGAATGACATTTTGAAAAAAAATTATATGAAGCTCTACCCTTATTTTGTCAAGTAGAATCACCCCCTTAAATTTCGTGATCGATTTTTGAATCACCCTGTATATATATATATATATATATATATATATATATATATATATATATATATATATATATATATATATATATATATATATATGGAATGGTTCGAATCTCACGCCATAGAAACGGCAACAATAAAACCGAAAGTCTGGTTGAGATATGTCTATGATACTTTTATCGTATGGAAGGGCAATGATCAAGATCTTAATGATTTCCTGAAACATCTAAATACCATTCGACCCACAATTAAGTTTACCATGGAAAAAGAGGTAAATGATCAATTGCCCTTCTTAGATCTCATGGTGAACCGTTCAAACGAAAGTATTAAATCTTCAGTATTCAGAAAGTCAACATATACTGGACAATATCTTAATCATAGTTCTAATCATCCTGTTATAACAAAACGAGGAATTATACGCAACCTCTATAATCGCGCTATATCTATATGCAATAATGCCGAATCATTGGAAAAAGAGGTAGCAAATATTAAATCCGATTTACAACAGAAACTAATTGACGATGTTATAAATAATTTTAGAACAATGAACACTGGACAGCAAGAAACACATTCCTTCTTCACAATTCCGTACATTAAGGGAACGTCGGAGAAAATAAGACGAATTGCCAGTAGTTATAATATAAAAACAGCCTTTAAATCAGGAAATACACTTAGAACTAATTTAACAAAAACAAAACCTAAAATTACCAATAAGAAAGAATGTGTTTACATAGTTCCATGCGAGTGTGGTGAAATGTATATTGGAGAAACCAAACGACCACTAGAAGTTAGAATTAAGGAACATAAAGCTCATACACAAAAAGGGGAAACTTCGAGACTCCAGAACACTCCTGGGATAAACAACACCATATAAAATGGTTTGACGCTGCGGCAATATATATGGAACCCTATATGAAAAAAAGAAAATTTATAGAAGCAGCATATATTAAAAACAATAATGGAATCTTCAGTAAACCGAGTATTGAGATACCTAATCTTTGGCAACCACTACTTTGTAACATCAAATCATTGAGGTGTGTACAGTGAAGCGAAACTTTTCGCTTCAATGGACACAGTCCCTATATAGGCTCGTAGTCTTAAGACAAAACATTCAGTTTATACTTGATAACGATTAGAAATACCACCTAATCGAAACGTCGTAAAAATAAATAAAAATAAAGACAATGCAAGTCCGACAACCACATTTTACTCAATCTTATTTCTATTCTAAAAAATCATATTTAGCAACTCAAAATACATATAAAAGGCTTGGGCGGGTCGATCCAAATTCAGGAGGCAATTGAGACTAGCTAGCCCCCAAATATGTTTTTTTGCAAATAGTTGTGTCTGTTTGTTTAACGTTGTTATCCACATGGATCTCATTCTTGATTTAAAAAAATAGCGTGGGTATTGTAAATAGGGAATTGTTACTTTTTACCATCTATGATAATATAACACATGCATTGCAAAAATGCATTAGGTTTAAATAGATTTTACATAAATTGCCCTGTAGTGAAAAAATATGTATTCTGTATTAATCTAATTAGAGATAAATAAAATTAATATTACCTTATTAAAATTAAAAATTTATAATTTCAGAATTTATCAAAATATGTCCACACACAGTTTAAAAATCTCTTTAAAAAAGATTAACGTCTATTTAACTTAAAAGTTTTAAAAATACACATCTGGGGAAGAAAATCTACAGTATGTTTATCAAAAATAAATAGACTTAACTATCAAAACAGGTTTCTCAGATGCTCATTCGAGATATTTTTATTAATATAATTACTATTCTAAAATATAGGCAACTGAATCATTTTTACAGGTTTTTTGTCAGTTGCATGACTTGTGTTTGACCTTCACGAAGCAACAATCACATTGTATTTTAAATTGGTTTCTGAAAAATAATATAAAAAAGCTTTTGAAGTAAAAGTTTTAATATAGTTTATTTACAACGGTAAAAAGTTTATTTGTAGAAAAGCCATTGAGAATGTGCCAATATGTTTATAAAATTATTGTTCTATTTACATTTTTTTCTTGTAACTTCAAGTAGGTATAAAAACTATTAGTATAAACATGGACGTCTGGACATGGAATGTTTACAAAAACAAAACGCCACGAATGGGTCACAATCAGTAGTAATTTGCCAACTGTTTTGGAAAAAAATAAGGGAAAACAATATAATTTGTTAATACCCAATTTTTATGAAAAAAAAATATTATTATGATAATATATTTCATATAATATTTAAAAACAATTTATTGCTACAATAGTAAACTAATATCTTTAAAATAGTATGCTTTATAATGCGTCAGTTTAACTCCCAGAAAATTCAAGATTTCTAAGTAGTGTGATAAACTATGAAATCTGGCAACCTCGCAAATTTCTTTTACGCTATCGTACTATCAAGGTTGAATCCGGTCCATTCATAAAAATTTTGGCATATGACATTTTTGTGGTTGACGTTGTGTGTCTTGGATCGTTTTTTAATTTTTTGTGATTCCAAAAGTGTTTTTGTAAGTGACTAATTATTCATTAGTGACAAAATGGTCAATCATTGCCGAAAATTGGATTATTTATTTCCAAATTTAACTTTTCACAGGTAGGTTAGGTTAAGTTTGGTATCATAGGCGGGTAACTTGGGATTTTAGATTTTGTTATCAGTGATTTTTTATAGGTTTCCCAGTGATTCTAACCGCCGAGACCTTTGGATTAATATATTAGGACTTCAAGATAAAATCTTGCCCAAGTCACTTCGTATCTGTAGTGAACATTTTGGCCCAAACGATTTCTATTATCGATTTGATGGTGTTCGTGTTTTAAAGTGAGACCAACATAATAGAAACCCACCATTTTCTATTATTTTTCATTAACATTTCCCTTGTAATATTACACCAAATAGTACCGCTTTTCCTATCTTTTTACAATTTTCTCCTTAATTTTTGTTTTCCCTATTACTTGTAAAAGTGTAAAATTTTCATTTAACCAAGATATTACAAAATCTGCAAAAAAAAACTCATAAACGTTATAAATAAATATATGACTTGCATAATAACTGTCATGTGTGAAAAGTCCAGAAATGAAACTTCAATTTCTGCAATTTTTATTTATTTTTATTCGATGTCCGATAGTTACATAGTCTCAGATTTGCTTTACACAAATTAGATAGTCAGTAAGTAAGAAAAAAAGTATATTTTATTGTAAGTTATTCTATTATATATATATATATATATATATATATATATATATATATATATATATATATATATATATATATATAATTGTAATATGACCAATAAGTAATATATTTAATAATAGCATATACTTATTTTTATCCCACACATTTCCTTATCGGTATATTTTGTCATAAATATTTTAGGATACTAGAAACAGTGAAAATCAAGAAATACACTAATCATATTAAAATAAATAATTTCCGTTAGAAACACATGACAGATTGTCGATTCGAGATATTAAAAATTTTCAACAATAGTACTGCCAAAACTTAATGGGCAAACAAATTTAATAGTTATTTTTATTAATTTGTTTTATTGTATTTCTTTATATACCAATTTCTTATGATTGGAGTTTGGGGACTGTTCAGTAAAACAGGTTTAACTGTAACAAGTCTTTCAGATTAATACCTAAATTGAAACAGTCTATCATATATATTCCAAATCATAATTGAAATTATATACAAATATTAACAGGTTATTTCTTGAAAATGAAGTTGTAAATACTCTATTTTCTCCTGAACACATACACCGTCGAATATATATTTTTTAAATATTTCCATTTTTGATTTGCTTCATTTATTAACTTACAAAAAATATCTCCATTTTCTCGTTTTAGGAATTTTGTACAAGTGTTATTATTTTTAAAAATAATTGGTATACTAACTAAACGTCAAAGTAGTCATTTGCATACCGCGACGTCGTTACATTTATTCAGTATTGCACTTCAATATTTGAGACATTAGAACTTTGGTAAGACTACTTTTTTACGATGTTCATGGCTGACGTTAAATTTCATATGCGAGTGTCTGTAGGGCATAGACACGTTGTTAGGAATAATAAAAATAGACAGCGAGTCCATACAATTTAGAAAAAAAATTTTAATCACAGTAATGTTCAAGAAACAAAGTTTTTGTCGGTTTTGGAATTGTGGGCATTAATTAGCCACTTAACTAAAATCCGGCAAAATATTACGCAATTTTTTACTTTGGACTTGGATAATTCTTACATGGTACTCTGTTTTAAATAATAACTAGTGCCTTGGATAAAAAAAAGGTTATTTCAAGTCATTAATGTCGTAAAAGATAAATGATATGAATATTACGATTATTTGTATATTGAATACTGACTTATGTTCAAGTACAACAACTTCCGTATCACGACATATTGATAGAGTAATTAACTATTTCTTATGAAAAAATATTTATTTCAATTCTGCAAATAAAAGCATCATAGAATATTAATTGATATTTTTATTCGTTTTAAAATTGTTACGCCGCTGGGGTATGATAGATTGTGAGCTATGACACCCCTCTAACCCCTGGCCTACAAACATGTTGGCGCTTATAAATTTCATATTCATGAATGACTAGCCTGGTCCATTCTCTACTATGTCTATGAGTATAAACGTCATGCAGCCTATATACCGTTTCCATAAAACGTATATATTTGGTATATAGTTTTTAAACTTTATAAATATATTTAAAAAATAAACTCAAAAATTTGTACTACTCTAACAATGCTTCTTTTGAGCAAGCAGATCTAAATCTAGTAAGCAATCAATATAAATAAATTTATATTAATAACGTTTAAAACGTAAAGATATACAATGAATATAAAATAAAAAACTTAATATTTCACGTACCTTTTATTTACATCAAACCTTTTAACTTTATTGTAATATTCTCTTTTATTAAAATACGTTAAATATATATTCTACAATATACATATACGTATACGATTCTCTCGTATTTGTATTCAGAGGAGCTACTATCTTACAAAAATAAGCTTCCTTCTACCACGTTTATACCTATATGTATTTATATTACAAAAGGAAGATTACATGAATATGGTACATTTTTAGAAAACATTTTTATGAAAAAGTACACATACAAAGATTTTTAAAATACATTTTTTAAAATGTTGGCTGTGACTACTAACAACACATTTTAGAATAGAAAACAGCTTAAATATATCTATAATTGAAGCTCTTATATTTACTTTGTAATATTAATTTAACTTAGTTTTTATTAATTTACTTTTTTTCATTATTTAAAGATGAAGTAGGAAATCAAACAATTGCCTATCTATCAAGAAACAACCTACTCTCTTAAAATACACGTCCGTTATATTTGTAAAACACACTATGGCCTTAAAAATCACATTCCTTGCCTAATTTACTATAAAATCATTTATTCAAATATACATAGGTTACAAGAATGCGTCACAAAATATAATTGCATATAAACATTGACTTAAAATAAATTAAAAAAATATTCACATCTAAAATAACAATAAAAACTAACAATTCAACCTATTACCAGTGTTCGTTATATGAAATATAATGATATATAAACTTTGACATAATCTAAAGTTGAAAATGTTCAAATTTTGAATAAAAATGAACAATAACAATTCAGCTTATTATCAGTGTTGGTTACAAGAATGCGTCATAAAAAATGCTATACAAACCAGGAGCGTATCCAGCTTCTCTCTTTGGGGGGGGGGCAATATGGCAAGCGAAAGTAAGATGTCGATGGGGAGGGGGAGAGACACCAGCAACATTCCCATTTCTAGTGTAAAAGGCAGGGTCGCGAGGTGGGGGGCGATCACAAGAAAAAACAAGTAGCCGATAGGGGGAGAGAACGCGAGCAGCATACACATTCCTAGTATAAGAGGCAGAATCGGGTTTATTTTCCTGAACTCAAAGCTCTTGAGAAGGGGAGGGGCGATCGCAAGCATACACGTTCCTATATTCATTTCAAGAACTAGGGAGAATAATAAAACTGTTACCGAAACCTCTAACGTACCTGCTCTAGTGCCGCAGGTAACTGAGGATTGCCGTAAATCTAATTATATTTAATTATATTTAAATATTATAAGCTTTTATAAATTTACTGCAGCAATAACATTTCTGATAGTTCAATTTAATTTCTGTCAGTGGGCAAAATACACCTTACAGTGTGTCCTTAGTGATTTATCTTATTTGTGATTGATTTTATATATTATTTGAGATTAGTGAGATACCCAAAAAATATGGCTTCCACATCTATATTTATTCCAAAATCGTTATACCAGGGCATTTTTTTCTCAACGAAAAACTTATTACGATGAATGTTTATGATGCCTTAAGGTATCAATATCTAGATAATAATGCTGAAAGCTCTGTTTAGATGTGTTCCAATATAACAGGAGTTGGACCTGAGGGAGAAAAAAACGACTGGAATTGTTAATCCTCCCAAGCCACATTCGATCACAGGCAGACGAAAAACCTTTTGGAAGAATAGATGTAAACTGAAATAAAAGGAGTTATACATACATTTTATTACGAGAAGCAGATCCCAATAGTCTACAAAATTCTAACTAAAATCAATGAAGATCGGTATTTACCTGAAATTAAAAGAACTGAGCTTTGCAAATTGCTCAGATAACTTAATTTTTGCTGGGAAAAACCAGATAGGAAATCTGTTCTTACAGATCGTCCGGAAGATGTCCGTTGGGGAAGGAAATATCTCTCCTAAGTAAAAGGTAGAGTTGCTAGAAATAACACAACTTACAAAATTAATAATTTAACTGAACTTTTGAAAGATTTTTTTGAATAAAGTTACTGCAGAAAATTGGGAAAAATTCATATAATAAAAGAATAAAAGAAAAGGTGGAAATTCGATCTCATGATCGGTGAGATAGAGGAACCAATTATAATTAATTTGAGCGAAGATAGCTTCACTGATTTTAATTACGAATTAGATACGTATTGTTTACCAGCGTAAACACAATTTATTATTTAAATTTTCTGTAACATATAAAAATTAATTACATTTCCCTTTTTAGTGTTTAATTGTAATTCTGCGGATGGTTTAAGAAATAAATAAACTGAAACGTCAAATCTCCTAAAAATGTTTTTAATTAATAATAAAATGACCGATAGCCAAAAAAAAATGTTTAACTTCTTGTATTTCTGATAATGGGTATTTTTTATGTATTTAAATTATAAATTAAAATTTTTTGAGAGAAAAAGGCTACGTTTTAGTCTGAATAAGCCTTAAACGGTTTCTGTGCCAAAATTAAAAATAATTAAAATGCAGTTGTGATTTGTGTTTAATACGTCAAAGTTATCTATATTTTCTAATGCATGTGAATTATTAGGAAATCATAAGAAATAAAATAATATTATAAAAACTTTTTATTTTAAGTTTATTACCGAAATAATATTCTATGCCATAAATACTTAGTGATAAAATAAACCTTCTTCCGACGCCTATGACAAGGATTAAAATACTTTTTAACACTTTGCACATCCAAATATCTATTGTTATCCAACCCAAATAATCCATTATGATAGACGGGTATTTTTGACTATAAAATTTCTAACCCATTCCTATGAATAATATATGTGCCTAACAGATTTTTCCAAAGACACCGGACTAAAGAACACAGATAGTTTGCGAAGAAAAAAAATGATTTATTACTCTCTCTAGTTCTTGAATAAACTATAGTATAAGAGGCAAAATCGGGTCTATTTTTCTTAACTCAAAGCTCTTGGGGGGGGGGGGGGGGCGATTGCTCCCACCGCCCCACGCCATATCAGAATTGTTAAAGATGAAGCCGACTGTTGTACTCATGATAATCACCATCTGTCAATAAACTAAAGTTTTTCGCATGTACACCCTTACCACTATAAGTAGTTTATTCTCTTTAAAGAAAGGTCTACACGACTGAAAGTGCTGCAGCCAAAGCATATAAATTAAGAGTGGATTTATATCATTACTGTGTCCGTAACAAATTATCCTATAACTTAAAATGAAATGCACTAATGCGTGATAAACTGAGATCAGACCTACTTCGGACAGTATATTTCTTAAGCTATTCAATATACATGCACGTTTATTAGGTTTTGTACAAATTTAGTCTGAATTCACCGCCCAATCCAACTGAGCGTCACAGGCTCACTTCTTACATTATCTTTAAAATATAAAACTTCGGTTTAATCATAGTTATTAAATTTTATGTGCAGTAATTACAACACTGAAAGAAAAAAAGATTTATTTTATATAGATCATCAAAACTAGCGACAGAAACGATACAAGACCTGTCGTCCGCGAAAAGAAAAACGAAAGCCTCTCTGAAATAAACAGGTAGATCATTAAGAAACAACAGAAACAGAAGTAGACCCAACATACTACCCTGACCTGTGCCGATGTTTGACTCCCGCTCTTCAGAAATTTGATTTGATATTTTGACAAAGAAAATGCGTTAGATCAAAACCCCTATCTAGATTTCGGTACACATGCTGAACAAAATTAGCAGTAGCAATTAAATTTGTTCAGAAAAGAACAAATTTTCTCATATACTACAGACTCAATTATCTTTGAAATCTGAGTGGTAATTTTGTACATGACATATGTCATTTCTCGTAAAAATAGGGACTACTGAGGCTACTTCTAATCAACAGGGAAACTGTTCTTTTTCCACGCTCATATTGGTCAAATAGGCAAGAAATTTTATTATATTTTAATTGCATAATTTTAATAAAGATGTGGGTACTTCGACTCTGCCTATGCTTTTTTTACTTTTAACTTTTTTTTATAACAAACTGAACATCATTTGCTGCAGCAATTGCAGTCAATAAAATTAAGGTAAATAATGTAAACATTATCCCTTTTAAGTGAGTATATATATTTAGGGTAGACCGAAAATTTTTGAAAGATGAAAGAAATTACGTTTTGTTAATGCCATATATGACGATATTATATACTCATGTGGGCTTCCACTCCTAAAAGTTCTTCTAATTTGACCTTGAAAAGAATTGTGGGTGTTTCACATAAAATATCCTGTAATAAAAAAATTATATATGTAGGTGGTCTTCATAATTTGCGTGTGTTCGTCTCCTAACAAAAATTTGCCTGTGTGGATGTAATTAAAACATAATGGGGGTGAAAATTACTTGGAAAACAACTTTTTTATGTTGATGACGATCTTAGAAATAATTCACAAAGATCATTTTTACAAAATGAATTTTTATTTAACTTTACTCCTATTTCATGAAAAGTTTAGTAATCGAGTATAAAGTACAAAAAACATAATGCTGTATCATAACATTTACCATTTCCCAAAATAACCCAATAATAATTTTGTTCATAAAATTTTAATGCCAACACGATAATTTCCTGTAATTTGGTTTTGCCTACGTAAAGTTGAAGGAAAGGTGACTGACTAACTAAGGTACTTAGGTGGGGTTATAAAGGGATTTCCAGCCCAAGGAATAGGTCTTTAGGGAATTGTGTAACAAGGGTAATGCTATCATTCAAAATAAATGCAGTTGAGGTGACTACGTAGACCGAAATTGAATAGCACTAATTTGATAAATTGTCGAAATTCCTAAACGATTAAGTATTTATTATTATGAATTATTAATCTCGGAAAAAGTGACAACTGAAACCTTGATCAGTATCAACTTCTGAATTATCATTTTTTATTTTTATTTTAGTTTTTTGTAGAAAGATTATGAAGCCGATCAACAATGGAAACAAACATATAAAAAATTATCTAAGAGAAATGATTACGTGATATATATATATATATATATATATATATATATCGCAAGCCAGAAATACAGAAGAGTTGTGCTTCGATATACGAAGATACAGAGCCCTAAAGGCCCTAAAGGGGTACCCAGCAATTTACCTTGTCGGCTCTAAGTTTTAAATAATATTTTATAGAGGCCATAAACACTCATTAAACCATACTCTAGTAGATGTTTTAGATCATCGGAGAAGTCAGGAACGGACTTACAGCCACACTCGTTGGACCTAATTTTTGTCAGATGTCATTCTACAGAGCTGAAAAGTGTTTTTTTTTTATGTACTGTGGTCATTCCTCTTCAAAAAAGGAACTCTTAATTTATCTCGATAAAAGTGGCAATATTCGAGATAAATCGGTTTTTATGCGAAACACTCAAGAGTGCTAAACACAAACAGGTAAAAATAAAATGCACAAAGTGTGCTGATGTGCTTTAATTTATGGGGAAGATTTCCAGTTCAGACATTGTCAAATTAATACAAATTATATATATATATATATATATATATATATATATATATATATATATATATATATATATATATATATATATATATATATATTACCGATAGTCTGTGAATTCTTTCACATTTAACACGTTTATTTCTTAACAAAATGACAAATTGAATTTGTGGTTATTCACTCGCTGCCCCTAGCTATGTGATTAAAAGTGTGTAGAGAGCTGAAGAGCTTACAGAGCCCATTTGTCTGTTGTACTGGTAGCATAGACCTTTCTTTCCCTTAGAAAATCTATATTTTTGATTTTTTTAGGTTTAGAGACATAGGAAAACCTTTATCTACTTGGACTCAATTTCGCAATTGTATTTTTATTTTTATTTTGAAATTCCCATTGTTCGATATTTTTTATTTTTTTGAGTTTTTAGTCCACCATATTGGATACGCCATTTCAAATTTGGATAGTTAGACAATGAAATTGAATTAAGCGACTTTGCTAGCTCCTTAATATGCTATACAATTATAAATTAAACTTGGATCCCTGGAAGCAATCCCAGGGCAGTTCTCCTCTAATTCTGCCGCACTCAAGTTTAGAGAGAATTCATATTTATTTATTAATTTCAACAACAGTTCAATATCAAGTTTGGCGGGTAACGCCCTACCTACACATTACGGAGTGAAGATTTTAAGTAAATATTTGTTTTTTGCAAATTGCTCTCTTGGTTCGTTACAGTTCGACTAACGAGACCATTAATTATATGTATATGTATATATATATATATATATATATATATATATATATATATATATATATATATATATATCGCGTAATCATTTCGCTTAGATAATACGAAACGGATATAATAACAGTAGATACATAGCAAATATGCATTAACCTTTGAAAAACAAAATTTTATTTGTTTTGTTAAAATACATTAGCGATTAATACTTACTCCGTTTAAATGTGGATATTTACTTATTTAATGTATTACATTTGAACAAATATGTCACTAAAAAGCGATGTTTTAGTAAATTGATAAACCAGTATTTATTTTTAACCGTCGACCATTTCCTAGTCTTTCAACAAATACATTAATTCGGTGGTTTATTATAGTTTAAAATTGTTTCATTTTGATGCTAATCTATAAAAATTTAAATTAAAGATACAAAATTTCAAGCTAATAAAACACTTTGTTCCCACACAAGTCTAAAAACTCTATAAATCTCATAACAGTGGTGGCTGAAAACTGTCAATATGGCTATCGACCGAATATCAACAATAGTTCAAATTTCGAAATTTTCTGTTTTTAATCCATGATGCATCTCAAAATATTTCTTTTGTGGTTTCATATTAAAAAATGGATTTCGCTTTAACTTAAATAGTCATCATTTTGTTTTAGTTCTTTAACTTAAAAAGTCTATTTTTCGTATGTATTGCCACTTATATATGTTACACTTTATTATACGTTTTACTTAACTTACTTGGCTTCTCTTATTATATTATAATCAGCCTTCTATTATATTATATTGAGGTCAAATTGCCGCCGTAACATAAAATTTGTTATTGGTTATCGCTTTGAAAATATTTCCTAAATAAGTATCATTAAGTTTAACATAAAGTTCTTAAATTTGAAATGAAGAAATTTTTTAGACGCTATATAGTGATTTATTTAAAACTGTCTTTTTTCCTTGCTTATTAAAACCAGGGTAGTGGGAAGCACTCTTGTATAATCCCGTTAGAGAACAGGCTCTTATAGGAATTGATGAACTCTGCCCTACTCTAGCCACTGATTGCTCTCACATCTCCGTTCCTGAGGTAAAACAGGAACTACTACCTTAATCCTACTACCACCTAACCCTGATGAGGGGCAGCAGTTTAATCAAAATTAGGCTATGGTGTAGGAAAAGTGACTTCGAAGCCGAGTTTCACTGAAGACCGTAAAGCACACTTGAAGCAGCGACAATGGTTTTCGTACTGCGGTGCAGAAAGAAAACGGAATTCCTACTGCACTCTTATATTTCTAATTCATCTTAATGGCTAACGAAAAACATACAAAGGCCCTCATTTAAAGGTACCTCTTAAATGAGGAGAGAATGCTAAGATCCCCCCCCCCCCCCGTCGTCTACCATTAAGAACATTGAACCTGTTACAGACGAAATGGAAATATATGGCAAATTATTTCATACTACGCATGAAATGTACGCAGTTTGTCTGGAGCAGGGCACCCTGGCTAATGTTAAATTAAAGGTATGCATTATTGAAACGAAAAATCGAGGGGAAGATTCAGGGCAAATGATCAGTCGGGAGACGCCAGAATTTATGGCTCAGGGATTTACCAAGATGGTTTGGCCGTACATCGGTTGTTGTCTTCAGAGATGCAGCATCCAAAACAATGTTAATCATTTGGATCGCCAACTTCCAAAAGGAACGGTGTAAATAGAAGAAGAAGATTAAACCCACTGATATTCATAATAGACCCGACTCTAACAGGTTTTTACTTTTACAACAGTACAGTTTTGATTTGCAAAAGTTATCGTGCTCTGGTCTTCTCACATATAAAAGTGCAATCTCAGTAAATTAGATATTGCTCGACACTAATTGGCAGCTTTCTGGATAATAACTTAATGTTCCTTATTATCCTCTATTGACCAATAATATATAACGTTACAATTTATGTCAAATTTTACAAACGACTAAGCAACTTTAAAATAATTAAAATTTATTTTCCACTCAATTCAATTTAATGTTGGGGAAAAGTAAATATTTAACTTTAGTCTGTCAAAAGCCCGGTGAATATTCATAAATAAGTAATAAGATGGCTCCTTTAAAATTTATTTTAATTAGTGACTGAGAAATTTTAGTATTGTAGGTAGTGTTTTCTAACAATTATATTTCCAAACAAACTAACTGCATGCTTAGAAAAATATATCTTTTTTAGCAAGAGGGTTTAATTGATTAATGTTACAGAGTAAGTAGGACTCTAATTGAACAATCCTAATATTAAAGTAACAATGTTTTTCTGTAATTTTAATTTTTGGCTAAATACAGGTGAAGTGGTGAAAACATGAGGTGTTTAAAAAGCTGGATAGAGAAATAAAGTGAACAGAGCAGAAAAGCCATCCAAGAGCACATTGAAGAAAAATATGTAACCTCTTAAATGCATCCAAAGATGGTAAAAAGTTTATTGGTTTTTTAAACAATTTTCCACTTCTCTGATGCTTTTATCGATAACATTTGTCTGTCGATATTTTACATTCTGGCATCATCACACCGGTAGGTGTAATATCCTTCAGGAAAATCGCGGGACAGTAACTTTAAAATGATAGTTATTTTTCATAAATTTCGTTTATATTTTTGCAACTTTTTGAATCAAAAACATTATTTTGAGATTTGTAATATAGTTTATATTTATTAAATTTAAATGGCCTCGTTAATTACAGTTTTTCTATTAACCTAAATTTTGTGCCTTCTGCTATTTTTGTATTCATTTTCCACTTTAAAAAGTACAATTTATGTAAAAATTAATACCATATAAGCAACAGTTTTTATTATTAAAAGTCTATATTTTTAAAATTATTCGAAGTTTTTAAGTAATCAATTAATTACTGACAGCCTACATACACTATTTAACAGAGGCGAGAAAATATCAAAAGTTATATCAAGGAAGTTGTTGTCTTAAAAATTTCGCAAAAAAGTAATTTTTAAATATAAGATAGTTCCACTGACCTCTGTAATTGACTCTTGTAGTCTGTTGAAGCCAAAAATGGCAAAATACGGACGAAAACATGCATTTGTGCACATCGCGCGACAGTCATTTTTTAATAACTGCGCATTTATTGGCATGCGCTTAACCGATTTTCTGTTGCCGATCGCTTGGTTTGATAACGTCACGCATAAACAAAATGTTGCTGTTCTTTCCGTATGAGTTGTATGTGATTTAAACAGAATTATAATGTTATAAGAGACTGATTTATTTATGTTTTGTGGGTCCAATTTAGTAAAAGAGCTCATCGAAGTATGAGCCAAAATAAGGGCAAATATAACTTCGAAGTTCGATCATATCAATAGTCGGCTGAACATTTTGTAGCGCAAATGTCCAAGAGTGTGAGATTATGCTTACTTTTAAGCATAACAAATTTGACATTTTTGAAATTAAACTAACGAATATTTTGTTCCAAGTATGGATATTACATAAAAGAAGTTGAAAAAAGTTTATTGGTAGTTTGAACGTTGTCTTTATATACAGATATTTGTTATTACTCGAATTTTTGACAGATCTTATTCCACCTTAATTTTATTTGATTTTGTTCCCAGCTCCAACGCTCCTTTTAGTTTTTTAGTGATCACAGAAAAGAGTTTTGCGAGGCTGTCCGTTTCTTTGTTTCTCTTGATTTCTTTTCGCCCTGGCATCCACATATTCCCGGTTGTTCCTTGCCAATTGCTCGTAAGAATTTCAGCTTATAGCGCTGCTAGGCTATCTGACAATATAAATTTTTTGGCCTCCATGGTGTTTCTAATGAGACACTCCTCAGGACAGATTTGGATTCCATGTATTTCTGATTGAAATATGGTGGGGGTGTCTCCTAGAGATTTAGCAAGCCCAAAATTTGTGCCTGTTACTCCCACTCAAATCCCTTCTTTCATCTTGGATCTGTCAGTAAAATATACCATTAAATCCAACTCTAGTGGAGGTATTCCCTCTCCATTCGCTTGGTAACAGTCAGTTAGCACTTAACAGTTCATGTCAAAATCGTACTTAATCGATATGATATATGTTGGTTTCGATATGGATTATGTTGGAATTGTATCCAGAATCTTCATATGTCCAATAAAAGTTTGGAACGGTTTGAGGGTATTTGTTGCTGCTGCCCTCATCACTGCTTTATATAATGCAGAGAGCATTGTCTTTATTGCTGCGGTGGGGCATAATGGCATGGACCCTGTGACTCCTGCATACGCTAACCTCCGTACTTTATGCAGCATTTTTTGGGTTGTAACTTGTATCACCATACTAAAGAGGCATATGTAACCATAGGTTTGATGATTGTTTCAAAAAAAAATTTAAAATTCCTTTGAATGAGTTTTTTTTTAAATAATTTAAATAGAAGTGAGATCAAAATTAATTTTAAAATACTAAACAATATGAGTTCAGAATAATAAAATTAAAAGTCACCCACACCCAATTAAAAGTTTTTTTAACAAACCGGGCGGTATTTTAAGGTATTTTTAATTTAACAATCAGTGAAACCAGTAAAATGTTTATTTAGATTTGGGCGTATTAAAATTACACAACTTTAATGATGTAACCAAATCAAATTTCTTTTATTTTATAAAAAAACGTCACGTCATTTTTAGTTGAAATTTGATTAATCGTAATAGTGATTAATCGTAATAAATTCGAACACAAAAAGGCAAAACATATTATAAAAAATTCCTAAAATACATCGGTTTTGATTTCTATTTACAAACATGTTAAATATCTTCATAGATACCACACCCATCCAAATGATAAAAATACCCTTTTGTGCAAATGGGATTTAGGTTTGTGACATTCAAAAAGCAAATCAGTGTACAATGTTTAAATTTTTACCATGTATGTAATTTCCGAAAGATTTGTTTCGTAGTTTGGATTAGTTCTGTAATTCCCAACAGGTATGCTTTTAGTTGTCATACATATTAAAAGACTTCTGATATTGGCTCCAACATTTATGTAATGAATAAGAGGTGAGTTGAGCGATTGAGAAGTATTAGGGATGCAGCGAATGCAAGACCTTTTAGCATATATTAGTACGGGTTTGAAAAGATAAATGTATTTATTCAGATGGATTTTGTTTTCGTTTAAGATATATTAAATCATATAGACCAGTTTGTTTTGGAAAAATAAATTACATTTTTGTAATTGTTCTATTAAAGTGTAAATTTAATTATATTTTTGTGTATTTGAATGCGAGAGTTGTTTGAATATTCCCTGTAATTTGTGAGTATGCGATATTTATGTAGTAAATATTCTTAAGTAAATTAAATATGTCTAATTGTTAATCTAACCATTCTAGTAAAATTATTCCTCAAGAGACTTAGCTGGAATATATATATATATATATATATATATATATATATATATATATATATATATATATACACTTCTTGCACTAGAGGGTGTCGGGGATAAGAGGATCGAATTTAGGGAGTCAGTGGAGATTAGCCATTTAAGGTGATTTGATTTGTGGTAAGGCAGTATTTAATCGCTTTAAGTATGAAGAACAGCAGATAACATTATGAACATGTAGTTTAGAGTAGCTTCTCCTATATATTTAGTTTATAAAAATAGCGAATATTAGTTTATAGTTTTGGCATTTAGACTGAATAATGTGGGAAAATCTTGTAAGGGATTGACTGAAGAAAAAATAGTAATACCAAAATATTTTATTTGTCCTAAATAAAAATATGTACAATTGAAAATACATTATTACATTTAAAATATTTAACAATATTTTCGTCGTTCCTCAAAAGTTATCATCCTCGTCGTAATAACTCTGAAATAAAAACAAACGGAATGAGGTAAGAAAATTAAAGACGAGAAAAAAAATATAATGGTGCTGTTCTAATGATCCTTAAACGTAGAGTTTCAAACAAAACAGCAAACAAGTCATTTTTTTTCCATACTTCGATATCAAGAGATCTGTTTTTACTATTACATACTTTCAAATGATTTTAACATGTTAACATAAAATTGATATATTTTTTATAAGCTGAAAATATTTCAACTTCTTGCACAGCTTATGGTCCTTTTAATAAAAAGAAAACAAAACAGCATCAGTTTCACGAAGAAGGAACTTGGTGAAAATTTATGGAAATATATGCTTTTCTATTATTTTATACTGTATATCACCTGAATAATATTCACTATTAGTTTTCCACGTATTCTAACTATACCACCTCTATGAACTTTTTAAATAGAAGTAAAAGAAACAGATAGATATAAAACAGTCATTTCGATCCATGATCTTACATACTTAGCTTTAAAGCATTATCTTTTTAATATCATTTTTAATAAAAGTTAATGTTTTTCGGGATAAAATATGGTTTTATACATTTGCACTTATGTTAATAAAAATGGCTTAAAATTTTATGCGTTAAATTGGTTATTTATTACAAGCAACAAACCTCTATTTCTTTATAAAATGGTATAGATATATCACAATATATTTCAAGAAGAGTCATTGCTAAATAATTACCTGAATCTTTTCTGTATAACTACTTATTGTCATATATTTGATGTAAATTTGAGCTATAAAAAATTAAAGTTAAAAGAATTAACCATTCTATCCTACACCTAGTTGTTAAAATTCGCTAAGATGCCCCATTTTTCCATGCTATTAGATTGGATATAAAACAGGGAAAGAATATAGAAAAAGGGGACAAAGCAACTGGCAAGTGGCAATCCCACAGCTAAAGTACTATTTATTAAACTGAAGGATTACTAAACGTATCTTAGGGTGAAAAAGAGAACAACTAGATGAAAAGGCGAAAAGAGGAAGGTAGAATCATACTTTCTTTCTCAAGTTTGACCTTTTTTCGTTGATACTTAAATTTGTCTAAAAATCGTCATAAATTGAGAGTGTTTTTTTATAAAATGATAGAAAGAACAGTAAATTAAACAACAAAGAATAATATATTAATTATATATGATTGAAATTTTCACCTTTTTTTTTGTCAAGTAGTATAATTTATTATTTTGCCAATTAATTCAGATACTGAAGATAAATATTTGAATTAGACTTAGCTGTTAATTAGTTCGAAACATTTAATAGTGTATCAGTTGATACTAACGTTGAAAATGTTATTTTAAGTAAATACTAACAGTAAGTTGCTTTAAGATAATAAGCGTGTCATATAACAAACGCATTGTTTTTGACTCTATGCAAAGCTAAACTAGAGCTAACAAGGCCAAAACATTGCTATTAGTGTGTTAATTAAATTTCTACTTGAAAGATCAAAGGTGTAGGCCTGCAACTTTAAATTGCGAAAGGAATACGGGTCTGTGCTTCGAGGTATGCCGAGTCTTGGGATTTTAGGGTCATAAAAATTTCCCTAATGAAAAAAATACCCGTAGATAAGGACACGCTTGAAAATTAGCTATTTATTTATTCGGTGGATGAATAAATCAAGCTGTGGATACCAGGTTTATTCGATAATATTCGAGACGTTTACTTTACCACTACAATAGTTATGAAACTCGCAAAATTCCTTTTAGGTATAATTTGGTAGCGCTTAAAAAAGACAAAGAAAATATATCCTCAAGTTAATATCTCATCAGATTAGCTTAAGTAAATTACAAAAGAAAGAAGTTAAAAAATCATATTATATAACATTTTTACCAAAACACTCGATCATCCAACAATTCGACATAATTTTTAGGTGATATAGGACTACAGGAACAAAACGTATACTTTTGCTCCAGTGGATTAGGTGTGATTTTTGAATTATTACTCTTAAAGGTCAAAAATTGCATATTTTTGCACATTTTTGCCTGCGAATCAAAATTGAAGTATTTTTTAAATCAAATGAGGAAACCATCTTAGAGAAAATTAAAAAAAAAACTTTAAAATGCCTTTTCATAGATGTCGATATCTTTATTCGTTGTTTAGAAAACTGCGAAAGGAAATCAAAATTGGCATAATTTTTAATTAATAAAAACTATTGCAAAAATCAACCCTTGAGTTTGTTTTTGTGTGAAAAGTTGGGTCTTTTAGTACTTAATATGTAGTAAAAAATTCCGAGCTATTCATCAAACAGTTTTAACAAAATTAAATTTGTTTATCATAAATGCGTTTTTTTTTTGTTATAATATTATACGTACAATAATAACGATACAATGATTCTATGGGTATCTTGTGAAAGAGAAAAACCTATGTTATCTTAATAAATCATTAAAAGTAAGAAAAATAATTTTCATTATGTCAAAATCTAATTAGAACAACAACATAATTTTTGCCTTATAAACAAATAAAATAACTTTGTTATTATTACATTGAAAAAAATTCTTTTTTTTTAAATTCAGGAAACTGCCACTTGTACAAACCTTTTAAGAAAAAGATCCTAGATCTATGTCAGCGAAAAATGCTCGATTTTTTTATTTACCGTCACATTGTTTATAACAATTAAGAAACGCAACTAGCGCCGTTTGAAAATTAATCAGCTAATGTGTTTTTACAAAAAAATTTGAAAAATATTGAACTTCAACAAAACCGTCAGTGAAGCCGTCATAGACTTTTTGGAAAGTTGTTTGACTAATTCCTATTTTCAGCAAAAAGGAAAATTCTACATCCAGGATGAGGAACTACCGATGGGATCCTCACGCTCATCGGTGATCGCAAATATTTTCATGGAATAGTTCGAAACTTTTGCAATTGAATCCTCAATTAAAAAACTAAAGTTATGGCTTAGATACATTGACGATACCTTTATTATCTGAAATAGAAACGACGAAGAACTTTAAAACTTCCTCTCTCACCTCAACAATATCAGCCCAAACATTAAACTAACCATGGAGAAAGAGGTACAAACAGGTACAAAATATAAATAGAGTTCTAACTCTCTACAACACCAGCGAGAACTTGAAGAAAATTCAAAATGACCTGACAGTCAATGAATACCCAGTATACCTGGTGGACAGAATTCTAGAATAACGCAGAAATAGAACAATATCGACAACGAATGAAGAATGAAAACCCATATTGAGCATCCTCTATGTTAGAGGCATTTCGGAAAAATAGGAAAACAAAATAAAATCATCGTTGTTTTCAATTTAAATAACTCTCTGAGAAGTCGGCTCAATAGAGTCAAACCAACATCTCAAAGGGACATGAAGAACCATGTGTATCAGATATCATGTGAGTGTGGAAACTCCTGTGTTGGAGAAACAAAGAGACTCCTTCACGTAAGGATCAAAGAACACCAAAAATACACATATTGAGGAGATGCAGAAAAATCTGGTGCCGCCAACCATGCCTGGACTCATACACACGACATAAAATGGTCTGAAGCTAAAATTCTACACAGAAAACCACACTGGAAAAAACGAAAATTCAAAGAAGCCGCGGTTATACATCAGAACCCGAGTTGCTTCAGTAAACCATCTTTAGATATAAGAGAAATGTGGAAGCCACTTCTTAATTATTGTAAATTAATACTAAATACAACATAAATGGGCCTTTGGCGTAGCACGCATGACTGCATCCATCTCACTCATACTCCACTGCATTTACTTTTAGTATAAATAGTAGTGTAGCTTAGCAACAGATATCTACTACTTCGCAGGAAATATCGTTGTCTATGACCTTCAAACAAACACAAGCTTCAAATATGTTTCTGGAATGAAGTCGGATGGGAGAGAGAAGATGGGGAACCTACAAATCCGCACCCTCAAAAAATGAAATAGAGTCTTCAAACTGCTATCATATGCTTCATCTCTGGAGCGGGTCAACGAATTTTGATGCTTCTTTTTTTATTTTGTTGTACTTATTCATGTACATTACGAATATGCAATTTGTTTATAAATTTATTCTTAAATTAACCGGTGCAATTTGTTTAAACAATTTTTCCAAAAAAAAATTGCAAAAAATGAATATTTTTCGTGTAAAAAAATAGTAATAGGTCGTGAAACTTCAGTAAAAAAATTATTGTTATTTTTTTTAAGTAGTAACAACAAAGTTATTTAATTTGTTTATAAAGTAAAAATTATGGTATTTTTTAATTAGATTCTGACATAATGAAAATTATTCTTTCCCAGTTTTAATGATTTATTATGATAATATAAATCTTCCTTTTTCACAAGATACCCGTATAATCATTATATCTTCATTATTACACGTAAAAAGTTATAACCAAAAAAACTCATCTGGGATAAACAAATTTAATTTTGCGATTTTATGAATCGCTCTGGGTTTTTTACCTTTTCATCCAACTTTTCACGAAATAACAAAGTTGCAGGTTGATTTTTGCAATAGTTATTAGTTATAAAAAAATATACCAATTTTGATTTCCTATTGAAGTTTTCTAAACAACAAATAAATATATCAACATCTGCAAAAGATTGTTACCCCATTTTGTTCAAAAAATAGTTCAATTTAGTTCGCAGGCATAAATGTGCAAAAATATGCATTTTTTGAACTTTAATTGTTAATAACTCAAAAACAACGAATCTATTGAAGAAAAACTATACGTTTTGTTCCTGTAGGTCTATAATACAAAAAAATCGTCCCCGATTGCTGGATGATCGAGTGTCCTCAACTGGCTATTTACGTGCCTTAGATCCCTGGAGTATATCTTCGTAGAAATAATTGAATAAAAGGCATTAGAGTGTTAGGGCAACGTAAACTAACAGCTGCATTTTTTGTTGCAAATATTGCGAATAAACAGGATGTAGTGTGTATAACATATATAACTACTTACGTGGTGTTCCATATTGGATCTAGGATATGTACAGGGATAACACTCCATGTATGAAATTCCATTATAAAAAGATGAACACTCACAATCAGTACAGTCCCTAGGAACAGCAGAATATGCTATTCTCTTAGCGAAAACTGTAGCGAATTTCTTAGCATTTTTTTGAATCTCCAAGTGTTTTGAGCTAAATACTGTGCCTAAAAAAAATAGAAACATTACTTCTCCGTACAGTTATTAAATCAGAAGATAGAAAGAATTCCAGCTTACGTAAAAAACTTTTTTCAAATACGAATATAATTTAAGAACATTTCTATTATAGGTTATAAGAGCTTTAGGGTATATATAAAGCTAGCAGGAAAGTGATCTCGTGTAACAGTAAAACCGTAAATAATATTAGTATTGTTTAGCATCCTAAGATCAAATATTAATTAAGCCCTTCTGGCGGAATAATCAAAATCATCAATTCCTAGTAACGGTATCATGTTTACTCTCGAAGTTTAATTACTGACCGCACCCAGTGTTCAGTGACCAAAAATTTTAGGTGTTTACAGACTACGGTAAGCAAATCCTACAGTTAACAAATCACCTATGATCGCTGAAGCGAATAAGTTGATTCCCGATTATTGACATGTCTTAATTGACCGTGTTTCTAACTTTGTGGCTGTAAGATTAAGTTTGAGGTTAGAATTTAATTAATTAGTTTAAATGTCATCTTTGGTTTGGTGAAAGTTTATGTAGAGAATCGTTGGTATAATAAAAGAAATCTAAATCAACTTTATTATATTTACATAGAAATGAATTTTTGTATTTTATAATACATAAAATATCTTATTTTCCAAATTATGACAATTGCAATTAGTGCGCTTTATTAAAAATATAAAACAAAAGGTGCTCCAAACTGTACTGTAAACTGTTGTAATGTTCAAAAAAAAAATATAATTATACCTTGAATCCGTCTTTGGGCAGGGATAATTAGGGCTCCAAATGAGAATTTTATAGTAATAATATTTTTGTTGAGGAATATGTGTATTTAGACCATCTAATTAGACTTGAGAGAGAAAACCAAGAAACGGAAAGAAATAGAAGAATTAGAATGTCATGGGTAGCCATTGAAAGATTGGGATACGCTGTTAAAAACCCCGATATTCCCATTAATTTGAAGAGTATTTGACTCGTACGTTCTCCCAGTAATGACCTATGGAATGGAGACAACCACATTAATAGTTAAAGCAGATAATAAACTGCGTACTACGCACCGAGCAATGGAAAGAATCATGCTGGGAATACCACTACGTGATCGAATAAGGAACGAAGAAGTAAGAAGACGCACAAAAGTGAAAGATGTGATAAAACGCATTGCTACTTTGAAATGGACCTGGGTGGGATACGTCGCTAGGCAAGACTATAAAAGGTGGGCAAAACATATATTGCAATGGAGACCAGGTGGTCAAAAAGAACTTCAATTCCTCCACTTCGATTTCCTCCACCCACAAATGCGCAATAGAACTGTTGCAGTTGCAACCCTTGTATTGAATAAATTCACAAAATGTAAGGTGCATGGGGAGATCAATCGGTGAAAGTTCCTGAATATTTTGGACGTGATATCGATGTAACATCCGTTCTTTTAAAATATCATTTACAATAGTTTTAGGGATATCCAGCTCGCATTCTAAGCGGCGGGTACTAACACTTGATTCTTCTTCAACTCAATTATCCAAGTCGTTCAAATACGACCCCTACCTTAAATCTTTTTCTCAAAGCTGCCCGTTTCTCGGAGATAACGCTCATTATTGCCAAATATTTGATGGTTTGGTATTCGGCGATTAGGAAATCTTTCCATGTAAACACTTCAGCGCCCATTTCCTTCACAAAACTCATACACCAAGAGCATGTTAACCTTCTCGAAGTGCGTGTAATTGTCCATCTTTATTAGTAAAATCGGCTTAAAAATTTAGATTGTTGATTTTACTTGCTTTCTGTTTTCTGAATCGGTTTATACAGATGCTCACTGAGGCCCAGTCCCTTAATGTTCTGCAGGAGGTTCTTTGGTATCACTCCAGTTATTGATAGTATTATGGGAATCGTATGGACGTTATTCATTGCCTACTATCTGCGGATTTGTACCTCCAGATCTCTGTATTTGGCGATATTCTCATTGTATTTTGATCTTAGGATCTTTTTATTAAGTATAGCAGTGTCAGTCAATGTAGCTCGCCTAGAAATTTTATCTCTTAGTATAATGTCTCGCCTATTACGAGCAAATGTTTGATCGGTTAGAGCCGTTCGGTCCTAATAAAACTTGAACTCGTTGTTCTCAAGAATAGGCTCCGGTTTGTATTTGTAATAATGCACTTTTCCTACCTGCAACCGTTTTAACTTATCTGCTAACTCTTGGTGGAATGTCTTTCCTTATACTTGGTTGCAGCAAAACGCAGTTATGGGCTGGATTGTCTCTGATGTTAAACAGCCATATCTACATTGGTCATTTTCTACTGAGGGATCTCTGATGATGAACTTCCGATAGTTCTTCGTCGGAATAACCTGGTCTTGGATAGCAAACACGAAACCCTCCGTTTTCGGAAACATTTGGCCTGAAATCAACCAGTAGTTCGACGCTGAGTTTTCGACATTGTCCTGATTGACCTCATTTAGATGCCGACCATGAAGTGGCTTCCGTAGCCAGGTTTGTAACTTCTCTTGGTCTGTTTGGTGGTGAGAAATAATATCTTGTTCCCTCAACTGTATATATATATATATATATATATATATATATATATATATATATATATATATATATATATAAGGAAGCACCACAATGGGCTTAGTGAATCGTCTTGAAATATTCCCTTTCGTATTGGGATTGTATTAATTTCGATTGATGACAATTTATCAATAGTCTAATTATTTAATGCCATAGCAGCAAAGTCACTTGAAAAATTATTGTTACAGGTATTTTTTATTATTACAGTTACTTGGTGTATGTAATTGAAAATATATAACTACACAAGTTTTGAAATTTCACTAGTGGGTACCCTGTAGGAAAGCGCACGTCTTTAACAAAGATTATAACTTAACCAATAATTACAGATTAATTTGCATTAATTATTTAAGTCTGACAAGAACCTTAGAAATTATTTCTAGCGTCAATATCGGTATATTATTTTTTCATAATAAATAATTTTTGTTCTATGAAGGGGTGTTATTGATCTTTTAAGACACATTTGAAAAAGGTATAATTATGTCCTTCAATAATTATATATACATATAAGACCAATCAAAATACTCTCTTACGTTTTTCTATTGTTATATTTAATTAAATTGTAATAATGTGCATCAAAATTAGGAAAACGAAATAATAGAGGTAAATTAGTATCCGTTCGTCGATATATATGTTAATCACAGTCCTTTCAGACGGTTTGACATGTAGCGTTAATATTTAATAAAGTTAGGTTTGTAATAGACCAAATAGAGATATATGGTACAAAATCAGTAGTTAATGAGTCATTGTAAGGGGTCAAGCAGACGATTAAAATAAATAAAATAAAATAAAGTCTTATACAATAGAGAACCCTAAGATTATTGTTATACTGTGTTGTTGAATACATTTTGTAAAGGCTTGGAAAATAAATACTACCAACTTGGAGATGTATGTATATGCGTAGGGTGGGGTCTGTACACTGCGACCTGGTAGATCTATTGTGCCCTCCTACTGCTGCTCAGTCGTAAGAGTTACCTTATTAGCTAGAGCAGGTTCTCCAGTCCTATTTCCCTCAGAAATCTGAGGATGTTGGACGGCTTTAAGGTAGTGTGCTCCCAAGAACCCCATCTCAGGGTTTTCTGGAGCACTACACTCTGCAAGGATATTAATAGAGGTTTCGTCCTCCTCCTCACAGAATCTACACTCTTCTCTTTCTCCCAGTTTCTTGAGGTGTCCCTTCAGGTGACAGGACCCCTGTCAGAATTCTAAACTGGTTTTTACTCAAGCATATGCATTATTTGATTCTCTTCTGGTCGTAGTTCCCTAGAAGTATTTTCGCTTCTTCTTCTATCTTGAGTTCTTCCAGCCTTATGCTACTACTGATTCCACAGGCTCTGGTCCCAGAAAAGGTATCTCCCTTTCTTCGCGGGCTTGTTTATAATTTCATTCCCCTCTATCCAGGTATGTCCCGGTACCCACATGATACTTGGTGATACTAAGTTATAATTTCTCTTACATACATTATTTTTATAGTTTTGCTCACTTGCACAAACTCCACAAAATATAATAATAATCAAATATTGTCAAAAAATTTAAACTCCTGCAGATATAGAAAACGCAATAATATGAATACAGTCCGGAAATTCTACTGGCGAAAAACGAGTGCAAATTGTACTGGAATCGGAATGTGCTTGCGGATCATACAGTTGCTCATAACAAATCAGACTTTGTCTTAGTAGATAAAACGTCCACGGGAGCAGTACTAGCAGAAGTCGCCATGCCAGACAACAACAAACTAAGTGAGAAGGATAAGAAGAAGATCGTTAAATACAGAGATCGGACGGTCCCCCTTATTATATCAACAACTGTTGTAGTATAGAAGAATATCTTGTTTAATATCAAAGGATTGGGCCTTAACGAACACTTGCACAAAGCAGTGCTACTTGAGATAGCTCGAACTGCCTGGAAGTGGATGAGAAATGCAGAGAACCACAACACCACATAGGGTCCGACAACACGGAAACTGCCCCCACAGTACTTCATTCTTGTGATATATTTGTGATGAGTGAATATTCCCTGGAAAGAGCTAACATCAACAATGGAGAAAAGGTACCAGGGAAAGTGGAATGCTTCCATGCTTACCGATGACTGTTGTACTCTTGTTAGAGATACTCCACAAATAGCTTACAAAAAAGAAGTAAGAAGACAAACTAAAATTTGTTGCGTAGTGTCACTACACAGCTGACTCAACTCACCTAACTTAACAACCATAAATTCTAAAAACATACTTCTTTAATGTGTTCCCAATAAAGTCATTTTCAAAATACAAAGAATAAAATTCCAGATTCTTTTAATAAAGTCCTAACTCAGAAACTATATATCCCAAACCTAATTTTGAAGCTTATTTTGTATACTATGTTACCCATAGTTATCTAAATTCGACTAATTTTCTGATTGGACTCTTTTGCCTTTGCAGACAAGATTAATGGTTCTTTGCGAAACGATTTTAATTTATTAAGGTAGGTGTTGGTTAAGTTAGAATGAAGCATTCGAACTTTCATTTTAACATACTTTGGAGCCTAAGAAATAAGTAATTGAGTATAAGAAAAAAAATTTGTTCAAAATTTCGAAAATAATTTTTTTATTACATCTGTTCATTCAATTTAACATAAAAAAAAAACATCAGACTTTCTGTATTAATACGGGATCCATCATTTTCAAAAGGTCAGCTCAACTATATGAATAAACGATTCTCACCATACCTAATGTTATCACCACGTGAGGCCTTAAGGGTATTAATTTTCGTAATAAATTGTATGAAGAGCAAACTTGTAAACAACCAGAGCCAAGTTTTGTGATTGTTGGTTATTAAAATTAGTGATATCTCATGTAGATCTAGGAATATATCATCATTTGTGACCAGTATTTTGCTATATACTCTTACCCAAATTATGTTAATTTATTAAATATTTTATTTTCGTATTTTTTGTTTCCTTTGGTTCACCTAAGAGTCAAACGGTGATTAACTTATATTATCTATTACCACCTGATGATAACATGTAATGATTTTTCTGCAATTAAAATTTGTATTCTATTTCGTAGAAATTCATGTAATTTATTAAGGTTGTTTTAAAACAAATACTGGGAAAGTATTATATCTTTTTCAGCTAATAACGCAATAATAACTTTCTTTAGTTGCTGCAGTTTGAGAATCAGAAAAATTAATTTTACGATGGTAAATATTTTTATTCTTTAGCTTAATTAAAATAGTCTGTTAAAATACAGTATTTATTCTAGAATGGATTTATGACTTTTTTTAATTACAAAAACAAATTAGAATAAACTTTCGAGAGCTACTTGTAAGTAAGTTAGTCAAAGTATTCAAATCAAACGATAAGTTAGTGGCTAAGTTTTAATTTCTTTTATTGCTTCTATGGTAACACAGAATATTTCATGTTACAGATGCGACAACAGGCGTTCCCACTAAAACCAAATTTCACGACCCTGCTTGCTTCCCGATACGCTATTACACTGGAAGAAATTGTAGAATTAGAAACAAAACCACCACAGATTATTTCATTTTAAGCAGATGCGCTAAAAGGAATTATAGCCAAAACCAAATTTCTATGCAGATTCCTATTGAATTAAACCTAACTTTGGTGTCATTTTCAATTTGTATTTTATGTTTCGTTTGGGAAAATATCATATATAAAATACAAAAATAGCATTTGGATATTGTCAGAAATAATAAGAACAAAAATATGATGTGTTTAGTAAGTTAACAAATATTTAAGCCTACATTTAACTGTAGTTTATGTAAAAAATATTTATCTAGCTGACTGAGAAGAATACAGAATATGAAATTATCTAAAAAAATGTTCTTACACGTGTTTGCAAAGAATACTTTATACAGACTAGCACTAAAAAACTATATCTTATAGTATCACCTTCTAATTTTAATCATTACTATCATCGTAATCGCAGTCTTTTTCTCAGTGAAATGGCAAGTCACGATACAAGCAAATTCACAATAATTGGATCATTTAACTTCAAAGGTATCGACAAATCGTGAAATTGTGCAATTTATCGCTGAATTATAAGCCGTTGTATTATGAATCGTCATTCCCCCCCCCCTCTCTAGAACACAGTGACCAAGCAATCCGTCCGTGTACTTCAACTGTTTATATTTATATATTCAAATTTCAATTTCATATAAAAATTTACATTGTTATTTTTCAATCTTTAGAGCTTTTTTAGAAGTCGGTTTAATTTTTTTTAAATTTTATTTCGTGTTTTAAATATATATATATATATATATATATATATATATATATATATATATATATATATATATATATATATATATATATGTAGTAAAATACGAACAGTAAATGCAAACTTCGTTCCAACCATATCCTTTCCGTGTTAGAGGTTGCACAGTTTGAACAAACTGCTAAGGAACACAATTTATCCTATTCCACCACCATCGAGATGATGGCCTACCTATACCACTATACCGAGAAGAAAGTCAAAACTTATCTTCCCCGCCATCATCTCGATGGTGGTGGAATAGGATAAATTGTGTTCCTTAGCAGTTTGTTCAAACTGTGCAACTTCTAACACGGAAATGATATGATTGGAACGAAGTTTGCATTTACTCTTCACATTTTACTACATCCATGTACGGAGCTGCATATAGTTGTACGTTTGCTGAATGTGATTTCAGCACTACAACGGCATAATGTGGATATATCCACTCTTATTGCATGTTACACGGAGGAATCCGTGAAGGCCGCATAAACATATATATATATATATATATATATATATATATATATATATATATATATATATATATATTACATTTTGAAACAAATATAAAATGTCCTTTCGGCCAGGAACAACCGAAGTGTGTGTTTTTTAGATTTCTGGACAGAAAAATTCTACAAACTCAATTCCGAATACTTTTAGAATAAGTTGTGCTCTTTTGTTAAAAGTCTGATGTTACTGTCATGTCCCAAATTTACAAAACTCATTTTTTATTACAAAACACTTGATGAAACACAAAATAATGAACGAATTTTTATTAAGTTTAACAAACAAGTAGAAAAAATTATCAGTGTCCCAATTTCCTCACCTTCGTGTACCTCTAGCTTATTTGTTAATTTTAAATATTAAATTTAATAATACTTAGCATTGCAAAAAAATATTCAAATTAAATTTTTTAAAAATCTGAAAATAGTATGTTATCTAATAGCAGTAAAAGAAAGCGGAATTTACGAAAACTAAAATGTTAACTCTGGCCATGAGAAGGAATATAATTAGAATGTTATTTATCATAGAGTATAATCCAACATTGTTTTGAAACTAGGTCATTTGTACATTATTTATTCCCCACAGTTTTTGGTATTTGGTTTCAATCCGAGTATTCAGTACGGCGTTTTATTATTTTGTATATTAACATTAGATTAATGCACAGAATATTAATTAAGCTATTACGTGGCTAAAGTTCCAGATTAACCCTTAGTTTATATAAGCATATACTCTCTCATATCAAATTAATAACTAATGCAATATTGAGTTGAAATAACGGCCAAATAATTTTTGAGTATACCAACTTTTTGAGAAAAAATAGTTGCTTGTTACTCCATATTCTATTAAGAGACGATGTTGGTTTGTAGGGTAGCGCCACAATGCTATAGCACTACTTATTTTTTTTCTAAAAACATTTTTTTGAATTGTTTTTACTTTAAACTTTTGCGAATACTTTTTCCTTCTCCATATTAATAATTTGGACATCTGGCAACAGGACAACAGACAAGAAGATGTTTCTATAATCGACAACATGTTTACACTTGACTGTTCTAAGAAAAATAATTTTAGTTTAACTTTAGTTTTAGTTATATATTTTATACATATCGGAGTATTTACATAATATTTATTATGCATGCGTCGGCACATGTTATTATGTTGTTACTAAAAGTCGGTTTATTTGTCGCTATGAATACAAACACAGTTAATTTTTTAAAGAACTCTTTGAGTGCACTTTCTCTAGAGAGAAACTGAGAGTAAAAGAATCAGGGCGATCACTGCCTGATTTAAAAATTAAAAAGCAATGCGGAAGTCGAGAAAACAAAAACAAAGATGAATTTTTTAAATTGACTTGAAATTTACTTTATTCGAATGATAACCTTCTGGCATTATAATTTAAATATGACTTCTGGCATATGACCGCCACGGCTGGCTCGGACGTAGTCTAATCTGGAGGTCCAATTTTCGATGACTTTTTCGAACATTTGTGGCCGTATATCGGCAATAACGCGGCGAATGTTGTCCTCCAAGTGATCAATCGTTTCGGGCTTATCGGCGTAGACTAGCGACTTCACATATCTCCACAGAAAATAGTCTAGCGGCGTTAAGTCGCACGATCTTGGAGGCCAATTCACGGGTCCGATACGTGAAACTATGCGGTTACCAAACGTTTCCTTCAATAAATCAATTGTGGCACGAGCTGTGTGACATGTTGCGCCGTCTTGTTGAAACCACAGCTCCTGCACATCATGGTTGTTCAATTAATGAACGAAAAAGTCAGTAATCATGGCTCTATAGCGGTCACCATTGACTGTAACGTTCTGACCAGCATCGTTTTTAAAGAAGTGCGGACCAATGATTCCACCAGCCCATAAAGCACACCAAACAGTCAGTTTTTCTGGATGTAACGGTGTCTCAATATACACTTGAGGATTATCATCACTCCAAATACGGCAGTTTTGTTTATTGACGTATCCATTCAAACAAAAGTAAGCTTCATCGCTAAACAAAATTCGCTTATGGAAATCGGGATCAACGGCAATCTTGTTTTGGGCCCATTCACCGAATCTACGCCTTGCTAGGTGATCGTGTGGCTTCAATTCTTGCACGAGTTGGATTTTGTAAGCACGCAAACCAAGATCTTTCCGCAAAATCTTCCATAAAGTGAATGGACACATATCCAATTCCTGTGCACGATGGCGGATAGACTGATTCGGGTCTTCCTCTACGCTACGCTCTACAGCAGCAATGACTTCTTCTGTACGCACTGTACGATGTATCTGTGAATGCGTATTATCATTTAGAGTAAACGTGGTGCGAAAACGTTCCATAGTTAATCGAATTAATTGCTCTGATGGACGATTATGTTGACCGTAAAATGGACGTAGTGCGCGATACGTATTTCGAACAGAACCATGATTTTCAAAATAAATTTGCACAATTTGGAAGCGTTCAGGCATCAGTCTATTCATGTTGAAATGTCAAACCAAACTAAACATAAATCACTTGACAGCTGACAAAATGGCTGCCAGTTAAAAAAGTGTTGCCAACTTAAAGTTTTATACCTCTATAAAAAACACCCTTTATAACAAAAATGAATGTCATCATCGTGTTCATCTCTGTCAAAATACAAAAACATGTTAATATTATTGCATTTATAATGTTAATAAAGATGAATTTGTTTGAAATTATTTCAAAGTTAGGACGCCCGTATATTATTAAATTTATTTTCCAACACCGTAGTTTTATTTCGTTCCAATCTAACCTGCAAGAAAGGAAATGCTACAGTAGGAAATTTCTTTCGATTGGCAGGAAGCAAAGAATATAAACGCATGTAATCTGGGCAACGTAAAAAATTTAATCAGGTCGCTACTTACCGTTTGTTTCTAAGGCGAGAGAAAAACAGAGTCCCAACGTTGATTTCGAAAGGCTGATTGAATCCCTTAATTCTTGATCCCCGTCAAGTTTCTTTATATCCTTTTTTGTATAGGCCTTGTCTAGATCAACACCTTAAAAGCAGAGTTCGCTTTAAATTTTGCTCTTTACATGCTTTTCATATAAACCAGGAAAATATTAAGAGATAATTTTAAATTTTAATTTTGAAAATTCGAAATTAAAAGGAAACTAAAATGGGATTATTTAAATAATCAACGCACATTTCCTTGTTTTATGACTTATTATTTTTGTTTCTAAAACCTAAATATTTATATTTATGATTCTCAAAACACACTAAGCTTTCCAATTATTCAAAAAATCTCTCAGCATATTTATAACTAATAATTTACTCACATATGTATACCTCAATATTTGTGAAAATTCTTAAACTAAGAAATACGAGAAAAAAAAGTCGTGCCATGAGAAAATAATAAGATTTGCTACTTTTGACGGAAAATAAAAGAAAACTCGTAAAAATTAGGTTCGTAGTAACCTGCCGAAGTTATTTTCTGCCAGAGCAATAAGAATAATAAAAATAATACCTCTTATATTATTTTATGTTTAGAGAAGTAACTTTGTAGAATTAAAAAATTACGTTTTAGTTTTAATTTTTCGAGTCCCTGGATAATATAGAATGAGATGATTTAAAAAAGTTAATATTTTGGATTAAAGTCGCATCGAAAACGGAGACCATATAGCTACTGGACCTATAGTTTAACGTGGATTCCGAACCACGGTCCTCAACATTCAATTAACCCCAAGTTAACCGCATTGTCCGCACCGAGCTGGTGGGAAACCAATCACTTGGCCACTACACTAACGCTACTTCTTTAGACCATTTAATTATTACAAAACTTACCATAAGGTATCTTATTGTCTCGCTTTCTGAGTTCATTTGGTTGAATACTAAACGTGTTATTCATTAGAATATGAAGAGAAACTGAGTTTTCAAAAAGCAGTTGATGAACTATAGAGTAGTCATGCTGAAAAAAATGAAAAAGGTTCACATAAATAATGCCTGAATTTCAGAAATATCAAATAGTAATATGAATTTAACGTAAGCGATAATTAATTTCACCGCTTGCGTTTCTGAAATATTATTTTAATATACATGTATTAAACCCGAATGTAATATAACCTTATTCTCTATTGGTATACAAAAGATTTCGTCCAAACGATGGAAGAAATTGGTGTATATACATAAAAGATATAGAGATAGTCAGTTAGAAACAAAAATGTAGCAGGGAAAAATGCAATACACGGTATAAACATTTAAAAGTTCTTATGTTATAAGGAACACATCCTGAAAAAGCACTAACATTTTCCTAATTTTCTTTATCAGAACCATAAAACTGAATAAGGCTATTTGCATAACTGCTGTATGTTTATCAATAAAAGATAAACTTTTTCCTATAGGAAAAACGGAGTCTGCTTGTCCCACAAGTAAAATTGTTTTAACCACATAAGTGTTTTATAGAAAGGGTCTCGGCAAAAGCCTTATAAAGTAGGGTAGTTTCTCCCCATACTCCTTTTAATCAATCACCATAATCAATTGCCCACCCTAATATACTGAATGATGTTTTCCCCAAGGGAGTATTTTGGGGCACCTAATTTATTCATAAGTAAGTAAGCTTCTAAAAAGGCTAAATAACGATGTTTTACGAATTCACGTATTTTTCTTGAAAAAGAAATAGCTTAATCCATACATTTAAAACACGTTTTTATTCGTAAAAAGATTCCTTTCTCTTTTAAATGCCTTGGCATGTTCAGGAAAAGACGTCAGGAGGTTTCGTTCCCCCGCACTTTGATCATATAGATAAAATAATTTAAAGAATATTTTAGGATTTTGAACGGTCTTTATGTTTTCTGTTATCTGTGTAAGTTTTATTAATCATATAAAAAAAAGTTTGACTCATTTAAAAAGTGCTTCATTTTAAAATCTAAATTACTTAAATACTTTTAAAAAATTTACTACTAAAAATAAGTATCGAATTTCGTAACAGGTTTCAATATTTTCATAAATGGTGCCAGATATCAAAAAATTTAAACACCCAGAAAATAAAAGTTTAAGATATAATTATTTGAGAAACCAGATACGGCTTTAGTGTTAGAAATAACAACGAAGAGGTAGCCAGAGTGAATCATCTTCTATACATGGATGATCTTAAACTGATGGCTGCTACCAGAAACCAGCTGGAACAAATGCCTAAAATTGTAGAGGAGTTCTCCGGGGATATCGGAATGCAATTTGGACTTGACAAGTGCCGTATTTTGAACATCGTTAAAGGGAAGATAGAACCGGGGGCTTTTGAAATGCAGAACGGTGAAACTATAGCTGCAATGGAAGCAGACCAAACATACAAATATCTAGGTATGAAACAGGCTAAAAGAATTGATCATGGCTCTATGAAGGCCGAATTGACAGCCGAATTTGTCAGGAGGGTAAGGCGGGTATTACGAACTAATTTAAATAGTAGAAATTTGTTTAAGGCGCTCAACACGTATGCTTGCTCTGCGCTGAGCTACTTTTTTGGAACTGTAAAGTGGAGCAGGACGGACATCCAAAACCTGCAAAGAAAAATAAGGACACTCCTAACAAAAGCACAAAAACATCACCCTCGGAGTGCTATTGAACGTACAATGCTTCCAAGACACCAAGGAGGAAGAGGATTGGTGAATATTGGTAAGCAGCTTGACCGACAAATAATAAACTTACGTTCATATTTCCACAGGTTAGAGGACTCTTCCACACTACATCGAGCAATATGCGAGGCAGACGATTCAACGCCGCTACAGTTGAGGGAACAAGATATTACTTCTCACCACCAAACAGACCAAGAGAAGTTACAAACCTGGCTATGGAAGCCACTTCATGGACGGCATCCAAATGAGGTCAATCAGGACAATGTCGACAACCCAGCGTCGAACTACTGGTTGATTTCAGGACATATGTTTCCGGAAATGGAGGGCTTCTTGTTAGCTATCCAAGACCAGGTTATTCCGATGAAGAACTATCGGAAGTTCATCATTAGAGATCCCTCAATAGAAAATGACCAATGTAGATATGGCTATCGAACATCGGAGACAATTCAGCACATAACTGGAGGATGCCAAGTGTTTGCCGCAACCCAGTATAAGGAAAGACACGACTCAGCCGCTAAGATACTCCACCAAGAGTTAGCAGAAAAGTTAAACCTATTACAGGTAGGAAAAGTGCCTTATTACAAGTACAATCCGGAGCCTATTCTTGAGAACAACCAGTTCAAGTTATATTGGGACCGAACGGTTCTGACGAATCAAACAGTAGCTCATAATAGACCAGACATTATACTAATAGATAAAATTTCTAGGCGAACTACACTAATCGACATTGCTGTACCTAACAACAACAATCTAAGGCCAAAATACAACGAGAAGATCGCCAAATACAGAGATCTGGAGGTCCAAATCCGAAGACAATGGGCAATGAACAGCGTCCAAACGATTCCCATAATACTGTCAACAACTGGAGTGATATCAAAGAACCTCCTGCAGAACATCAAGGAACTGGGCCTTAGTGAGCATCTGTATAAGCCGATACAAAAAGCAATTCTCCTAGCAACCGCGCGAACCGTCCGAAAGTTCGTTGGAAATACAGCAGACCACGTCACCTAGGACCCGATAACATGTAAAGGGTTCCCACAGAGCTTCATACTTTTGGTGTCTTTGTATGCCTGGTATGAGTGAAGGGAACGCGAAGCCGTTTGGCTTGTAAATCATAAATAATTATTTGAGAAATAATAATAACAAACAATTTTGTCACTAGATAAAAAAAAATTAAAAATCGTAAAAGTTGGTCAAAGTCGTGGTAAAAAAAAAGGATAAAAATTTAAATTTACTTGAAGTAAAGAAAAATAGACAGTAATATGTATAAAAATAATAAAGAAACATAAAGTATATACGTAAAATCGTATCGTATCGTCAAATTTAACGCATATTTTAATACTTATTAAAAATTCAATTTCTAATATCTTCTGACCTATTTCTACGACTTCAATAATCGTTTTTCTTTAGAATTGCAGCAAATCTTCTCAATAACTTTAGCTTGAATCTAGTTTAGTTTTATTGTGCATTTTTGTTAAGGCATGGAATATTTTATTATTAAAATCACCTGTTTCCCTTATATATGATATGTCACTTATTGTTTTATATCTCATTATTTCTTACCAGTACTACAAATAAAATAATGACCAAATCCGAAATTTGATTAGAAAAAATAAGTACTTTAATGCACAAAGCTGTCGGTAATTTAATTAAAGTAATTCAAAAAACTCTTTAGTAATTAAAATAATTTAATTTATTTACTTTCTTTAAAATGGAATGGTTAACTAATTTTTTAATTACGACGTTAAAATCATTGTAATTGGTAGTTGAAATTTTCTCAGTAACTCAGTTACTTTCACAGTAATTGCAATAACTTATAGAAGTTCGATTATCTCAAATATAATTGCAGTTTATTAAATGTAATTATGGCAACTCTGTTACAGATCACATATTGGATAAATTTGAATGTATTTAAAATCATATCATAATAATATACTAACAAAGAATATTTTTAAAATAGTTTTGTTTTTGATTCTAAGTTTAGGATATAGATCGCACTTGCCCCAGGAAAAAGAAATCGCATAGGGAAATAACAAATGTGTGATTAACTTGGTCCTAAATTTTTTGCTTTCTAAAGAGATCCATAAATATTCATTTGACGTCCATTTTGCAATTTTTTATTAAGAAAAAAAGAACTTACTATTTAAGATGGGGAAATAATCAATTCTACTAAAAGTAAGTGACAAATTATGACCTAATATTAGAAAATAGTTTTTAACCGGAAAATTAAACATAAAGGTGGTATAATCAATGATTCTTAAAAATAAGCTTATATTTTTTTAGCTGTCGCTACCAATGTAGAAATTTATTAAAATGTGGTTATCGGACTTGCATTATATTTATTTTTTATTTATTTTTACGACGTTTCGATTAGAGATACGACCTAATCGAAACGTCGTAAAAATAAATAAAAAATAAAGACAATGCAAGTCTGACCACCACATTTTAGTCAATTTTCGACATTGTCTACAACCATCAAACAAATGCAAAAGTTACTATTATATTGTTTATTTCATATATTGTTATGAATTTTAAAACACGTAACAGCTTCAAAACTTTGTGGCATATAATAAACCCCGGATTATAGCTTATATGGCTTGTATACCTACCTGCATATTGTGTTCTTGACATTCGGAACACGGAAGTAATATGAAATTTCTGGATACTCCTGGTCTAAACATCAATTTATTAGCAAATGTAATAGCTCTATATATATCGGAATTTCCGTTTCCTGAAATACAAAACAGTCAAAATTAATTATAGAATTGTTAGAAATACTAAATATAATAACAAGTTTCTGAATTTTTGAGCTAAATAATATTGTATTCATAATCTAGGACCCTGGTTTAATTTATATGGAATTTTAATCAGTTTTATTATTTTAAATGCGTACCAGAATTTTAATTTCGCTTTTGAATGCTGTTTTACTGTTAAGGTTCTTTCCGTCTATTTAAAGATGATTCTACATTCAGATTTTATTTTGAAAAGACAATACATTCTTTTAACTAAGAATTACAATTTAAAAGTTTTAGAAAAAATTAAGTATTAATTTTTATCACGAGGAATCAGAATTATTTGACCTTTGTGTAAAATTACTGATAATTCCTTCGGTTTCCTTTATCTATCAGAAAAAATTTACTGGGCTTTTTATTACTCATTTAATTCGAAGTATTTATTTTCATTTTACTAGTAGTGAGTTATTTTTTAATACATTATGTAGTAAACGCCACTGGTTGATAGTTTTTCATGAAATCACTTCCGTTACTAAAATGTGAACGCTACTCTATTGTAGATGCAACCCCCTCAATACTCTGAACAGGCTAACTGATTGATAAATGAAGTTGAAAAGAATGTAGGTAGATGGCGAATGTCACAATTCGCGGGGAGAGGGGGAGTTGTAAAAATGTCATGTTCTAGCTTTTTCATTTCGATTTATGCCTTCACAGCGGTAAGAATATTCCACTGAGATTTCATGTTTGGTTTCTGGTTTTTACTCGTCCCCGTATTCAGTTTAATTCAGCTGGTAAGTCTGGGAGAAATTTTGATAGTCTTACGTTGGGGTGACTTTCTAGTTTCAGTTCCTGTTGTATGTGAGGATCAGCGCCTGAACAAACGAAATTTTTATTGTGTACCAGGAGTAAAGCTCCGGTACACAACCTACACAAAAATGAGCTTCTGTACACACTGTGATATTTGATGATCAATAAAGACCATTAAACTTTTCACCACAAGTTAGCAATCAAAAGATGATCAAACAAGGAAGGCTGAAGATTCATCGTTTCCACGACAAAAATAATTCAAATCGTGACTAGATATATCCATTAAGACTATTGAGCGTCGGCTGGGATAACTAGATTAGGTAATAGCATATTCGGTTGAAAAGCTTAGCTAAAACAAAGTCGTGCTGCTGATACCAGCTACTTATTTCCTGTCAGTATCAACCGAAGGTTTAAAATAGGTTTTGATCTAACCAAAATATGCCTGTATAAATAAAAGAATAAAGTAGTACTTTGGCGTGGTTCCAATACCTCTAAAATCGTACAAAAAATTAAAATAATTTAACTATTACTAATTAATGTTCCTAAAATAGATTTAGTGAATTTTTAAGTTATTCTAATCAACCAAAGTGTACATTTATTTTATTATTTAACAATATTTTGCAGTATATGATTCACATATAATATTTGTTCAATTTATAAAAGCTAAAAGGTTTGTCAACATTGTAAATGGTGTAAATAAATGTTGTAGCGGATTCGTTTCCAAAAATGCAACTGTTTTGTTTTACACGAAATGATTTTAAGTGTTTATTTAAATAAATTCAAATACCCTAATGCATTATAGATAAAAGTTTCGTGTCAAACTATACCAACAAAATGTTTAAAAAAACATTTTTTGTTATTACTATTGCTTAAAATTAATTTTATATTACATATGTGCTGATGTTATTCATTTACAAGACGGATATATCCATTAGCCTAAGAAATATCAATCTTTAACTATAATTAATGACTTTTAGTGCATTTTTTGAAAAAAAATCTTTTACACAATTAAATTAAATATTAAATTAAATTATTTTGTTTAAGTTATCTTTACTTGTTCTAGCAACCTTTTTTCAGAGGACTGTCTAAGTATCGTGAACTAATTCAAGTAGTTATTTAGATGGTAAGAGATGGTAATTTTAAGTAAAAAAATTCTTAACGCAAATAAACCAGGTTATAAACTTAACTAACCACTGCCACTGCTTAAAATTTAAAGAATCATGTTTCAATTTTTCATTTCCAGAAATACAGTTTATATCAAATTAATTGGCAATGTTCGTGTTTACAATAAAAAATCATGAAATAATAATATTAACAAATAAGGAACTATTTATTTTATTAAACCATACTTACCAACTGGAATATTATTTAGGTAATCCAAAACTGAATTAGCATCAGTAAAAGTTTTGGAATTTAAAACGATACTTCTGGGCGCGTTAAAAACTCCATCTCCTCCAAAAACAACTACGGCATATCTGAAAAGGTATTTTATTATTTTAAATTTGCAAGACTTTTGTTCCATAAATTACCTGTTGTTCGTTATATTTAACTCGAGAAGTTCCCGGTTTATTGACTCCACCACAATATTAAAGTTTTTATGATTTGTTAGATCTTTATTACACGTCTTGGCTTCGACTATAAAGACTACATCCGCCATTCGGGGCACTGCATTTCCTTGTAATCTAACAAAATCACCCTCTCTAATTTCGGTTCCATTTATTAGGTCACACCTAAAATACAACCCTATTAAATATATAAGCTTTTATATATAGGTCACACCTATACATAGATACATATATATATATATATATATATATATATATATATATATATATATATATATATATATATATATAAACGTGTTATATTTCGACAAGGAATTTTAATAATTTTTTTTATAGTCTAGAGTAAATGGTGAGGTTTTGCCATCGAAGGTGGCATGTCACAGAATATATATATATATATATATATATATATATATATATATATATATATATATAAATACACGCATTTAAAGAAATTTGAAAATATCTTGAAACACCACCACAAATAAGAGAAGAAACAAGCAACAACCAACAACAGAACGGTGTACAACATATCCAAACACCAACTGAATTAAAAACGAAAAAACAGTTTTAAGTAAATATTTCAACTACGCAATAGCTTCGAACAAGATTACTATGGACGAAATAAACAAAAATGGAGCCCACCCTTTCTTCTAAAGACAACCACGAGGCAGAGCAAATACGGCAGAACGTGTCAAGAATCCTCAGAACATCAAAAACTAGAAAAATACTTGGCTTCATGCAACCACGTGTTGAGAATGGTGCTTCTTACGTTAAAAACTCGGAGCAATTCTTAACTATTCTACACTCTAGGAACTGACTAGGGCGACATCATTGCAAGCTTCGACGTAAAATCCCTGTATCTGAGCATACCAATGGATGAAGCACTGGACCAGATCGCTCAAAAAAGGGCTTCCCAACTCATATTATGGATCTTACCAGACATTGTCTTAAAAGCGCCTATTTCTTGTTTGATGGTCAGATATATAGGCAGATAAATGGCGCTGCCATGGGCCCTTCACTACATCCAGCCGTGGCAAATCTATTCATGACCTATTTCGAAACGAAAGCTCTTAAAAAATTCCACTTCAAACGCAAACTCTAGTGTCGCTACGTTGATGATGTATTTGTAATATGGTCTCATAGCAAACAACAGCTCAACTGCTTCCATGAGTTTCTTAATTTTATCCACACAAAGCTACAGTTTATTCTGGAACTTGAGGAAAATAATCAGCTTCCATTTCTAGACGTCCTCGTAACCAAAACAATGGATGGAGATCTGCGACACACAGTATATCGAAAACCAACCCACACGGACATATACCTGAATGCTGATTCTTACCATCACTTCTCACAAATACAGGGCGTAGCCAATACCCTAATATCAAGATCCCTTCGCCTAAGTGATGACCAGTGAGAAATAAAGGAATATATATATATATATATATATATATATATATATATATATATATATATATATAGAATTGTAAAATCTTACTTAATGCACTGAAACAAATGTTTTTTTATGCCATTTTCAATTTATAGAGTAATATTTCCATTTTATTTCAAAAAGTGAAACCCTTTTAATACGGTTAGTTGTCTGCAGTCTGTTTATCTGTTTCTCCGTCATAAATTTTGAATTGTTTGACATAAAAGTTGTAATTTTAAAGTAGTGTTCTCTTCTTCCGTCTAATTATTTGCGGAATTGTCACGTGACCTAACTCTCTTAGGAGCCGTATATTTATAATGTACGGTTTCCTTGAGATTACTTTAGTTTATTTTTCATTTTTCTTCCAAACTTAAATGAAGATGTACATGGTAGAAATTAAAAATAATATAAAATATAAGAAAACCCTTGTTCTCCTTTATACATTTTTAGCTAAAAACTGGACATACAGAAAAAAAAATTTTAAAAATCATCATATTATAGTATTGTGTAATGTATCGATCAATAAAGCAATTGACAGGGATTAATCAACCATTATTAGTTTTCTGTCGTGTACGTAATAATAATAATAATAAAGCTCCCAACCAGCTAATAACAAACTAAAAAAAAATATTATCAGCCCAGTTGCTTTTAGAAAATATCTTAAAGCTTCCACAATGAACCAAATTAAAACCATACAACTTACTTAATACAGGAATCTGGTATACTTAAAGGTGTATTTTCTCTATAGCACATTTCTATATAACTTATTGCACTTCTGCATGCCTCAGTTTTGGTCGTACTCTTCGTACACATATTCATAAAATTTTCTTTGGGAACCCTCGGGAAACAGGTACTTAAATCTGAAACTTTGCTGCGGAAAAATTCGTTACAAAGCATTTGAATTTCTGGTTTCACAGTTTTTTGGCGAGGCGAATCTACAAATGTTTTGGTATGGCAATTTTTATCAACGGACCAACTATCCCCAAATTCCGCTATATTGGTTATGCCAGTCCTAGTTTGATTAAGGGCAGTTAGATCATCATAAGGTTCATTATTGTAAGTTCCCCAAAGTCCTGCAGTTCTGGCATAGTGCCAACCTAAAAAAGAATATTATTTTCTTGTTTTTTGTTTTATAATTTCGTTTACTGCAATAATTTTATGTCTAGATCCCTTATCCAAGATTAGGGAGAGAACAAGTTGATACGTTTATGTATACTTTTAATACTACACTGTCCTAAAAACCATGATTCTTGAGTTTAGATCGTATTAAATTGGAATTATTATCCGACGTTTCGCCTACAATTGCACGAGGTAACTTCAGGGAGCTTTACTCCACGAGATTAGAAGACTGAATGACTATCGAGGAGGTATTTATACCCGACTGGTGCACAGCGAACCGTGATCCAAGGTTACAATCGATTTTTACGTGTGATGTAAACTGTAACCCGCATCTCTATTACTATTATTTGGATATTTACAAATTAGCACCTTAGTTTCTTTTACATTAAAATTGTGACCTGAGCAATGCTGGTGTTCAGTTACTGCAGATTATACAATTTGTTTCTTTTTTGCATCTTTTATGTTCCTTAAGCCTAGTGGACATAGACCGTACTGTTTCACCTACATACACTTTACTACAAGAGCAAGGTATCTTGTAAACGTCTTCTGTTTGAAATGGAACTGCGTCCTTTGGAGACTTCAAACATTGCCCATCTTTCTTACATGTATTGAAAATTGTCTTTATGTTTGATTTTCGGAGCAATCTGGCAATCTTGTCGGTGGTTCCATGTACGTAAGGTAATATAACATTGTCCAAAGGAGGTACATTTTTGACATTTTGATGAAGAGTTAGGTTAGTAATATTTATTAATATAACGTCTTATATCTTCAGCGCCATATCCGTTGCCTCTCACAGCATTAGTCAGTTTTTCTGTTTCTGATTTCAGTGATTGTTTTTCACATACTGAAAGTATTCTATGTACCGAAGAGTTTATGATGGATGGATTTTGAAAAAGATGATGATGTGACATTGCACTGAGATATCTATTTGTATGTGTTGGTTTTCTGTACACAGAATGTCCTAATTTGCCATTATCTTTCCTTTGTACTAGTACATCGAGAAAGGGAAGGGCACCATTTGAACTATGGAGGTTATCTGCGCCATGTGGCCTAACTATGAACATATCATCTATATATCTGCGCCAACAATTAAGTTTTAGAGGAGTAGAAGACAAGGCGTTTTCTTCGAAAGCTTCCATGAAGATGTTAGCTACCACAGATGATAGCGCAGATCCCATGGTCGCTCCCGAAGTCAGTTAGTAGAAATTTCCTTGAAAAGTACAATAAGTGAAAATCAGACATGCTTTAATTAATTCTAATAGGGTGGAATCCATGTTGTTGTGTCCAGGGATTCTACATCAACCCCCCCTCCCCTCCCATCTAAACCCAAGAACCATGATTTTCAACTTGACCAAAGCCGTGAAAGCTTTTATTCTTTACTGCACTGTCCTAACTAGACATTGTTGACCTAACTACGAGATTTTTAAAATTATGATAAAATTCTAAAAAATCAAGGTAAAATTGCATCAACATAAAAAAGTTTCGTGCCTCTATTAAATCATGGCTACTTGGTTAACATTACATCAAATTAACGTCATTAAAAAGATATCGTTTGTGTGTGTTTTTCTCCCGTCAGGTTTTTTGAAAGGCAAATTACCCTTTTAGCGTTTTTTGCTGCATTTAAGTGTTGTGTCGTTGTATAAATAAAAGGATGAAACGTTCCACTTAATAGTCAATTAATTTTTTTCCTTTCCATATTAAGGTAAACCCCAAAAAAGTAAAAAACGAATATATCATAAGCCACGCTTTTTACTTTTTAATTTCCTCCTTTGTGTGAATAATATCACAAAAGGGAAAGCCGCGAGCAATATAGTCGAGGAGATATGCGAACCTTTGCCGAAAAAAATAAGGTAGTTTCCTGTGATTATTAAAAAATATTTTGTAGCTGCGACAAAAATAGAGATTATACTTCTAAAACGAGGGTGGATTTCGAATAGGTTTTTGCTGTAGTGGTGTTTTAAAATTACATTCTTCTCGAAAATCACGTTTTACATTGCTGAAAAGTGTGTACTTTTTAAATAGAAATACAACAATTTTAATTTCGACAGTTTGTTGTAATAGTATTCGTCATTCTACTTATACAGTCTTGAACAAAATTATCGAATATTCTTTGTTATCGCCATCACATGAATATAAATTTAAATTGGTACTGTAACCTTGTATATGTGCTGATATCTAGTAGGCGGACTAATTCGCTTGTTCTAAAAATGTTGACGTCTTCTTCACATTATACTCTCTCGTGCATTTTGCCATAAAAAATTTCTAACTTAATTTGAAAATTAAATTTTTTGTGGTAAAATAAGTAAGCGAGTTTTCTTTCTCCTCTAATTAAAACCGCAGTTGAATCATTACCATGGTTTCTTCTTCTTACAGTGCCGTGATCGTTTAGCAGTCGTTGGATATCAAGTTGACAACCATATTGATAATCATTGTCCTATTAACGCCTGCACGAACCAATTTGATCAAGGGTTTTCAATACCATTGCCTTAGATTCTTTACCACGATGTTCTTTTTCTACCAGGACCTCGTTTGCTCTTTACTTTTCCCTCTATTGCGGAGTAGAATTGCCATATTTCTCAGGGTGACGCATGATATGACCGAAGTACTCTACTTTCTTTGTTTGATTGTTAGAATACTTCGCTTTAGTACTTCTAATTTTTTTACTCTATCAACCGAGCTGATTTTTAGCAAGCAACGGTACATTCAAATTTTAAACGCCTCTAAACATTTGAGCAGTGAGTATACATGACTGTATGCCATGAAGGAGAACAGGGAACACGTAAAGGATTTTCATTCGCGGACTGAATAATAAATTATGGCTACAAAGAGCTTTTTCCATTTTTAAAAAAGCTGCTCATCATTTTTCATATTCTAATTTTAATTTCCGTAGATTATTCCTATTTATCGTTGATTCTACTGCCTAAGTTTGTCAGCATCTCAACTCGCTCCAGAAGCGCTCCCTCCACATAAATGCCATTGTCCTAACGTGAATCGTTCTTACTAATGATCATATATTTAGTTTTGTTACCATTTAGTTGGACTCCGTACTGAGCATATAAGTTCGTAATCTGAGTCACCAGTATGATTAAAATATCATCGGTGCATCTGATGTTGTAAACGTTTTTCCATTTATGGTCACTCCCGACATGCTGTCGCTAAAGGCTTCGTTGAAAATTTCTCCCGAATACAGGTTGAACAACAAAGGTGACAGAATGCAATCCAGAGTACCCCTCTCCTTATCTCTATGTCATCACTGAGATGCGGTCCAATTTTTCCTATTGCTTTCTGATTCCAATACAGGCTTTGGATAATTCGGATGTCTCTGATATATATACCAGATCCTTTAAAGAGTTGGAGCATTTAGTCGTATTGCACCTTACTAAGGACTTTTTTAAAATCAATACTACATAGATATACGTCATAAATTACGACCTGATACTTCTGATACAACAATTATACACCAAAAGTAGCTTCCCTGGTTCTCAGATCCTTACGAAAACCTAACTGATTTTCTCCCATTTTATCTTCCAGTTTACTATATATAGTTAGATATATTATACGTAGACGTAACTTTAAAACATGGCTCATCAACTACGATGGTCATTTTATGGAGTAATATATTTATTTTATTTAACAAAGTGACGCCCTTTTAATAATGGTCGATTGACTGCAGTCTCTTTACATGTTTTCCCGTCATAAATTTCTAATTGTTTGATATAAAAGTTGGAATTCCGTCTATTCATTTGCGGAATTGTCACGTGATCTAACTCCCTTAGGACTCATATATTTATAACGTACGGTTTTCTTGGGATTACTTTCGTTCAGTCTTCATTTCTCTTCGAAGCTTAAATATAGGTTTACCTAGTAATAATTAAAAAGAATTACATATTACTCATTTATTTATTTATAAAAAAAAAACTTATTTCAACTTTTTCTCCTTTATACGTAAGTAAAATTAATTATTATCATATTTAATGAAACATTTTTATCTAAAAACTTGTTATACAGAAAAAGACTTGTTCAAAATCATTATATTTTAGTATTGTGAACTGTATTTCAGTATCGATTATTAAAATTATTGTCGCTAATTATTAAAATGAATAATACCGAATTAAAAGATTGAAGCCACAGTATCACACCAGATACTCGAATAAAACTGAATTATTACCATAGCAGAAAATCAAATGTTGCAAAGGTGGTTGTAGATGGAATAAATGATAACAATATTCTTTTGGACAGAATCAATATCCATCTTTAATCGTTAGCCAAGATTCACTTAACTTTAATTTGGTAAAGTCTATGTTCAAACCTCCTTGGCGAGATAGTTCTATTAAATGCTATTTTCCATTATTAATTATGATTTCAGGAGTGTTATCCAAAAGAATCCAACCAAAGTTAAAACAGACGTCTTTAAAATATCCTCTTGAAGTCTCAGCCAGCATTTAGCAATGACAACTGCTAGTTTCCATTCAGAACACAAAATACACAATAAATGGTCTTCTTTTCACATATTTAGAGAATTTAAAACGTATATATTATCGTGTCTACTTGAATACCATCTGGAAAAGAATACATACCACTAATGGTAAGTGTTTCATAGTCTTAGAATCGCAATCGTATGAAAAACATAATCTCTTTATTAACATTTAGTGTGAATTAATAATAATTGGCAAAAAATTGTTGTTATCTTGCAAAGCTTAAAGACTTCTAATAAGATTCTCACCTGTTTTAGAAACAAACACAGTCGTTCTGTGTTACGGTTCTTTCATGTACTTAAGTGAAAGATTCTAGGCTTCGGTTGCTTAATTTCTCAAAGCGTATAAAGCCAGATGCAATGCTGCTTCATGCAAAAATTTATTAAGTTTGAACAAATCAGCAAACTGGTACGTGGAGAGGCATAACTACTGATGATATTCAAGAAAGTAGATATTCTGATCTTCATATTCAGTCTCATACATCAAATATTTGAAATTTCTCTATTTTCACCATTTCGTTCATTCGCGTGAAGTTAGATAGCTATTTAGATTTATTCGACTATAAATAATTAAACGATTCAAAAACCGGAAAATGTATTTTTGGGTTGGTTTGCCAGTTGATTTTATTTTTCAGCCGCCTTCAGGCCATCGAATGCCGCCTGACTGAACGTGAATAGTTACCTTAATGCAATTTAAAAATAGGCTTATGTTGGGGGAAAGCCTCGACGCTTTGTTAAGGGTAATAGCCCCATAAAGGGAGGAGACTTTAATAAACATCTATATTTTACAACGACTTACCAGAAATTTCAAAAATGCAAATTGCAAATTTCATATTACATTGTAAAGTAAATCCAGAGGCATTTTCTAAAATCACCAAATCACTGTCCCGATACAAATGATTGTCGCCTAATTCTAGAGGAAGTAATACGTTTTCTGAGTCATCTACAGTGATTGTCTGGAAAATTAGATATAAAATAGCATAAATAAAAGGCATCATTAAAAAGTAAAAACCAATAAAACCTGAGCAAAAATATCGTAAATTCTTATAATTGCATAGCTCACTATTGTCGATTATTTTGTTCGTATTATTACAGAACTTTAATTATTTCTTTTCTCTTTTAAACTGCATTTTCTATCTCTAATCGATTCACTCATTAAAAATTGAAGCTTTTAATAGATTTTTGGTCCCTGGATTTTTTCTCGTAATTGATGTGTGAATGAAGATTTTCCCTTTCAAAGAACGTTATGTTTCTACTTGTAGAAACTATATTATGAATGAATTATTTATTTCGTTTATCATAACAAATAAATGAATATATAAACTTACATCTTTAAATAAATTTAGTTTTACAACTCTTTTATTTATTAACAAAATAAGTTCTTCTGAAATTCCTTTGTTATTATATGAGGCAAGTAAAGTAAAGTTGCGATTTATAAAATCAGTAGTCAGTAAATAAGTGCAGCTTCCTTTAAAATCGTAATACTTTTTGTCAAATGTGACATAATGTTTTCCTCCCATCAACATAGCATAACCTAAAAATTATAAAACATCAACCCTAATTCACAAACTTGGTCTAGCTTTTAAATTGGGCTAAACTGACAATTATGGTGTAAATTGATAGAAAAAAGTGTGAATATTAAAAATACAAGAAAGTTTTCTTTTAATATCAAATCGGTAAAATCGAAATTAATGTTTATTGTCGAGAAACAATTATTTCATTTATGGATGCCAAGACTCAGGTTTATATTGCTAATATTTCTTAATAAAGTTTTATTTATTGATATAATTATTACAAACTATAACAATATTATAAGTAAAACAAAACCAGAATGAAGCTGGATCCGGTGTAAAACTTGAATCTTTTTAATGAATTCGATTGTAAATTCATCTATGTATAAAAAATAGGGTCATGATTGTTATTGGGCAGCTTGGGGTCATGTCCAAGGACATTTGCTGCGTAGAATTTAAATTCGAGATCAGAATTGGCCCATGATGTTAAAATTTTGAGATATTGGAGGTTATGTACCCAAAAAAAAAATGGTATATCCTGTACATAACTTCAAAGGTAGTCAAAAAATTCATTTTTCGAGTACATAACCTCAAATAATTCAAAATTCTGACATTATATTTCATCTTAGGGTAAAATTGTACTTTTGAAATTAAAACGAATTCTAAAAACATAATATTTTCAAAATAAGTTCAGAATCGCTCAAGATTAATTAATCAATTTAGATTAATTTCTTATAGTTAGTGAGAAGTAGTTCTCGAACGAAGGATTTACCTTTTCGTTCAAATCTAAGTTTCAAAATTATTAAGCCTCATTTTTTTATTAATTTGATAAAGGATCACCTTGGTCTGGACATCCTAAGGAAACAAAATTTCAATTAATTTTGATTATTTTTTGTCATGTAAGTGAAAAGCCTAAAATGCTAACAAAAATCACCGAACACAGCCAAGGAAGAAAGATATTTCTCTAGGCTTTTTTATGCGGCTAGACTCATAAAGGCTGCTAACTGGCCAATAACAATCTTTTTACCTTTAAATGGCGGTAACCACTCGGAAGGATCTGTATACGGCTTATAATCGTAATAAAAGTTCCAAAATGATGCCTCTGACGTTACTAAATAGTTATATACGTCGTAAAACATCTTAATTTCGGGTATTTCCTGAAAGATGAAGTAGTAGTTTGAGTCTTATTTTAAATATTTACAGTTTTTCAAAACAAAAAAAAAATCATTATATTAGATAACGACCATTAAATACTAAGACTTATTACTACAGTAGTAATTGTTAATTTGGTAATAGATTTTCATATATTTAATTAAATAAGCTATTTCACTTGCTTCATTCGCGAAATGGGAGGTTTTAAAATGATTTTTAAAAAGGGTCTCCCTCAAATTTCTCACTCACTATAACGTAAGGGTATTAAATATTACTGAAATACTACTGAGACGACCTAAAGAATCAGTTACTATAAGCAAGAAAAAGTCAATAGTAACAAAACCTAAACTTATTCAAAATAAAATCTGAAAATCAAAACAGAAACAAAGACTAGGATTTGAATTTAAAACAATTAAAGTAAAGAAATACAGAATTGTGTTTTTTTTTTCTGTGACCCATGTTGGGCGCCAAAAACTATTTGACAACATTCCGGTTCGTTTTTATGCTTGACAATAGGTTTATCGTCAATCCAATCATTGCATGGATATTAGTAATCATATTTTATTATTAAAATGCAAGAGTAAAGAAATATTTGCCACTTAGATTATAAAGAGTGAAACAAGAAGCTTTAATTAAATAGGAAGAATGTGTTGAAGTAAAGATGGAATCTTCGAAAAAGGAAAAAATATTTCTTTTCTTCCTAAGTAATTCCTGCGCTATCAAATGAAATTATCATAGTAATTCTTTATGATTTACAAACATTTCGTAATTCTTTAAATAAAATAATACAAAATTTTTTTGAACATCAAATAAAAACTTTTAAAACAACGAAGGATATATGATAAGCCAGTAAAACAAAATCAAAAACATTGAATGGCAAATGCAAATATCATCGATTTTAAGCGATTTTGGTTATGATCGTGGATGATAGTTAACCAATAAAGCAATCCTCATTGGCAAACAAAAAATGATCAATATAAACCAAAATAGCTTTAAATCGCTCTAAATATACGTGGTGTGGTCCAAAAATGTTTACCCCAACTTAGAAAGAAAGGCTTTATATATATCTTGACAACACATTTTTCTTCTTATTTAATAAAGTATTTTACCGATTTTTGTTGGCTAAATTTTAAAAATAAAATAAGATCGCTAATATCCATGCAATGATAAGATTGAGGATGAACATATTCTCAAGCATAAAAATGACTAGTTGTAAAACTAGAATTTTTGGCGCCCAACCTTTGGGAAAACTTTTAATTCTGTATTTTCATTCTTTAAGTTTTTTTCATTTGAATTCCAGTTCTCGTTTCAGCTTTAATATTTATATTTTATTTTGAGTAAGTTTAAGTTCTATTACTATTGACTCCAGTTGAATGAGAATAACTGATCCTAGTTTCGCCGTCTGTCAATAAAATAACTTTCTTTTGGTCGTCACAGTAAACTTTCAAAAACTCTTACTATCTTAACGATAGTGGGAGAGACATTTTAATAGTTATTTTGGAGAATCACATTTCACGAATGAGCGACTAAAATAGCATATTTAATTGAATAGTTGAAATCCTGTTAAATGATAATCCTTTCAATGGGGAAACACCTTTAATAAGCAAACAAAATTCATGTGGACTCTATGAAAATGTCTTACTATTTTTGAAATAATTTGTGAACAGAAACAGAAATCCATTTTCAGTTTCCGGAAAATAAACCTGAACTAATGGGCTAGTAATTAGAGTTACATTTAAGATTTTTAAGAAGTCCTGGCTAATAGGACTTTTTTTGAAATAGCGCCTTCTTTTGTTTACCATAAAAACTAACTTTAAATTCACCTAAAAGAAACTGTAATCACAATGCAATTCCGCTTAAAACCAGATATGGTTTGTTAGATTTGGTTAAGGTAAACTGAAATTACAGTATTTTGAATATTTTAAATTATTACCCCTCACCACGCTGTAACCATGAAGAAAATTGTTTTAAAAAAATTTGTATCTATATCAACATTTAATTCAACGAAAATGAAAACCTGGCTATCGGTACTAAGGAATCAGAAATAAGAATATTAACACAAACGTTTATTTAATTCAAACCAATAACCATTACCATTTCTTCCGTAATCCCTATCTACGTATAACTTCAGTTTAAAAACACGCTAACGCCCCCCATTATTTTTATCTCACTTCACTTTAAGAGGCCTAAACCGATTTGAGAAGTCCCTACGCTGCATGTAAAATGTTTGTATTATTCAGAAAAACCAATTGTATTCACAAATTTACTAAATGTTTTAAACTACCAAAGTTTAAATTGTTATAAACTGTTAAAGATTTCATTGTCTTAAACGCTATAATATAAAGGCGAATTCATAATTTATTCTTCTTTCATTAGTGATTGATTTGCTAACATTGATTGGGTGGTTTTTGCGATATATACTTAGATACAAAATATAACACCTATTAAGAATATTTAACTTTTTGCAATATTTTACTTTACTTTGGCTCAGTTATAAGAAGAAAGTGGTTAAAATTTGAACCAGAAATTATGCATACTAACTGACTTGTCCCATCTTGATATTAATAATGACTTTCCGTATTAGCTACACATTCATTAATTCATCGCCTCCTGGATTCGTTGAATGATTATTATCTTGGGTTATCGTATCCTAGGCAACCTCAATTTCATGTCGGAGAGTCTTTTGTGCTTTGGTGGGGTTGCCGGGGGGGGGGGGGGGGTCGTAGTAGATTTTGTAGTCTTCTCATCGTATTCCTGACATGTCTATTTTGAAAAATCTCAAGATATCAAGCGGGCAACTAATGAAGATTTATGGTAGAAGATAAGCATAAAGTAACCAGCGTAACATGGAGCGGTAAATCTGTCTTTGATGAGTTCTATTCCATATGTCTTTTTAAGCCCTTCAGTATTCCTCTCCAGTCATTGCTTGGGGATTATACGTAGCATAAGATGAGAAAGGTAAAAAAAGTCTCATTCGACGGTAAATAGTTTTCATTGTTTATTGGTCTCCTATGCAAATCAAGCCATTGGTTAGCAATAGCCCTAATAGCGAAAAATCGATCTTAGGATTGGCAATCTGCAATAACGATCCTCACGTCACAGAACGTGTCTTTAGCGTATAGTATGGAATGGTTGCGTGAAACTATCGCATTTTCGACCCCTAAGAATTTTAACTTAATGAAAGTGGACGTAACAAATTCATCCCAGACAGGAAAATCACTAAAAATATTCTCAACGTATCAATATTTTATTAGTTCCGTGCTTTTGTGTGCTGAATTTTCTATGCCTCTGTATATTTACTATAGAACTTATTTATTTATTTATCAACGGAAATTCTATCTACAAAAATACTATATACATAATTATAAGAGTTTAATGCACAAACATAAAATCAAGCTCCATAATATTATGCGGCACACCCAGTGCAAACATACAAGAATTAAAAATAAAAGACAGAAAAAATCAAGAAGATCACATTATATAGAATTAACACATATCACATGAATATTCCTCATTTCTTTATATACGTTTAAGATCAATTTTGAACTTAGATCTAAAAACATGAATACAAACAGAATAGCTATTTTTGCGACAATCTTTTGCGTATACCTTCAATGGTCTGTGTATGTACCTAGTAAAAGGCGGGCCAAAGCACACTGGCGTACCCCAGACAAGCCCTCACAACCGAAGAGTACAGTAATTTAAAGGTATCGCAAAAAAATCTTTACAAATTCTAGAAATAAATTTTTTTAGTTTTTTATACTATGTTTAATTGAGTTAAGGTACTAACGAATGTGAGGGCGTTATCCAGTAACACAACGAAATCCCTAATCTCATTCACCTTAGATAAAGCAGTATTATAAATAGTGTAGTGAAAAATCAAAATGCTGACGCGACCTACAAAATGAAATATAGAAACATTCATTTGTTTTCAAACTAACACTTCACTTCTCCAAGAATTCAATCTTTATAAAGATTTTCAAATAGTCAGCAAACATGAGAAATTCAGAATAATCAATTAAATTCACTATGTCATTAACAAACAAAATTGAAAAATAGGGGTCTACAATGTGACCCCTGCGGAACTGATGAGGAAAATATAATCTTCCTGGAAATATGATTGTTAATTTATATTCTCTGAAATCTTCCAGTGAAAAAACTACGTACTCACTTCAGAAGACGATCACCGAAACCCCACGCCCCGAGCTTGATCACGAGCAGTCCATAATCCTAATACCTTGTCGAACGCCTTCGAGAAATCAGTATAAATACTGTCAACCTGAACATTGTTCTCAAAGGCATCTAGCAGATAGACGTAATGGGTCAATAAGTTTATTAAGGTCATCCTACCAGTGCAAACTTCATGGTGCTCAGACACGGTAGCACGCCTACATTTCCAAAATAAAAGGGATGCACTAATGAAATCAAACATTTTCCGAATAGCTGATTGGATACATATGCCTCTATAATTTGCTACATTACCTCTATCACCAGTCTTATAAATGCATATAATGACAGATTCTTTCCAAAAATCTAGAAATATTTCAACCTTAGGGGCCAAATTGAAGAAAAAATTCAAAGGCATATTAAGAGTATATAGACAAGCTTTAAGCAATAAGGTAAGTACTCCCCTCGCACCGTTAAAAAGCGCCAAAAGCTTTTAGGTTTAGCTTGGAGTCTGCCCTCAGCCGAACGAATATAATTAGTATACGATATTTTGGTTAAATTTTTACATTGCTCTAAAAGGAGTAAAAAAGACTTATAAGCTGAGAAAAGTCACGTTTCTTTGAAGCGCTTACGAGCAATCTTTTTCTTCCATAGCTCTTTAAGGGCACAAAACAAGATATTGAATAATACAAATCTCTGTACAATTGATCTAAATCTAAGTTTAGATCATCAATGCCCGATAAATAATCATTCGACGATATCATATCTGCACTTCTAAAGTCATAATATTCCAGATCAAACTTTATCGATGGATTATTATCACTATCAGAAATTACACAAGAGTATGCAATGTGATGATTACTGTTGGGAAAAATTAAGTCAACAAGTGTACGAAGAGTACAGTCTCCCAAATTTAAAAACTTAATAAAAATATACTGAGATACTTTGGCGCCCAATTTGTCAAGGTGAGAAAAAATGTATGTCTAGGCCACCGTCTTAAGTAACCATCATGTTTTTCCCGTGTTTGTAGTCCATTCACTAATGAACACTCTGTATAAATAAAAGTAACGCATTTTGTAATCTAATATATCAGTTTTCAGTTAAAAAAGTCAGTTTAAAGAAAGAGACGACCTTATATAAAATTAAATTGTAGCGGTCAAGTTTCGAGGATTATCTTTCGACGAAAAATTCTTTGGTTGTACTTGTGGACACTTTATCGGGTTAACCTTTCTTTTAGGAAACACTATACCTTCGTTCCGGTTACTCTTTTAGGATTCTCTTGGCTTTTATATCGGAAAATAAAAGGATAATGGATGAATGCTTTCCAGCATTATTATTGATTCAAAGAGAAAAAATGTAAATACGTTTTTTAATAACAATTTTTACCATAGTGGAGAGGAAAATCCTCTTTACTTTCATATAAAAATCTTTTTGTGGGTTTAAATTATTGTCACAAAGACAGATAAAATAATAAAGCGGCTTAACGTTACGGAGATTTGTAGGACTATATTTAAATCCAGTAACGCACTCATAAAAAAGCTTCATTATCTCAAAAAACAATAGAATCTCACAACTTAAATATTTAAACCATGGCCGTTGCAAATTTTCTATCTACCAGAGTGCATGGCTGAATATATGATATTTCTTTATTTTCAAAGTTAATTTCATAGAAATAAAATTCTTTCTTACCTACTACATGCTAAGCCACTGTCCTGAGGAATTAATTTAGAGTAGAGCAAAAACATTTTCTATAATTAAATTGTACTTAATTGTGTTAACTATTAACTTATCTAAAGTTAAAATATAATTTTCTAGTCTATGTAATGTTCTAAAGCTGTGGTTTTGTACAATTTTCTTTTTACTCATTTTCCACACTAATTCAGTTTTATCAAAGTATGATAATTTAATTTTTCAATCATTGGTACTCCCTTTTAGTATGAAAATTGACATAGAAAATGAGTTAAAATTGAATTTCTGGCTACTATGCGTTTTAGAGAGTTACTAAAACTATTAGAATTTTATTAAATTTTATCCTTTGTTACAACTAAAATTCAATTTTAAATCTCACTTCTATTCAGCGTGTATCAGTATATACTTCAGGGTTGCCAATTTGGGAAGTTTCGTCCCTAAATTTAAGGAAAAGCATGTATTTTTAAGAATAATTTTCTATCGTCCATTTTGACATTCAGTTAAAATGAAAGGTTTTAAATTGGTCTTGGAAGAAAATTTGAGGGGAGTTCGTAATATTGATACGTATGTGGTTTTAAACAGCTTGTGGATTTTAATTTTAAAAATTCTTATTAATAATTACTTTTAATTGAGCCATCTTTTGTTATCTTAAAACAATATTCTGTTTATTAGTCTGTTGTGTTAATTTTAATAAGCAGGATGTGTTCTTAGCGCCAGCCATAGTCAAAAAGACAATCAAGATTTCTCTCTAGGCCAAACCTCTAGAAATCTTTCAGGTAGAATAAGTTCTCATGAAAGCGATTGTAACAGAGGAGTAGTTTCTTGTGCTCTTGCAGAGCATGTGTTAAATAAAGGTCATATAATAAACTTTGAGAGGCCGAAAATCCTAGCAAAAGAAACAAATTTCCATAATATTTTGCTTTGATATATATATATAAATATATATATATATATATTTATATATATATATATATATATATATATATATATATATATAAAGGTAAATTTGTTTATCATTTTGTCACTTTTGGAATGATGTTGAAAAATACTTATAGTACCGATCATCATAACCAAAGTGTGGAATTAATTAATATATATTACACCTATAATAATGCACAGATGTTATATTATTTATTTACATAATTCAAACTATCCAACGCATACATTTTCAAATAAAATTAACAGAATACTAGAACTAGCGTTTATTATGTGGTTGGCAAATCACGTTTATGTATATTTAGAAACATGTTGATAAATACTGCGAATGTTTTTATTCATTTATTTACATGCTATCCTTTTTTAATTTCATGATTTAAACAAGCATAACATGCTAATCGGTATATCCATTGAGGGACAGATTAGACACAGTTCTATGAATTCCCGATTGCCAAAACATATTATGTCATTTTCGTAAAAAATATCTACTAATATTTTCCGATAAAAATAACATTTTAAACCCGCTTGTTGTTGAAACTAATCATAATCTTTAACGTTGTAGTAACGTGTAACACTTACAAAAGTTCAAAGGAGTCTCAATAACCATAAAATTGAAGATAAAAATAAAATAAATAGATTTATGTAATTCAAACATCAAAAAAGCCGGCTCGTCCCCTACCATAAGCAACCACCAATCAAAATTCTTTTTGTTGTGATCCATTGTAGCATAAGGATTTGAATAAATAAATAATAAAAACGTATTTTAAATTAAAAATGTAATATAGTGAAAATTTAATAAGGAAGCTACCTGAAATTGTGGGGTTTCATTAAATCCATGCCATGACATTGGCAATTTTTGTTCCATTAACATAACGCCATCATTGGGGTCATAAACAAATTTAGTTTTGGCTTCTCTTTGTCTAAAACAAACATTTAATAAAAATACATAATTTTCTTCTTATTTTTTTAGCATTTTTTGTGTCTACTGCAATGTGCTGAATTCAAAGTTCGGTTTTTACCTATCACCCATAAGTTTTTAGAGAAGGAAAGAAGAATATAAAATACGAATAACCCAAACCATAGTGAATATATAGATTTAAAAAAAAACAAAATCACTTTATAGCATTCTATAACATCAACCGGAAGAATAAGAGAAAATGTAACAAATAGTTGACCAACGAGTAGGGGAAATACGTACAAAACGACATATAGGGACAAAATGACACGTCGGCTTTTATTCGAATTTTTTGGGCCCAAACGAGTCCTACATAATCACGTCCGATAGTCTTTGTACCTGTGACCAACCTGTTAAAACAGTAGCTCCACTTCGTCATTCATTTTGTCAGTTGCACTTCAAACATGTTTTTTGTTGGTTCAAGTTTTTTTTTTCACGTGGAATTAGATTTTCTTTCTGGTGAGTATTTATCATTAATTTATTACAGTTTGTTGCTAGTATTATTCACAAGCGTGTTATCTCAGTGATGGTGTATTGTTTTAATATAAAAATTTAAATTTCAAGTCATTCTGTGATTTTAAAGTTTTAAAACTGAAGATGCACAAAACGGCATACATATGCTATAGACAAAATGACATAGTATGTCATTTTGTCCATACCCATTTAACAATAAAAACTAAAATTTTTCTGGCTTGAGTACCTATCTACTGAAACCCCGATTTTGTTTTCAGCAACGACATCATGTCGTGTAATTATGCCTGAAAAACCAATATGACGATTGGAATGAAGACTCGATAAAAAAAAAAGCTATAGAAATTGTTAAAAGTAAAAAAAAAGTGAGTTGGTTTTTGGCAGCCAAGACTCTTGGTGTCCCACATGCCTTATAAACAAATAAAATATTAAAACCTAACTTTAAAGATCTTGGAAGATATAAATCAACATTTTCTCCTGAAATTGAAAGGCAGCTTTTAATAGACCACAGGTATCTGATAAAATCTACAATGTAGATGAATCTGGACTCTCAACAGTCCAGAAACCTCGGAAATTTTTGCAACCACTGGGAGAAAACAACTAGGGTGCATGACGGGCACTGAACGGGGATCGAATATTATTATTGTATGTTGTATAAATTCTTGTGGATCATATATTCCCCCAATATTGATTTTTTCATGAAAAAATATGAAAAATGAGCTTCTCGACGAAGCTCCTCCCGGCAGGCTGGGAATAGCTCAAGAGTCTGCTAGAATAAAGTCTGAATTTTTTTCAAATGGCTTCAGCATTTCCATAGCTATGTAAGCACTGAACATAAGGTTATTTTTGTTGTTGATGGGCCAGTTAGTCACAAGGGAATAGATGCCTTAAATTACGCGAAAGAGAACGGTATAGAAATTGTTTGCTTACCACCGCACTGCACATATCGAATACAGCTATTGCATGACTGTTTTTACGGTTCTTACATATTTTTGCCAGGAAATAACAACATGGTTACGATCACATCCAGGTAGAATAGTGACATATCTGCAAAACGATGGTTTATTTAACAAAGTATATGAGAAGGCGGCTAACGTTCAAAATGAATATCATGGCTTCAAAAACACTGGTCTTTCGCCTGTAAACCCGAATATCTTTCCTAATTATATGTTTGCTCCAGCAGACACAATAGATATAGAACTAGCACCCAACAATCCTCAGACGTTTCCAGTTGAATCTGAAGATGTGTCTACCTCTGCAGCAAATAATCCAATCACACCATCAATTAATAATCCTTCCAATAATGAAAATTCAATGATAAACGTTCTAAATGTTCCTGCTGACGTCACTCAGCTACCGTCTATTCATCCTCACAATCGTTGTATTTTCTATTAGATGTTCTATCCTTTGGACCGAAAGGAAAATTTGTCAGTGGAAGCCAAAGAATAGAAAGTTACACCATATACTCACTTCTACCCCAAATATTGAGGAGATCAAACAAAAAATAGTTCCAAAGAAACCGCCAGAAAGAAGAAGAAAGGTTCTTACAAAGACAATCTTTAAGACCGACAGCAGCGACAATGAATCTAGCCTAGATAATGAATGGTGAAGGTTGGTTGAGGTACATGCATTGTTCCCGTTGGGCTCGTGTTCAGAGAACTAAGCGTTTTATTTATTCTCTTTGCCTATGAATTTATGAAAAATTATAGTATGTCATTATATCCATTACCTCTGTGTCATTTTGTCCATACGGTGTGGACAAAATGGATTTTCGTGGATCTCTATTAACGACTTAATAGCTTTTAATTAGTGAAATGTTTTGTTGATTTTTTTTTGCTAATTTTACAGAAAAATAAATAACGTTGTTTGTTATTTGCTTTAATTGCTCTTACTACTAATAAATAAAAAATTATGAGGCTAGAACAAAACAGTATGCCATTTTGTACGTACTTCCCCTACTTTAATATTTTTCCTTGACAATTATTAACTCACCTATTCTCAAGTTCTAAAGCTGTCACAGTCATTTCTGATAATTTTCTATAAATAAACCTTATTATTTGATGTACCCGATATTCAACTTCAAAATATTGGTAGTAATATTTTATAATATCTATAGTTTCATAACACTTATCGATAATAAATTTAATAGAAGGTACATTTCCTAGTTGCTTTAACTCCGCAGTAATTTCCAATCCAATTGCTTTCAGTTCTTTTCCAAAAGGTACATGATTAATGTACTTTTCGTTTACAAAATTCCAAGCGATACTGCTGTATTTATAAATGGCTTCTACGGTGTTATTTCCGGTGATATCTTTGTAAAATCTATCGACATCTCGTGAAAATTTCGTAAATTCCATGAAGTATGCTGACTCGATGATTTTGTTCTTGCGAATGTAAAGGAAATCTAAAATCAAGTAGAATGAATTTTGTGTGCTGTCAAAAGTGACTTGAAAAAATTTACATTAAAAAGTTGTATAAATGCATTTATTGTTTACGAACATCTTGTTGTTTTGAGTAAGCTTAAGAAAAAAGCACAGTACATTTATGAAAATCTTTACATTATTTATTAGTTTACAAACGTTATTAAATATGGAATAGCCAAAGTAAAAGGAAAATTAAGCTTCAAAAAAATAATTATTTTGTAGAGTAAAACTTTATTTAAGTCTGTCCATTATTTCAAACCGCATAGTGTTTTAGGTAGAGTAAAAACTTAAATATTATTAAACTAAGTCGGTAAGCTCTGTTAAGCTTAAAAGCATGGTAAGTAAAGTGACTAAGTAATAAAACCAAGATAGCCGATTACATTCAAAATCATACAGCAAAAATAGTCAAAAAAATAAAATGCTTTCTCCGAGAAATATATTATTCTAGAACATAATAAAGTATGCACGGTATCGAGATTTAAAAGTTAAGCTTCGAAGTTTTGCAGTGAAGAAAAATTAAGGCATTTTTTTTTAAATCTATATTTTTATGACTAATTGAAATATTGCAGTTTTCTATCTTGATTAAGGTCACATGGGTCGAAAACTTCAGAAAAAAATTTGAAGAACCGAAAAATTTTCAAAATCAACATAATGGCAGCCGTTTTTCAAAAAAAAAACAAACGCGATTTTCTCAAAAACTACATTTTTTTTGATGAATTTTTTCAAGGGTCCTTGTTATATGCTTATTTAATTACAATTGTTTTCATAGGTAATAAAATGAATGGAAAGACAATAAATTTTTTTCTTATTTCAATGATCGATTCTATTTCAAACCATGTAATAAAATTTAAAAACAAAGCGCTTTCTCCGTGAAATATATCGTTATAGAAAGCAAACGAATGTACCCGTTTTTGTCGTTTTTGCAAAAAAGTCATTTTCAACAAAGTTATTACATTATAATATTATTTAGATATTTCCAAATTGCGATCGATTCTCTAATTTTACGTTTAGTGAAACCAGACACTGATGCTAGCACCTTAGTTTATTTTACATTGAAAGTGTGCCTGAGCAGTGCTGGTATTCAGCTACTGCAGATATAGACCGTCCTGTTTCACCTATATGTACTTTACGACAAGCGCAAGGTATGTTGTAAACGCCTTCTGTTTAAAAAGGTATTGCGTCCTTTGGTGACTTCAAACATTGTCCAATTTTCTTACATGTGTTGAAAATTTTCCGAATGTTTGATTTTCGGAGCAATCTGACAATGTTGTCAGTGGCTTCTTGTATGTAAAATAAGACAACACTGTCCATGGGAGGTACATGTATGACATTTTGTCCAGGAATTGGGTGTTAATATTTATTAATAGAACGTCTTATATCTTCAGCTCAATATCCGTTGCCTCTCAAGGCATTAGTCAGTTTTTCTGTTTCTGATTTCAATGATGGTTTGCCACATATTGACAAGGCTCTATCTACTAAAAAGTTTATGACGGATTGTGTGTGACGTTGCATTCAGATATCGATTTGTATGTGTTGATTTTCTGTACACAGAATGTCCTAATTTGCCATTATCTTTTCTTTGTACTAGTACACCAAAAAAGGCAAGGGTACCCTTTGATTCAGTTTCCATACTGAATTTTAGGGTGTTGTTGGTTTAGATGATTCAGGAAATTATAGAGGTTATCTACGCCATGTGGCCAAATTACGAACGTATCATCTACATATCAGCATCAAAATTTAGGTTTTAGAGAAGCAAAAGACAGGAAATTTTCTTCGAAAACCTCCATGAAGATGTTAGCTACCACAGGTGATAGGAGAGATCCCATGGACTCTCCCGAAGTTTGCTCGTAGAAAATTCCTTGAAAAGAGTAGTAATAAATGTGGAAATCAGACATGCTTTAATTAATTCTAGTAGGGTAAATTCCATTTTTATTTCGTAATATGTCAGATATTATGGAAACTGAATCATTTATAGGAACATTAATATAAAGCGATTCTACATCAAAACTGACCAATATTTCTCCGGACTCCAACTGGATGGTTTTTAATCTTTGAACTAAGTGTCCAGAGTTGTTAACAAAGGATTTAGTTTTGCCTGTAAAGGGATGTAGAAGCTTGGCCAGATATTTACCTATTTTGTACGTTGGTGAGTCTATTGAGCTGACGATTAAACTTGGAGGTATATTTTCTTTATGTATTTCAGGCAGTCCGTAGAGGCGTGGAATCTTGGAGCTGCTTGGTTTAACGGTATTCCTTTCTTCTAGAGTGAGACTAGACGCGTTAATTAGAGATGTGAGGTTCGTTTCGACTTTGTTTGTTGGATCTGTCCGAATGACTTTGTAAGTACTGTCGTCCAAGAGATGGTTTATTTTTTCAGTATATTTGTCCTTATATATAACAGCAGTTGCATTTCCTTTATCAGCTGAGAGAACTAAGATAGTGTGTGTTCAGTTTTTTAATAGCCTTCCTTTCCGCTAATGTAATATTTGATTTTGGTGGCTGTGAGTATTTTATGATCTTCACTGCTTTATATCAGATCGTGTCTGCTTACTCTGAGGGTAATTTTCTAATGGAAGCTTCGATGCTAGAAACAATTTCTTCTACTGGTATGCGTCTTGGAATGATGGCGAAGTTCTGTCCTTTGGATAAGATAGTTTTCTCTGCTTCGGTAAATTGTATACTTGATAAATTGACGACTGTGTTCATTTCTGCGCTTACTGGATTATTGTTGCTTAAAAGTTCTTTTTTGCTGATTTTATCCAGCGTTGCAAATTTGCCCTGTTCCATTAGAGATGATAATCTTAGATGTAATTCAAAGAGATTACGGGCATTAGTATCCATATCGCGACAAATTGCTTTGATCCTCTCTCTGAGGAGGGCAGTGCTTGCATCCTTGTAGATATTCGTGGCACTTCTGGAAGTTATGTGGTGTTTTATCTGTAACGATTTTGGTATTACATTTTCGTCACGACATCTTAGAAGGAAGGTTAACTAATATATCATCTTCATCTTGCTGCTGCGGAGATCGCCAAGGGTTTTGGCATCTTTTTTGATATCTTCCCCATAGAGGTTTGCCAATAAAGACCCAAAGCTTTCACGGCTTTGGTTAAGTTGAAAATCATGGTTATTTTTTTCTTCCCGGCAAAACCACTAATTTCAACCTTAAAATCTCAATAACTTCTTTGAAAATGATTTTTTCATAAAACGGTAAAATATGAATGCATTTTTTTGGTTTCTATAATGATATATGTCACGTAAAAATCATTTTTTCTTTTGAAAATATCGCATTACATGATTTGATGTAATCGACCATTGAAAAAAGAAAAAAAATGTATTGTGTCTTCCCGTGCATTTTAGCGCCCATAAAAGCAATTGTAACTGAAGAAGCATATAACAAGGAAAGCTAGAAAAAAATCATCAAATATAAAGTAGTTTTTGAAAAAATCGTGTTTGTTTTTTTTTTAAAAAAAAACGGCCCTAATTTTATTAATTTTGAAAATTTTTCGGTTTTAAAATTTTTGAATCAAAAATTACTTTAATTTTTCTTCTGCATTCACTCTCTTCAAAAAGATTTTTTCGCAAAATACGTGCACACTTTTTTAGGTTCTAGAATAGAAATAGAAAGAGAAAGCATTTAATTTTTTTAACCATTTTTACTGCATGATTTTGAATGAAATCGATCATATATATTTTACCCAAGAATTCTTTTCCAGTTGTCCAGACAATTGTCTCAACATAATGAACCAATTTTAAAAATGTCGGTTCCAAAGCTGCCAGAGTTTGATGCCAATTATTCACCAGCATATTATACGTTTCGGACCATAACTTTTCCATATATTGTAAAATTGATATGTTTGTATTTTTTATAAAATCATCATATTTGTCAACTAACTTCTCCAACACGTTTGATATGTATTTCACTGGATTGCCATTTATAAGATCATGAATAAATTGTGCTGTATTGGCATAATATAATTTTACCTAGAAATATTGAAATATTGAAATAAATATATTATAATGCAACACGAGAATTGTCAATAACATACACAAGTTAATTAATGAAATTTCGATATTGACATAAAATTAATTTTGTGGTATAAAATAAACAACAAACTATTCGGCTGTATTACAGCTTTCAAAGTTTGTTATGTTGGGTCTGGATTAGTGTTGCCACCCTCGGATGTAAAGAATTCGATAGATGTCTCGTAGAAATTCGGTAGATTTCGATCATTTTCGGTAGATTTTCAAAATAGCAGATTATCCACTAATATCAACGATTTATTTGATATTACGAATGCTTCGAGCATACACTACAGTAATACTCCATGTGCGTTACACGACAAAGAGAGAGGGCCTTCTCTCCCATTGACAACAAAAAACGTTCGGAGCGAGAGAGATAGCATAACTCCATATTCACGCTCTCTCTTTTCTCTCTTTAACATGTAACATGCGCGGAGCATTGCATAGTGCCTCCATAGTGTATGCTTGGAGTGTGGATGACATAAAGATATTTTTGAAACATCATTTAATTAATTCTCATGTAATCGTAAAAACTAAGTTCGTTCTTTTTATAAGTAAACGTACATCGTGTAATTGAAGTGAAAATCAGAAGATCCAACGAAAATTCGGTAAAGATGATAACACTGGTCTGGATATTCCTTTTATTGTGTTGTTGTCTGATATCACCTTGACTAGGATTAGGTTAAATAATAGAACAAACAAAAATTAAGCGACTAATCGATTAGGATTTAATTTTAACTCGATTAATGTATTTACTGATAAATGATTGGTTAAGCAGAGTCTTCTTATTCTTCTTCTTTCTTGGCCCATTGACGTCCACTTCTGGACATAAGCCTCTCCGATGGTCCTCCACTGGGATCTGTCTCTCGCCTTCTGGAGCTAGTCTTTTCCAGCAAACTGTCTTATATCATCTACCCATCTGCGTTGTGGCCTGCCACGGTTTCGGTTCGTTTCTCGCGGTCGCCATTGCAGTAATTTACTCGTCCACCTATCGAGTTGTTGTCTAGCTATGTGCCCCCCCATTGCCACTTTAGTCGTGATATGCGTTTAATGACGTCAACTACTTTGGTTCTTGATCTTATTACTTGATTTCGTATTTTATCCCGTAACGAGATTCCTAACATTTGTCTCTCCATGGAGCGTTGAGTGACTCAGAGCCTATTTGCGTTTTGTTTGATTAGTATTATCGTTTCCATGTTGTAAATAGCAACAGGCAAGACACACGTGTTATACATTTACCGTTTAAGGTTGATTGGTGTGTTTCTATCTCTTAATACGTACTGCAACTTTCCAAAGGCAGCGCATGTCAGCCCTATTCTCCTTGTTATTTCCGCCGTTTGATTTTCTTTGCCCAGTTTCATGACGTGGCCTAAATAGATGTACTCTTGGACATTCTCTATGATTTTATTTTGAATATCTATTTGTACAGAGCTCATTAACTTAGTTTTCCCCAAGTTCATCTTAAGTCCCACTTTTATCGCCTCTTCACTGAAATCTTGAAGCCTTTGTTTTAGCTCTTCTGGGTTGCTAGACATGACAACAACATCGTCGGCGAAACGAAAATGATTAAGATAAGAACCGTCGACTCTCAAACCTTTCTCATCCCAATTTAGTTTTTTAAAGACATCTTCCAAAGCTAGCGTAAATAATTTCGGAGAGATGACGTCTCCCTGACGCACACATAACGTTTATTTTTTTGGTTTTTGTGTTTTCGTCGATTTTAACCTGTGATTTCAAGATCGCCCATATTTCTATAGAGTCAAAGGCCTTGTGAAAATCTACAAATGCCAGGTGTATAGGAATGTTATATTCCTTGGTTTTTTCAAGGACTGTGCGTAGGGCTTGGATATGATCTATCGTACTAAATCCACGTCGAAAGCCGGCTTGCTTCACAGGCTGGTCATAGTCAAGCTTTTCAGTCAGGCGATTTCTCAATATGCGGGTGAATAGTTTATATAGGTGGTTTAATAAACTGATAGGATGATAGTTTTCTATATTTGTTGTGTCCCCTTTTTTGAAGAGAAGTACGACTTGTGCGTTATACCATTGTTCTGGTACTCTACCTTCGTATAAGCATTTATTCATCAGTATTTGTATCGCTTTTTCAAGGCTGTCTCCACCCATCTTTAACATCTCAGTTCTGATTTGATCCTCGCCCGGGCATTTTCCATCCTTCGTCTGTTTTAGTGCTCTTTTTATTTCATCTAACGATATCTCCGGCAAATCTTCTGATCCTACATTTTTTATTTGTTTTACTGTTTTTGTTGGATCTGGATGCGTATTGATCGAGGAGTATAAGTCCGCATAGAATGCTTCCACAGCCTTTTTTAATCAGAGTACCTGTTTAATAATTATTAGAAAAAAGAATAAGTAATATATAATATAGATGACTTGAAGTAGGATTAGGTAGAAGCGATTTTTAAAAGCCACTTGGAAAAACTGATATAAACACCCTTGAAAGCAACTTGAATAACTCAAGTCCAGTCTAAAATGAAATGACGTTCACAACTTTAAAATGCATTACAAATGGTGAAAGCTGGATTTAATTATTACTAACTTCAGATCGGTGGTCGTAGACACATATGATTTTGATATTGCGAAAGATTTGTTGTAAGGTTTTGAACCAAATATTTTATCATTTTTGTATATGGAAGTTGTAGTTATATTAAGTTCAATTTATTGACAGTATTTGACACAAATTCTTTAAAATACTCTGCAAGTAATATTTATTGAAGTGTGCAATAACTAGTTTGACAGTGGTTTGAAATAAATTTTCAATCTAAATTCAACTTAGCAAAATAAAGGGGTGGGTTTAAAATAAGTTTTAAAGTTGCTCCACTTTCAGTTTGTCCTGGAACCATCAATATAAACGTACTGTAAGATATTTTTTCTTAAGAAAAGCAGTTTTTACCACTTGATTAGCAGCACTATCCCAACGGCGTCCATGCTATAATTAAATATAGTAATTTCTATTATTCTGAACTGGATTAAAAATGTTTTGGAATATTGAATGAGCAAAAAGATAAAAAAATAAATCGGATAACTAATATTTCTTCAATATTATTACTTTAATACATTAATGATGGACCTGTTTTTCTCCTAATATTATTATAACTAATTCAAAAATAAGGAACAGGATAAAATCATCACAATAGAATCGTTTCGAAGACAGTCGTTCTTGAGAAATAATAGCTATCGAAAACAACATCAAATTTTCAATTTACACAAGCGCATTGCTTGTCAGTACTCAGGTAATTTTTCTAAGGCTGCAGTCACAATTAAAATATATACGTACTTCAAGGTGAGATAATTTAATCGGGTCAAAGTAGCTATTTTAATTAATTTTTTATTCCATATAAGGATAAAATTTTAATAAAAGCAATTATTACTATCAAACTAACTCTTAGTTATATTTATATTTTTGAAACATTAAAGCATTTTGTTTCATTCAGTATAGAAAATACGTCTCTCAATATTTTAGCTCAAAAGGAGAAAACTAATTAAATGTAGTGAGCCAATCAACTGTATAATTTCTCATTTTAACCGTCCGCCGTCTTCTCCGTCTTTATTAAAAAAATAATTTCTTAGATTATTTTTTCTTTGTTTTGTCAATATTACTCTTTTTTATTTAGTGCGACCCTACGGGGACAGGTTCAAAAGACGAGCAAGGATTGGGGAAAATTGAGGTTGCTTATTACTACGTAATTAAATGTTACAGAAAGATTATTGAAAGATGCTATTACGTTTACCTTCTTTGAACAAAAAGTCATTTAGTTTCAAAAAAAATTTTCGGATTAGTCTATACAAAAGCGTGTTAACGGTAAAAATAAGTGTCTACGATGCATTTGTTTCATTTGGTGTTACTATTTTCTATATTTCTACAAACCCTATTATACAAGTGTCGTCATCAATTAAGTAGGTTTATGACTGGTCTTAAAATTATATATGCTTCCTTTAATATTTTTCACATTTTTATGAATATGGTTTTATTTTGCATTAACCTTGATATCCAGATTGCCAATTGTTTCGAAGTTTTCAATTATTATATTTCTAGGATTAAAAACCTTTTAAAACGTAATTTTAAAAACTGTCTTGCCTCTGCCATTTGGGAATCTGGTTGATGGATTTATTTTCGCTGCGACTGGCCGAATGAAGAATAGTGTAGCATTTTACTATTCTACACCTAACTTGGGTAAATGTTATCTATTTTTGTTAAACAGATAAATAAAAATTATAAAATTTTGTCTTATTGGAATCATAACAGCATGTTTTTCTAATTGTTTTTTAGCTTTAAAATTCAAAATTTAGAATGAAAATTTTAAATTCGAGTTTTAGATATCATACTTAGATTCACTTTTTTAAAAAAAAAAATAGACTATAAAATAAAAAATTTTAACTTCTCAAAAAATAGAAGAACTTTTAAAATAGCTTTGGTAGTTTCGAAGATTACTTCAAGCAAATAAGCAAACCTAGTCAATTGATGCTTACCTTTTCAATAACAAAATTTATACTCTGCTTAATATTTTTTCCCGATGCCCCCATTACAGTCCACAATTCTTGGAATATTTTTGGTAAAGATTGTAAATGCGATTTCAAAGATAGGTCGTCGAATAGTGTCATTGCCACAGTGCTAATATCTTTAATGTAGAATTCGTTGTTATGATACGAGGTATTCAGAAAATCTTTTAGATATCCAAAATCTTCTTCAATTACAGTTAGATTCCTGCAACAAATTAAAAATAAATATTTTACAAATAGTTTTTTGTAATTACTTTAAATAAATATATAATAAATTATAAGGCAAATGGTGAGTAAAAAACGGTAGATCACTTATGAAAACGGGTAGAGCCGTAGTTCTCATTGAAAAACGGTAGATCTACCATCTAAACGGTAGAGTTGACAACACTACTAGCCTGTCCACTGGACGGGCTTACTGTCCTGGGTTCGTGTGCAACCGGCATGCCATCGATACTGACACAGAAGTGTTTCGGGGTTTCATAGTATTGAAGAAAATATTTTGATAACTTGTCCACAGAGAGCAGAGGTAGAGCAGAAGTCTACCATCGTTCCATTAGGCAACCTTTAAAACATGTTTTTATTGCGAGTGGGCAACTTTCAAAAATTAATTTTCATTTAATATTTCGGTGCTGCATAGATAAATCGAGAATCGATGTATTTTTATCCTATGACTGTTCAAGTTTAAAGCTAGATAATACTTTGGTAGGTCGGGTAATTGAAGTTAAAAACGGTAGATCTACCGGAAATTCGATAGAGATGGCAAAATTGCACTATAGTGCCTTCCTCAGACTGTTTAAATTTGGCTGCGGCGTCTGATATACTCTTAGAGCATACATTACTACGTTCCCATAATTTCGTAGCGCTCGCCGGCCAACCACGGTTCGAAGCGAGAGAGATAGCACTATCCCGTATTCGTTCTCTCTTTCTCTTTATTGTGTACAGCTGCTGGCCTCAATAGTGTTTGCTCGAAGGATATACCAGACCAGTTTCTTTTATTATATATTATTTTTATTAATTTAGCGCATCATATTTTTTTTTTCGTTTTTTATTAACTATTTATATTTATTACAAAATAATTTTTCAAATTATTGAAAATACGTTCAAATGTAATCTAAGATAAGGAAGAAGATTATGACAAAAATTCTAAAATAATGCTGTAATTGGTGAAAAAATATGCAAAAAGACACTGTTCAAGTATTCAGAACACGGTAGCAAAAGCTAGTAAATTATATAATAGTTTTTTCGGAAAAGAATTAGCAAAATAGAAAGAGAAGAAAGAATCGAGAGAAATAAAAAAAGTAGATCTATAAACCCAAAATAATATAAATATATAGATTTATTTCATCAAAATCGAATTAAAAATAAGTAATTATTAACTAACAATTAAATAATTATTTATAATATTCTTTTTCGACAAAAAAAAAGTATTTTTAAAATAGTGCTTTATGGCCATTACTGGTAATAGAGGCTTTAAATAACAATTTTACTTTGTTTGTGTTAAAGACATTTAAAAATTATTTTTAATAATTTAATTACTAATATATATTAACTTATTAGATTCTTGCCATCAAATACTGTGTCTATATTTAATTCTTAATCAGACATGAGTTCGTTTAAAGTGCCCGCAAATGGTCTACACTATATTTCATACGTAGTTATTATTAAATTGAGACCAAAAAATGTTAAAAGGTATTATTGTGTCCTCATAGAATAATGACTTCTTTATCATCAAAATAGATTAAAAGTTAATATACGAAAACTCTCTTTTCTTCTACGTGGAAAATTTTCAGTCTCAGTAATATTCATTTCATTTAAGTTTTAAAATGATCGTCAAGAGTGCGAAGAAAATATAAATTTAACATCAATATGGTAATTAAACACGTTATTTAAATCTTCAATTTAAACAAAACCCATTGCTTTGAGCCTCAAGGAATGATTTTAACTTCAAAGGATTTCTTGTTACTGCATGAGGGAAATAAACGTAACTTAAATTAATCAGAGGAACGAATCACATTGCCCTTTGGCAATCACGTGTCCAACCTTCGTCAGATATATTTGAAGTGGTTGGAGCAGCGAAATGATTGCGAAATTGCCTTTTTAAAGTGTGGTCAGAAAATGTTATTTTAAAATCTTGGAAAGCACGTTATCTTTGTGATAAATTCAATTTGTTCAGAATGTTGTACAAAGCATTAACAAGTCAATTGAAAAGAAAAGATGCCTCTTATATTCGGTCATATTTAGGTAAATAAATGCAAAACTTTATACACTTTTAACAAAGTAGAAATAATATTTAATTTTGCAATATTAATTTAATAGTAGGAAAACAATAGGCAAATTTTAAATTGACATTTCTGTAGAACAATGCATTATAATTTTAATTAATTAATAATTTTAATAATTAAATGAAATAACTCAAGCTAAAAAAAATCCTGATATGTTACCATACAAAATACCATATAAAAAACTATATATATAGTATATATATATCAGGAAATTCCAAGCCAAGCAGCTATCGTCCACTGTCCGTGAAATATATATGTATATATATACATATATATATATATATATATATATATATATATATATATATATATATATATATATATATATATATATATATATATATATATTATATATATGATAATTATAAATATAAGAATACAAACCCTTTTAATAGAAAAGTAAATAATTTAAATTAAGAACTATATAATTAAATGTTTGAATTATTTTCTTTGAGATACCTGAGAGTGTCCATGCCTTTCTGCAAACATGGAAAGCACGTTCCGCAAATATTGATGAAGAATATCATGCACACTACATTTGAAATTCTTTTTAAAGGTATTCTAAAGGGTTCGGCTTTGCACTGTAAACTACAGTATTTAAATGATCCAAAAGATAGAAATCTAAATGGGTTAAGGTAACTTTAAAGGCCATTTAATGGGCCCTCTTCTGTCTATTCAGGTGCATTCATTTTAACATTGTAATGAAAATTGGCAGGCAATAAATAACTTAGGTATTACAATATAGTCATAATAAACATACAAGTAATAATTTATCCAGTCTTCTTAGTCTTACTGCTGATACCAGGAAGTGTGGTTAGGAAGTAAATTTTAAAAATAAGCCCCACGTTGGGCGCCAATTAACAAAATAACTTGACACGTTGAGGCGCCAAATTGTAATGATAAAAAACTTTTTTTGTACGACTTGTATAGGCCTTTTTTCCAAATGCTGAAAAAAATTGAATAATCTAACTGCAAAAAAAAATGAAAAAAAAAACCAGAACTAGAGAAAAATAGGCCTGTATTTTACTCTTTCACAAAATTGTTTTAGTGTGTGTTTTTCTGTATCTATGGTACTATTTCTCCACTTATCATTGGACCCCAAATTTGTACAATTCGATTAGCTCACGTAGAGTTAGGGATTATAGTAGATTAAAGATAAGGCGTCACTTTAAGGTTGGACCCTTCTAGTTGGGAAAAAGATGATATCTCTAAAGTGAGAAAGATCTAGTTTAACCTAACGACGAAAATAGACCTCATAATATTAATAGAATTATTTAAAAATCTTAACAAAGGTCTAAATAATAACGAAATAGCTAGCTTATTTCGCTGATGTCATAGAAGGTTACTAAATAGTGAAGTTTTATCACAATATGGGTATACATTTTGCTTTTTGAATACAACCTCCTCATTAAATTTGTAAATGTCGATTTGTCGATTGGTGACATTTATTCCAACACGAATATCACCATGACAAATTTTACTAGAGCAAGAAATATCAGTCCAATGTCATGTCCATACCTTATCTACTTTATAAGAGGGCATTGTTTTGAACTGCGATTTTATAATTAATGTTTTTATATATTCCGCTGCTAAAGTGATCTAATCCATGTATAAATTGAAAAATAGCTTTTCTTTTTTTTTCATTTAAAGAACGTAATGTTTGAAATAAATCTTAATGCAAGCGAAAAACAGACATCCTAGTAATAAAAAAGAGAAAAAAAAAGTATCTAGGTGTATTGAAAATATAATTACGAATATTTTAAAAGTCACTCTACCTATAACATTTTCTTCAGTCTAAATTAATGAACATAATAAAGAAAACATTTCACACAGCCGTTATTTTTAAACGGGGAGTTATTTATAATATTACCTTGCATGTTACTAGATGTTTGTCATAAATAATAAAAAGATTTTTCATTTTTCTTCTTCACTGTACGCGTTAAAATATTCTAATCGAATAGAAAACATCCCCAGATGACGGAGTTCAACGTCAAATAAAGTAAATTCACACACCGTAGTATAAAAATATAGCTAACTTTTCACTCTTGTTTATAGTGAATAATGTGGCGTTAGACAAGACGTTGCGTAGTGTTTATCCAATAAATTTCTATTATAAATAACGACAAACATTGGCGACAAGAAATATCTATTACAGCGAAAAACCACGTCACTAAATGGTGCCATCAAAAGAAGTTCAAGCCCAGGCATTGGGTTACATTTATATTATTACCGATAAAAGTTAGAACTTTTAATAGCCTGCAAATTATTTTATAGAAAAACAAAAATAACGAACACGAAGAAAAGCCGGCAAGGAAAATAATTATCTAATAAAAATAAATAAATTACATTTGATTTAAAACCACAAATACAAATAAACACTGTAAAAAGAAAATACATTAAATTTAATGTAGTTGTGCTGGAAGCACATAAATTTAATAATTTATATTAATCTGAACTAATTTATTCCGTTAAATCATTACATATACAGCCCGTGTTCATTGAATTTGAGATATGTTATCACATATTTAATTAAACAAACATTAATATGAGTTCAAAAATTCTGAAACTACCAGGGAAAGGAGGAAATTTTTGCCTTAGGTAGTGTACCATCTGTAGATTAGTTTCCGTCAGTATGGGGCAGACATGTACAGTTCACCATAAAAAAATTGAGTCCTTCGAGCAACTTATATCATATTAAACACAAAGTTTAATACAAGTTACGCCATCTTCCAGAATGTTACGTAATGTACGTTATCGAATATAGCATAATAATGTAAATTCCTTTAGTATTAGGGTATATGTGAATTAATTTTAATGTACAAAAATTGAAATATCTTTCCAGTTACTTTATTGAAATTTAAGATGCCATTTAATCAAATTTAATGTATAACAAACTGATATTTGAATAAATTGCTATAAATTCAGAGTAAATGTAAATTATTCACAATTTTTGGCACAAAATAATTAAATGTAATGTAAAATGGACATTAAATTTAAGGTTATTTTTAACGGTGTATTTCAAACGAACCTTGATAGTATTTGAGAACATAAAACAGAAAGAAGGTTCTTAATGATAAATCAAAGTTTTAAGTTAAAAAAGATAGAAAAGAAAATATTTCAGATTATTAGAAGTTCTATTTTGGTAAGTTGCCGCTTTCGTTATTTAAATACCAACTTATTTGAACGAATTGGAGGAAATATAATTAAAAATCGTTTACCTCGTAATATAATTTGTTTCCATAAAATCAAGAAAAAAAGACGGGACAAATTTATACTTGAATAATTTGTGTGAATACATTACTTAATATTAAAAGAATAACTTTCATAATATTTTTTTTTGTTTCTAAATATGATATTCAGATATGCTGTTGTTTATTATATGACTTTATTTATAAATGTTTTTATTACAAAATGGTGAAAAAAAATTCCCTTACTAGAAACAAAGATTTTCCTCATTCTGGAAGAAGCTACTTTCCTTTAATATTTTCTTTTATAATTAACACATTTCCTTTAATCTCCACCTAATGGTACGCAGAGGAAATATAAATATTCTCCATTTAAATTTTTAGACAACGTCTTTGTTGGATTGCTTGCTTGAGTTCACCGCGGACTGTAGTTCTGGATCTTTTGGTATATCCTCTGTGTTTTTGGCTTAACACATATACATGTAAAATGACAATTTGGAAAATAAGACACGATCATGTTGAATTTTCTATCAAAATTCATGAGTTTCATAACAAATAATTCTTATTTTTATACATTCATAAGCATCAATGTTAATTTAATAAAAATTGTCTCAAAATAATGATAAAGAACATAAATAAGTCGTTGTTCTTTGTCGGGAGCACTGGTAATTATTCTAGTATCAACTGTCGTAATAAACTAATGCCTACGTGAGAGGATCCGACTTTCTCATTGGAAGAGCTTAAATTATATATGGGTGCGAAGCTTGGACATTAACGGTAACAAATGAAGAACGGCTCCGAGTCTTCGAAAGAAGAATTCTTAGAAAAATATATGGCCCAACAGTAGATGCAACAACAGGACGATACAGAATCCGTACCAATAAAGAACTGGAGGATCTATATGGAGACACTAATATTGTACGAGAAATAAAATCTAAGCGACTGCAGTGGGCGGGACACGTAAGAAGACTACCAGATAGTCGCACAGTCAAACTCGCGTGGGAGGAAGCACCGGTAGTGAAAAGACCACTGGGACGCCCTCGCCTCCGATAGAAAGACAATATTGTCAAAGATCTAAAGGCAGTGAATATTGATAATCTGCTAGATGCCATGGCAGACAGGCAGCAATGGAGGAGTATTGTGAAGTCGGCAAAGACCCACCCAGGGTTGTAAGCCATGGAGTAAGTAAGTAAGTAAGAGCTTAAATTCATCATAAGGACTTGCATGAAACATAAGACCATGGTGTGTCGCGGAATTTCTGCATGGGCTTACAAAATACAGCCTGAATGGATTTTTCATCAGTGCAGCAAGCACAGTGGCCCACACAGCTCCCAGCACTCACTCTGATGACGAAACAAGAATCACGTGAGCTAAGTTTAAGCTGAATTTATTGTTAGTGAGAAGGTGACTTGAATCCTTAAAATTTTATAAGCCATCTGGAAGATATAACTCCTGACTCTTTAATTAAATCAGATCCAAATTAAAGCTCACTTATTAAGATGTATGTATGTATATATATATATATATATATATATATATATATATATATATATATATATATATATATATATATATATATTGATTATTATACCAGTAAGTACTTACCTCAAATCTATTAAGTATTCATTCACAATGGGTTTGGCATTTTCCCATATACCATCAAGTGCATCAATTGATTCCGCTTTTACATATTGTCTTGTATTATTTATTTCCTCTAAAGCTTCATGATAAAGTTGCAGTGCTTTTGCGCGAATTCCTCCCTATAAAAAATACATATAATTAGTAATATATATACAGACACGCCCCTGGATATCTAAAATATCGTTATGAAGTTGGTCTTAGTCTAAGTACAGCTTGTATAATATAAAATATGAACTGATTTTGAAGTCTTTCAAATTCAAATTTTGACGATGAACCCCCCCCCCTCCCACAAATATCAATCTTGTGAATAATCGGGAATTATAAAATTTATAGTCGATCATTATGGATCCGCCATTTTGAATTACGTTAAGCTATTTGAAGATGTTATTATGAAAATCTCTGATATAAAATATAAAAAATAAAATTCCAAAGAATGCCAGGCTCGAAAATAATTAAGCTTTATTACATTTTAAGACAATTAATTTACAACTGACGTTGATTAGATGTTCTGAGTATCATTTTACCAACAGATTATTTCAAAAAAGTAAATTTTATGTCTTTGATAAATTATAAATACAAATATTAAAAATTGTTCCTTCCTAATGAAGTTTAAGTGAAAAATAAATTGTTCCCTTGATCCTTAGTTCCCTTTTTTTTCGTAAAACCAAGGTGTAAAACATCTTATTTTTCTGAAAATCCTTTTACGTCGGACGTGATAACACAAATAAAAAGCAAGACGTAAAAGACCATTCTACGACACAACTCAAATCCTTTTAATAGGTTAGTAGCAAGTGTGTTTCTGAAAGAAAAGTTATTGAGGCAATTGGGGATTTATATAATTCCAACTCTTGCAAGCTAGATGATTTTTGATCAGTTGATCAGTCGATTGTTATATAATCATGTCAGTCGTCATATTCAATTAATATTTGTTTTTAAAATACATTTTTCCCTATTTGCTTTCAAGTAATTTTATTAAACAAGCGTCGAGGTCGAGCCCCAACAAATAAAGCATAATAACATACAGTATTGTGAAATTTTGAAATTTAATTATAAATGTATAATTCATGACTTTCAAATATCAGATTTTTAATTTATGATATGAAGAGTATTAAATTCAAATTTCAAATTTCTAGTCTATATTTTAGTTTGAATTTTAATATACTAATTAAATTTTTACGTCGTATCGAGAATTACAAATACTAATTTTGGCAAAAGCCAAACATATCATCAATATTTCAAATTCGCCCTTTTTGATCATCTATGTTGAACTGAATATAAAAATTAAATTTAAAAAAATGTCAAATAGTAAACAAGGTCAATGTTTACGTATCAGGTTCGAAAACAATGTAACCCTACGACAATTAATTATTTTACGAATAATTTTAGTTACATTCTTTAAAAAATTACAAAAAAAAAAATAATCTTCCATAACGGGCTCGCCATTTTAAATTCAAATTTTATATTATTAATTTACGATCCTTAATAATCATTTTAGATAGAATTTAAATATACTAATTAACTTTCAAATGCGTGGTATTGAAAACTTTAAATTCCAATTTGGGCAGAAGTCAAACCTAACAATATTAAAAGTTCACGAATTAAAATCAAATTTATTTGGCACACCAGTAAAAAAATGTTGTCGTTATTGGACGTTATGAGACAGCGTAAAGCACTCAAAGCACCTATTTAACAAAATTAATAAAAACAAAATAATTTACAATAGGAAACTTAAAATTAATTCGATTAAAAACTCTAAAGTAACTACTATAATTGCTCTTGTCGGCCGTTATTTTAATACCAATGTAATAAAACAAATTTTAAAAATTATATGTTTAAATATATTTCTAAAATATTAAGCAAGAAAAGAATATAAATATAAAAACAGCTATCTACATTGTTTAAACGGAATAGTGCTAAAGTCGTCCTTCTCCCTGTAGAATTAAAACAAAATATTCCTTTAACTTTACCGAAGATAAACAAGAAAAAATCAAAAATAAAAACCTTCCCAAACACACTGAATGTACGCCTAGCGTAACTTTCTCTAACAGATTTCAAAATGTACCGTTTCTAATGAGTTTCAAGTCGTAACAGAAGATTATTACTTCTCCAAAAGCATCTCCGAACTTTCCTTCCGGGGCTCCTCGCAGCGGTTCCCGTTAGTACCTATCACGTTCTTTCTTGTGAATAGAAAAAACATTCATTATACGAATTCTTTTTACATATAATCAAACGAATATATTGCATTATGGAGATTTTATTTGAATATTCTTTTATTTTCAAGTGATGAGAAAATTGTTCAACTTAAAGACATTCTAAGAGATATAACTATCTGATGTTAAATCCAATGTGGACTTATCTAAAATTTCTTCGATATATATTTTTAAATATTTATAGGAGCTACATTGCATATGAACCCACAAAAAATAGATAAACGACCCAAAAGTAACAAAAATGGCTAAGTTTGATAACTGATTCATTTTTCTTTATGGTAACGGACTGGGGGTGGTAATATAAGATATACACTTTCTCAGTTTCCTTGGTTAAAATCCATCTATATAGTTTAATTGCTGCTTTTAGTAGTATATACGTTACGAAGAGATTAATTTATAATTAATGCCTATTCTATTACAAAGCGAAATGGATCGGGACTCTTAGAGGCTATTGAAACAAAAAAATGGCGAACCATGGACGAAAAAGTGCGTTTCTTCACATCGGACGCCAGTTATATTTTTGAAAACCCCGCATTTATCTGTATGCACACTATCAAGATGTGTGCAATTTAAATGAATTTTTGTTATTATAAGCGACTTATTTATTTGTGTCTTGTGTGTTTAATTTAGTATAACAAGCTTCACGAAGTGTTTACCAAAACAATTACAAATAGCTTTTCGAATTTCGGCCCTGGCGATGGCCAGCTGAATATTTTAGAGTGCCCATTTTCAAAAATAAGGATTTATGGTTACGTTTCAACATTGTAAATTTGCCATTGTTAGGAATAAACTTAACCCCCTAATTCACTGTCATGATAGTAACGTCACCATGGTTTAACTTTATAATCAGTCTTAATTAACAGTAGAGGGTTTAAATTTACAAGTACAACAATAAGTCAAACAAGTTTTGAATCTTCATAATACAAGAATGAAAAAATGGTCTTTATTTGTTAGCCAAATCATCAAAAATGGAAAATTTTAATGGTTTTCAGGATTCAAGTATCCTTTTTATCGATTCCAAGACTTTATCGCTAGGTTTTTATTCTTAATTTTCCCATATAAGTGTTTATTTATTGACATGTATAATTCAAGTTATAACAACATCATCAGCAAAACAAAACTGATCAACTAGAAGATCTAACTTCCATGGCAACTAGATCCGCTTGAAGTCTTAAACCTTCGTAGTGAATCAGGCTGTACAGATCTAATTAATATTTTGTTTATGAACAACGCAGTAAATTGCTTTTATCGTGGCTATGTAGATATTTGGAGATTTTCATAGTATTATAAACCGAAAGATCACATTTCTAGATAGGTAATGAAAATCAAGTTAGGAATGAGCAAATAGTCGAAAGGAAACAAATGGACTCATTCGAAATATTCACTTGAGACAACCACGGGCCTTCAGGCCAAAAAAAGATTCAAGCTTGATTAAATTCAACATCACTAAACGACTAAGCCGAACTATATAAAAAATATTCATAATATATTTCGAATAAGTTATGCTAAGATCATGGAGACCTTTTAGATGAGTGAACAGGAACAACAGAAAACAGAGATGACTTGCGGCAAACTAAAACAATCACAGGAAAAATTAATGCTCATATAAAATTGTTTGTTACAAGAAGCAACCCTGTAGCTATAAAACCACTAAATAAAAATTAAAGAAGTCCAAGATGTGTCAATTTTTTAACATAATGATATATTAACACTTGCGCTTCTACTATAAAAACTGTAGCCTGAATTTAAAGACAAAAACTAACCTGGACATCGCTTATCAGTTCGGGGCGCCATTTTAGTTGGGACATTATTAATCTTGAGTGATTGAGTTTTAGATAGTAAGATACGTCAGTTAGTCGCTTGTCTTCGTAATCTCTCCAAATGTCAAATCTTGCATTACGCGCGTCTGGGATTATGCCGTATGTATGTAGACTCTGACTTCCATCTGTAAATAAACAAATATATTTAAATTTTTACATCAAACCAAAATAAATAGAATTGTGGTTTACTTGTTACCAATAGTTTTAAGCTTGCAGCTTTTTTGCTGCAGTCAATCGTCGAAAAATACAAAACTGATAACAGAATATATCTTTTATTATTGTAAAAAAAATAAATAAAATTTTAATTCTTATTTCTCTAAAGTATTTAAAATTGAGACATATAAAGTATGGTAAACTTTATTTTCCTAGAATAATTTTAGATCCAAAATAATAATTTGGTTATTAGACCCCTTAGTTACCTTATTTAGTGTAATAACTTGGAACATTATCCCAAAGCATTTGATTGAATTATTTGAATAGTTGACCTTTAGCATATAAAAATATTTTGTTAAATGGATAAAATATCGCTTGCTTGTCAATAATTTTCTATTATATGAGGCCATTTAGCGACTCGACCTACAGTTTAACTTAGGTTCCGAACCATGGTCCTCGACACTTAACTAACTCCGAATTTTCACTCTTTGTCAGTTTTCGTGTCTACCACTATTGGGACTCTATCCACTCTAATGGTCTGACTACTTTTTTAATAGGTCGCCGCTCATGAGGATTGAACTCGCGCTGGTCGTGGTCATCTACAAGTCTAGAGACCTATAAGAATGGGCTAACACCACCCTCCACTAGTAAGTGAATAGATTCACTTAACAATGTTGACGTTTTGATACATAATTCAATACGAAATTGTACGTTGATATTCATGTTTTCTAAAAATAATGTAGGATACTCTAATAAAAAAAAAACATACAAATAATGAAGGTATAATGGCGTAGCGGAGGCGAGGCTTTCACGCCCGGCGGCATTTTTTGCAAGAAGCAGCAGTATGACCGTTTCGTTCTTTGACAGCCTTTGTACTACTTTTTATAAATGCGGTATATTGCGATATATACGAATATGTCCGTATTGGTATTAATTTTCAAAGTGTAAAAAGGATAGTTATCAGTTTTTTTAAAATGTCGGAAATTATTAACAGAATTCCGGGATCTCTTATTTGCAGATACGGTTGAAGGGTTGCTACACGCAGTTTTGTTTTATTTTTATACAGAATTGGTAATTTTTATAGGTTATGTTAAAAATTATATTCTCAATGAAAAAAAAAATATTTATAATGGTACAGTGTTAAATAGTTTCAATAATATTTTTTCTGAACATGTTTTTAATCAGTGAGTAATATAGATAGATAGATGGATAGATTCTTTATTAAATCCATTATAATACTAAAATAACTTCTCACAATGAAGTTATCATTTCTAATAACTAGGTAGGTATTGACCATTAATGGATAATTAATAATGGAACATTTGTGATAGGTATTAAGTACATTAATAAATGAATGAAAATATGAACCAATATGTTATTTTCCTACACGTTCATATTTCCAATTTTACAAAGCGAAAGCAAGAAAAAATTGAAGGGACATTCAGAAAACACTTTTAAAACACTCAAAAAGACAGTCATTCCCTGGCTCCTACCTATAGACTTAACTATAGTTGAGAGTGTGACCAAGGTCCTCTTTCATATACTCTTCTATAGAACAGAAGACTTTTTCTCTTGTACTCTGAATTCAGTGTTCTAATCTTGTAGAGTAAAGATCCCTGAAGATGCCTCGTGCAATCGTGGGCGAAACGTCGGATAATAATTTCAATGTGACACGCTCTAAACCCAACAACCATGACTTTTAACTTGACCAAAGTAATGAAAGTTTTCGTTTTTCACTATTCTTATTCGTTTACTCTCATATTATTAATAAAATTCAGAATATTTAAGAATATCTTTCAATTTTATTTTATGGAATTACTAAATTTTAAATAGAAAATAATTTAAACACTGATAAATATGTTAATATGCCTGAGAATTTAATTACGAATTTAATCTTATTGTTAAATGCAGCGCAATTTACATTTTAAAGCTGTAGAGTTACTATGAGTTTCTAAAGTCAAAGGAGGGTTTAAATATAAAGCTGTCGGGACACATTCGTCGTCAAACACGGTCAATATAGCAAACGTATTTTGCACATGTGTTAATTTTGAATTTCGACCATGTGAAGCGTTAATTTTGCTGTAAATGAGGAAAAAGACATTGTTCTAAAAAGCATTTTGAATGGACTTTCATTTACTGAAAAATTGGACAGTAAATTCTAATGAGAACATAGATTTTACCTATATTTCACTTTAAAATATGATGAAATATAATCCTACAATATTTTTAGAACAATTAAATTACTTTGTAAAAGAATTAATGACTGGAATGTTTTAATGTCACAGAAGTTATTTTTTCTTGTAAAACACTTTATTAAACCTTAAATAAATAAAGGATTGACACACATGAAGAAATAGTTCTCACTTTTGAATGATTATAGGAAATGATCTAATATTGTAGAGGGCGGCATAGCCCTGCAAAGAGGTTTTAGAAAAAATGGAAGTACCGAACTTGTAAAAATAACTAGACGAATGATCGGTGACCTTTTACATCTAGAACAGTCTAGGCCCCATGTACACACGGGACCGACAGCAGCAGAGTCGTAAGCGTCAGTTCTCTTACAGACGCCGTACAGTGAGCTTTGAAAATGGTGAAGTTGAAGTTGGCCGAACTTCTCGAATGGCAGGAATAATTTGGCGTTGTACCATTGCAAGATAACTTTGACCTGTCAATACTTGGTCATAAATAAATGTGCCAACTGATGCAGTACAAATAGCAACAGGAATTCCATAAAGAGTTTAAGTCCAGTACTCTTGAACGTAATAATAAGATACAAAATCAGAAGCAGAATTATCAAAATATTTTGCTATGCTGACTATGTCTGAAAGTGAATTACAACGACTCCTGAGAGAAATAATTTGAAGAAATAGGCATATGACCACCGAAAGCAAAATACAAATATACAAAACGCGTGTACCTATGCATGTCCAGATACGGCAGAAACAAAAGAAATCCTGATATCAACTGAAGCGAAAATTCTCAGAACAACACAAGGAATCCGTGAGCAACACAAAAATTAGAGGCGACTCTAAAATACAGGATGTAATAAGATAGAAAAGGTCGAGGCGTCGCGAATGGAGAGATCATGTGGATCGTATGGCTCCTGCAAGATTGGCCATATAGGCCAAATCAGAAAAAGCCGACAAAAAAAGACCACTGGAAAGACCTTTAAAAAAGTGGAAGTGGAAATAAAAGGATATCGTTTTAACTTCAGGAGAAGAAGAAGAGAAGAAAAGATATTTTGCCTGTGATTGTATTATTTATGGAAAAATGCAGTTTTTTTTTCTAATAAAATAGGTTAATCGAGAGCTTAGCATTAGTTCAATCGTCAGTAGTAATTCTTTAGACCAGGGGTACCAAACTTTTTTCCTAAGGGCCACACTGACTTCTCCACTAAGGGCTAAGACCTAGCTAGCTCATCATACCAAAGTACTGTTGTTTTAAATAACGCGCAAATTTTGGCATTAGGATTGATTGGCGAGTGAGACATCTATAGTGTTGGGGTGGACTCCGCTCCGTTCGAAATTTTGGTTAGTACTTACGGGCAAGTGTTAAGGATATTTCAGATGCGCTGGCTATGCGTCATATATTGATCGTTAAATAGAAAGATCTGATTAATATTTTGTATGATTTACTTATATTGCAAATTTTATAATTTAATCAAAATAAACTATGGCGGACGGATATTGGCCGCGGGTCGTAGTTTGGAGACTCCTTCTTTAAACTGATGAGGTAGATGAAAGCATCACTACCGAATTTTTAATTGAGCTAGCCTGACATTCAATGTCAAATAAAATGATTGATAGTACAAAACCATCTGTTCGCGATCACACAAATTATTTAAACATTATTTATCCATCTCGATTACATTAAATGATTCGCTATTTAACGCTGATGAATGTAGTAATAGCCGTCTTACTATGGTGCATGAAGTCTCAATTTAGCACTGATGTTTTCATATAATAGCGCTTCTTAGACACCACAAAGTGGCCACTTCTGAAGGAGTCCTTAATTATATCGGATTAATAGCTAATTTCATTGAAACTTGGTAGATATTTAGAATTAATAGAGTAGAGCTTATGTTATATATATACGGTAAGATTTATTATCTGTGGGCAGACACTTAATATAAAGGCAGACACTTAATATGAATTTGTAAGGTCAAAGGAAGGTGGTAAACGGAGAGGTCGGGACATATTCATCGTCAAATATGGTCAATATAGCAATCAATTTAATACATTTATCGGGTTGAAATTTGTCTATTGAAATTGTTAATTTGACTGTAATTGAAGCAGTTTACGAGGCAGTATATTAAATAAACATTTAATTAATCCTGGTTTATTATAATTTTACAGCAATTAATGTTATTGCATTTATTAGTAAAAATTATTTAAAAATTAGTTTTAGTTTTAATAAATTACGGTTTATTTCCAGATTATTTATTCATGAAATCATAGACATCCGGTTAGGTATTATTTTACATAGAGGCATTAACTGAGAAGAGCAGAGCCAAAGAAAGATGATATATTTGAAATTGTGTATATGCATCCAGAATTTAATAGTCAATATGATAACAGATTTACTAATTTGATTGGCATGGTACTTAGTTATCGATATTGTTTGGTGTAACTGGAGGTATATGAAAAGGTTATAATAGATCAATAAATTATTACACATAATATAATACATGAAAAGTCGAACACAATTTTTGATATTTACAGACAACTTTTTTTTAACAGCTCTATGTTTTCGTAATTCAATTTTTTCTTATCTTATTCAACTATACAATACCAGAAACTTCCTAAAACTGTCATATATATATATATATATATATATATATATATATATATATATATATATATATATATATATGAAGTAAAATGCGAACAGTAAATGCAAACTCCTCTCCATCATATCCTTTCTGTGTTAGAGGTTGCATAGTTAGAACAAATTGTTATAAAACGCAATTTATCCTATTTCACCACCATCGAGATGATGGCCTACCTGTACCACCATACCGAGAAGAAAGTCAAAACTTACCCTCCCCGCCACAGTGATACGGCAGAGGTACATGTTTCGTCTCTACTAGACTCATCAGGGTACCGACATGCACCTGGCTGTGCAAAGGACAGATCGGAAGGAAGCATGCAAATACTGAACACGGCTTCTCCGACCTCCCGCCGGATGGCGTATATATGTTTATGCGGATTTCACGAACATATATATATATATATATATATATATATATATATATATATATATATATGTATATATATATATATATATATATATATATATATATATATATGTATATATATATATATATATATATATATATATATATATATATATATATGTTTATGTGGCTTTCACGGATTCCTCCGTGTGAGATGCAATAGCAGTGGATATATCCACATTATGCCGTTGTAGTGCTGAAATCACATTCAGCAAACGTACAACTATATGCAGCTCCGTAAATGAATGAAGTAAAATGCGAAACAGTAAATGCAAACTTCCCCCCATCATATCCTTTCTGTGTTAGAGGTTGCACAGTTAGAATAAATTGTTACAAAACGCAATTTATCCTATTCCACCACCATCGAGATGATGGCCTACCTGTACCACCATACCGAGAAGAAATTCAAAACTTACCCTCCCCGCCACAGTGATACGGCAGAGGTACATGTTTTGTCTCTACTAGACTCATCAGGGTACCGACATGCACCTGGCTGTACAAAGGACAGATCGGAAGGAAGCATGCAAATACTGAACGCGGCTTCGCCGACCTCCCGCCGGATGGCGTATATATGTTTATGTGGCTTTCACGGATTCCCCCGTGTGAGATGCTATTGTAAACATGTACCTCTGCCGTATCACTGTGGCGGGGAGGGTAAGTTTTGACTTTCTTCTCGGTATGGTGGTACAGGTAGGCCATCATCTCGATGGTGGTGGCATAGGATAAATTGCGTTTTGTAACAATTTATTCTAACATATATATATATATATATATATATATATATATATATATATATATATATATATATTTCCAAAAAAATTCAAAAGTGGGGTTTTATCTCAAAATATCGAAAAACGTTATTAGAAAGAGTTTTAAAACAAACAAGTACGCAGTGTCATCAGTAAAGTTTGCATTAGGTGGAAAATAAATTTTAAATGGATTTAATTTTTATATTATGATTTCTTTACTAGAAAATTTGAATCTTTTCAATTAAACTATTTTCTTAATATTAATGTGTATTACTTTTAGACACAAACTACGTTTACAAAAAGAGTTATTTTATGAAGTTATCTTATACAGGGTCAAAAACAAATAAATTTTGCACCACATGTGACCAAATTTTAATAGCCCTATTTGGATTTTGTAGAAAATCAAACATTTAATATGGCGTTACTTTAAACAAAATACGTCTGGGATGAAGCATTGTCAAAACTAAGAAGTTTTATGTGGGTTTCGTTGCGCCCTATTTTGCAACAGTGGTGGAATTTACAAAAAATTAGCAAAAAATCAAAATTATCTTATACAGCTGCGTATGGGCTAAAAATTGCATTTAGAAAAACTTTTTCTAAAAACTTTTTTCGACATTTTGAAATATAACCCACTTTTGATTTTTTTTTTTTGGAAAAAAATTAAAATTTGGCAAATAATGATAATTACGTCACAACTATATTTTTGGTTAATATTCATTTCGATTGAAGCAAAAATTGTTCCCAAAGTTAAATTTTGAATAAAGCCATTAAAAAAAAAAGGTTATTCCATACGGACTCCACTGGTCATACTGTATATATATATATATATATATATATATATATATATATATATATATATATATATATATATATATATATATATATATATTATTTTTAATTTTTTCTTGGAATTAGGTTCATATTTAAATAGCTCTGACGTTTCGTTCTTTACTTAGAACATTTTCAAAAATAATCGTCATTTGACTTCCATAATTCCGTTCTATCTCTTCAAAGAATGTCATGATCTCAATCAGTATAGTAGCTTTCACCCTTACTATATAATATGTATTGATTTTTGATTCAGATGATGATAATTTTTGAAAATGTTCTAAATAAAGAACGAAACGTCAGAGCAATGAAAACTGTATTTTAAATATAAACCTAATCCCAAGAAAAAATTTAAAATAAAAAATAAATATTAATGGTTCAAGAAAATCAATATATATATATATATATATATATATATATATATATATATATATATATATATATATATATATATATATATATATGCACCCCTACTCTCTATTTTTTATCGCAACCAAAATAGTTTATATGGGGAGGGAATTATATTTTTTGTAAAGATGTCTAGTCTCATTTGCAGGTTGTCCTTTTTGAAAAAAAAAACAATCTGGCGGATCAAAAATGGCGACGAATATGAACAAATCCTAGACATAATCTTTAATTCTTTGTAATAAATACTAATCTACTTCGCCAGTTTGTTTCAAAACACATGTGTAATGATTTAGGTTATTTCTAAATACATCATATTATTTTATAACACGATTTTCAAAATGGTGGATCCAAGATGGCTGACTTAAAATTTTATTATTTTGTCATGAGAGTATACCTCACGGAATTTAAATGTCACAAATAAACATTCTCATGTGGTTAAATAATTTCTAATAATACAAATGAAGTTTCCTAAATTCCAAAATGGCGGATTTATACTAGGCTGTCATTCTACAAATAGAAATTTAAGTAAAGGGGTTTTAGTAGTTGGTGATTGAGAATTTGAATTGGCTGAATAAATTTGCAATAGCTAATTTTCAGTTAATATATTTTCAAAATTGTAGATCCAAGATGGCAGATTTAGGAAATAAATTTCATTATTTAACCATTAAAGAATATGTAACGGAATTTAACTTTCCCAAATATACACATTAGCATTTATGTGTATATAAATGTTATGTGTTATTATAATATATAAAGTATATAATAGAAGTACGTACTTAAAAGTTTATATGTTGGGATTCAATGTGGTTATAGAGGGCGCCCATCAACTGTATTGTCGCGGTTGTTTTCAAAATGTAATTTCTTTGCAAAATATCTTTCTTTTCAGTAAAAAAAACTGCTTGCCTTAGACGTTCGGTATATACATATATACATATATACATATATATATATATATATATATATATATATATATATATATATATATATATATATATATATATATATATAGTTCAGAATGGTAATCCATGTTATATCTTTCAAGGTAATAAAAATTGAGGAAGAAGCCATCTTTCTAAATAATTATCGAAATAAATAAATGTACTAAAATAAACAGTTTTTTCGATTGTGTCAAATTTGATTGCAGAAATCAAATTTAAAATAAATTGAAGAATTTCTACTAATAGTATTTTAATGTAAAGTAAATTATTACCATGATTATATATTTAGCAATAATATAATGGTGTGTAGATTAAATGTGGCTCAAAATTTATTATCGAAGGGTAGATATCTAACATAAAGGAAGCACGAGGTGACAGACATAATGTTGTTTGAATACATTTATCGTTAAATACGGTCAATATTGCACAGTATTTAGCAAATTTGTCGGCTCCAATTATTCCTTATTGACATTTTCAATTTTGATGTAATTGCGTCAGTTTAACACGCAGTTATAGAAGTTATCAAAATGGTTTAAAACGAAATTTTAGAAATTATAAACATGTTAGCATATGTATATACATTCAATAGAAAATACAATAGGATTCGTTTTAAACTATACTTTCATTATATAATTAATCTACAATTTTTCTTACTAAAATGATGCTGTAAATAACCTATCTAAAGTAATCATTTCAATCTGTAAGACAAAGAAAGAAAAATGGGTCATTTTGCAATTTCTGCATAATCGTAGAAATTTTACTGTATTTTATTCTGTGAAATCATCATTTTTATATATTTTTGCTAACAATTGTTTCTCAGATTATTTACAGATTCAATAATAATTGATATTGAAAGATAATATTGCATTTTTGAATTACACTTAGTAAACATAAATATAACTTTCTTGCTCTCAAAGAATACGGATTATAATTTCATAAAATGAAATCGTGAAGAGTTGAAAATATTGTTTAGTGATTAGATCGCTATTTTTTATTAATTTAATGAATGTATATAGTGAAGGTTTGAGCGATTTACTATGAGTCTTCGAGAAGGCAAATAAAAAGGTCGAACGAAAATGCGGTAAAACACGTACCCTTCTACTCTCGAATAATATCCGCCATTGCCAAACTAATAAATTCTTTTTGCATAGCTATATATTTAAAACGCTACGTCATCAACGTTTCACGAACAAGTTTTTTCAAAGCATGTAGCGTTAGCAAAAGCATGACTTTAATTCAGTGTAATGTAACAAAGGGTGAGTAAAAAACATTGTAAAATGTATTGCATTGTACATAAATTTTCCCTAATATGAACGTTCCACTAAAATGGATATGACTGCCGTAAGGTCTTTACAAAGGTATTATTTTAACAGTGGCGCAATGCATTACAAAAGAGACATTAAATTTTACTAAAAGCATATTTTTAGCTGATTAGCTTCACATTAAGGTCTTTTTACATATAAATGAAATCTTTTTATACGAACAATAGCAATTATGTTAAGCATTGAATTAAAATTGTATTGTTGTGAAAATGAATGTAACAGTGCCGTTGCGTTGTATATAAAATTTTCGAAATCTCACAAACGCGTAGGACAGTTTATATTTTGTTATGTAAAAAAAATTATTTTGTAAAAACATAACTCACACATTTCAAAAAGGAGTTTCCTTTCTTCTTAATTGTTCTAGAACTTCAGAAAGCCGTTACTATAAAGAGTAACGTCAACTTTTTAATGTAATATCGAAGTATCCACAGTGTGTCTCATAAGTTTTAAGACTGTGACTATAAAATCGGTACTACTAGCACCATCTTCATGAAATTTGGGGAACTAAATACTACAATCTTGTGTGTACGCGCGTACAACCTTCCTCTTCCCCCATACAAAGTTTCAAGTCTATCGGATCAGCTGTTCAGTAGCAGCTCGCGTGGTAGTATCAAAGAGTCGTGGTCATAATTTCACGATGAATGAAAATAACGAGCAATGTGTAGCGATTAAATTTTGCTTTGAAGCTGGCAAAAGTGCGACGGAAACGTAAAATAGTTTGTTATATATGTAGAGAGAATATTCTCTGCCTGAAAGGAGAATTACATATATAACAAACTATTTAAAAATGGCAGAAATATTTCTTAGTGAAATTCTAATTTTTTAAAAATTTCACGTTACTCTGGTAATTCATAGATGTCGTTCGACTGGCGATATTTTTCAGTCTGATATCGAGGTTGGTAGATGGCAGGTGCAGTATCCTGCCGACATACCTTGAAATTTATAGTTCATATATCAGTTATTTCCTGCTAATGTTGCTCTCGGTCCAATACAGCTCCACTGACGAGATCATGAAGTGATCAAAACGCGTATGGAGAGAGGACCAAAGCGATATTTGCAGGAAATAAACTGTTTGTATATATATTTTTCATATTCTCTGCCTGAAAGGAGAATTACATATATAACAAATGAATAGTCTGTTAAGAAAATTTTTTCTAAACCAGAAAGTCGAAGTTATGAAAGATAAGAAAGAGTAAAGACTGTGAACTAGTGTAATTATAGGTCTGAGCAAAAATAAAAAAATTATTTTAGCCATATGTTATTGTAAACAAAACATAACCTTACTTTACTGTAAAACCGACACGTAGATAAACTAACGGACTGGAAGAGAAAGCTTTTGTTGCATCCAGATCATATTTATTCAATAAATTCGAGTAAGCAAGTCGAACGAAACCTCAACAAAATGGAAAAATGAATTGACTTTTAAGCCAGTTCTGCTGTTATGCAGAAAAATTTTTGAAATACAAAAATAAAAATATTTCCTTGTAAACTTTATTTAAACTTCTGTTTTCATCAATAGCATTGCAACAATTTGCGTGGAAAAGATATTCTGTTACGTGTAGTTTGGTCAGTTATACTTTATGCATGATTAGATTCGTTAGGTAAGTTCTGTGCTTTTTCTTTAATAATATATTCAAATATGTAAAAATACATGTAGTACAGATACTTATTGCATCTTCTCTAAAGCTCAAAAAAACTATTTTGCAAAAATCAGAAATAAAATGTAAAAAGGGGTAGCATTAAGGAAGGATAAGCTTATTTCTCACGAAATATTTTTATTTTACATAAAAAGATGGTGAATTTTTGTATATTTTATTCCCTAAATTTATAGGCAAATACTTAAAACTAGTTGTACCAAAATCAACTTGAAATCGGTATTTCATGTCCGCGTATTGATCTATATTAATTAATTAATTAATCATATAAAGAGAAAGGATTTTTTTGTCGGAGATAAACAAAAAAAACTACTTCATTAGTTGCAACCAAATTTTCAGCCATGTTTCTCAACATAATTGGAAAAGTTTATAGATTTCTTCACAAAAAAACATTACCCACGATCAAAAACACAAAGATAATACTTCAATGCATAGTATACACGGTCGAGCATATGTAGTATGCTGGCTCTCCACTAGGCGACGGACACGTTGTGGTGCGTGTCACGCAACAACTTTCTCGCAGTTCTATCTACTTATTATTAATTTGACGATATTATTTTCAAATTATTGAAAATCAAACGAATATAATTCCTGAAAATAAATATGAAGATTATGTAGCATAAAAACGAATATATAAATGGTTATTGAATGAATTCAGCGCTGGAATTTAATTTTACAGTTAACCAGAGGCAATCTTAAACTGATTGTTGTGGTGATTTACTTACCACCACTTCTCTTGAATCCTTCGAGGAATTTTGTTTATCGGTTGAAACTATTTTAACTGATGCCTCATCGATGCGAAGTTGTCTTATGGGGAGAATAAAATTGTATGATATAAGAACTACTTGTCACGTGAATTTAGGGTGAAATCTGGGGTTTCTCACGAAGTGTATTGGGTCCCTCTTGTATTCAACTCATTTCTGAATGATACTGTCGAGCCTTTTTCACATCAATATGCAATCTGATTTGGATGCATTTAGTATATGGTGCACTACTAACAAATTGTACCTTGACATCGGAAAATGTAAGGCACTGCGGTTCTGTAGGAAAAACAGTTTAATCGAGTACCATTATCAGATTGATGGTATGTCTGTGGAATTGACAGATTCTATATTTGATGTTGGTGTAACATTGAATAGCTAGTTAACTTTTAAAGAGCATATACATGATACCGCAAAAAAAAGGAATGAAATTAGTGGGGTTTGTTATACGGAATCTGTTTATTGCAGTGTTGTGCGTTCTATATTGGAGTGTGACTCACTAATATGGTCACCTTTCTATAATATGTATAAATTGGCACTGAAAAGGGTGTGCAAAACCGCTTTCTAAGTCTTATAGCCTGTAAATTAGGTATTCCTAAAGAAAATACCTTTATTTACTACTCCAATTAAATTTGAAGCCTCTTGAATATTGCAGAGAATACTTCGACTTTATCTATTGAAAATTGTTAGTAGTATAATAGATTCTCCAGAATTACTAAAGCATATTGGCTTCAATGTACCTCAAAGGAATAGTTGATGGGTTGACGTGTTCTCTATGGATACTCATAGAACCAACTACTTCGCTTTTCCCCACTAAATACAGTGTGAATTTTAGCTAAGAAGTTATCCCATGATCATGTTAATCTAGACATCTTTAACATGTCCTTAAATAGTTTCAATTTTTTTTTAAAACGATATCTGTAGTGATCTTTGTGTGGTCTTAAATTGAGAGCATACTGTAATTAAATGAATATTTTGGAATTATTTATTGTTTGGCAGTTTTGATCTGTCTAGTGACTTGTTTGTAAGTTATAAAGTGCTGTAAATTTTTAAATTGGTTTAACCGTTAATAAAGCATTTATTTATTTATTCATTTATATGTGTACCACTTGAAAATAGTCTTCTACTTTTGCCTTATTTGTTGGATTATTTTATGAAAATCGTGCCGAAACAGACAAGAAGTTATATGCACAAATGGTAATTCGGATAACTAGTATATTTGCTCCCAGATAATAAAAATGGCACAAAAAATATCACATACCCCGAAGTTGTATCAATTTAGTACTGTTAAAGAATTAGTTTTTTACATTATTTTTTCATACGAAACCGAAGCGAGGAATGATTTTTTTTATAAATTTAAAAGTTTCTAGATGATGGCTGCAATTCACATAAAAAAATGAAATCATTATATATGCATTTAATTAAATCTCTAATCGGATAGAAAAATTTCTTTTCTAGCAAAAATTAACTTAAAAATTCCTAGTATTTAAATAAAATCACACAAAAACAGGTTTATCTCATTTCTTACAAAACTTTATTACCCGGCAATTTATCCCTGCTCTACTCTCTCCTACAAAAGATGCAAGCTTGTAATAAGAAAATATTATCCTGGGGCAGTAAAGAATTCTTAAAACAAATTACATTTAAGCAACACAGCAGTTATAACTTTAAAATTATAACAGCAATTTTTTTGTTCGTTTACCAACAAGTTAGAAAGAAAACAAAAATTTAATCTGGATTCAGCGAAATTTTAATTTTAAATTATTCGAAAAAGGGGTTAAGAAAAACGGTATAAATTACTGGAGATTAGTTAAAAATCTTTAATTTATATCGATTGCTATTTCTCGGGTGTTGTATGAAATCTTTAAAAATTTAAGCGCCTTTCCTTAAAAATAGAAGTAAAAAGGTTTAAAAATACTAAAAATAAGTTGCAATTTAAATATAGAGAAAACACTTATTTACATATAAAAATATTAACTATATCCCTGGACAAAAAAAACCGAAAACAAAAATTTGTTCAAATAACTTTTTAGGTTTTGTATCGATTTTGATTATTTTTCGTAAATGCAAGAGGACATTGCTTTATTGAAAGATTGATTTAGTTTTAATAGGTTAACTTTAAATATTGAAAAAACAAAATATGTTCCATTTTCCACGTATAAAAATAATTTACCACAGCTGGGAAACTTGAAGATTGAGGAAGGTGAGATTTCAGAGACGGCAAAGATCAAATACCTCGAGATAATAATTGAGAGCCAATTAAACTGGGGTACATATGTTAGAACCTTAGTTAAAAAAATAAGATGTTTTCTGCAGGTTTAATATCCTGCCGACATGTCTCGGAATTTATATTTTATATAGACAATTGTTTCCTGCGAATGTTAATCTCAGTTTTATTCAGTTCTACTGACGACACCATAAGGTGATCGAAATGCATATGGAGAGAGAACCAGACTTGTATTTGTAGGAAACAAACTGTTTGTATTTATTCGTTCCTTTTTTTCTGCTTGAAAGGAAAATACAGATAGGCAACTATTTAAACACGACAGAAAATAGATTTATTTACTTTTTATTAAAATTTTAATTTTTCAAACAAAATGAATTTCCTCTTCTAATAAAATTAATTGAAAACTAAAAGCTTAAAACCTAATAAAAACAAAAATTAAATTTTAAACGTAAATATTTAAACAGCAAATGTGAAGCTCCAGCATTATTTTCTTATAATCGATATATTAGAGCACATAAATCTTAGCACTGAATGCTTTTCGCTTTTTCAAATATAATGAGACGCTCGCCTCTCCGCGAGCTAAATTTTAATACCAGTAACTTATTTTGACTACAAAATTGAATTTCATTGTTTCTTCCTTAATGTTTTGTATAAAAATATATACTCGACTTTTTTCAAAAAAACACCCCTACTGAAATATAAACGAATACACTGTCAAGAGTTTTTTTTATATCTGATAAATTAGTGATAAACTTAACAGTACCAATTTTTATTGACAATTTTTCCGAATTATTACAGATTTAAGTGTATTTTTGAATACCCCCATTCTATAGGGTAAATGACATTTTTTTTTTTAATTTATCAAGTGCAGGAGTCTGCCAGATAGTTGATTATTCTAAGAAAAAGCACATACAAATTGGATTTTATTTTGCCTAATTTATATCTATATTGCCAGACGCAATCGAGGACAAATGCTGAGGAATGTTAGCAGAAGTATTACTCCAAAATCCACCTAATTCACCGGATCTAGTTCACAGCATCATTATAAGAAAAAATAATGTACATATTTTATACAAATCTTAATCTAAATAAAGGATGTTTTTTAGGCGCTTGGTTTTTAAATTGGCAACACTATTTCTAATGACTGTAAATTTGACAGTTGACAGTTGATTTGTAGTCAGTACGTTTTACCATTTCACCAAGAGTAGACTTACGTCAGAACAACAATTGCAAATTGTGCAAATTTATTTTAAGAATTATGGTTCAGTTCGCCAATCAATTGTCCATCCGAGCAAGTTATTCAGCAAACCATGGATCGTTTTCGTACTATGTGCACTCTGGTTGATAATACGCATCCACAAAGATGCCGTACAGTGTGCACAGAAGAAGTTATTGGTGCTGTGGAACGTAGTGTTGAGAAAGACCCGAATGAGTCGATTCGCCAAGGTGCACAACAATTGGAGCTGTGCCCATCCACTTTGTGGAAGATCTTGAGGAAAGATCTTGGGTTACGAGCTTACAAGATTTAGCTTGTGCAAGAGTTGAAACCACGTTACCATCATGCGCGCCGTACATTCGGTGAATGGGCCGAAAACAATATTCAGCTTAATCCAATTTTCCAACGCAAAATTTTGTTCAAAAATGAGGCTCATTTTTGGTTGAATGTCTACGTTAGTAAATAGAATTGCCGAATTTGGAGCGGAGAAAACCCAGAAGCCTTTATTGAGATGCCCTTACATTCATAAAATGTCACTATTTGGTGTGCTTTAGGAGCAGGTAGATACATTGATCCATATTTCTTTAAAGACGAAGGCGGCCAGAATGGTATCGTCAATGGAAAGCGTTATAGAGCAATTATTGCTGACTGCTTAGTTCCTCAGTTGAATGATATTGATGTGACAGAGCTTTTGTTTCAACAAGATGGCGCAATATGCCACAGAGGGCGCAACACCGTCAATTTATTGCGGAAAACATTCAATGAGCACATTTTTTGCGTAATGGACCTATGAACTAGCCTCCACGATCATGTAATCTCACATTTATGAATTACTTTTTTGGAGATATGTAAAGTCACTGGTCTACGCCGCACCACTTGGAAGTCAACATTCGTAGTTTTTAGTTCTAATAAATGCCTTTAATTTTAAATGATGGTCGGAAGTTTAAATAATTAGTATTAATTTTAAGATTTGACAAGCAGTAAAAATACGTTACTAACCTTCAGTTAAATTCACATCCATATAAAGCAGCTTGTCTTCAAAATTGACGTAGAATTTTCCTGATGTGTGGTTAATACCATGAACTGTAGTCATGTTAGCAGTATATATCGGAAAACTACCACCATATCTTCCCCAGAAATGAGATTTAGAGATGATGCTCTCTTTCTGCAATAAGGAAACAAGTTAGATATCATGTTAGTTATTATATAAGTTGTAGTTGATTCAAATTTACATTCTGAGTGGGTAACGTGGGTGATGCGTTTTCTGGCAATCATTTAATAATTCACAATTTTTTTTTAATTGTTTATTATTTATTACACGTGCTTGGAAACCACTTAAATTTATAAATATCATCTTATCTTACAATACTGTTAAACTAATATATATTTCTCGCATCGAATAACTGGATAATTAATTCTCCTAATTTTAACAGAAAATTGATAAAATATATAATCATTTAATTCTAAATAAGCCAACCCTGTTTAAAATGCCAGCAATATACCCTCGAAGTGCATATTTCCTACCTTAAACAAAGCATCCTTAAGTTCAAAATCAACTTTAGCCAAAGTCAAAGAGCGTGATAATGACAAGTAGGACCTTTTGTAATCCGCAATATGTTCGGTTCCACATTTTGTGGGGCTCCAATGAACATGTCCGAAGCAATTCAAATATAAATTCGTAGCATTGTGTTCGGCCCAAATATTGTACGTATAATTGTAAGTCTGTACTTTTGATTTATCTTCTGCCCGCACTCCAAAACTAACTCGCTGGTCTGGATTTGTTGAATAATCGATTACTAGTTTTCCGTCTAATGAAGAATCTCCGTAGCCATACGTACTAACAAATGATACGTCCTGAAAAGGAAATTAATAATTTTTATCTACATTTATATATACCTACGTAATGCGATTCATTAGTTCTTAACCTAATCTAAAAAGAAATGATTTAAAAAGTCGGGCCTAAGATGTACCATTCAAAAAATCGATTTATTTATATTATAGTTTTTAAGGTACAAGATTTTGAATATATATTAGTAAAATTTTAAGCTCATTCGGTAAAAATAACGGAAGTCTACTCTTCCGAAGATGACCCCTTTGTAATATTACTAACTACGTTTATTTTAGGACTAGTAGGAGAAATGGAGCCGAAATTTTTCCGTCTTCTCTAAAATGGTATTTCTCCATCGTAACATATTCATTTAACATCGGTATAAGAGACGAAAGCACCGTATTTTTTGGAAAATTTTCGGTATCGATGATACACTTGAAAATTTGCTTAGTCAAAGGTCTTGACATAACTCAACGAAATCCCAAAGGGCGGACACGTCGGTGGATACCAACGGGGTGCCGGACAGGGGTAAGTAGGGCGAAAATTTGAGCAAAAAATCGTTATCAGTAATGTGTCCGCCATTTCTATCAGGTAATATTTGACCCCTAAGGAGTCTCAATCGGAAAAAGCGGACAGCTAGGTGGGTACAGAGGAACATAAAAGGGGGTCAAATGGACCACTTACCTGAAGCGCTTATCGCGTGTGTAGACTTTCGCATCTCGATAACCACTAGATCGATTTTCAATTATAAGCTGTAATTTTTTTATTCCTACATACTGATGCAGAATCTATGAAAAAATTTTCGATATATCGATAAAAATTGATTTTATGACAATTTTTTTTAATTTTTTTTAACTAGATAATGCGCACATTTTGCGAACCACTGCCTCAATTTTGACTTTAAGCATATCAGTTTTTTGTTTTTTAAATGACGATGAATAAACTGTATTTATTTTTACAATATATCGAAAAATATCTATTTTAAAGAAATTTATGATTATTTAGATATTTTAAAAATTGTATCTAAACGCTCATAAGATAAGTATCATTAGATAATTTTATTTTAGGTAGTACTCACTTCAAAATTTATCGATATATCGATAAAAATCAAGTTTAGAGCAGTTTTTTTTTCCTTTTTCAAGTTTTCACAAATGCATCATTTTTAATTATCGTTTTTCAATGCAGATGAATTTTGTGTAGTTATTTTTATAGTCTCATCATCACGTTGTGTGTTAAAAAGTTATGAAAATTAAGTTATTTAAATTGAAAGACAATGACATCGGCTCTCTTAAAATAAATAGAAACCTTGTTTTTTAAAAATGTATATAATTTCTTTTTAGTTTTAAATGATTGTTTTACTATATCATCTTTATTTTAGATAATTGAACATAAAAGAAAAATATTTTCAATCCAAACCGATAAAGTAATGCACCAGATATTTTTTTAATAACTTTTTCAAAGACAACATGACATTGAGATCATACAAATAACTACAAAATAACAACATATTATTCAAAGTCATTGGAAAACAAAATAATTGATATTTGTAAAATTAAAATTGAGGCAGTGGTTCGCACAATAAGAGCGTTTTTCAATTCCAAAAAATGAAAAAAAAAATTGCGATGAAATCGATTTTTATTGATACATCGATGGATTTTTTATGAATTTTGCACCAGTATATAAAAACAAAAAAAAAATTATTCCTTGTAAGTCAAAATCGAGCCAATGTTTATCGAGATACGAGAGTACAGATACGAAATAACTGCTCTAGGTAAGTGGTATATTTGATCTCGTTTTATGGTATTTACTTAGCTGTACACCCTTTTAGATTTAGACTTCTTAGAGGTCTAATATTACTAAGTAAAAATGGCGAAAATATTAGTGATGATGATTTTTTGCCCAAATTTGCATCCTTTTTACCCCTACCTACGCGAAATGTATTGAATGAGCATGTTACAATGGAGAAATGCCATATACTCTATGGAAATTAAATCAAAAAAGAGCTGTTGTGTTAACAAAAATGTAACATTGTTTTTTTTTTGCTAGAATGTGTTCATTTTGGCATCCTATAAAACATATCTCGATGGTAACTCTGAAAAACCTGTGCAAAAAAATGGCGGACCAAAAATGGTCGATTTTCGATTTTTTTGAGTTCATCTCAAAAAGTAAAGGTTGTATTGAAAAATGTTTTAAACAAAAGTTGTAGAGAATTAAAAAACCTATCGATTCATATAATATAAGTTATAGGTGGCGCCACTAGTTATCAATTTATATATTCTTTTTCGACAAAATTTACGGTTTTTGTTTTTCTGTTTTAAAGAAGACATTTATTAACAAATTACCGATTTAAAATTTAACATAAATATAGGTATTATCATTCTAAAAAAGTATGTCAAAGCCGGAATCTGTGAATTTTTTGTTTTCCGAGAAATTCGATGTCAAAGTTGAAAATTCAACCTCAATTTGCCGCTTTCCTAATTAAGATACAATGCTCAATTTTAATGGAAATTGTTTGTATTGTTTTATATTTTGAAGATCTATTAAAATTTTTTTTTTCAATTGTGGGTCGAGAAATTTTGCAAAAACCAATTTTTGCACCAAAAAAATTGCGATAACTTTTCACCGGATGGAGATAAAAATTTTTTAATGCATGCATTGGATTTACATGTATCATTTCCGATCTTAAAATTAAAAAAAAAATTAATTTTGGATGAAAAAAACGTTTTTTTTCAAAAATTCATAATGGCGTGGCAAATGGATATTAAGGGGTCAAACTTGCAGAAGATGCTTTTTAATACTTGTACTTTACCTGTGAATTTTTTTTGGATCCAAGAACTACACTTCCATACGATCTGTGAACTTTCGAAAATTGGGCCGAATCTAATTGAAAATACCTGCTGCAAGCCGCTGTCGGCGGGTTGCCATAGTTCAGGCGCATTATTCATTGGCGCTTCAAGGAAACTTATGCATTATAAGTAATATTTCTAATATTGATGTTGTTTTATTAATTTATATGATAGTAACAATTTGTTTAGTTATATTAATTATTAATTTGTTTATTAACAAACGTTTTTTTCATCCAAAATTATATTTTTTTTTGAGATCGGAAATGATACATCTAAATCCAATGCACGCATTAAAAAAATTTTATCTCTATCCGGTGAAAACTGATCGTAATTTTTTTGGTGCAAAAATTGGTTTTTGAAAAATTTCTCGGCCCACGATTGAAAAAAATTTTTTTTAATAGATGTTCAAAATATAAAACAATACAAACATTTTCCATTAAAATGTAGCATTGTATCTTAATTAGGAAAGCGGAAAATTGAGGTTGAATTTTCAACTTTGACATCGAATTTCTCGGAAAATAAAAAAACTCACAGACTCCAGGTTTGACACACTTTTTTAGAATGAGAATCCCTGTATTTGTCTTTAAAAAAAAAAACAAAAACCGCAAAATTTTGTCGAAAAAAAAATATATCTCGATAACACATTTCAGCAAAAAAAAAGCAATTTTACATTTTTGTTACTGGCGAAAGTTTATTTTCCATGAAGTAATATAATATATGACGGCGAAATTTCGGCTCTATCTCTTAGACTATATAATCTTCATATCCTTCAACTGTAGCCAATGTCTTTACAATAATACTACTTCCTTTAATTCTATAATTGGTGTGATTTTTTTTGTAAAATAAAATATCAGTATAATTGCTGGTAGCAACAGCAACGGTCCAAAAACTTTCATTGTACCGCTTAATTTCTAACTTCCTGATAAATTTTAGAACATGTGTTTTAGTTACACAAGCTATTTATAAAACAGTCTGCACGCTCATTTTTTCACTTTAAAATAAGGACAAAATAATTTTATCAAATATTAATCAACCCACAATATATTTTCTAGCGCTATTGCCAGAAGAAACAAGAGAAAAACACATTCTTTATAGTAAGTTAAGCTATTTTTAATTAAAATTAATTATTCTAACTATGCAAAGTAATGAACCGATTAAAAAGCTTGATTAATTCTACAAAATACTTTATAACATACTCGATTTTTATTTAAATATTATTGGCACAAATAACATTGTCAACTAAGTTTAATAATACTTACTCTTTCAAAAGATGGATGTTTAAGTAAAACCTGCAATTGTTCTCGCTGCTTCGCAATTCGTTTCCAATCTAGCGCTGCTTCAACTGATTTACTGTCCTTGTCCCACACAAGAGAAACATCAGTGGAAACAATTGAATCACTTATATTGTAGAATGCCTGGGCACTGAAGTTACGACGGGGATATGACATGTTAATGAGAAACATTTGAGCGTCGAATATATCGTCCTGCAATTTTTAAAAGAGATTATCTTACCCGGTGCGGAGTTTTTGTTCGGCTCGTTGGACACTTTTTCCTGTTGTACGCTTTCTTTTAATTAATAAATAAAGTGGTAAAAATTTTTAATGAAAAAGAAAATGTACAGAGAAAAATAATGTGATATTAATAAATGGGTATGTCAAGTTAAATAAATTGTGCTGTTAATTTTTTCGTTTGTCCATTCTCAGCTGGATTATATATTATATATATCTCATCTACTTACGGTGGTCTTATTAACAAGACTCAGGTCATATTCAATCCAAATTGTGGGACTTAGTTCCAATCGAGAATGTTGCTTGTACTCCTGTGATAACATAGAATAGTCGGCCCACAGCGTAACAGTTCTATTTAAATGTGTTGCGGTGAGAATATACGCTTGTCCGTCGGATTGTGTTTTAACGTTCAATTCTCCGGTTAAATTAAACTTGGAACGGTTCTGGAGGTGATAAAGGTGCAGATGTTTGTTGTCCTATATTAAAAGACAATAATAATTTAGCCAAGTTAGTTAGTTAACTTTAAAATAAATAAATTAATTTGTTTTTGCTCAAAATTTTATCATTAAACGAAACACAAGTAATCTAAAACAATAACGCAATATTATAAAATAGTTATTAAATAACTTCAGTTAGAAATTTGGAAATATTACTGAGAATATTAAATTAACATAAAACGTCAAAAAGGCACAAACATTGTTAAATAACTATATTATTATTAGCTTCAAAGCAACAGAGACAAAATACTACTATAGTTAAATTTTAATAAGTTTGCATTTTAGTACAAAAAAAGTTCGAATAGTTTTGAAAATGTATAACAAAGGATTTAATATTCATTGTGGAGGAATATAAAGTTAAATTTGCCAACACCGCAGTAAACAAACTTTAATAAAAACATTGTCTATATAAATTGGAGAAAGTCTAACATTAATTAAATTAGTTATAGTGAAATACTTTGCTGATAAGCGCATTTATTTTCCTTTTAGTTTAGGTTCGTTTCAAAACGAGTAAAATTACATGAGGTTTTAACAGTAAATTGGGTCAAAATAATTCTTAAAATAATACAAATGTCTCAAAAACATTGTATTTGACTATTTTACTCAAAAGAAATAACATTTACTCGCTTTGGCGGTTTATTTTTGTATTAAATTAGGCTTAAAGTGAGTAAGTAGTTAGTTTGATCATGGTCTACTGCAGCTCTCACTTTTTTATAATTCTTCCAACGGACCTATATTCTTAAAACGACTATTAAATTATACGATATCTAGGATTCCTAACTAGGATAAAGAAGTCACACATTCTTAAATCAGGAGGAGACTGATTGCCGCACACGTCAGAACTTCGATATGTACTATGGTACAGCGCTTTCACCAGCAATTCTCTAGTTATCTATGTTATGTTACGTATGTGTCACTTTTGATCTTTAATAATCATTGAATACAAGATGTTTCACAAAAAAAGGTGTAAAACGAAATAAAAATATCAATATTTAAATGAAAATTTTGGACACCTTGTATAAAATAACCTCTACTTCTTTAAACTCTATTAAAATGTTGCTTCTAATATTTTTCATCGGTTTAACGATATAGCCACAATTGAATGCCGGAGCATTAAATGGATACCCTGTGTAATATATTTAACTCACCATTTTATAAAGAACAACTGGTTTAGTTTTACTGCACAGAAAATAGACTTTTGTCAGTAACAAAAATGTAACATTGTGTTGTTAATAAAACAACATCAATATTATAAATATTGTGATGCATAAGTTTCTTTGAAGCGCCAATAAATAATGCGCCTGAACTATAGCAACCCGCCGACAGCAGCCTGCAGCAGCTATTTTCGATTAGATTCGGCCCAATTTTCGAAGGTTCACAGATCGTATGGAACTGTATTTCTTGGAACCAAAAAATTCACGGGTAAAATACAGGTATTCAAAAGCATCTTCTGCAAATTTGAGCCCTTTTTTTTCATCCAAAACTAATTTTCTTTTTTTCAGATCGGAAATGATACTTCTAATTAAAATGCACGCATTAAAAAAAATTTTTCTCTATCCGGTGAAAAGTTATCGCATTTTTTTTGGTGCAAAAATTGGTTTTTGCAAAATTTCTCTGCCCACCATTTAAAAAAAATTTATCTTCAAAACATCAAACAATACAAATAATTTCCATTAAAATTAAGTATTGTATCTTAATTAAGAAAACGGAAAATTGAGGTTGAATATTTAACTCTGACATCGAATTTCTCGGAAAATAAAAAACTCACAGATTCCGGGTTTGACATACTTTGTTAGAATGATAATACTTATATTTTTGTTAATTTTAAATCGGTAATTTTTTAATAAATGTCAATTCTTTTTAAAAAACAAAAACCGGAAATGTTGTCGAGAAAAATAAATATTTCGATAACTAGTGGCGCCACCTATAACTTATATTATATGAATCAATAGGTTTTTTAATTCTCTACAACTTTTGTTTGAAACAATTTTCGATACTACTGTTACTTTTCGAGATAAACTAAAAAATCGTGACCATTTTTGGTCCGCCATTTCCGAAATAAATAAATTCCAGCAAAAAAGCCAATGTTACATTTTTGTTAACAAAACATCGCTTTTTTGATATAACTTCCATGGAGTACTTATATTATAACGTAAAATAAAATATATACCACTGTTTGAGAAGGTTCTTATTTACCATAAATAAAAAACTAATGAAATTGCACCAATGCCCTGTTCTACAGAATTTAATGTACAAAACAGAATTACAGAGCCAAGCAAATGCCACTCTACATTATGTTTTTAACCCTATATTTCATTGCGAAATTCTAAAAATATTTATTTTCGTAGAAACAATTCAAACTTGTAATGAAAGTTGAAAACTAAAAACTATCAGGGTATATTAGTCTGAGTTTGTTTGTTCTTTTGGTCAGCAAAAATTTCTATTTTGTTCAAATGATATTTTTTATTGGTGTCACTCGTAACTGTGTCCTATTTAGAAATATTATTTAACTTTGCCTTTATAGAACCTTAACTATTCATTTATCTTGGGAAAATGGATATTTGTTTTTCGTGTTTTGCATTATGTTTCTAAAGGTCGAATATTTTAGCATTTTTAATTACTATGTTGTTAGTCGGAAATATTTAGGTTATTCTTATGCTCTAAAAGTATATATTGGGTATTTATTTATAAAATGCTTTTTACTAAAGTCCCCATTCTAATAACAATTATTACTGTGATAATACCCTTTTAGTTAATAAATATAATAAGAATCAGCTTCACGACAGAATAAAGAAAGGATAATAATTTTAAACTTACAAATATTAAGACAAAATATTACGACTACCAAAAAATTTCTTTGACAAAATACATTTTTGTAGCGATAACCCAAGTAAACAAAAACCTCCCTATCCTGGTGAAAATTATTTGTTGAAGAGAGATTCCAAAATAAGCAAAAACATGAAATTTAAATATACCACTGTTAGAGTATATGGTTGAGAAACCACCAACAAATCAACTTATGTTTGAAGGTTGTAGACAATGTTGAAGATTGACCAAAATGTGGTTATCGAACTTGCATTGTCTCTATTTTTATTTATTTTTACGACGTTTCGATTAGGTTGTATCTCTAACATGAAAAAATGAAAATTTATAGAAGCAGCTTACATTAAAAACAATAATGGAATCTTCAGTAAACCGAGGGTTGAGATACCTAATCTTTGGCAACCACTACTTTGTAACATCAAATCATTGAGATGTGTACAGTGAAGCGTACGCTTCAGTGGACACAGTCCCTATATAAGCTCGTAGTCTTAAGACAAAACATTCAGTTTATACTTGATAACCATTAGAGATACAACCTAATCGAAACGTCGTAAAAATAAATAAATACAGCGACAATGCAAGTCCGACAACCACATTTTAGTCAAATTAACTAAAAATATTAATATTAATGTCTTAGATAACTGACGATTATTTTTTAAAAAGTTACGTATACTTAATAGACCAGAACTACTCTATCACATCAAAAGTCGCTTTAATATCTACCCTTTTTCTTATAAAATATTAAAAGACAAACGAGAAGTTCTTCAAAAGACATTTTTATGATTATTTTTGAACCCTTTGATCTCGATATGTAGGCAAAACTTATTTTAATAAGACACAAATTCTTTTGACAGAACCGTGAATAAGTAACCAAACTCTGGAATAAATCATCTGCATATTTGACATTTAAATTGATTGGCTGGTTTGTTATAGTTCCGACCGAATCCACTTCTCAACGTTTGTAACGCCTTTATATAAGCAAAGCTCATTGGCGTAGATGGTTTTCATTTTCATAAGATGTACTTTTAAGACATTTCTTTAAGTTGTGTTTTTACTTGAATACATTATAAGGATATTTTGCTTTTCATAGTTTCTAAATCAATATGACACAATTTTCGAGCTAATGATTTTCATTTTTAATTTGTTTTTCACAATGTAAAGACATAAGATACTCAGGAACTTTAGCTAGATGCACTTAATGATAAAGGTGTGTACATTTTTATAAACACCTTAGTTAAAGATTATCATATTGATATAGGTTTCCTTGAAATTTTTTCTTTAGATTCTCTACAGATATAAAAACATTTTGTTCCCCATTTATCGACTAAATCACCACCCAATAATAAACCCGTTTTGGCTACTCGTTTTTAAATAAATGATTTTTGACTTCTTTATTTTGGCATTGCTGCTAGAAAATTGCCAAATAAATGTTCTTTTAACAAAAGCTACAGTAATAATAAGGTAACCTAATTAAAACAGAACCGCTTACTTGAAAATATCAACATACAGTCCAAAATTTGGTTTTATTTCTAAATTTTTTTTAACAAACAAAAATGTATTTAACATTTCTTTTACTCTGACTTCCAGAAAGGTTACTTTCGATATTAATTTTACCATACTAAATAAACTCTCAACTTCAGGGAACAGTTAAATACACCATGGTGAATCGCCCCATGCATGATGACATAGTACAACAAAGCGCAAACACATTCTTCAACTTGATAAAGTTCAGAGAATGACTTGTGTGGGAGTATTGAGTGTAATAAGAACTGATCCCCCCAGGGCTCGTAAAGTCCTGAAGAGAACGAGGCCCTGAAGACTGTTTATCGTCTCAGTTGCCTGGGACATCATCGAATTGGAACGGGCGGCTACTCAGGTATCTGGAAAAGCGCGGTGAGGAGGTGTCCATCACTCCCCATGCGGATAGATTACATGACGCCGCTTTTAAAACCCAACTTCTCCTTGGATATATTTCTGCCAAGTAGAGAGAATTGGGAAGGAGAACAAAATCTTCCGAAAATGGATCCTGATGGATCTCGACAATATGAAAGAGCTGGAGCCGAAGTATTCGGCAGAACCACAGGAGTCAGAGGATACTACCCTTTCGGACAATGTGCGACAACTTTCACAGCGGAAATTTTTGCTATTCTGCAGTGTGGCCATTTCTGTGAGAGGGATATGGACAGGAATAGAGTAATAAATATATGCTCAGACAGTAAGGCTGCGATATTGGCACTGAAGTCCAGTGTCGTAACTTCGCGACTGGTGTCTGAATGTAAGGATGTACTAAATGGTATGACAAGGAACGGCTGCACAGTCAGACTTGTCTGCGTCCAGGGTCACTCGGGCATACGCGGGAATGAGAAAGCAGACCGCCTGACAAAGTTGGATTCGGCGACTGAACCGTATGGACCTCAACCGATATTACCTGCATTTTGCTATTGGCAAAAAGGAATTAAAATCGTTGTTGGAAAGCAAATTTATTGAGTTATGGAGGGGAGCTCCTGGAATGAGGTGCTAAGGAACCCATAACTAAGCCGAGTGCACGGCGTACTAAGGAGCTTCTCTCCTTGGGAAGGAAAGAACTGCGAATTGTGGTGGGATTATTGACAGGACATTTTCACCTCAGAGACCATCTTCATAGAATCGCTGTCGAAGACGACCCGAAATGCAGATAGTGTTTGGAGGAGGATGAAACTGTTGACCAGTAGTGAAGGGACTGAGACAGAGATATTTGGGAGATACAAGTTTTTTACCGGAAGCAGTTAAGCAAGTTCAACTAACGAGGCTGCTTGGATTCGCAAAGGCGATCGGCCTCGAATAACCTGCAGCTATGGTGGGATATAAAGGCCCAATGAAGGCCTAAGCATCGATAATCTAGTATCACCACCCCTTTTTCATTCATTCATTCATTCATACTAAATAAACATTAACACAAACAAAAATATTTCTGCCGCTTAATAAAACCAAATAGATCACCTGCATGCGGAATATATTTTATATTATAGTAACAAACCATATAACCATATATTTTAAAGCAGATGTTTCCTTTGTTAACTTCATTCAATTTTTAAACAAATTTAGATTCATTATCTTACACTGATATAGTTCAACTCATTTTAAGCCTAATTTAACCTTGTTTGTACTTTTTACGTGAAACATTGACGTTTTACTTTACAAACGCTTTCATAGACCTTCTCAGGAATAGTTTACATTTAATAGAATTCTATATCAAACAGAATAATCATAGTTATAATTTTAGAGAAGTAGAAGATAAAATTACCCCTTTAATGTTCTTAATAAAATTTTAATATATTTCTTGCCGGGTGGCAGAAGAAGTATAAAATAAAAACAAAAAGAATTTAATGTATTCTATAAAATAAAACTTTCTTGAAAAAGATTTCGCAAGCACATTATTAAGTGATTTATATTACTAATTCTTAAGAATTATCAAATATATATTTTGAATAAGCTCTACAGGAAAACGCAAAAACTTGGAGTCTTTATATCACCCCACATATTAGTTTTGACTTAATATCTTTAGTTTTCTAACCAGAAAAATCTGGGTAATATTACAAGTTGTGCATAAATCACTACATTTGTAAAAAGTGTGAATGCAAAATTTAATCTATAATACAAATAATAAATGCATTTTAAGAACATGAGTTATCCTTTTGCTGTTTCAATAATATGTATTACATCAAGCTCATTTATATAAAAAATAACAACTGTTACATAACAATTAAATGTCGTTTAAAAATCAAAAATGATATAATGAGATTCCCTGAATAAGAAAATAATAAAATTATCCACTTTGTTCTTTCCCAATGATAATTCGTGTCTCTGGAATATCATAAGCAATGTTAATTACTTGCTTTAAAAAAAACCCACAGGACGTGAGACAACAATGGTGGTCATACGCATTGACAGAATGTTTCTATTAAAAGGAAACTTTAGAGAAAATAATACAAATTGTCAAGAGCTACAAGATATAAACATCCTTTAAATCAAAAAATACACTTAGAGTTCATTTAAAAAAAAACACACCTAAAGAAAGTGTGTTTAAAAAGTCCGCTTGAAGTTAGAATTAAAGAATATAAAACTCGTCGATATCCGGTACTACAGAACACGCCTGGAATAAGTAACATCATATTAAATGGTCTGAAGCTGCAGCAATATATATATATATATATATATATATATATATATATATATATATATATATATATATATATATATATATATATATATATATATATATATATATATATATATATATATACATATATATGAAACCCAACAAGAAAAGTAGAAAACTTAAAGAAGCGTCTTATCTTGAAAATAATAATGTAATCTTCAGTAGACCCAGTATTGAGATACCTACTATTTAGCAACCACTACTTTGCAACATCAAATCATTGAGGTGTGTGGATTGAAGTGTGAAGTTTCGTATATAAAGACAAACAATTCTGTTAATATTTGATAACAATTCGAGATAGAACCTAATCGCAATGTTGTAGAAATAAACAAAAATAAAGACAATGCAAGTCTGGAAACCAGGGCCGGGGCAAGGTGTGGGCGAACCGGTCCGCCTCCCAGAGCTGGACATATGAGGGGGCGGCATTTTGCTGGAAATCGTTTTTTTTAGTGATATAAATAATTACTTCACCGACTTTTTCTTGGCTTCTTCATTGTTTTGAGGTAGGTTTGTTAACAGGTGGTTCTCTACACTCTTATTTTTCCAGTGTTCCAAGTATCAAATATTTACAAGAAAAGGCATCTTTCGTAGTTGTAACTAGTGCCCTCAATGATATATTTTTCAACTACATACGAAAAGTGCCTCGTAATGTCTCATCTTCCATTCCAATTTTTCTACGCTATACGGTTGTTGCTATTATTTGTGATTGTTCACATACTTGATATTTTCATTGCAATATCGTGTCAATTGGCAATGTGTTGCTGGCATAACATTGTAGACTTTGAATCAAACTGAAAATGACTGAAAAACGCAAAAAAGAATCAAATGCTTTTTACCAAAGGAAGAGAAAGGCGCAAGAAGTTGAAAATAAATTGTTGACAGCAAACTTTTTCAAAAGGAATGAATAATTGTTCAAGATGATGTAATATCTTCAGGTATAAACAAATCCCTTTCCATTTCCATTTCAATTCAAGCGTTCGGTGCTTATAATAACCACAATTTCTGCACGTTACTTATTTTTTACTATGAACCAGACCATATAAGAGTGAAATTTTTCTTACAATTTAGAAAAAATTGAGTAGAATTATCCTATTTTTTATGTATTTTGAAAACTATGGATTTTCATTACTGAAAAAGGGGGCAATATACCTTACCCCGGCCCTGCCGGCAACCACATTTTAGTCAATCGTTAATATGGTCTACAAGTGTCAAACTATGGAATATTCTGAGATGAAAAAAACAAATTTCAAATAGGCGCTTTATACTAGTCACAGATTTTTTAGAATTCAAAATAAAATTACTGCACGTCACGCTATAACCAGTAAAAGAATTCTAGGAAAAAAAATGAGCTATATATTATATACTAATAGAAAGTAGTATTTAAAAGATAAGTATTCTAGGGCGCCTATGAGTGAGAGCTTTATCAGAAGCTTATAACGGAAGACAAGCAAAACAATTTTATAAAAGAACGGCAATTTCTACGAGGGTGCAGAGTCAAAAAGTTTAAATTGGCGATAATTCATATTTCGGCGGATTAGGAGAAATAGCAATCTGCCACAAGCTAGAGCGTGCTTATGAGTTGTGTCCAGCGACCGTTTGTTTTTCTCGACTGACTCATATTTCAAATAAACGAATGGAGAGCCTAACGCGGCACACATTCATCACCCTCGGATATATACCAACCAAGTTTAAATCAATAGTAGATTCGTGTATATGCACGAAGATAGATATATCATTACACGGAGTCATCGCTATAAAATTATCTGACTTGTCAACATATGCAAATTTTCTCTGGAAAAAAAATGTCGGAAAGTTTATTGTTTGATACAAAATTAAAGCAGATTCTTTCCAATCTTTGACATCTTTCGTTGGAGAAAAATGTTGTTCGTATGGGGTTTATTTTAAAATCAAATCAGTTTTCCACAAAACTTTTTGGATTATTTTTAAAGAAAAGTATAAGCTTTATCAACAACGTACTTTTATTCTTGACTGTCTGTAACAGATGTACCGAATGGATATTCTTTTCTTTCGTATAAACTGAGTTATAGAGTTTTTATTTTAAAGAGCAACAAAATGAATTATTTATTTTATTTTTAAAAAAAAGCTCGGTATTGGAAAGTGCTAGTAGGAACTCCATTTAATTATAGTTTCCACATTTTTAGCAAATCAGTTATACAGATCATGTGTCTATGATTACTGTAAATATATTTTTTTCTGTTCAAAGGTAATGTATTACGCAATAAAAACGAATTAGTCATAATCAAGATAAGCTATCAAATACTATTTTTAAATTTTAATCACAAAAGGGTACCCCTCGTTAAGAAAGAAACGCCAAATTCTCTTTGAAATGAAATGAACAACTAACTATATAGGCATTTCTTATATTCATAAGAGGCACTAAATACCATCAATACGCATAGCTACATTTATTATTTGTAACTCATAAAAGAGCAAAAATCATTTAAAAAATTCCCAAAAATTATAAAAACCTATCAAAAACGGGTTTTTAAGGGTGGCATAGGATCGAAAGTGCCATGTATGTTATAGAGATTATTCGCATTTTTTAAGAAGATCCTTTTCGCCCAATCTCATGGAAAATAGCTGCAATAATTTAAAAGTTTAAATATTTTTTTTAGGTTCTTCGAAAAACTCTAAAAATTCAGGCGAGTTCCAAAGTCCGCGAGGTATCTGCTTGATTTTATTTACATTTTGCTATCGACTAGATCTCAAGATAATAAATAAATAAAATATAAAAAAGAGTGTTTTTGGGACTAGGGGGCGGGGCTGGTGGTATGGAGTTCATTTTAATGGCGTGCAATGCCTCTTGTCAATGTAGGACAATTCCCATATAGTTGGTTTTTCATTTCCCTTCCAAGAACACTTAAAGTATCTTAATGAGGGTACCCCTTACCTAAGCACAACGTTTCGTAGTACTCTTTTTCCTGCACAAGGTTGAAGAGATATATTTTTTGCACTTATCTGAGTGAGAAATGTTTTATCTTAAATATAGTCTTTAAATAAGTACCAAAAGGTTATGATTTTCGTGCGTAAAGAATTTTGTTTTTGTACGAGACTGTACCCAACACACGTTAACTTTCAATATACAGACACATTCTTTTACAGTAATAACTTTAAATATAATAAATCTGGCAGCGCCGCAAATGTCTATATTGAATGGTCTATAGAGTAAACGTGTGTATAGTATGAGTCTCATACCTATACAGTTTGTTATTTGTTGACATCCCAACACATGGAGAAAATAAATAAAAATATCGAGAAGTATGTTTAAAAAAATGTCACATTCTGAAGAACTAACCTAACTAACTTTGGTTTGAATTATCGCGCGTTGCCAAGTTGTGATCACTGTACCCTACTACGCATCAGATGTTTTCAAATTATTTTTATTTAAAAAAATCTGTATTTTCTAAACAAAACGATCAAGAAATTCCGGGTTTTTTCTAAAAAAATCATAATTTTTGGATCTACGTTGCATTAGTTTTTAAAAAATATGATAACCGTTTTTGTGACATTCCAAAATTTATTGGCATTTTGTTATATGTAGTGACCTCCAGCATGTTAATTATGCATATTTTAATTGTTAATACTTCGTCTCACAGACACTTTTGTAAACTATATATTCAAATTCGATCATATTCCTAAGAAAAGCCGTTTCACGAGTGAAGTACCTTAAAATATTACTAGAAAATAGTTCATTTTGCATTAATATGGTTAGCAAAGAAGAAGATACAATTAATTTCAAGGAACCGTAAATATGTTTAAGTAAGATACTTATTTGAAATGTGAACTTTAAGAACTTGTATGAAATCTTTTTGTTTTGCAAAATTTAATATGCACTTATTCTGAGTTTTTCTTTCATACGTTTGCCATAAATAATTTCTAGTAAGTTTATTTATCTACTTTAAATGTATAGAGAGGTCCACTACTACTTACTTATCTAGGAACGTATAATAAAGGAACTCAGGGAAGAAAAAGAAATAACCATTGATTTAACAAAAAATTCATATCACGCGCTACTAATTTTATCGGTCTCTGGTCTAATACCAAAATCAGCGAAAAATTGTCTATCGTGTAATTTTTAAAGATTGTTTATTTTATTTGGTATTTATATAGTATTAAATAACTTAGCAATATAAATAAAAATATCTGTTTCAAATATATAATTAATCAAAGTTAGAACTAGTGCTTTTTTGCTTGTAAAAATATTTGTGCATTGTACTTAGAACCTTAAAAAGTTTAATATATATATATATATATATATATATATATATATATATATATATATATATATATATATATATATATATATATTTATGAGCGCCTATGTATATAGTAGAAAATATGTCGTAGGTAAATTAAAAAATAAAACTTTAGAAAAAGAATGTTTGATGTATTGGAACTACGGGATATTCGAAACAGGTTTAACACAACGAAAGGTGGAGTGACTGAGGAATCGGAGAGTGGTAATGCAAGTCGGGCAATAGATTATACAGGATTTTATGGGAGCAAGTGATTTATTTGATGCACCCACCACAGTTGGAGCGTTGTAACCATCCCTTGGCGTACTGATTTCATGTCTGTGCACATAGTCGGCTCCGATGGGGACCATTTTATTCAAGAGTTCCACGTGGATAGTATCCATTTCTAACCCCGCCTGTGATTTGGATACACAATTATACTTGCCCTCGAGAACATTTCCTCTGTTATACTGCACTGTGGCCTGGCCTGTGCTGAGCTCTGCCTTTTTCTGTAAAAACTCATTCATTAACATTTGTTTTTTGCTTGCTCGGAATCCATTTAAAGATTTAAGAGTTTTTGCGAACCGGGAAAGTTATCTTCGTACAGCACCGATAACAAGCAGTTTTAGAATGATTCTAGTGGAGTTAATTAACTGCTGCACACATTTCTCACTATGTTAATATAAAATATGTTGTGGAGTTACAGTGTAATTCAAAATGGAGAAATGGAATTAGAAATGTTGATTAAATCAAATTTTATTTCAAATTTTTCTTAACGAAGTATTTATCATGTCTTAATAGAGTATGACTTGATAAAAAATCCAAGTCATTTGCGAAAATATTTTAACAGATATACTATAATAGATATTTTACCTTTTTTAATATGAATTATATATTTTAGGATTAATTATCATATTATTATTTAAAATATATTTTGATAGGAAGGTAAATTTTATCGCTTTTGTATAATCTCACATTAGTATATAGCTTAAGGCATTCACAATCAGATAACTCTCCCGATTTATTTTACAAGATAAATATTGTGTTTATTATATTATAGGCCAGCGGAGCTAGCCTCATATGAGATGGTTTTGAAATTTATTGTTAGTAAACTTCTGATTACGCACAGACCTTCAGAATGATAATAGTAATTATGTAGTATCTTATGTGTCATTTTCTTTTTTGGGGAAATTTTTTTATTTAACAATTAAGATGTGAAAAACAGTTTTTTCGAGTTCTAGGAAAAGCTATTATTTTTCAGTAAAAAAGTTTGAAACAAAAGTTGTACGCATTAAAAATACCTATAAAATGAGCTAAAGTTCATCTAAATCGGATAATTTCTTCGTTTTCTATTGCAAAAAAACCTGCTAAAATGGCTGTTTCTTCAATTGTTTATAAACAACAGAAAAATATATTGCATTAACTTTATACTGCAACTAAAGGAGCCACTTGTTGCAAACAACAAAAGTGCCAAATTTCAAGTAAAAATATTCAATTGTTTTTTACACAAAGAATTTGTTTATAACTTTTAATGTTTTTTTATTGTTTATTCTCAGCGATCTACAGGTCGTACAGCGGTCTACGGGTACGCAAATGAAAATTCCAGACTTATACTAATAATAACAAAAAGGAACGAAATGATCTTAAATTGTTGAAACACATAAACAAAATTGAGGTTCGTTTTTTCATTATAAACAAATAGAATAACTCTTCGACAATTGTTGATATGGAAATGCTGTTAAGTGGACATGATAGCTGCGATTTTGAGACACATTTTGGAAAAAAAATTGGGTATGACCATTAGAAGCTGAGAGAGAGTTTTCTTTTCAAAAAATCGCTACGGAGTTGTTTATTAACATTAAAGGATTATTTAAGTAGAAACTCATAGGGAGATGGTCAAACTATTGTATGCGCCAGTTTTTAACTCGATTATTTCAAAAGTGATGATGTAGCAATAGTTTAAAGTTGCACCTACTTCGAAAGTCAGAAAGTGAGCTATGGAGGGGGGCGTTCTTTCAACCTGCGGCGCGCGGAAAAAAATGTGACTTGGACGCTTAAAATTCGAACAATAGATGATATGTTTTTGTAATCAAATTATTCTTAAACATAGTAATAAACAAATTATTGGACTTTTATACATTGCATAATTTTACCGTACTTACGTGCTTTTCAAATTGCGAAGAAATTGTTACAATACACTATTAATTAAGAATATTATATCTCATTCACCATTTTCAAAGCTTACTGTATGGCGTCTACGAGTTTGCTCGTAGACGCCATACAGTGAGCTTTGAAAATGGTAAATGAGATTTCACCGAAACGTCAGCTGCCTTACAGTCCTGAGAGGGACTCAGCACATACACGGGATGCCTGAAAACCTTCGATTACACATCACACCCGTGAGAATATCCGATATATATATATATATATATATATATATATATATATATATATATATATATATATATGTATATATATATATATATATATCTATATATATATATATATATATATATATATATATATATATATATATATATATATATATATAGCATTACATTTGATGATTATATTGTAAGCGATTATCCAATCGAGAATTATTGTTCTATTACTGTCAAAGGCGGTGATAATAAAAGGGGAGAAAATAATTACGATTATAATAATAATGGTGATATTGATGATGCGAGTAATAATGATGATGACCACGAGAGTGATAATGATAATTGTAATGATGATCGAACATCAGAGACAATCCAGCACATAACTGGAGAATGCCAAGCATTTGCCGCAACCGAGTATCAGGAAAGACATGACTCAGCCGCTAAGATACTCCACCAAGAGTTAGCAGAAAAGTTCAACTTATTACAGGTAGGAAAAGTGCCTTATTACAAATACAATCCAGAGCCTATTCTTGAGAACAACCAGTTCAAGTTATATTGGGACCGAACGGTTCTGATGGATCAGACAGCTGCTCATAATAGACCAGATATTATACTAATAGATAAAATTTCTAGGCGGACTACACTAACAACCTAAGGCCAAAATACAACGAGAAGATCGCCAAATACAGAGATCTGGAAGTGCAAATCCGAAGAGAGTGGGCAATGAACAGCGTCCAAACGATTCCCATAATACTGTCAACAACTGCAGTGATACCAAAGAACCTCCTGCAGAACATCAAGGGACTGGGCCTTAGTGAGCATCTGTATAAACCTATGCAGAAAGCAGTTTTCCTGGCAACCGCGAGAACCGTCCGAAAGTCCGTAGGAAATACAGCAGACAACGTCACGTAGGACCCGATAACATGGAAAAAGGTTCCCACAGAGCTTCATACTTTTGGTGTCTTTGTATGCCTGGTATGAGTGAATAATCCCTGGAGGGAGTGCTAAGCCGTTTGGCTTGTAAATCACAATTTTAATGATAATAATGAAACCGATAAGGGTTTCGAAAATGAGTGTTCATCGATATCTAAGAAACAGAGAACGGAATAAATATTTTGTACCGATGTAATCAAAAAATTCTGTATGTGAAAAATGTTCGTTTAATAAAATAAACCAAAAAGCTAACATGTGTTTTTTTACAACAAATAATTTGGCGGCAAATGACAGGCGCAATTTGTTTCATCCTTTAATTCAATAAATATGAATGGTACATTAAAAATCAATCTGATTTTTAATATTCCTAATTAGTAGCATACTATTGACCTCTGTAACAATTTTTCGCAATTTGAAAAGTACGTGCAACAATTTGTTTATTGCTATGTTTAACAATAATTTAATAACAAAAATTTTTCATCCATTGTTTTTTTTTGCGATAACTAACAAACAAATTATCGGATTTTGATGAGCTTTAGCTTATTTTGTATATATTTTCAAAGCGCACAACTTTTATTTAAAACTTTTTTACTGAAAAACAATCACTTTTCCTAGAACTCGAAAAAACTGTTTTTTCATATCTTAATTCTTAAGTAAAAAATTTTCCCCAAAATAGAACATGAGGCATAAGATATTACATAATTACTATTAATATTCTGAAGGTTTCTACGTAATCAGAAGTTTACTAACCATAAATTTTTCCAGATGCTAATTCCGCTGGCCTATTAATGTATGTTGCAATTTTGGAGTATGAATGATCAGGATTAACAAAAACTTTGAAAAACCATTAAACAAATTTTAAGAGAAAACCTTTTTGTTTACTGTAACTAATTAGAAAAAGAAAGGAACAAAAGAAAGGTTTAAATATTGATCCTCGAGCTGAAGCAGCCTTAAGTCTTTACAGCGAAATGAAAATGAGTCATAAAGCCGCTTACGTCGTATTCATAGTCGACGACTCCAATATGCCTGGTGGCCAGAGGCAATTCTACGAGTAGGTTTCCCTTATAGTTCTTCTCCTTAATGGTATTGCCAGTTTTTATGTCACACTTGCTGTCGAGTAGTGCAGTATTGTTAGCCCAAAATACTTTGATGTATCGATTGTACAAGTTGCTAAAAAAAATCTAGGTTTATTTTTTCCTTTGATATTTGTTCTTGGTTAACTTTTCTTACAACATAAGAAATAAATTAGTTTTTACTTTTTTTGGGTTTCGGTCATACTATTACTTTATAAAAAATTAACACAGGTTTTTTTTCTGACGTTTCGGTTTATTTTACTGATTAAACCATCTTCAGAGAATTACCGTAAATATGAAAAGGAATATGTAAATTTATGTTATATAAACTGAAAATTTTAATTTCTTACCTAATGTTAACAGGTGGTTCACTTGAATAACTTACATTTAACTATTTTATTACTTTAATACAAATATAATTAAAAACTTCTTTTTTAATATAAATATAAATATAAATATAGAAAACTATTATTTTTTGAATGCATTTTTTACACATCTGGTTTGTTATGCTTTTGATAGAGTACTACCAAAGGGTTTGAAAGTTTCTGGACCATCTGCAATTTTATTGCCCTATTAGATTGCAGATGGTCCAGAAACTTTCAAACCCTTTAGTAGTACTCTGTCAAAAGCATAACAAACCAGATGTGTAAAAAATGCATTCAAAAAATAATAGTTTTCTATATTTATATTTATATTTATATTAAAAAAGAAGTTTTTAATTATATTTGTATTAAAGTAATAAAATAGTTAAATGTAAGTTATTCAAGTGAACCACCTGTTAACATTAGGTAAGAAATTAAAATTTTCAGTTTATATAACATAAATTTACATATTCCTTTTCATATTTACGGTAATTCTCTGAAGATGGTTTAATCAGTAAAATAAACCAAAACGTCAGAAAAAAAAACATGTGTTAATTTTTTATAAAGTAATAGTATGACCGAAACCCAAAAAAAGTAATAACTACACGGTCAACAAATAGAAATAAGAAATAAAGTTTAATATTTCAACTTTCAGCTGTAAAAAAAATAGATTATTCTGGTTCATATATAACAGTGATGTTAAAAGGAATATTTTAAAACTAAATAAATTCCGTTTATTTATATTTAATTAATTAATATATTACGATTCTGTCATAAAATATATTTTTATTATTCCATATAAATATTTGATTTAAAAATTATATAAGCATGTTTAAATAAAATATATTAATATTAAAACTAGCTACACTCACATATTTTAGCATACCAAATAAATTATTTAATTCAGCTTGTATATTGCAAATGTATTTTCAATTTCAACTTAATATAGTTCCACTTAGGTTTATATGTAATTTATTTACATATAGGATTATTATTTATTATAAAATTGTAAACTTATTATGAATTATTTATTAAAAAATAAGAAAATATTTGTTATTTAATTAATTTTCTTAAGATAGATATAATTTTATCACACATATAATGTAAACAATTATTTTTTAAAGTTTAGAAGAAAACATCAAAAAACTTTTTGTATATCAACTTATTAACTTACCTATTTGTTTCACTCTTAAAATGTGCTCCAGTAAAATTAAGTGACTTATATGGCACGGATATATTAAACATGCCGAACATATTTGAGAGTTGCATATAATCTATTGTGCCATATGCTAAAGATATATCTTCAGGATAGAAAGTTTTACATCTGGAATCACAAAAGATATCGAATATATCGTTTTATTCTATTTTGAAATTTCAATATCTATATATACATACATATATATATATATATATATATATATATATATATATATATATATATATATATAGAGTGATTCACCCTATAAGGCACGGGATATTGCGGCCAAGATACGTGACTTTGAAAAATTTTACTTTTGAGATATATGGGGTCTAATATAGTTAATTATTTTCATATGATACAGGGTGTTTCAAAAGCTCTGGAAGTATCGAAGTTGTGTATATTAATGCATTTTGGAATCTAACCTAATTATCATGTTTCAAATACTTAAGAAGTATTTCAGTTATGTAATCGAAATTTACAGGGAAGTGTAACAATAAATCATATTTTATATCCCAATTATAAAAAACTTGCTATATTATACAGGGTGTCCAAAAATAAATCTAATTAAATGTTAAGTGGCTACAACTTGATTAATTTAAATAGAACGCTATATTTTGTACCTTACCAAAAAATGTACCTTTTAAATACCTATCGAATGGTATAAGAATGTTCTATAGCTAAGTCTTCGCGTTTTCATAGAATATGCTAAATAATCGTTTTTTGTACCATTTTGTGTTTTTTGAATAGATGTTCTAATATATCTAGTTGCCTATGGCATTTAGAAACGTCAAATAATTCATTTAATCTGTCAGTTTTTTCTGCAAAGCCTGTTGCTATAATAGCGGTATGATTTTTTGTTACTGTGAAACTTCATTTATTTAACTGAATTATTTGAATATTGGTGTGTTATTGCTTTGTCAAAATGAGGATTTATCCAAAGGAAGGATGTATTAATATGATCTTTATCCTTGGAGAATGTCACCAAAATGGTTTCTTGGCTTCTCGAGTCTATGCTCAAAGGTTTCGCGAAAGAAACCATCCCAAATCAACCGTTTTTGTAAGACTATTAAACCAATTTCGAGAAAGTGGAAGTGTCAGTTATAAAAAACCTGTTATTAGAAAACCTGTCAATGAAGATGAAGAAAATAATTTTACTATATTTGGTTCAGTGATCGAAAATCCCAATATTAGTCAGAATCGTATATCCGAAAATACTAACATCAGCCAAGCAAGTGTTTCAAGGATTCTTAACAAATACAGATTTCATCGTTATAAAATCCAGCTTTGTCAAGAGTTTCACGGAAATCATTTTGACAACCGAACTGAATTCTGCTTGTGAAATGAACACTTTTTTGATAATGTGTTGTTTAGTGATGAATGTACTTTTCATAACAATGGTTTCGTAAATAGACACAACTTCCATTACTATTCTGATTCAAATCCGCATGAATACAGAGTTATGAGAACCCAGAATAGGTGGTCGGTTAATGTGTGGGTACAAAATACTGAGTCCATAATTAATTGGATCCTACTTTTTTCAAGGACCTTTAAATGGTTTGATGTTTCACGATTTTCTTTTACACCAACTTCCGGTGTTATTAGAAGATGTCCTTTTAAATATTAGAACAACTATGTAGCTTCAACTGGATGGAGCTCCACCCCATTATCATCAACTCAAATGTCAACTTTCGAAACAGGTGGATTGGGAGAGACGGATTTCACAATTGGCCCTCGAGATCTCAGGACTTAACTCCACCAGATTTCTTTTTATGGGGATATATTAAAGGAATTGTCTACAATGCGTCCCCAACAACACCACAAGATATGAAAATACGCATAAGAGAAGCTTTTCAAACTGTAACCCAGCAAATATTGTCCAGAGTTAGCAGTTCGAAAAAAGAATATGAGTGTTTGGAAATGGATGGTCGACATTTCGAACATCTTCTTGAAATATTTTGCTTCTGTTTTGTTTTGCTGTCAATATATTATTACCATTATTGCTGTTCTAGCCTGTTGGATGGCTATAAATTGCGTTCCGAGTCTCTGAACATTTGTAAAGATATTCCTGATTATTATTCTTATAGTTGTAAATTACCTGTCATTTCAAAATGCCATAGGCAACTAGATACATTAGAACAACTATTCAAAATACACACACACACACAGATATATATATATATATATATATATATATATATATATATATATATATATATATATATATATATATATATATATATATGTTCACTTTTTTCGTCTTTGTAACATGATATTTACATTTACTGTACCAATGTTTCTTACCTTTAAGTATATTATCTTGGCTTTTATTTTAGACTATTGCAAAATTGTAAAATGGATTTTCCGTGACAATAAATAAATAAATGCAAAATTTAAGTTAATAGATATTTTCAATGATAAAAGTCGCAAAAGACAAGTGCAAAAAATGGTAGGAAACAACAACTTTTAGTCTGTCGGCAAACATGTTAAGCTGGGTTTTGGCCACGATATATATAAACTATACAAAAAATCGTAAGACCCTAAAACTGAGCAGGGATAAAACTGAGGGTTAGTTGATGATAATTTTGTTTTTTCGAATTATTGATAGGAGCATGATTCAGTTTAGAAAAACGATTTTTTACTTCCTTCTTTTTTCGGTTGCAAATTCTAAAATTAAAAATAATAAACCCAACAGCTTTTTTACCTTATATGTAAATAATTTATCTCTTGTTATTTTGTTTCACGTAATTAACAAAAGTTGTTCGAGTAAGTCATCCAACGTATACTTACATAAACATAAATTAAAATTTACTTTAGAGCGAAGCTCTCTGTTTAGCATAATTTGAAAACCTTGCGCTACCTCATTTCTCCTGATTACACTTTATTTCATAACTTTAATTTATCTACAAAGAACTAACTAGTTATTTTACTTCCAACGTTGTCTTTAGAGGAGGAGTTACCTCATATGAACTATAAACCATATATTTTCACCAGACGTCGTTTTTATGTACAAAAAATATATTTCATTTGAAATTTGCAGTTTATATATTTTAATATATACTATCCAATGTGTAATTTTAGTACAGTCATATTAAATATTGGGATTCCAAAGTTTGTATTTTATCTTCTTAAATATTACGTTATATCTCCTTAAATATCAATCTTAGATAAAAATTGCATAGGGCATAATTTGTTTATAAGAAAATTTCCATTCGATTTTTTGTGCCTCCCGTAGCACAGTTCGATCCCAATCCAACTCGTTGCTTTCCAGTATCGTGTCTGTCCTTGTACTCCGATGCGGCAAACTCCTGGCATCCTTCTCAGATGTACTGAATTGTCTCTAATACTCGATATCGATATCTGCATTGATCATTCTGGATCGAAAGGTATCTAATTATGTGTTTCAGATAGTTTGTGGCTAAGATGATCTGATTTTGAATAGCTAGTAGAAAACTTTCGGTATCAGGGAATATTTGCCTTTATGTCAGCCAGTATTTCGACACTAGTTTATCGATATTCTCCTGGTTGATCTTATTTGGGTGTCGTCTATAAAGGGCCTACCGTGACCAGGATTGAAGCTTCTCTTAGTCTGGTTGGTGATGAGAAGTCGAACCATGGTCTCTCAACTGCACCGGTGTTGAATGGTTGGTCTTGCATATTGCCCGATATAGTACAAAAGGCTACTAACCTGTAGAAAAATGAACGTAAGTTGATCGAATTGCTTACTAATATCCACCAATTCTCTTCCTCTATGGTATCGTAGTGGCGTTGTCCATCACATAGCACTATGAGAATAATTTGTGTGCCTTGATCAGGAGTATCCTGACTTTCCTCTGCAGATTTTCTATGTCCGCCCTGCTCCATTTCACAGTTTTAAAAGAGTAACTGAGTGACTCTTCAGGTTGGATCGCAGTACCTGTCTCACGTCTTATCAACGGTGTTCATAGTTCGTCGTTCAATTCTTTGTACTTGTATTTATAGTTCTATTCAGCCTACATTGCCTCAAAGGTTTGAACTTTCTGCATCTGAAATACTCCCGGTTGTATATTTCTTCTAGTTGTGTTTAAAGTGCGACATTTATCAAGGTCACAGCATTCCTATATCTCTGAGGAACTCCTTCACAATTTTAAGCATTTGTTCCAGCTAATTTCCGGCGGCGGCCATAAATTTAAGCTTATCCATATACATGAAGATGATTTAGTCGTACTACCTCTTCATAATGGGCTTAATGAATCTCCTTGAAATATTCTATTATTATTAATACAACGCTTCCAGCTAATGCAGTTCTTAAATGTGTTTGCGGGTCTTTTTTTGTAATACGTAAAATAAAACACTGTTAAATACAGTTTTTGGTACTTAACTTTTAACGCACTTATTTTCGTCGATTTTTATCATTATAAACGTTTGCCGACCTAAATTTTCTTTAAAGTTCATTAAAATTAGTTAGAATTCATAAACTTACCATTTTTTTATTCAAAGAAACAAAGGCATTTCGGTCAACTTCTATCCAGAAGTGTAGCTGGGTAAGCTTTAGTAATTAACAACTCATTATATTGTGTTCTTAAAACCTTTTTATATACCATTCCCTATTTTATTTTATACGATACGTAATGATTGACCAACATGGTTTAACTTTAAAACCGATCTAATTTGATAATAAAGAATTTGAGGAGAATTACAGGAAAAAAAATTGTCTTTGTATATAAATTTATAAAAATGTTTTAAAAAAATCGGTTTTTGAAAGTCGGTTATTGACCATGGCCAATAGATTACTTGTAACTAGTACAACTAGTACAAGTAAACATTGTTATTGACACAACTTAGGTATACAGAAAGACAATAAATATCTCCATCGGTGCATTTTTAATGTGTCAATAGCAATGTTTACTATTTTCCAAAACAAAAAGACAATATTACGATATTAAGATAATATCAGAAACATCGTATATAAACAAAGAAGAATCGTCGATGTTGTCTCACACGATTGTCAGTTGTCATTAGCGAGGCTTTAATCATAATAAGTGATAATATTTAACAAAAATGGTGATAAAGTTTGTTTGATATGCAAATATATATATCCTTTGAATCAGTGATAAACTGACAACAAACTCATTTTAAGCAGATACGATCTTATTTTTATTTTAAAATATTAAATACGGGAATCACTATTTTATTTTGAATTTCGCTAGTTTATAAAAATTTTTATTTTTAAAAAATAATAGATCTGCTTTAACTCGTTTATTGAGAAAAAGCTTATGCATACATTTATTTAAACTATACCTTGTTTGCCTCTATACTAAATTCAATTAAACGAAAGAAGGATAGTATTTTTCTAAGCATCTTAAACGAAAGAAGGATAGTATTTTAAATACCATCTTGAGAAAACATTTTACATACGTTATATTGTGATGTTTTTCAATGTTTCCATTATAAGATACTTCCGCTACAAATAGGTGCTTATCTAAATACTTGGGTGTTTTTAATTTATAAATTAATTCCATCACTTTATCTAGCCTCTTCAAATTGGCTTGATTATGCATTTCCTTGCCATCCCATTCTATTACTGCATTTCCTGACATATTATTTTTATTTTCCAGAGAAATCTGCAATATGAACATAACAAAGTAAAAATGTAGAAATCGTGAGAAATTGATTGAAATTTGTTACTTTCTTATTGTGTTTCGATTTTTGTTAGCGGTAAAGTGTTTTACTTGATGGCTTTTGCCGCTAGTCAAATATAATTTTAGCTAAAGTTTTGTAAACGTTGAGAAAAGAAAACACATCTGAAGTGTTCAAAATATTTCTTTTTAATATTATAAATTAGGAAATATATTTTAGATGCCTTATTAAGTATTGAAATTTGTGAAAAACATAACAATCAACGATTTCACGGTCTATGTATATTTTTAATAATTTCGTACCGCTCCAGGGTATATTGAGATGTTCGTTTGTACTGTTTATTATAACAGTTCGGCATCAAGTTCTGCGGGTAATATCCTGCCGATATTTTACGATACGGGGATTTTAATTAGACAGTGGTTTTCTATGCATTTTGCTCTCAGTTCGTTATAGCTCCACTGATGAGATCATTAGCTAGTCGAAACTAGTATGGAGAGGGAACCAGAGTGAAATTTACAAAAAATATACGTCTGTCCCCTTTCTTAATGGTCGTAAGGAGAACAAAATAACTTCTCCAAATACATAAACTGTGAAATTGTTATATATATATATATATATATATATATATATATATATATATATATATATATATAACAAAGATATTCGATTAAATTGTGTCTATTTGAAATAAAGCACGCACAAACACCAACACGAGTATATAAATTAAATTTGGCAATAACTATTTTACCGTAAATTTAATTATATTTTACTGCTCTAATCTAAATTTACTTTACCTTAGCCCAAGAACCGTATTTTCTAACAGGATATGTACTTCTGTATTTAAGCAAATAATCAATAAACTTGAGTTTCTCAGCATAAATTAATTCCGCAAACAGACTGTGGGTTTCCTTAAAATCGTTGGGAATTTTTAAGTGGCCTTCCAAGCTTATGTTGTTTTTCTCTGGAAGCTTTAGCGAAGCATTAACACCTGCCCTGAAATGTCGTAAATTTGTTATCTTTACCTAGTTTTGGTCTTTTTACACAAAAGCTAAAGAAAACAACTGTCAGGTCAAAATATCAAAATTAATATTTATTATTTAACGAGCAACATACAAGTTGAATTTTAAAGGATGTAAATGCTGGGTAAAATATAATATTTTATTGTTGATAATGATCTTTACTAAAGTTAGATTAGAAAAATGATCATTAACAATTTTAATATATATTTCTTAACAGTAGCTAAACAAGGAACAAACAAACAAAAGAGCTTACCTCAGGCGTAAATAATTAAAGCTATTAACATGACAATATTATGACACATCCTAAAATATTTCGTATATATCAAGATACATTAGGTAATGATATACTACTCAAAGCACAGATTATTTCGTCTAACAGATGCAACAGAAGATGCTCTGCCGAAACAAAATTTCATGACATTGCTTGCCTCACGACCCGCTATTACACTCAGAAAAATTGTAAAATAAAAAAGAATAATGTCACGGCATTAATGGTTCGTTTGTCATGTACTTTCATATAGTTTGATGAAATAATCCAATATAATTTGCACTAAATAGTAGTCAATACCTAATAATATCAATGCTGATTCTATTTTACCAGTATTAGGTTACAAATAAACTGTAAAAACACATTTTATATTAAGAAATAGAATGGAAGAATTATAAAATATCATTTTCATCTATGAAGTGAAATAAAAATTAAAGTCTAAAATTTTTGAAATTAATTAATCTCCCATTATGTCATCGTACTTTTGAATATTTGCAACCATTTTATTATATTTAAAAAGTAGCTAGAAAATTTAATATCTTTAACATTATTAAAAGAATCAAAATCTTTAAACTAGTCTAAAAGGTTTGTTAAAAATTAAATTTATATGAAAAAATTATTGCAAATATTCGATCACAAATAAAGGTAAAACAAACAGGGTTATGAAAATTAGCTCAAAAGATCTAACACCTATAAATATTATGTCAGGATAGTAAAAGAGCCATTTACTGTAAATTTATAAAGTAGAAGTTGCATCGGCTTGTTTTTTTTTATTGATATTTATTTAAATGTGTTACCCCAGGTAGCATATGACGTATGTGGAACGTTTTTATTTAAGATCTGTTCATCTGAGACGACATAGGTCAAATAAAGACGCCTTGAAGACTTCTGTTTTCAGACGTCTCTAAGCCCTTTTAAGAGACATCTTTAGGTCATCACAATTAAGACTAACAGAAGGCTTTCCAAAATTCATGTTTTCTACAAAAATTATAGCTACCAATTTGACATTCAAGTTAGGTTTTTTATATTGACCGCTATCGATTATTAAGCTTCACAGGTACACCAAGCACTGATTTCAGATAAATCAAATCTCGAAACTATAATAAATTTATTACGTAAAATATAACAATAAAATGTAAATAAAACTTCATTTTTTTTGTCAATTTCAAATGTTCCCGCAAATACGAGATACGTCAGGAAAAGTGGAGTATAAAAAAAGAGCTCTAAAACTATGAAATGAGATGGAGAGGCTGTCTGGAAAGATGTGTAACACTCCAAACAGGTTTGACGACTATTGTGGAATAACAATGCTCATTGCCGAATTGCAAGAAAAAAACCTTTGATTAACCAAAACATAAGCGATTAAAGTAACAGTTTGCTCATAAAGATGTTAATAATGATTTGAACTTTTGAATTTCAGTAATATTTGCTGACGGGATCCATATGAACCTATGTGGTCGGTATGGAAAAATTTCAGGGCGGAGAAAGCCAAATACAGAACTGAAATTATTAAATATCTAAGATCAAGATTTGGTATGAAGCCTTTTTTTGAATGAATCAATAATTTGGATTTATTAATACAGCATCTAGCAGATAGTGCTGTACAATTTGGGGTCAATGCTAATTACCGTTTTGCTAAAAAACGACCTAAAGCATCCATGATATATGGGCCATAATTGATCTTTATATTTGGCACACATTATTCAAAGACCACTGCAGTAACCTGATACCAATGTTATTGAAATGTTTTAGTTATTATTAAAAATTAAAGTTAACAGTGCTCCCATATCCAGCAAAAATGAATTAGATATCAAAATTTCGGAAGAATGGAATGAAATATGTAAATAGAAATAAGAGAGGAACGGCAAAATACTAACAGTTACTTTTTACTTGATGCAGTAATTTGTTTTTATTCGTGTTATTACTGTTGTGGTATCAGTTAAGACGTAATTTCAAAATCACACTTAATTCAATGTCACAATGCTTTTGGTTAAAATAAAATTATAAGTACTGGCAGACTCATGTTGTTTATTCATAGAACATAATTTGTTTCAAATAAATACCACCTGAAATATTTTATTTAAATAAATTATTATTTTTTCCTTCACATCCTTAAAAAAAGTAGACAACTTATTTCCTGTAAATTTTACTCTGGTTCTCTCACTATACGCGTTTCGACTATCTAATAGTCTTGTTAGAGAAGCTGTGGTAAATTAAGAGCAAAATTCACTGAAAACAACGGTCTATGATAACCCATCACAGGGATCCGTTCCTTTCTTTTCTAATATTAAATAGCATCCGTAGTAAAAAATTTGGATTTAAGGTATATATATATATACTTACTCCCATAGGCGATCAATATAAATATCCCCGCCAGTTTCCAATTCATCAAATTGTTTGTCCGGATTTTTGTAAAATAGTTTAACTCGTGAAGCGCTCTCATAGTCTGGATTGCGGTATCTTCCTACTGCTGTTAAAAACATATTTTCCAAATAAAGCCATATAACTTCTACGTCAGCACTTCCCTGAACTTGAGTTAATTCAAAATATCCTCTGGCGTTATAAAGAGCTTCTTTAGAACTAAAAATTGGTAAAAAATATTTCGAAATATATCTATGAATAAAAATTGGTATGTTGAAACTTACGAAAGAGTAACATATACATTTATGTGAAAATAATTATAAATTAGCGCCTTAAATTTATATGGGTGCTGATGTTATTCATCTAGGAGGCGTATATGTTTACTTATTTCAAAACTTTTAATTCATATTAAGGGCGATTATGTAGTATAGCTATGGTATTTAGAAATGAAATTATTATACCCGAAGGAGTCATACAAGTTTTGTTCGTCTACATAGAATAATGCCACCAACCAATTAGACATTGTAATGAAGCTGGAGAGGCAAAAATTGTAGCTCTATATAACAAATAATAGCACGAGAGGATAATTTACAATATCGAATATTTTTGAAAAGTATCAAGAGATTAGAAATTTCGTATGAAATCCCGGTAAAGGGTGCAAAAGGTGTACAACAACTACTAATGGACGGCTTTTGTTACTTAATTCTATATGTTGATATTACAGATTTAAAAAATATTAGTTTGATTATTCCCAATGCTTGCGGTTCTCACAGTGCTAGAGAAGAACACGAGTGAAAACAGTAATCTTCTTTCTTTTTAATATGAGGAGTATTGAACCACGTGACCCACAAGTGCGAATAATACTCCATGTCTGGTTCTATGTTACGTTCATTAGAAAGAAAGGAGAACTTTAGATCTATAAAAGCTAAAAGAAATAGAAATAAATCAGCTGCTAGTAAAATAAGGTTACAAAAATTATTTGAGTAAAGGTTCAAATTGACGCCCTTGAACTTCCAAACACTTTTCGCATCTAAGCAGGAACTCTTCATGGGTGGCTCTTTTTATTGGCTGAGGATTAAGTTCTTCAAATGATATTCTGACGCGCTGCATGCAATCTTCCATAGCGGTTAATGCGATGTTGTATACTTTATTTTTGATTGTCCCCCAAATAAAAAAATCAATTACTGTTAGGTCGAGGGAGCGAGGTGGCCAAAGATGTGGCCCATTCTTGGCTATCCACTGATCATAAAACAAGTCTGCAGATGATTGTTAACTAAATGACTATTGTGTGGAGGCGTCCCATTATATTGATAAAATAGATTTATATGATCAGCCAGCGGCAAGTTATCTAAATAGTTCACTTCCGAATTTCTCATCGATGTAGCAATCACCTTTAAGTTAAAAAACGTATTTTGTATCTAAAAGTCTTCAAAAATGGCTAACTTACCATTTAGATTATCTTGGTAGAATTCTAGGGCAGCGACACCGTCATTTCTTATAGCACAATACACGTTAAACTGTCAAGACTCTTGAAAATTTAATTCTCTAAATGGACGTACATTGGAGCCGCTCCAGTGGTGGTAATTGCGTCGATTAAACAATCCATTTTTTGTGAATTTGGCTTCGACCGATCAAATGATATTATCCAAAAAACCAGCATTTTCTTGTGACCGAAGAAAAATAAACTGACAGAACTCTACTATTCGTGCAAAATCAGCGCATTTTAAATGTTATACTATGGAATATACATAGGGATGAAAATTCTGTTTCCATAAAATGCTTAAAACTGATTTTTGAGATAATCCAGGCTCTAATGCTACTTGCCTTAAAGATATTGGCGGATATGCAGCGAAATATCCTAAAATTGTAGTTTTAGTATTTTCATTATTAACAGCTGGTTTATTTCTATTTATTTTTGCTTTTATGGATCCAAAGTTCTTGAAGTCTTCTATAATCCTTTTAACAATTGGCGGTGTTGGTTTCTGTTTCTACGGATATCAGATCGCGAATGTATCGCATGTTCTTGAAATAACTCTATCACATTCCCCATAAACAATAAATAAGTTTAGATAATCTTCGTGCATGTAATTTAGTCGCCCCGGCATGATTATTATTAATGAATATCAAATGGCAAGAAATAGTGACAATTCTGTGGGGTTTATTTGTTTTATTTTTGCCACGCCTTGCCGTCATAGCCAACTAATAACAAAACTTAAAAGCCGTATAGCACTTTTACAATAGAAAAATGTTGAATTGCCAATATTTTGAAAACTACAATTTTTTGGAATAGACCGCTTTATACAAAGTCACCCTTATTTTTAATGCTTAATACGATAAAATTATTAAAAAAAAGGGCTTTCTATTTGAAAAAATTGACTTTTGACGATTTTTAAAATATAATTTTTATTTTTGTTTTTTGACCACTCTGTACTAATAATTTTCAAAATATCATAAAAAGACTATTAAAGTCGATCTTCGTCTACAAGAAAACTAACACAAGTTAAATAATATAGACTTTCTTATAGGAAAACTTTATAGTTAAGTTTTGGTCCGCAAACGTCATTTTTGACATAAAAATCTAAATATGTCCAAAACGGTGAGACTTAAGTATAGAATATTACACATAAAATATCTCTAAAATTTTACGTAGAAATCAAAAATGCAATATTATATAGGGTATTCTGTTTAAAATAAGCAAGTTGACATCTATTTCCAGTATAACCGGAAGTGCGGCCATCTTGAAAACATTTTAGCCGGCTGTCCCCTACTCACGTTAGAACACTGTCAAATTTTCAAATTCTTTCTAATTATAGTTTTCCCACAACCAATCGATAAAGTTCCCCGAGAATCACCTATATTTTTTAGTGGTATTTGTTTTTTTGTTCAGGTATTTATTGTCTTTATGTTTATTATGTTTTATTTATTTTTCAATTTTCGCATCCCATGAGTTCTTATTTGTAGTGCATAAATATATAGGGTGTGCATTTTAAGTGGCACACCATTGGCTATCCTCGCAACGGTAATACATACGAATTCGGTTAAAGTAGAGAAAGATTGTCTATTGAGGTATATTTGAGTTACGTTGGCAGAGTTGCCAAATTGAATATTTTTTCGGCAATATTAGATAAAATTCAAAAGCTATAAAAAAATATTTTTAATTACCTCGTTCACTTTTGACCTTGACCTGGATTGATTTTTTTCTCTGCATTAGTCTTATTGAAATTTGATAAAGTGTCTTTTTTCGCAAATAATATACAAAGTTCAAATGCATGTAAAAGTGGAGAATATATTGAAAAAAAATAAAATTATTTTTAGTGATTAATATTTCTTTTTGTTTATAATTTTCTTCATAGTTACACTTAAAAAATGGATGTAGTTTTCGAGGAAAAATTATTTAAAGAATTATATTTACTTATTCCTACAAGTTGAAAGTAAATAACGGATGTAAACTACAAAGTATATCCGACTCGAAGAGTAAATGTTTTAAGAAATAAAATATTTTCAGAAAACTTCCAAACTTAGATACTTAAGCTCAAATTTAATGGGTTTTGGTTATTAAACTGTCAAGATTTAGTCGCTAATTTAGATAGAGAACGTTAAATTAATATTTTATTTCTAAATTAATTGTCCATTCAAAATGAGTATTAATGTTTTTTTTTCAAAGGTTATAAACCTAAAAATTTATATAATAAAAACGTCGTGATAGATGAAGCCATATAAAGTAAAAAATAAACAGTGATATTTTTGAAATAAAAAGCTTTTTCCCCTTAAAAACGGTTCCCAAACTCATGAATGTAAATGATATATAGCAAAAACAATGATTGGTAATTTGTTTTCATTTACAGGCATAAAACAAATATTTTATATTATTTATTAAAGCAATTTTTCCACCATATTTCACATTTACTAAATAGACCTGTATTTAATTCTAAATAGGTTACTTTACTTTGAAGTTAAAGATATCATAAGATATTTCTTAAGACGCATTTTGGTCACCTTACAGAAAACTAAATAATTTTTTTTTTAATTTAACCGACTTCTAAAAACGCACTAAAATGAGAAAAATCACAATATAAATTTTATATGAAATGAAAATTTTTGAAGTCAGCGCCAAACTCATACCTAATAAAATTTGAATCGCGAATTTTAAATTTTCAATTCAATTTTAATTTACACTTCACCTTCACCACTTTACCCTCAGTACCAATTTTGGACATGATCCGGAAGTATAAAATTTTTAGTCCTATATATTGGATTCCTCACATTGAATTTTTTAAAAATAATTTCAAATTCGTAGTTTACACCCTCAAAACTTTTCCACACCAATTTTGTACAATATCGAGAGATGCAAAATATTTAATCCGCCATTCGTTATGCATGACCCCGAAAACTCCCCAATACCAATTTTAGAGAAAATCAGACAAAATTAATTTTTTGATCCGCCATATTATCAGCGCCATCTTGGATCCTACCAAACCAATTTTGGCCAAAATAATATGGAGCCTCCGCAGCAACTTCCTGCATAAAAAAAATACATGGCGTTCAAATTTAGAACCCCTTTCTTTCAAAACTAAACTAGAAGTTTTTTAGGGTCATTTTGACAGATATAATATCCCCCCTACAAATTCCGATAAGATAGTTTTAAAGTAGCATTTCCCTCCTGATTAGAAGCATTTTCACTGATGTTGTATGGTGGTGACAAACTATAAGGTAATCCGGAAGAACAAGACTATTGAGGCTTAAGAATTTAATTCGAGACATTGATTTTCAGTGAAAAGTATTCGACGTGATCGCCAAATTTCTTCTATTTTTTTCATGATAAGGGACATTTTCTGAGTAAGATTTTGTAATATTCTAACCTAAATGTGACCAAATGGCAATTTTTTTGTATCTTTGGGTCTAAATATCTTAAAAACTAGAGGAGACGGAGCATGTTGGTAAACAGAATTGAATTTCACATAAAAAAATCTATGGAAATCAATCGTAAAATCTAGAAAAAGACCTGGGCGCATAAGCTGAATATGTGATCACAAAATGTATGTACTTACAAACTGAAAATCTGATTTCAGACCTTTGTGAGTAGAACCAACTCTCAAATTCTATATGCGTAACAGAAACAGTTAAAGGCGACCTCGAGAAAAACAAATGCAAATTCGTCGTCGGATTGCAAAAATTAAAAATGGAGGATACAATATGGCGGTAGGCAAATATAAGTCAAAAAACAACACATAGAAACCAGATGTGACAAAAATTTGTAGAAACGAATTATATTCTATATAAAAAATCTTGAGAAATCGATCACAAATTCTAGAAAAGTGTTTGAACCCATAACCTAAAAAATATATTTTGTCACATTTAGGTTAGAATATATCAAAATTCTGTCAAGAAAACCAATTCTGGTACACAGATTTAGTACATCACAATACACAGCGCATGATCCTTGTCTTAAAAAAGCCCTAAATTTGTAGGTCTGGGTTCTTTAAAGAAAATAAGAAACGTTGAACTTTTCAACTTGTTTTATTATTTATTGTAATTACGTAAATGTTGCAATTGCAAAAAGATAATTAAATCCATTGAAATAGGAAAAAACAATTCCATTAAATACGATGAACGTTAAAATTACTTTTTCCTTAATAACTTAAATAGTATTTCCATGAATCTGAAATGTATGCAAATTTTTTAATTTATTTTTGCATTTGATATCAATTTATGATAAATATTCTTATGAATTTTAACCACCAATTAAATTAAGAATCAAATTTGCTATGCTCTTTCCTTTATTTCGAAATAATGTTCCGGTTGAATAAATAGTTAGAACTAGCAATTTCACTTATGAGGTTTCCGATTCAGTATAAATTCAGTTTCAGTATTAGCAACCTAAGACGATATATTTTTATAAATGAAATTAAAAATAATACAAAAAAAATACTAATTTAAGTACGAAAAAGCTTTTTCATATTATGTCATATTAAAGGTGCATTCAAAATGCTCAATATATTTTTGATTTCATTTTTATTAAAGTATAGAAAAGTATTTAACGTCGACGTAGATAGACGGCTTAAATATGTTTCTTTGTTAAGAGAAATATATTTAAAAGTTTGAAACTTATTTAAGATATTTCAGATGTCAGAGTTTTATATGTGAGCATTTTGGGGACAATAACTTTGTGAAAAGTTGGAGTTGTTCAACGTTAACCAACATAATTAATATATTTGTGTCTCGTACAAGTTTTATCAAGGACTTCACGTATAAGGATTAAGAAACTTAGATTTTTGGGTATTCGGGTGTATTTTGGAGTTTCACAAGAGTTACTCGGTATTACGGAGTAACTGCAGTGCATTGTGGGGGTTTAGAAGGACGAAACACAAACATTGTACGAATTTTAAATAAAAATTTCCTAACATAAACGAATTCCTAATATTTAGTAGACAAATTTTAATCTTAGAGTTATTTTTGGATGACTGGTAGGTATTTGGAAGTAAAGCTGGCCTGCGCCCTATTAGAAATAAAACAAACCGACATGCGTTATCAATCATTTGTCTTTGAGCTTTGAGTCAACATATAACTATATGCAGCTCCGGGTATGAATGAAGTAAAATGCGAACAGTAAATGCAAATTTCTCTCCATCATATCCTCTCTGTGTTAGAGGTTGCACAGTTAGAATAAATTGTTATAAAACGCAATTCATCCTATTCCACCACCATCGAGATGATGCCTACCTGTACCACCATACCGAGGTGAAAGTCAAAACTTACCCTCCCCACCACAGTGATACGGCAGCGGTACATGTTTCGTCTCTACTTGACTCATCAGGGTACCGACATGCACCTGGCTGTGCAAAGAACAGATCGGAAGGAAGCATGCAAATACTGACCGCGACTTCGCCGACTTCCCGCCGGATGGCGTATATATGTTTATGCAGCTTTCACGGATTCCTCCGTGTGAGATGCAATAGCAGTGAATATATCCACATTATGCCGTTGTAGTGCTGAAATCACATTCAGCGAACGTACAACTATATGCAGCTCCGGGTATGAATGAACTTCATTCATACCCAGAGCTGCATATAGTTGTATGTTTGCTGAATGTGATTTCAGCACTACAACGGCATAATGTGGATATATCCACTACTATTGCATCTCACACGGAGGAATCTGTGCATACCGAGATGCCGCCACATCCGCAAAGCATATTCTGGTTACCTTATTGCCAACATCATGCAGTATTAATAACAAATATCCATACAGTAATTATACGTCCATCTATGACGTCTATTTTATGCTTGTTAGTGTATTGCTAAAGCCTTTGGCCCATTTCTACAGCCTTATATTGCCTTTTCCAACTTCCTTTGCATGGGTAAGATGGTATTATAAATGCATAAACTAGTAACGTATTTATTTACAAAATAATTACTGAATCTTACCCTGAAAAATCATTTTTAACAAGTTTAATTCGATACTTGTCCATTAAGGATAATGTTTTTCAGACATCATTATTATTCAGAACGATTTTGCTTAATATATTATCGTCTAGAGAGCAACAAAAGGACAAGTTTAAAATGATACCTTTTAAAGCGCAATAAATAAAATTTACTTGACATTTATTTTGGAGTGATAAATTATTGCACATGATGTGTTGGTCAACTCTATCTCGTATTATGTTTCACTTTGTTGCAATTTTCCACTAGTTCGTAATTTTCATTGGTTTGAGTTATATCTATAATACGCGAGATGTGCTTTTATAGATAATAACCAATAAATACATCCCAGAAAAAAGCTCTGTTAAATGCTACAGTCAAAATAGTAAAGAAATAAAACATGAAAACCTAGTCCTGCCTCAACAGATGGGTTTTGAATGTGAAGAACCCCGAGGCCACAACAAATTTTTCATTTTTTATAATGATGGTATGATCAATAGCACATTGAGATTCAATTGTAGGAGATCGGTATTACGTGATCTGAAGAATACCCGGTATTCAGTTGTAGCAGATTGCATAATTTATTCCTGTGCATCTCCCATCTTCTTTAAATCTAAGTGTATAAATAATGCAGTCTTTCAAATTAACGTACCACTACAAGAACACCACAAAAAATACATTTTTACAGTTTGCAGCAGAGTTGCTACATCTTGAGATGATTCCAAATATTGTTCATTCTTTTATATCTGCATAAAATTTAGCATTTTTTCTTTAATTTGTTTTGTTCTAGAACGGGGAATACATACTTGCGTAAAGATTTTATTAAAGAATATTCAAATTTTTAAATGTAATATCAAAGTTTTGCAGTTGCAAAAATTGTTCATGTTTCAACAATTAATAATTTAAATTACTTTACTAATACGAGTTTCATTAAAGTTAGTAGAATCCAGCTGGGATTAAGTCAAACGAAAACATAAATATTTTATTCAGTGTAATAAATTTAAACCTGCCATACTCAGTTTGAAACATTACTCGTAAATATCTAAAAATTTAGTTTTAAAATTTTTTAAAACATATTAAAGCTGCAAAGTACAAAATGGGACGTCGCATTGTGTAAAGAAAACATAAATTAGGCCTTTAATATTACAGGCCTTTAAAAAATGACAAGGGAACCCTAAATCTCAGATTAAGACTTAAATATTTATTGTATTAAGCTGTGCGTATATTCAAAGCAAATAAATTACCTGTAATTTATACCGAATTTAGGATTCTCCAGTTTAGGTATATGGGTTGTACAATCAATATCTAAACTCGCACTTCCTTGTGTTGCCTTGGCTATTCCATGGATTGTTAATTTCTGTCCAGGATTTCCAGGATCTACCTGTGAAAGCAAATACGTCAGATGTTACGTTTACGACTGACTGATCTGTCTTATTTTTCATGTCCTACGTAAATTTTAAATAAGTAAAAATATTTTATTTGTTAACAAAATAATATAGTCAATTTTGAAATCACTATAGTATTTCTTTACATGAAAATATACCAAAATTATATACTAAAATCTGCATAGTTTGATAAAATCTTTTTATTCAACCCCTACTTATACTTACTCCTAGTCTATGTATAGTTTTTTGAGAAAAAAAAATGTAGCGATGATATATAACCTCAAATATAGGCCAAAATCATATTATTTGCACTTTTATGTTACGATATCTAGAAAATCTGACACGATGGAACAATTCAGCAACCCAAAATGTACAAGAAATTATTATTCTTATTCAATGTACAAATTTCACGTTGTGCTATGTTATAATCGTAATTTTATACTAATATTCATAAAATATCGTTTTTCTATTTATTAATGTTTATTTGTATGAGATAAAAATATTTTTATTTCAGTCTTAAACACAACGAGAAATATCCTTACTAATAACGTGGATCAGAATTTCTATAAAATTCTTCTCCTAAATTTTTATTTTCTCTCCTCGATCCAGAAATCCATAGATTTTTATGTTAATAAATGTAGCCTTGTAAATATTTAAAAAATATATAAAAATTTTAAAACCATTGTTATGTGAACTGCTTTCAATGCAAACGAAAAATATGTTGTCTGGAAAGAGTTATATTATTAACTGTATTTATCCAAGTATGGAAATATCTGTGGTACACATATAATTTTATGAGAAAATCAAACTATACACATATGTGTACAAAAAAAAACTTGTGTATGTTTTTTTTTTTGTAAAGGCAATTTATGCGGGATATATTTGATGTCAAAATCTACAGAAACTGCTTAAAAAGTATCCTAAATATTTTGTCTTGAAACATTTTATTTCCTAGCGAAAATAATAGTCTAAAAGCTGAATTAATTATTACAAAAACCACATAAATCAGAATTTATTTATCTAATAAAAGGTTATAAATATCCTACTTGTATATTTGTAAAAATCATTGTTACTACAAAGTTATAGACGAGTTATTTAGTCGTATTTCCAAATTGCCTCAAAATACAGCATTCTCAAAATATAATATGAACCAAAAAAAAAGTATAAAAAAACTATTTGCCCATCATATCAACTGACATTAAAGTGCAAAATAATGTTTTTATATTCTTTACATCTCGATCCATCAATATAGTTTACATTGAATATAGTTGCCTCAAAAATGTTATTTTTTAAATGCGTTTTTGCAATAACAAATTAAACTAGTAAAGTTAAACATAATTTAAAAAAGAACCTGTTTACCTATATTACAACAGTATCAACTTCAGAATTTCAGAAATTCTTAAAGTAAAGTTATGGGTAAAGTTACAGAATAATAAAGAAAAGTTGTCTGTAAAGGAGTAAAAGTTTTGAAAATAATTACCTGTAAATTAATTTCCCAGTTAAATTTATTGCTGACTGTGGCGTTGCCCTCAAAATGGGTCAATCTGTTAGAATAACTCAGAAAACCAACTAATTCATAGCCTTTTAATGTTGTTTCAACATTGTATTGAAAAGTCAAAGGAACGCTATTATCTTGAGGAGTAAAAGTGATTAAAAGTTTAACTGGTAAACTTCCTATAAGGTTTGCATTTCCATTTATTTTAAATACTTTATCTCTGAGTAATAAACTCCCATTAAATTCACGCTGATTTGAAGACGGCGCCAAGATTTTGCAATTTATATTTACTGGAAATCTGAAAACAAATACACATTGCTTTGAAAATGAAAGGGGTGTCATTCCATTTTCTTTGTAAATAGAAAACTTGGCTCAAAAAACAATTAACCAAAGATTTAGAAACGCGCAAAAGGGAAAATCAAATTTTATACATTTTAAAGGATTTCTTAGAACTAATTTTAAAGGAAATCTCCCCTTGGTATTTATTTAAAATACATCCTGCATTATTTAAGAGTATACAAAGCTACCCCACAAAGAAAAGCACGTAGTTTATGAAGTGGATACAGTGAAATTTCCGAAATTTTAGTCGTGATTTTCATATATGTAATCCGCCGTAAAAATATTGCAATTATTACGAAAATAACAAATATTACGCAAAAATAAGGTCTTCCTTAAAAATTAACTAAAAAGTGTTTTAGCAAAAGAATTATTCATAATCTTTTATTTTACATATTTCCAATAGCATCTACACTTTACGCATAAACCTCAAATATATTTACTACAGGGTTTTAAGAAAAGCCTCTCAATAACAGTCGAATAACAGATGTCATATTTGAATTTAAAATTCTCTTTTAATGATTTTATTCAGATTACGTCAAATAAGAAGGGCGAACGAAAAATGTATTTTTTAAGACCCTGTTTATTATGGTATTTTTAATCTCTACTTGAAACTTTATACAAAGAACAGTGATTCTAAATTTTCTTATGTTATTGGGAGCTATTAATCTCTAAAGACTAGTATTAAGTATGGTTTAACAAACTCAAATAACTCAATCGAATAAAAATGGTGAGTACTTATATGTTGACTAAAATATGATTGTCGGACATACATTCTTTTTTTAGTTTATTTTTACGATTGTATCTCTAATCGTACCAAGTTAGAAGCATCAGCCTTAACAGAACTTCTTTAGGATGAATCCATAAAGATTCTACCAGCGGACAAGGAAAATGCAACAGTGATCACGGACATCGTAACATACGACCAAAAAGTCGGAGATATTCTGGAAAAAGGAAAATATAGACAACTATCTCGTGACCACACAAGTCTGGTTGAGATATGTCGATGATACCTTCATCATATAGAAGGGTAATTATCAAGAAATGATTTCTTGAATGATCTAAACACCATTCGACCTACAATTAAGTTTACCATGGAAAAAGAGGTAAATGATCAATTGCCCTTCCTAGATGTCATGGTAAACCCTTCAAATGAAACTATTAAAACTTCAGTATACAGCCCACATATACTGGACAATATCTTAACCATAGTTCTAATCATGGTGTTGTTACACACGGGGAATTATTCGCAACCTCCATAATCGCTCTATATCTATATGCAATAATGCTGATTCATTGGAAAAATGTGATTTACAACAAAATGGTTATCCTTTAAAATTAATTGACGATGTTATAAATAACTTTAGAACAACGACCACTGTACAGCAAGAAATACATTCCTTCTTCACAATTCCGTATATTAAGGGAACCTCGGAGAAAATGACACGAATTGCTAACAGTTATAATATAAAAACAGTCTTTAAATCAGGAAATACATTTAAAGCTTATTTCTCAGAAACAAAACCGAAAACTATCGATAAGAAAGAATGTGTATACGAAGTTCCATGTGAGTGTAGTGAAATGTATATTGGAAAAAACCAAGCGACCACAAGAAGTTAGAATTAATATAAAATGGTTTGAAACTGCGGTAATATATTTGGAACTCAACATGAAAAAAAGAAAATTTATAAAAGCAGTTTACTTCAAAAATAATAATGGAATCTTTAGTAAGCCGAGTGTCGAGATACCTTTGGCGACCACTACTTTGAAACATGGCATCATTAAGGTGTGTCCAGTGAAGTGAAACTTTGAGCTTCAATGGACACATTTCCTATATAAGCTAGTAGTTTATACTTAACAACGATTAGAGGTACAACCTAATCGAAACAAAATAAAGACAATCAACCACGACAACCACATTTTAGTCAATCTTCAATATTGTCTATAACCTTCAAACATACTTGTATGTTGTCATGTTTTATCTAAATATAAATATTCAAATACTAGTTTAATATAGAGTGCATTACATAAAATATGTATAAAATTTCAAACACAAGAACAGAAAGCAGTTCGGTAAACGGGGCGGATTAGGAGTTAATTATTTAAGCCATTTTGTTTTGTCGGGCCGTGGTGCATTATCCTCGCAAATGAAAAGTGTTCGATTCACATAACTATAAAGCATTAGCTATCCATTACATCTAGTTAAAACTTTGGCGAAACTCGTTTGAAAGGGATGGAAGAGAGCTGACATTTATTGTACTATGACATCATCTTATATAAATTTAGACTCTTCAAATCACCCTTGTAAATTTTACTTGTATTGATAACATTAGCACTACATTGAACATTTTTGCAAATAAATTGCAATAGTTCATGCTTTGTAAATACCATTATATTTTCAGCGTCATTTACAGAGATGTGTAGATATATTTCATTATCTGGAAGTAACGGTGTCTGTAAAAATATAATATATTAATGTTTACTGTAATATTATTTTATGACGCATTATTTCATTTTACACATATACAGGGTTACTGGTCATTAGTTACTTACAGTAGAAGACACGCAAACCGGCTCAAACGAAGATACTGAACAGAAATGGACATCATTCAAAGGAAAAAATAAATAAAGTTGCAAGAAAAGTTGGTGGATGTAGTAAAACTATAGCGAAAATAAAGGAAACACACTGATGAAATGACAAAATTAAAGGATACATTAAGAAGAAAATATTTTCTACAAAAAAAAAATACATTAAACCAAACACATCAGAAAAATGCATCGTTTACAAACAACAAAGACAACAAAACATTGAATTAAGAGCGAAGCAAAAGAGAAAAGGTGAGAAGTTTTTTGGACAAATAATGGAATATAATGGAATTCAAAACCATGAGAGCTAATGAACACATGGAAAGAAATTTCAAAGAACTTTTCAACGGCGATACAGATATACAAAAGGAATAAGTAGATAAAGATAAAACTGTACAGAAGGAACCAAAACAAATAAGAACAGGTTAATAATAAAGTATTACATACGAGAGGTACTAGGAAGAATAAAATAAGGGAAAGCGCAAAGAAGTGGCTAAAAACCAAAATCTTTTATCAAGTTAGAACATTGATAATTATGTTATCCAATTTTTTTATATATAATCTGCACACACCCAGAGTAAATACTTAAATTTTTTAAGAAAACCTTAATGAATTAAAACTTAGTACTCTAATTTTAAATTAAGAGTATCCAACTATCATAATATTTCTATTTATAACAGTCTGTTTATTAAACGTTATTAAAACTTTTCCACTTAAAGTTTTAATGGTTATTTTTAGCAAATTACCTCAAAAGTTACTAAAATAAAACTCGGTCGGTAATTTGTTTGAGCTAAACTCCATTAAGGACGTCCAGTTAGTTAAAAAGATAAGAATCTTTATATCTGACAACGGGGTTTTTATGGGAAGCCTAATAGCCAATGTATTTAAAGGTGTTCTTTTACACATGGTCTATTTAAACAAAGGATTAAATAAGGTCAATGAGTTTATGTCCCACTCGTTTAAAATTATTGAGGAAATCCTGACGCCATTAAACTTCTGTCTTGTTTATTTTTCTTTCATGCTAACAGGCAATATTGTGACTTGAAAGATATAGTTCAAAATTGTGAACATGACCTAAACACTTTTGATTTATTACCCTTGATTTCTTCAGTTAGTCATTAGAATTAATTAGCAAAGTACTAATTTGTTTAAAAGTGTAATGGAATTTTGTATAAATTAAAAACTAGGCTATTTTTTACTACAAATAAACCACTGGCTTCTAGAATTTTGTGAAAAATCACTAGACATTCAGTAAACATTTATTGTTCATAACGCTAGTAATAAGTTTCTCTTCCTCAGCTTCCTTGATGCTAAAGAAAATCCATTTAAATATATTATACACTAAATATAAAATATTAATAATTATAATAATGCGTTTCTGCCTTGCAATGAACCCATTATTACGCTGTTTAAACTCCACCAGATCCGGCTTTAGTATCAGAAATAACAACGAAGAGGTTGTAAGCGTGAATCGTCTTCTATACATGGATGATCTTAAACTGATGGTTGCTACCAGAAACAAGCTGGAACAAGTGCTTAAAATTGTAGAGGAGTTCTCCAGGGAAATCAGAATGCAATTTGGACTTGACAAGTGCCGTATTTTAAATATCGCTATAGGTAAGATACAACCTGGAGCATTTGAAATTCAGAACTATGAACCTATAGCTGAAGCAGATCAAACATACAAATACCTAGTTATAAAACAGGCTAATAGAATTAATCATCGCACTATGAAAGCCGAATTGACAACCGAATTAGTCAGGAGGGTAAGGCGGGTATTATGAACTAACCTAAATAGAAGAAATTTGTTTAAGGCGCTCAACACGTATGCTTGCTCTACACTTAGCTACTCTTTTGGAGTTGTAAAATGGAGCAGGAAAGACATCCAAAACCTGGAAAAAAAAATAAGAACACTCCTAACAAAAGTACAAAATCATCACCCTCATAGTGCTATTGAACGTACAATGCTTCCAAGATATCAAGGAGGAAGAGGATTGGTGGATATTGGTAAGCAGTTCGACCAACAAATAATAAACTTACATTCATATTTCCACAGGTTAGCAGACCCTTCTACACTACATCGAGCAATATGCGACGCAGACGATTCAACGCCGCTACAGCTGGGGGAACGGGATGTTGCTTCTAACGACCGAACAGACCAAGAAAAGTTACAAATCTGGCTACAGAAACCACTTCATGGACGGCATCCAAATGAGGTCATCCAGGACCATGTCGACAACTCAGTGTCAAATTACTGGTTGATTTTAGGACATATATTTCTGGAAACGAAGTTTTTCTTGTTAGCTATCCAGGACCAGGTTATTCCGACGAGGAACTATCGGAAGTTCATCATCAGAGATCCCTCAATAGAAAATAATCAATGTAGATATGGCTGTCGAACATCAGAGACCTTCTAGCACATAACTGGAGGATGCCAAGCGTTTGCCGCAACGGAGTATAAGGAAAGATATGATTCAGCCGTTAAGATACTCCACCAAGAGTTAGCAGATAAGTTAAACCTAATGGAGGTAGGAAAAGTGCCTTATTACAAAGACAATCCGGAGCCTATTCTGGAGAAAAACGAGTTGAAGTTATATTGGGACCGAACGGTTGTGACGAATCAGACAGTTGCTCATAATAGACCAGACATTATACTAACAGATAAAATTTCTAGACGAACTATACTAATCGACATTGCTGTACTTAACAGCAACAATCTACGGCCAAAATACAACGAGAAGATTGCCAAATACAGAGATCTGGAGGTGCAAATTCGAAGAAAATGGGCAATGAACAGCCTCCAAACGATTCCATAACTTTATCAACAACTGGAGTGATACCAAAGCACCTCCTGCAGAACATCAAGGGATTGAGCATCTGTATAAGCCGATCCAGAAAGCAGTTCTCCTTGCAACGGCGGCACCCTCCGAAAGTTCGCAGACCACGTTACCTAGGACCCGATAACATGGAGAGGCTTACCACAGAGCTTCATACTTTTGGTATCTGTGTATACCTTGTATGAGTCCATATTCCCTGGAGGGAGTGAAGCCGCTGAGCTTGAAATCATTTATAATAATTATAAAATATATTACTTGTGTCCTACATATAAATTCACCACAACAATGACTCATTTCAAAAATACTATGTATTTTACTTGATAATAAAAACAGCTACGATATAAATTCAAATTTACCATAAATTTTCTCCAATTTTTTGACTGTTTGTGTTACAGATATGCAGCAATGTTGCAAAGTAAGTCATTATTTTATCTTTTTCCAATTTAACAAATGTTCCAAAGCGACGCATTAACAGGGCAATAGTAAAGCACACAAATCAAGAATTCTAACAAGTTCACCAATCAGAGATCTGCTGGAAGGAACATAAATTATACGGATGTCGTTGTCATCTAATTTGGACTAAGGAAGCGTCTGAATTAATTTTGAACGATTCACTTTGTCGAAGGCCTTCTCAAAATCAATGAAACAATCAAAAACATTGCTGTTAACATTGTGTGCTATTTGAATCAATAATGTGGAGCTGAATAATATTTCCCGGATACAAAGGCCATTTCTGAAACCAAATTGCTTCGTTCTTTTCTAGTTTTGGATATATGCTTTGCAGCCTTTGATAGTTCTTAGAAAGATCTCAAATTGCTAATATATTTTGACCACAATTAAGATTTGTTTAAACTTAACGGTCCTTCCATCATCTTTTATAATAAAATATAATTTACGGTTGTATAAAAGGGTAACAGACGATTTTTAACTAGTTGCTGTTGACAATAAAATCTATTATATCCGCACATAAATCTTAAGCAGCAGTTAAAAAAAGTATTAACGTCTAATCCATTTTGCTTTACGAGAAAATTATTTGACTATATAAAAGGTATACACATAAGTTGATGTCCAACATATATTGCAGTTTCAAGTTGTATTCGTAAACTACTTTATTCCTATTCGAACGAGCATTAAATATGTTATTGCTGTTGAATTTTTAAATGCATTAGAATGATTTTACTTGTGTCTATTTTTTATAGAGTACTTTATAAATATATATAAAGCAGCTTAGCAGAATATATAATAATATTATAAAATAATAACTAAAAAATATAATTTTAAATTCAAAAACCCATTGCACTTTTAGATTTGGCCCCTTAAACACTCACAAGCCAAAAAAATTTTTACCACTTTACAAAAAAATCCGATCTGCTTCTTTCAGTACGATTCTAGATTCAAAATGACACCCGTGGTCATTTTCATATTACAAAGAAGCCTCTATTGTTTTCAGCTTCAAGCTGTAAATTCTGACGAAGGTAAAATAAATTACCAAAACGATAATTGTATAAAAAATATAAAATATAGAGATGCTACATGACTATCAAACAAATAAAAAACATATTATTAAATAAATAAAAAAATATACTTCATATAATATATATATATATATATATATATATATATATATATATATATATATATATATATATACATTTGTACATACAAAAATATTTCCAAAATTAAAATATATTATTTACAATACAATTAGAATTCTAAAAATATCCGTGCGAAGCCAAGACGTAAAGTTGTAAAAGTTAATAGAGAACTTATTTATCAAAAGGACAATGCACGTATGAAAACTGTCTTGTAATCAAATTTTCACACTATCAACAACTTTAAAATAAACTTTTTAACGACGTGACGTTCAACTTACGTTAGAAGAAATGTAACTTTATTAATTCCGTAATAAGTGTGAGGAATTTGCTCATACCACGCCCATTAATTATACCATATGGATTTAACCTATTTATTGCAAGTAATATCCAGAAAATTAATGATTTGATTTATCCGCATATTCAGAAAATTCACTGTCCAAAGTTTCCCACCCATAATTAATTATGAAAAATTTACTAATATTTGAATAATTCGCCACCAACAAAATTCACCGTAATAATATAATTCGTGGCATATATATATATATATATATATATATATATATATATATATATATATATATATATATATACCCGAGAGTAGCCGTTTATATCTAGGGAACTGGTAACATCGGCGTTGCTAGGTGCCATTTGACATATTCATTATAAAGTTTAACATTTAAGACTGTATACGCACTCACAATGTCAATTTTTGACATTTATCTCAACAAAATTGCACTGATAAACTTAATTCTTTATATGGCAATGAAACACCTATAAGAATCACAGTATATGCTGGTTTAGTGAACTTAATGGTGGCCAACGTTTGCTCACGGACGAGTCACATGAAGGTCATCCACATTGGTTGAAGTGCAAGAGAAAACATCGATGCTATGCGTTAACTGATAATGCAGGATCATCATGTGACATACCGTGAGACTGAACCCTTCGCGTTGGATTCTGCACAATTTGACAATCGCTCAATAAAACGCTCGTGTCGATTGAGACAAGGAAATGCTCAAAAATGTTCAAAAAAAAACTTATAAGAGCCTTAGATCCAAGCGTTTGAGCCTTCGAACATACCCCTGTAGAAGTAGCATAACGTCAGAACTAGGGCCCGGTTGTTTGAACGCTGAATAACGTAATAATATTTTTATTTATATTTGAAAAAGTGTTGATAAACAGTGGATATTTAATTTCTTGGTATAGACATACCGATTTTATGCTATCCTTTTCTAATTGCATTATTTAAACGAGTATCATCGGTACGTCCTTCGAACATACCCCTGGGTACGTCAATTCTGAAAACAAAGTATGAATATATGGTTGCCTAAATTTTTATTATTGTTATTTTCAATATGTAAACAATCTAACAATATTTACCGACAAAAATAAGTTTATGTCTGTCAAACATCAAAAAAGCGTCTCCCCCACCGACCATAAACAGCCTTCAGACAAAACTATTGTTGTTTAAATCTAGAGTATGATCGAAGGTTTGAGCCCTAAAATAAACAGCAGTCGATCTTATAAATTTTCTACTATGTGTCAAAAAACAACAAAAGCTGTTCGCGTACGAGTCGCGTCGAAGTCAATGGTTACCTGTTTTTTCGGAAAAACTCTTCATATCATAACCATGCCTTTAAAGAATCACTTTTGTCGTTTGTTATCCCGAAATATAAACGGCTACTGTGGTATTTTATTAGTTCAGTCATCTAGAGACAAATTACAACCTTGCTAGGCTATGAGTTTATTACACCATTAAGTTAACTATTTTTATATTCATGATTTGATAAGAAGTTCTATCTTCAACAGAGTAACAACAATACGTCATAAATTTCTTTTTGCGTTATCTCAATTCTAGTTCTTGAGACATACCGGAATTTGAATCTAGATGACTGATATTAAATATCTTTTAGTATTTAATGTTAAAATTAGGAATATTTTTATAAATGTTACTTACGTTTTGTCACCAAACTTAAGCAAAGACGTACTTGTCAAAAGATTATCTTGAAGAGTAGAGTTGACTTCTCCTTCTATAGGGTTAACGTGAACATAGGCCCAAAAACTTGTTTTTATGTTGGTAGATAAGAAGTCTACGCCAGTCTTAGTATTTTCAAAACCTTCAAAGGGAGTTTCAAGTACTAAAACAGTTCTAAACTGATCTAGAGATCTGAGGAGCCAAGAGCTTTTAAAATAAATCTGAAAACATAATTTGTGATTTAGTCTAATAATAAATAAAAAATGTAATAAGAAATTTATATATTGCTAGTCAGGGAGCAATATATTTTTAAAAAGTCTTAATTTGTTGAGTTCTTTATCCTGTAAAAAATTATCCAAAATTATCACCACAGAAAAGGCACAAAAAATAGATATTTACAATCAATTTTTGAACATATTTTTCTTTTTATTAAAAATATTTCGTTTCTTTTTGTTGATCGCGCAGCTGTTAATTAGATTTTTCTTTTTTGTGTTTCGGTCATAACACTATTTCATATGGAATTAACACACGTTTTTTTTTCTTATATTTTACTTTATTTTATTATTTAAACCATCTTCAGAGAATTAAATTGTAAACAGAAACGGAAATTTGTATTTTGTTAAAACATAAATTGAAAAATTCTTTTCTTACTTAATATTAACAAGTGGTTACACTTAAACTAAAATACATGTACTTTTTTTATATGGAAACATAATGGTATATTATTTTTATATCTTTTAACCTATTTTGTTGAGTGTTTCAAAGTATGCTGGTAAAGATTTCTGGAATATCTGCAATGTGGATCTTTTTTGTAATTATTTTCTGTGCATAAATATAAAATCTCAACATTGTTAAAGTCGATATTATGTAAACTGTATGTTTGGGTAAGGCAGTTCGTGTGATGTGTCATACTACATTTATGGTTTTTTATTCTGTTTTTTAAATACTATTTTGTTTGACCGATATATGTTTGATGAAAATCTAAACAATCGATTTTGTAAATGATGTTTGTTTATTTTTTAGAGACATCGGCTTTGAAATTATTAAACGGTCGTTCAACTACTTGGATATCATATGGAACCAGGAGCGGATCCAGCCTCTCTCTTTGGGGGGAGGGGGGGCGGTGATATCACAAAAATACAGTATGGCAAGCGAAAACAAGTTATCGACGGGCGAGCCACCAGCAACAGTCCCATTTCTAGTATAAAAGGCAGGGTCGGGTCTATTTTTCTGAACTTGAAGCTCTTGAAGAGGAGGGAGATGATCACATGAAAAAACAAGTTGCCGACAGGGGAAAGAATGCGAACAGCATACACATTCCTAGCATAAGAGGCAGAAACAGGTCGATTTTCCTGAACTCAAAGCTCTTGTGAAGGGGAGTGGCGATCGCAAGCATACACATTCCTATACTCTACTCAAGAAATATAGAGAGTAATAAAACTATTACCGAAACCTCTAACGTACCTGCTCCAGTGCCGCAGGTAACTGAGGACTGCCGTAGATCTAATTATATTTAAATATTATAAGCTTTTATAAATTTACTGCAACAGTAAAATTTCTGATAGTTCAATTTAATTTCTGAAATTAAAAGAACTGAGCTCTGAAAATTGCTCAGAGAACTTAATTTTGCTGGGAAAAATCAGATAGGAAATCTGTACTTATAGATCGTCCGGAAAATGTCCGTTAGAGAAGGAAAGTAAAAGGTAGAGTTGCTAGAAATAACACAACTTACAAAATTAATAATTTAACTGAACTTATGAAAGATTTTTTTGAATAGAGTTACTGCAGAAAATTGGGAGAAGTCCATATAATAAAAGAATTAAAAAAAATGTGCAGACTCGATCTCATGATCGGAGATAGAGGAACCAATTATAATTAATTTGAACGAAGATAGCTTCACTGACTTGGATTACGAATTAGATACGTATTGTTTACCAGCCTAAACACAATTTAAATTTTCTGTAATGTATAAAAATTAATTACATTTGAATCTCTTTTTAGTGTATAATTGTAATTCTGCAGATGGTTTAGGAAATAAATAGACTGAAACGTCAAATGCCCCAAAAATGAAACCGGTAACCCCAAAAAATTTTAATATTATATGGATGAATTCATTTTTTTATATGTTTAACTTCGTGTATTTTTGACAATGAGTATTTTGTAAGTATTTAAATTATAACTTAGAATTTTTTGAGAGAAAAACTTTTTATTTTAAGTTTATTACTGAAATAATATTCTTTGCCATAAATACTTAGTGACAAAATAAACCTCCTTCCGACGCCTATGACTAGGATTAAAATCCTTTTTAACACTTTACACATCCAAATATCTCTCGTTATCCAACCCAAATAGTCCATTATTATAGACCGGTATTTTTGATTTTAAAATTTCTAACCCATTCCTATGAAAAATATATGTGTCTAACAGATTTTGCCAAAGACACCGGACTAAAGAACACAGGTTGTTTGCAAAGAAAAAAAGGGTAAAAAATGATTTATTACTCTTTCTAGTTCTTGAATAAACTATAGTATAAAAGGGAAAATCGGGTCTATTTCCCTGAACTCAAAGCTCTTGGGGGAGGGGCGATTGCCCCCCCTCCCTTGAATCCGCGCCTGTATAGAACTAGTATTTTTTAATAGGGTTAGTAATTTCTGGTATATAAGGCAAGGATACGATGATGAAACGTTATTTTTTATCGGTTTATCGTTGTTAGAGAATTTTTCTATTCGGCGGTTTATGATGGTTTCAATAATTTTTGTAAATACTTGTTTTTTGCTAAAGTGATGTCACCTCTTATTATATTTTGGAGTTTAAATTGTAAATGTTACAACACTAAGCTATCAAGTATTCCCATTCACAATTTAGACCCGACAATATAAAAAGTTTAAAGACACTGTAGCAAAAAACATTTATCCCCAAAAATTTGTTAAATTAATAATAAAAAACCAACTAGGAAAATTCTATAACAATAATAAATCAATCAAAAGAACGCTTCGTCGTCCCATAAATACATGCCCTTGCCTTATTAACCAGAAATTACCAAACCCATTAGAAAATACTAAAACTATATGACATTCAAGTAGCTAAAAGCCTCTCTAATTATTTTAAAGCCATTATACAAAACTTAAACCCAATGTCTCCAAAGACGAACAAACAAACATCATTTAAAAAATCAATTATTTAGATTGCCACCAAACATAAGTCGATCAAACAAAACGTTATTTAAAAAATAAAAAACAAAACCACAAATATGACATCAGACATCAAAATAACAAAACTGCCTTAACCAAACGTGCAATAGATAATTTACACAGTATCGACTTTTACAACGTTGAGATTTTAGACACAGAAAATAATTACAGCCACAAATGACCTGAGAAGTGTGTTAATAGTACAATAAAATTGCAGATGTTCCAAAAACTTTTACCTTCTTTTCAATATACTTTCAAACACCCAACAAAATAGACTAAAAAATGTGAAAATATTATGCCAGTGTGTTTTTTATATGAAAAAATTAAATATATTTTAGTTTAAGTGTAACCACTAATTAACATTAGGTCAGAAAATTTTTTTTTAATTTATATATTTACAAACTAAAGAATCTTCTTCCTGTTTATAGTGTAATTATCTGAAGATGAATTAAATAATAAAATGAACCAAAACGTAAGAACAAAAACATGTATTAATTTCATATGAAGTAATATTATAATTAAATCTAATTGTAAAATGGTTCTTAGTGTCCCGTGAGCGCCTACATATTACAACGGAATATTTTTGTGTAAGTAAGTTTATTTTTACATAATTGTTTTTCGTCAAGCCTGCATCAGTATCTAATTGAAAAGTTTTTTGATAAAAACACACAATATTTTATTTGCTTACGACGCATACTTAAACTGTAATAATTTTTTAATTAAAAGATGAAATGGTGACAGTATTTCTATCTGACCCAATAATTTTTCAGTTGGAATAGATACACTTACTTTCAACACCAAATAGTATTAGTAAGCTTGATAAAAATCCCGATAAAATCAACAAGTCAATCAATTTGGTAAAAAACTAACATTCAATCTACTCTGAATTAAACAAGAAGAATAGAAGCAGCAAAATGTCTGTTAATCACAATAATTTTATCCATTGTTTTACGTAATACGGCTTACAATATATTAGCTATCCTTGGTTGGAGTGTATAGATTATATCTATTGGTTCGTTCGAATGACAAACCTATATTGTTATAGAAATGTATGTCAAGGAGTGCTTTGTTTAATCTAACTGAAACAAAATTGTTAAATAACTTATTATGTAAACATTAGTCGATAGATTTTCAATGCCGAATAAAACCATTTGTCATTGAACATAGAGGGTGACCAAACTCTACTTATAAAGGATTTATAATGAGCAGTAATTAAATGGAATAGAAAAAATTAATCATAAAAAGAATTCTCTAAAAACTACCTCCTTGGGCTCATTTCCAGCATTCCTTCTTTCAAACTACGGCATCACTATTTCTTAAAGTTTACGGGTTGCTAGTTAATCTTAAGGCAACAAAAATGGTGAGATGAGAGCATCACTTCAAAGATATATATATATATATATATATATATATATATATATATATATATATATATATATATATATATATATATATATAGTTTTTACGGATTGTGGAATGAATGGTTTGGTTATTCCGGGTTTCAATCCGTTCGTTCAAAAAATCGTTTTCACGACGTTTCGCCAAAATCTCATTTGGCATTTTCAAGTGCGATTCGTCTCGTTACTCGCTGAGAACTGATGGTGGTCTCTGATGAATGTCGAGTTTTGTTTAACTGGCTCGCTTTCTGATTGGACGAGCGGCTTTGCAGGCTCCTCTCCTCTGCCGAGTGCAATATATTTGGTTCTTGTATGCTGGTCTCTCGTGTATTGGTTGATCTTTGTTGTTTTGTTTCTTGTTTCTTTATTAATGTTTTCCATGTTGTTGGAATATGTATAGCATCGTCTCGTTTATTCAGCTGTCCCGCTTTTTCGATTTCTAGGGCCTCTCTTATGACGCGTACCTTGTACTTCTGTACTGGTGCTATTTCTTTTGCTTTTTCAAAGTCGATGGTATGTCCGGTGGTTTAGTGATGTTGAAACAGAGCTGAGGTTGTTTATTTGTTTTTGAGGCTATTTTTATGTTCTTGAATTCTTGCTGATATGCGCCTGTTTGTTTGTCCTATATATGTTTGCTGACAATCTGCACATGGAATGCTGTAAACGCCATAATTTTCAAGGTTGGTCTTATCTTCGGGATTTCCCAGGATGTTAGCTATTGTTTTTTGTGGTTTAAATATGGGCTGTATGTCGTGTTTTCTTAAGATTCTTCCGATTCTGTCCGTTATTTCTTTTATATATAGAATTATGGCTTTGTTTCCTGTTTGATCTTGATCTTTGGTTTTTGTTGTGGTTTTCTCGTGTCTTTTTATGGCTTTCTTTATGTCTGATTGTGAGAAACCATTCCGTTCTAGAGCTGTTGAAATATGTCTTATTTCATCTTGATTTGTGTCGAGTTCTGTTAGTCGGAGAGTTCTTGATATTAGTGTGTTGACTACTGCCTGCTTTTGAGAGGGATGGTGATGTGACTCTGCATTGAGATATCGGTCAATGGGTTTTCGATATACGCTGAAACCTAGGGTGTTGTTGGGTTTTCTAGTTAATAACAGGTCCAAAAAAAAAGGAAGTTTCTTTTCTTGCTCGATTTCTTAGCGTGAATTGGATTCTGTGGTGGATATTATTCAGGTATATGAGGAAATCGTCCAGGTGTTCTTTTCCATGTGGCCATATTATAAAAATATCATCCATATAGCGTTTCCAAAATTTCGGTTTTAAGAGTGCTTTTTGCAGTGCCCCTTGTTCGAAATATATCATGAAAAGGTGGTGACTGTGAGGACCCCATAGGTGCGCCATCTGTTTGTTTGTATATTTGGTCATCGAACATGAAATATGTGTTTTTTAGGCTATATATATATATATATATATATATATATATATATATATATATATATATATATATATATAATGATGTCATGTCATTTTGACGAAACTCCAAATATCTCGTACACGTGAGGGCCAGTTTGAACATTTAATTTAGGTGATATCAACATTTTTTTTTATATTTACAGTAAGTTTTCTTGACAATTTCCTTATGTAACCAATATCGATGTTTACCTTGTCGAATGTAAAAAAAATGTGCCCTTTCTGACTTTGAAATGAAAAATGGGGTGAAAAAACACATCGATGCTGTCTTAGCTCCTTCTTGAGTTATCCTGTATATTGTTATAATCAATATTGCAAGCTTTGCTATAATAGACACCTTATAAGTTCCTGTGCCAAAACTGTCGTAAATATAACAATATCATCCAAGGTGGCTATGAGTATTGAATTTTTTTTATATTAATATTCTTTTGTACTTTTTTGTTTTTATTTTCTTACTGACATGGGTATTGTTTTGTCGTAGTAACTTTTAAAATATAGCTATTAAGTTTGGACAAGGGATAGTATAAAAAAATATTCGGTAGGATATAAATTTAACGTGCCCTTTTTAGAAGGCAAGTTCTTCAGCGTGAACCTAAAGTAAAAATTTTACGACATTGATAGATAGAGCTTCTCAAATAACCTTAAATAATCACATTAGGTTTTTCTCTACACCTTTGTTTTATATTATGGAGATACAACTTTTGATCGATATGATATTTTTAATCCAAATTTCTCCAAAAACTGCCAAAAACAGGTTAGATATATGTTTTATACTTAAAAAAATCAAAATTTTGACAGCTATTTTAGTAAAAATTACAATAATCAGTAATTTTTTTGACCTAACCAGAATGATTCAAATAGGGTAATTCAAACAATATAGAATAATTAAATTAAACAAATTTACGAAATAAAATTAAATATTCCAATAAATGTGTTAACCCCATTAAATTTTTCGATACTAAATAAGTCGAATATTAAGAATTGCTAGTGAATTCACTAGCAAGGTTAAAATCGTATTTAGCATAATAATATTTTAAATACTTAAGCTTAATACTTACATCTGATTTGAATTTTTCCGGAACTTTCACCCGAATTTCTACAAAATTATCGGAAAATGATATGAGTTTGGTTAGAATTAATTGACACTGGGGAACAATTACTATAGGGGTATTTATATAAAAATCTGAAGTTAGGCCCAGCCATCCTTCGTCAGTCTAAAAAATAATAAAATAAGTAGTAAAGACAGAACAGGAACAAATATACAATGAAATTTAAAAATGGAATTTTAAGTTTTATTATATATCGTTTTTTATACTGATTTAAAAAAAGCTTTTGTTAATAAAGTTACCTCTAATTAAAAAACTTAGTTTTGTTAAGTTTTATGTTAATTACAAATTATATGTAGATTTGTTCTGTGGGTTTCTCTAATAATTATGGAAATTATTAAATTTTCAGGACGAGCCCGTAGTCAATATTTTATTAATAAAGGAATTCAAAGGGTAACTATCAAAGAACAAATATTACATTAATGTCGCAAAAACAACATTAATTTATTTTTTATTATGTAAAGAATTAAAATAAAAACTTACTGTTGCCTAGACTATTTCAAAAGTACGAGTACAATGTGGTTTTCAAATTCTATAAATTATAAGATACATCTATATAAATATATATATATATATATATATATATATATATATATATATATATATATATATGTATATATATATATATATATATATATATATATATGATAATTACAAATTACATGTAGATTTGTTTTTTCGTTCTCTCAAAGTTATTATGAAAATTGATAAATTTTAAGGATGAGCAAATATTTTGTTGATAAAGGAATTCAAAAAATACCTAGTAAAAAAAATGTAATGTGGTTTTAAAATTTAAAGAAAAAACTTTAGTTATTAAAGCTACATATAATTAAAAGAAATATTTACTTTGGTTTTAATTTTATGACAACTCTAAACAATATGAAGATTTGTTCTTTAGATCTCTCAAAATATTTATGAGGATTATTAAATTGTCAGGACGAGCCAGCAGCAAATAATTTATTGATCAAGAAATATAGAAAAGAGTAACAATAAAAGAGCAAACATTGCGTTGGTGTGTCTTCTTGGTTCTGTGAATAATTAAAATAAAAATGCAATGTGGTGTTCAAATTTAATTATTTAAAAGATATATAAATTTGATTAAGTTTATATTTTTAAAAATCGATTAAAGAAAAAATTTGGGTTAATTCAATTATATTTATTTAAAAAGTTATTTAGTTGAGGTTACTTTGGGTAATAATCGCAAATTATATCGAAATTTTTTCTTTAATATTACTAGATTTTTAAGAGGTCCCTAACAAAAATTTCATTGATTAAGGACTATAAACAAATGGTAGCCAATAAAACATAAACATTACATTAAGATTGGAGAATTAAATTTTCGGTTGTCTGAAGAACTAAAATACAGACGTGCTGTTGATTTTACTTTCTTAAAAATACAATGTGGTTTTTCATTTTGATATATGAAGACCTGAAATGTAAAATGAACAATTAAGAAAGCATTTGTTTTTTAATTTATCATATTTTTTTAGGGAAGAGAGAAATAGAAAAACAGTTATAATAAATATAGAAAAAAAAATTTTTAATTGTTATTTAGATTATTTTTGTAATCTTTAACCTTAACATCATTGATAAAAAATTAAAGCTTATTTAGTTGAGGTTAGATTTTAAAAATATATTTTTACAGAAAGATCACCATTAGTAAACTTTGAACCCACAGAAAGATTACAAAAATAATCTAAATAACAGTTAAAAAATTTTTTTTCTATATTATAATAACTGTTTTTCTATTTCTCTCTTCCCTAAAAAAGTGAGTTCAAAGTTTACTAATGGTGATCTTTCTGTAAAAATGTAAAAATACATTTTTAAAATCTAACCTCAACTAAATTAGCTTTAATTTTTTATCAATGACATTAAGGTAACTCAAACAAAGTTAACCAATAAATTAGAGCCAAGAAAGTTTCTGAAGCAAAGAAACTCTTAATGCGGTGTAGTGAACGATGTCATCTCTGGCAGACAATCGAAGCAGAGCTGCGGTAAAGAGGGATCCTAAGGGAGCCATAATATAACCACTCAAGTGTCTGGAGTGATAACTAACAACAGTGGAATAGAATAATGCAGGGTTACTTCAAAAACTGAAATATGTGCATTTGAATTGAAAAATTTAGACGGTTAATCATCAGATTTTTGTATATATCCCTATTTAACATTTGGGTAGTCATTTAGATCCTGATCTTGATTTTGCAAAGTTTTTTCTTCTTTCTCCAGAAATTATAAAACAAAATCATTATTAACTTCCAGGTCATTTTTATTTATACTACGAGTTAAAATACATTTTCAGTTAAAAACAAAAATAAGGTTTGTAAACTTCGTTGATGTTTCTACCATTTTTTGGTGTATAAGAAGCTAAATATTTATTGCGACGTTGCCAGATGTTAAATGTTTTCATTTTATAAACATTTATTTAGAAAAAATATATAAAATTGGTTCATCCTAGTCAACAACATATTTTCATTTTTTTTAATTTAAAAAGTTGTAAATTAAATTTTTGCCCAACTGAAATTTTTGGTTATTTCAAATTACGGTTACTTTTAATTTTTTTGAGAAATAATGTGTCATTAGCGGTTTTGTTTTTAACGTTTTTTAGTCCTTTTTCTGGGTTAAAAAAATGCAAATTTATGAAATGTGATATAAGAGTGAAACTTCTATAAATGTGATTTTGTGAACGTAATAAAATTTACAAACTAGAGGTAGAAAATAGGTCAAGAAAAACGTAATTTTCTAAGATATACTTAATATCGAGAATTACGATTTAATCTTGTGCACTGGTGTTTTTCCGGCTTTCAATTGATTCATTAGTAGAGATCATTTTCAAGTGATGCTTCCTCGATAGCTGCTCGGCTTGGAACGAGCGTGTTGGTCTTCTGTCTGCCTTTTTATAGTTTGGCGCTTGCGCAGGTTATAGCTTGGTTCGGCCTGGTTGGTTTTCTTGCTTCTTTGGGTCTGGGCCTCTTCTCGTCTCGCTGCCGTATTTCTCTGGCGTGTTGTTTTTGGTTGAGTTTTGATTAGGGTTTTCCATGTATTTGAGATGTTTTATGTATCATCTCTCTTGCTAAGGTTTTCCGTTATTTCTATTTCTAGAGCCTCTCTGATGATGCGCATTCTATAGTGCTTTATGGGTGCGATCTGTTTAGTTTCCTGAAAATAAATAGTGTGTCCTGTCTCCTGATGATGGTGGAATAAAGCTAATGTGGTTTGCTTATTCTTTATGATGTTTTTATGTTCTTGGACTCTGGTAGAGATTCTTCTGTTTGTTTGGTCCATGTATTCTTTTTCAGTCTATACATGAGATGCTGTACACTCCCTAGTTTTCCAATGATATTTTGGCTTTGGGATTGCCTAATAATTTGAGTATTGTTATTCAAAGTTCTGTTACACCAGTAGAGACGTGATTATATATAAAAAATTACATGTGGTAAGTCATCAGTAGAGTTATTATTTTTTTCATATTTAATTTATTTCTAAACAGATCAAGTTTATATTTGGCATAAAGTTGTTTAATAAACAGTCTCATCCACAAATAAACGAGGACATTACCTAAATAACAAAGTTAAATCTTTTCATAACTGTATGATTCACCTTTTATTATTAGTTTGTGCAGATATAATAACCAAAAAAATGTCATGGGGAGCGTATTCACGCAAAATGTTATTTACGCATTTGGAAATTTGCAGCGACCTGAAAAGCCCTTGTTAATCAGAATACAGAAACATTTCATTACAAAATCTCATTCGTATTTATATCGAGAGTCCAAGGTTTTCTGTAAAAAAGTTAATTAAGTCCTTTTGATTTTATTTTTCCATTAAATTATTATTAAATCACCTTTTTTGGTATTTTATTATATTTACATTCAAAACCAACAAAAAAAAATAGTAACATATTTTTAGAATAAAATATTTTCCAAAAAAAAATTACATTTCGACTCTCTGCAATTTTATTTTCACAAAATATTGCATGTAGTGATTTTTTTTTATTTTTCATTATCAAAAAATAAATCCTAAAAATAATTCTTAGGCAAACGAATGAATAAAAAGAAAATTTCCTTATTTTGTTGACGCTATTTGAAATTTTACCCAACTAAAACTTAACCAAACTAAATTTTATCAACGTTTATTGTAATGGTAAAATGTTTTAGAATATACCAGCTCAATTTAAAAGTCAGAGCATTAATTTAATTTCTTACTTCCGTGGTTGCGTCCAGAGATATATCACTTCTATTTGTGTTGAATAATAGCTTGGTGCGATAAAAATTCTCCTCGGTTTCAAAAGCCCCAAACAATTTTAACTTCGGGAAAACTTTAAAGGGGGTATTTACTTCTAAAGTAACGTTATATGTCCTTTCGTCAATATCTCGATGGTCTACATTATATTCTGCTAAAACACCCGCCTGAAAGTAATTATTAAATAATTAAGTTAGGATTAATTTTCTATTTAGCATTTTAAACTTAAATTTCAGTATATATAGGGTGAGCGAATGATTGAATGGAGCAAATTTATAGTTTACTAGTAAAATTTATCTATAATATATGTTCCTTCAATATACAGGATGATTCACCACATTTCTGTTGGGTTACATACAGAAAATGATAAAATATTTTACAAATATTTTCAATAAGAGATGTGTAGTAGGGTGTCACAAATTTTTTTTTTGATTTCCTTAACGGAAGACCTCTCAAAATGTGCGTAATTTATTGATAATTACCAAAATAACATGTTTTTGAAAAATATTAATAAATTTCGCTATTTTTAATTTCGACCCCTGAACTAAATATAAAAAAATATTTACTTTTTTATCCATTTAGGTGTAACACATACACGACGTTTCGATATGCATGCAACAGCACGTTACCAGCGCCTTAGGATTTGTTAGGTTTCAACCTGACAATTCCTTCAAGTTCGAACTTGTTTTGAGGACTTTCTTGACTTGACTCGCGAGTGTTTTCTTCATAGGCAAATTTGTTTTATGCTGTAAGAGTGCAGTTGCGATTGTTACAGTATTAAAAGCAGATTTTGTGATTTTTAAATAATGAGTTCGAAGCGTAATGAGACTAATAGTGCTATATTGGGACCATCCAAAAACCTTGACGATCGGCAGCTACCAACCATAAGGGACGTCTTTAAATTTATTTTGTTTGTCAAGAACGATCTGAAATTGAAGTACAATAGAAAGGATCCATCCAATTCTGATATTTATGCGATTGTTCCTGAAGAGATCCACAATATTTAGACCAATCGAACAATCGTAAGTAACGAACGTGTTATTCAATTACTGAAATCCTATTCCGAAAAGTACCTTAATTTGAAAACATACTCCAAAAACAAACGAAATGATAATTTTGAAAAGTGTTTTTTAGAGTCATATGAGAAACTTTTTGACGTTCCTGCTAGTAAATGTACTTCATTTGAATCTTTTTCGTGTCTGAAACCTAAGAAAGTTCCCATCAATGAGAGAAGTTTTTATTTGGATCAAAGAAATGACAGAAAAATGGTTAGAAGCAGTGTTGATAAGAAAGAAATGGCCAGATTAATGAAACAAATGGAAGAGTCAATAAAAGCAACAAAAAAGTCGTGTTCTACTCAAAAAACCGATTCTGTCTCAGCAAATTATGATATAGTTTCGATGCCTGAATCTTCCTCAGAGACGTATCCGACAAACGCGCCCTCGTCAGAAACACCATCGACTTCTACGGTGAATCGGAATACATGGCCTTTGCCAACAGTTACTAAGGTCTGTGATAGATACGGCTTATCAATGCGATCTACTAGTGATGTTGCTTCTGGGGTTTTGACTGACATCGTCTTGATTTCTACAGAAAATTTAACTCTGATTATCCATAAAAACAAGATCCATAGAGCTGTATCTAAAGCCCGGACAGAAACTTCACTTCAAAAGACATTGGAAGTATTTCTATAAAAATAATTTTCCTTAACGGGTGAATAGACAAGACTCTCATAAATGAGAAAACAAGTGATTGTTATCATCGTAAAGAGTTTTGAAAGAACACAAATCAGTTTTAGCAGAACCCGGCACACACAACGCCATGCAAAGGGAATTCTTACTTCGACTACAACTTTATTAGGGGGTCAAGGTTGGAATTTAGAAGACGTGATTTATGTTAGATGTAATGGAACTGCAAGTAATACTGGTTGAAAGGGTGGGGTGATTCAATATTTTAAGCAGTACTTGGCTAGACCATTACAATGGTGTATTTGCGTGCTTCATGCCAATGAGTTACTCCTTTGTCATTTACTCTTGACCCTAGATGGTTGCACTTTAGGTCCTAGAGAATATTCCGGACCTATTGGAAAACAATTAGCTGGTTGCGAAAATCAAACCACGGTGTCTTTTTGTACGGTGTCTGGTAATTTGCCTGACTTGCTGAAAAATGTGGTCGATGAACTAAATACGGATTAAAAATATCTTTATGATGTATGTCAAGCTGTATCAACTGGTGTCTGTACTCCTAACCTGGCAAACCGTTAACCTGGAAAAATGGCGCACTCGAGACAGCTGACTTTTGCTAATCGAATACTAAGACTTTTTGTAAGTACTCAAAAATCATCAGAAAATTTGTAATTGCTTGTCAACTATGTGGTTAAAGTATACGCTCCTATTTGGTTCCTAATCAAGAAAAAAACGTCTTAAAAAGATGGAGCCAAACATATTTTTCAACTAATTATCTACTCGCGATTTTTACCCGAAAATTTGATATCTGTTGTGGATTTTCTATCGAAATAAATGCGCACCCAGAAAATCTACTTATCAGTATGTTGTTTGATCAAAGAGCCACATTCAGGAGCTAGTATTGAGAATAATAATATAAGCTAGAGAAGCTAAAAGTACCACTAAACGTAGGACATTTAAGCCACAAAAAATTAACTTCTCTGCCAGAGAGTGTCAGGTTACATCACCGCTGGTTCTTCGACACATTTCTAATGAAGACATGCAAATCATGGCAGAAGAGAAGAGCTTGGAAATCGTTGACATTCCTAGTCACACACAATCTGTGGCAAGATGTGTTAAACTGGTAACAGAGGCCTCACAAACTGTAACTAACGGTACTTCCAGAGCTCGCCTTATCAAAAGATGCAATAATAAACAGGGAATTCCATATAAAATTTGGCGTGAAACTTTTTACTTAATTACTCGGTATACTTCAAAATAATTTTAAAATATGGTCTCAGTAGATCTACACTTCCCTTATTAAAAATATTTTAAATATTTTATCCTTCTCTTCATATAAACCGACTGAAAAGTGGTACGCTATCCCGTATTGTTTCTAAATGTACATATTTTACTTGGGATCTTCCAAATTAGGGTATCGTCAATATATCTGAAGCAGATTTTCAGCTTTACTGTTGCTTTTTCTTTTTTTGTTACTTATAGAAACGAAAATAAACATATCTTTACTCACCTTTACAATCTCCGTAATATTTTGATAGATGGCATCAAGGTTAAAAAGATATTTTTGCCCCTGTATAATGTGTAACTTAAAATCTGAGCTAATCGTCTTAAACGACTGATATGGAGTGATAATGCGTAAAGTGTTACTCATTGACAAAATATCCTAAAAAATAAGCAGTTTCCTATTTTAGTACCATAACAATTTAAGTTTTGCATCCAATATTAATTATTCAGATGTTCGGATTTTATTTATACCGAATTTTAGTTAATTTTTCTAAGGGTCTCTTTCAACTTTCACGATTTCAATTATTTTTCAATTTTAGCGAGACGTCAACGCACCTCGCCATTATTCGGTATTTTTGTACTCATCTCCGAGAATATAGACCTATTAACGCATTTACCGGGTTAATTGAATCAATTTTATCCTTCAGGAAACGCAGAAGTTCGTTTCCGTCGGGATTAATTTATTTTTTTAAAGAATTTACGTATTATCAATTATTTGTGTAAAACCTAAGTTTTACCACAACAGGGTTTGTTGGTGAAGTCCTGCCAAACCTTTCGACTAAAATGAAAACTCTAGCTGCCTCGCCTTTCTTCTCGCTCATCGGTATAGCAGGGAAATGAGTGAAGCTTTGAGTTAACGAAGATTAATTAAGTTTTAATTTTGTTTGGGAACACTTCTAAGGAATGAGCTATTTAGGGAAATGTTATCAAGTAACACTCATCCTTGGTTCTTAGTTAACAAGTCAGCAAGTCAGGTTCGGGATTATTTTACTTTCCACTGTTACGCTCGGGATTTATTTGTCAAGATCGGTATTCATAACTTTATAGCCAACACGAAGTTAACTATTAGTCGCAATGTCAATATCAGGTTATCTCCACTTTGTCACGTTTTGGTAATTATTTTTTAAATCAGGGCGTGTTTTTCGGGATTTCTAAACCTTTCAGGACTGACAAGAAATCTTTTGTTGTTTAGCTCTGCCGAGTATTATACTCGACTCGTAGCTCTTCCTAAACCGAACGTACAATCGCTTTGAGTTATTGGCAACACCCTTACTAAACAAGATTTAATCTCCGAATCCCGAATTATTTACCTTTCCGGTGAATGTTAAGTAATTCATACGCGCCACTAACCTCGAATTTTTATCGATGGTATCAATTTCAGAAATTAAGATACGTGCACGATCTTTATTGTCTGTAGAATATTATGTTGTCAAAAACAACTTACTTTAAGCACAACGAGCTGCTTAAAAAATATAACAATCAACGTGGCCTCCGAGAGTTAAGCTCAATCGGAAAAAGGACGAGTTGATTCCAAAAGAGCTACCTGTAATGTCCTTAATTTTACAGCTGACTTTTCGCGTTTATGGCAGTGGTGACGTAACCCTCTGAATTCGGGGAAGCACCGAGTCAAAGTGCCGCCTCCGTGCCGTTTATTGTCTGTGGTCCCCCGTTTCGGCAATCGAAGAATTGTAGTTTTAGTACTGTATGCCGTATTATTTAATTTATTTAAGGAGTGAGAAATTGAAATTTAATATTTTGTCGTAAAATAAGCGTGTATTCACAACAATATAAATAATTATTGACCTTTCGTACAAATCAGCTTAAAAATATTTTTGAACATATAGAGCGGCCTAAGCAGGTGTGGAAAATCACAGATTAAATTATTTTCGTGGTTCTGAAACCTACATATTTACACTTGGACAAATTCTAGCATCTCAACATGAAGATTAATTACTTCCTCATTTTTTTATGATTTACTCAACATAATGTGATAAACAAAGATAACAACAGCAATTAGTTTTCTCTCAGTTGTTAACATGCAATAATGTCAAACAAACAAACAAAACAAAATTTCATTTCTTAAACGTCGATCTCTCCAAATCTAAGTTTAATATATGAAATTAATAATTTTGAGACTAATTTATAAATAATAAAATAAAAAGCCACGTTAGAAATTAGAATTTCGGTAAGAAATACATAATTCTATTTACTGTCGTGGTTCCATAGTTACCTATATTTATTCTCCTTTCAGGCAGTCAATATATATATATATATATATATATATATATATATTTCCTGCAAAAACAACTATGATTCTCCTTCCATACGCGTTTCGACAACCTCATGATTTCTTCAGTAAAGCTGTAGCAAACCAAGACAACTCGCGGATGTCTCGAAATTTATATTGTCTTTTTTTCTGCGAATGTTTCTCTTGGTTTGATACAGCTCCACTATAAAGTGATTGAAAGGCACAGGGAGAGAGAGAGAGAGAGAGCCAGAGTTGTATTTGAAGGAAATAAAGTGTTTGTATATATTCTTTCCTTTAACTGCTTGAAAGAAGAATAAATATAGGCATTTTAAAATGTATATTGTTACAAAAGTCTCTACAACTTTTATAAAAACTGTTGGTCCCTTATAGAATTTGCGATGTAGTTTATTCACATACATGTGAGATACCCTGTATAATATAAAAATACTTACAATATATTCAAATTCATCAAGTATCGTAGCAAGTCCGTGAGGTAACTGAATTTTTGACTGAAGAATATAAAGAGATCCTTTTTGGTCTATTGTGAGTTGACCCTTCATTGTCGGGTATATTATTGCATCCACTTCTATTAACCCTTCCCAACTTAGGAAATCATCATCTTTGTCGCTGTTGTGGCGTACGGGTTTCGAATAGTACACGTCTCCAACATTAATTCCTAATTCCTTTAATGGCGTCGGTTTCGGCTTTCCAATTAACTTTACCCCTAACTAAAAAACATGTTGTTAACTTATCTAACGGTTACTAAAGACGAGACACGTGTTACACTAATCTGGGTTTTATTAGAAACTTTTAGAAACCTTGTTTTAACTAAAAGGTAAGGCATTAAATGGAGTCATATGGAGACAACGATATAAGGAGATAAAGAAAAACGATTTGGATATAATAACTTGTTTTGGCTGAACATTTTTGCAAGAGACTACTAATTAGATTTAGAAAATGTATATTTTATATTTTATAAGAAATTGAAGTCACTTTGTGTTAAAGTCATTTTGATTAATTAAATTTTTGAGATAGAGGCATAATGACTTCTCATTGTATTTAAGATTGTTTCTAGAAGTTTCTTTTTATATTTCCTTTTATAATTATATCAGCAAATTTTTTATTACAGTCTATGGGTCTAGATTCTTAAAGAAAATCATCATCTTTTTCACTGTAATAGTGTATAGATAGCATATATGTTTCAATTTTAATTTACATGTATATTTATTGAAACGGGTTTTGATTTTCCAACTAATATAACTCATAATTAAAATTATTATATGAGGTTTAACCTTTTGAGAAACTGGCGCAATTTGTATTTTTTACAGTACCTTTCTTTCCGAACTTTCAACGACGTATATCTCAATAAGAGTGCTAAAAAAACACTGTAAATCGGTGGTTTACTTCCGTCGTTCGCTCACGGACGAGTCACGTGAAAGTTGTCTTAAATCGGTTGTAATGCAACCAAACACGGATGCTGTGCGTAAACTGATAATACTAAGTGGTCATGTGATATACCATGAGATTGACGCAGCCCTAGCATAGCTAACACCGGCATATATAACATATTAGTGCAAGGAAATGCTTAAAAAATCATTCACGGTGCTTCAAAAAACATTAAGAGACCGTGACAGGTGACAGTCTTGGTTTTATGCATATGAACCAAAGAGCTGTTGACCGTATGGGTCTTTCATAATGACTCCAAGCCAATAAAAGTTCCTCGCGCAGGATGAACTTCGAAGCAACTGGTAGTCTGTTGTTTCGAGAAAATTTGCCATGTTGCTTTAAGAGGATCGTAAAACGGTCAATTCTGAATGACACACAACCGAAAGTTTTTTGTGAACTAAGGAAAACAAACTGAACATCACAATTAACTTGTTGAGCATTCAAACCTTGGAATTGATGGATTATCCGCCCTACAGCCCTGATTTGGCACCGTACATGAACAACAAACTATGGGGTTAATGATTTTCTACGCCAGAAGAGGTGATTGAGGCATTTGAAGACCATATTTAGGAGATACCATTTTTATAGTCACTAAAATGCTGTTTAAGTTCCATCCAAAAGTTTATGGATCATCGTAGAGGATATTTTTAAACACAATGAAACCATTGTCAATAATAATTATTTGTTTTTGTTCTTTATTTAAGAGAAGACACGTGTCACAGTAATATGGATTCTATTAAATGTTTTTAAATTAAAGTTACAAAGTAAAATAGAGTCACCGAGAACTAAGAAAATATGAAATAAGAAAAACTCATTGTATTTGATCTAAGAAAAGCTTTTGAAGTCTCGAATTTACGAGGGGCTTTTTATGCCTTTTATATTGACTACATCGTTTTGTGATTAGCTCAAAGTAGCAGAGCGCTTTCAATTAAAGGTATTTTGTAGCTGAAAATATAAGAAATATATTGGCCATAGATAGCTGACGCAATAACTGATGTCAGGTGTAAGGTAAATCTTTTATTCTCCAGAAACAAAAAATAAAATTCTTGGACCAATGTCAATAAAGCAAAAATGTATTACAGAAAAGATGTATAGTGTTTTTTAAGAAAAAATAAACAAGTTAATAATATACAAGACTGCCTTATTAAAATTTCTCTTTTAATTTTGGGGGTCCCAATATTTTCTCTAGCTTAACCAGAAAAAGAAAATTTTAAGGCATAAAACTATACATACATGACTAGAAAATATAAGCTATCATTAAAACAAAAACAAGCTTTTGAAACATTAGGCGAGAACATAAAAAGATTAGGGAAAAAACTAAGAACACTAGGATAAAAGGAAGGATTAAAAGAAAACATATTTAAAAGAATTATAATGATTCATTTTATGTCTCGGGTCGTGCAAGTCTTATGCCTGGACGTACTTTTCTAAGTGTTGAAAATAAATGTGTTAAGCAAGATTTATAATGAATACTAAGTATTTTACAGCTTGGGATAGAATGAGAAGGCATGGATATGAATAAGCGAAGAAGATAATATGGCGGGATGATATTTTATAAGTAATATAAAAATTAATTAAATGTTTAATATTTGATAAACCCGCTATTGTTTTAATTAAATTTGTTTTACTTTCGGATTATGGTTTTATTGCTATTTGTTAAAATTTGCATATATGGTTTTATGATATTTATTTTGGAGATAAAATGTTTATTTTTACTGATTTAATACAGTAATTTTTTAATCATATTACATTAACAATCTCTGCATTATGCTTTGAATATAAAATATAATTGACTTCTTATAATAGAAAGTGTTTTGAATATTGAATTAACTTTTTTTATATCAGCTGATCTTCGAAAGTTACAAATTGGCGACAATAGAAGTCGAGAGAGAAAGAGATTTTTTAAAAAGTTTTGTATCTTTTTGTCTTAATATTAAGAGCTGAAATTGAGCCTCTTTTTAGTTAAAACCTTAAACTTGAGAATACAATATGTTTTCTTCTAGCAACAGATGTAAAATCGTTTAAATATAAACGGGTTAAAATAGTGATGCAAGTGTGCCGATTTTAAAAGATTCAGAAAATCAGAGATACAACCTAATCAAAATGGCGTATAAACATACAAAAATAGAGGCAATGCCAGTCCGACAAGCACATTTTAGTCACGACTAGAGGTCATACAACAATTCTACTGTCATTTTAAAGACAAATTAATAACAAATTTTTTATCCCTCCCCCAGTAAACAAGGTTGCATCTTGCGCACTTCTTAAAATCTTGAAGAAGACCGATACGTAGACGATAACCAAATAATAATCACATAAATTTAGCGTTATTTAAAATTCAAGAAGCACTGACTGATACGAGGATATGAGTAATGGAGCCTTATAATCAACACAACAAAATCAAAATACATTTGTATGGGAGATGTAGGTGAGGATCTCGCTTTTAGAAAAAGAAGAATGATCCAAATATATCTAGTTAGGAGTAAAAATTAAATAAAACAGACCCATAGAAATTGAAATCGAAGATAAACTCATAAAAGAAAAGGAAGGTCCTTAAACGTACTTCTTTGGTCAAAAAAATCTCAGAAAGAAAGAAAAAATAACTATTTATTAGTATTTTATTAATGTGTGAATAAATACCGATAAAGGTAATCAATAAAATACAACTCTGCTAATGCAGCCACGTGCAAAAGATGGGAGATCATCAATTATCCAGAAATAATGGAATAACAACCTCTGAATGGAAAAGATAGGCTGATCAAGAACTACATGGTCTAGTGAAGTCCTAAATGCCATGCCAGAAAGAAATTTGGAATTAAAAGACTGGGCCGCAAGAAAAAAATGGAGAGTTGGAAAGGGAAAGCATAGTATGATATAAATAGGACGAAATTCTATTTTAATTTCTGAGCTACAGAATGTACTTACTTTGCAGAATATAATGCTAATGCTATATTTACCATTTTTTCTGTTTTACTATTATATTTATACATTTTTTGCTTGATTTTTCCGCAATCGAGGTCGTAAATAAATGCCAACTATAAAAAATGTAGGGTTTCATTGGTTTTGTTGCAAGAATTGTTTATAAATTTCACTAATTGAAATAGCGATTTATGAATAATTAAATAAAATTATGCTAAAGACAATAATGACATAAAATCAACATCATTCATTAAATTCGTTAGTGTTATGGAGAGATTGTGGCAATAACAATATACACATGCGACTGGAAAATGGATTAACAGACATTAAGGATTTTTCACATTTTATTGTGTAGCGCTTTTGCTGCTTTAGTATATCAGTTTCAGTAATTGTATAACAAAATATATCCATTTTCTTTAATTCATTCTTCAATACTATGATAATGTATTAATTTAGAAATATATTTCTCGTACGAAATATATAATTTACAAATAATTTCTTATTTATAGAGACAGTGAAACTTGCGGTTAACCTGGTTTGGAAGTTTAATTAATAGGAACTTGCAAGCATGCAAATCTAATGCCCTCAAGTCAACTTAAGTATACAGCTATTATATCTTGAGGGTAATTTTCCGATAATTTCTCTTTAGGTTAAAATGAACTTGCTACGTGCTTTGTTGTAAATAATTTTAACCCAAATGTTTACACTTTTTTTTTGATTTGTTGGTCGGGCCTGGCTTTGGTGTTGTGGTTGAGTAATCTGGTTCAATTCCCGTAGGTATCTTTCTGTTTATACATATTTAAAAGGAAATATTTATAACTGTGCAAAAGCTGGACCAAATCCGTTTGGTAGTTTATGAATAATCTTAATTGTTTATCCCAGATACTAAATATTCAAACAATTGTCCTTGCCCAGAGGATGATTCTACAGATACTTGCAAAAGCGGAATGGATTCTTTGAAGTTGAAAATACAAGCAAAAATGAAAAAACGATGGATTTTTAAAAAAATTGTTGTAAAAAAACCGTTTAAAGAAGGGGTATCTTTTTTACGTATAAACAATTGGAATAACTTTGTTAATTTTAATGATACAAGTTTGTGAATAAGTGGACCTGAAAGCTGGTCAAAAAACACGAATTTAAAAAAAAAAGTCTCCTACGACCAATAGGAGCTAAGATAGCATTTTTTAAAAATCGTATCTCTTTTGTTTATAAACATTAAGACTCGAAATTTTCACAGATTTTAAGCGAAGACCTATATTTTATGATGCAATTGATAAGTATGAAATTCATGCATCGTTAGTAAAGTTATAGCCCTTCGAAGTGAAGGTACTTTAGCAAGTGCGTTGTAGCGAATGGTGGGGGAAGCTCGTCTTTCTTACGGTGTGCTTTTGAAATTCAAACTTCAAATTTAAGCGCGCAACATCTCGGGTTCCAGATAACGTAGAGCCTGCATTTTTTTTTAAACTGGAGTAACTCGACGAAATATTACAAACTGACTTATTTTCATTATCATAGGAAATCGGGAAATACCGGAAAATCGACATTTCATCGGAAACCACATATAATATATATATATATATATATATATATATATATATATATATATATATATATATATATATATATATATATATATATATATATATATATATATATGTAGAATCATCCTCTGGGCAAGGACAATTGTTTGAACATTCAGTGTCTGGGATAAACAATTAAGATTATTCATAAACTATCAAACCGATTTGGTCCAGCTTTTGTACAGTTATAAAGGCACATAATGGCCTTATCATCAAGGGGTTATACATCACTTTCGACCTTTCTTGCAAAAACAGTGCAAAAAAGGTGGTTTTTCGCCATTATCTCGATAAATTATTTATCGATTTTGACGCATAAAAAATGAAATTAAAGGTCTTTTCAATACCCACAACTTTCATTTGGACAAGTTCTCTCTAAAATGCAACCGAAAAATTCTACGGACAGAAAATCGAATTTTCCGATTCTGCATGTTGTTTATAAAAAAATAGGGCTGATCTAGCTGTACTTTTTTACGTATTTATCATCTACTAAGTGCCCCCTACAACTTGAAACTTTCAGATATCTGCAATAAATTTTTACATGAAATCGCTACAAGTTCAATAGGAAGACTGGAGTAATGGAACATCTACGTCATTTTAATTAATTTTCAGTTTTAACATGACATGTTAAAAAATATATATTTTAAAATAATTGAGTCGTTTATTGCGGAAGCATAATCAACCAATGGGTAAAAATGTCTCGAAATATCGAGTTAGCATTCAAAATGTTTCCATTATATAAGCTAAAAAAATAACCAAATTGAGTATGGAAAAAAAATTTTTGTTTTTTAGTTACTTTTTTTGATATTGTTAAATTAATATGTACTTCACCTACTGTTTGGAAGTTTTGTTATTATGTAAGAGTTCCTTCTTAAAAATCGATTCCTTATCTTTACCCTAACATTCCATTTTATGAACAATATAAAACGTTATAAAAGTGATCTAAATGGACTTAATACTGCCACGTAACACCTGCACATTATCCGGTAATTTAATCTCCGCCCCTAAATTTAAGAAGAGGACGGATTAACTAGTATTATAAAGTATTTTCTGTTGTATAGTTAATTATTTTTTTTTGAATTGGGGGGGGGAGAAGAGGCTCGAAACAATATAATTCAATTAATTAAAACAAACTTAAACTTTAGTGTACATTCCTAATTATATACAACAAAGGATCAGACAGGCTCTGTTTTGGAAATATTGATATCTAGCAAGATGTTCAGCTAATGAAGTGTTCTCATTTAATCATGAAGAAGTAGTTTGAATAACTGCTTTTGGTGCAGGGAAGTGTAATGCGGAAACAAGTTTATAACAGTACTCACAGTTTAGAAGCTGCCTGGTGCTCAAATATTTAGTGGGTTATAGCAAAAGACTTCTTCCGTAACAAACTTTAGAAAAAAAAATGATTTTTCAGAAAATCAGATAGTTTAATAGATCATCAAAAGTTACATTTTACTTTTCCCCGAAAACGGTATATATTAAACAGTCAGCCATATTCTAATTTTTTCCAAAAGAGGTCTTAAAATGTATAAAGGAAAATTTACGTAACTTATTTTAGCTAAGCCCCTGTATTAAAATTTTATTCCTAATAGGTAATGTCCGGTTATAAGTAAAAAAAAATCAGTAACGATATTTAGAGAAAAAAACTATACTCGTGCACCAAATTATCAAATATTTATAAATTTGCGCCGACCAGATGAATAACATCAGCACATGAGTTTACAGTGCTAAGTTAGTAAAATTTTTGGAGTAGTATACACTTGGATAAATAGTCTATTTGATTCTAAAAATGTTAAATATAATTTATTATCTGAAGAAGGTAAAATAAATTACTTATACGTTAATCACATAAAAAATGTAAAATATAGAAAGTGCAACTCCACTATTATCTTTTGATCTGATTTTTAACAAATATATATATATATATATATATATATATATATATATATATATATATATATATATATATATATGTTATATCGTAGATTTTCACGGATGGTAGAATGAATAGTTTGGTTATTCCGGGTTTCAATTCGTTCGTTCAAAAAATATTTTTTGAACAAGAGGCACTGCAAAAGGCACCTTTAAAACCGAAATTTTGGAAACGCTATGTTGATGATATTTTTATAATATGGCCACATGGAAAAGAACACCTAGACGATTTCCTCATATACCTGAACAATATCCACCACAGAATCCAATTCACGCTAGAAATCGAACAAGAAAAGAAACTTCCTTTTTTGGACGTGCTATTAACTAGAAAACTCAACAACACCCTGGGCTTTAGCGTATATCGGAAACCCACACATACTGACCGATATCTCAATGCAGCGTCACATCATCATCCCTCTCAAAAGCAGGCAGTAGTCAACACACTAGTATCAAGATCTCTCCGCCTAACAGAACTTGACACAAAACAAGACGAAATAAGACACATTTCAACAGCTCTATAACGAAATGGTTTCTCACAATCAGATATAAAGAAAGCCATAAAAAAACAAGAGAAAAAAAACTACAACAAAGACCAAAGACCAAGATCAAACAAGGAACAAAGCCATAATACCATACATAAAAGGAATAACAGACAGAATCGGAAGAATCTTAAGAAAACACAACATACAGCCCATATTTAAACCACAAAAAACAATAGCCAACATCCTGGGAAATCCCCAAGACAAGACCAACCTTGAAAATCATGGCGTTTACAGCATTCCATGTGCAGATTGCCATCAAACTTATATAGGACAAACAAACAGGCGCATATCAGCAAGAATCCAAGAACATAAAAATAGCCTCAAAAACAGACAACCTCAGCCCTATTTCAACATCACCAAACAACCGGACATACCATCGACTTCGAAAAAACAAAAGAAATAGCACCAGTACAGAACTACAAGTTACGCATCATACAAGAGGCCCTAGAAATCGAAAAAGCGGGACAGCTAAATAAACGAGACGATGCTATAAATTTTTCAACTACATGGAAAACATTAATAAAAAATCAAGAAAGAAAACAACAAAAATCAACTAGTACACGAGAGACCTGCATACAAGAACAAAATATATCGCACTCGGTAGAGGGGAGGAGTCTGCGAAGCTGCTCATCCAATCAGGCAGCGAGCCAGCTAAACAAAACTCGAAATTCATCAGAGACCACCATCAGTTCTCAGCGAGTAGTGTCGTGAAAACGATTTTTTGAACGAATGAATTAAAACCCGGAATAACCAAACTATTCATATATATATATATATATATATATATATATATATATATATATATATATATATATATATATATATATATATATATATATGCGGCTTTCACGGATTCCTCCGTATGAGATGCAATAGCAGTGGATATATCCACATTATGCCGTTGTAGTACTGAAATCAGCAAACGTACAAGTATATGCAACTCCGTGTATAGATGAAGTAAAATGCGAACAATAAATGCAAACTTCGTTCCATCATATCCCTTCCGTGTTAGAGGTTCTACAGTTTGGATAAATTGCTACCCAGCACCATCGAGATGATGGCATACCTATACCACTTCTGGATATGGTGGTAAAATAGTCCACGCTAACCTCAGAACAACAAATTGACCTAGTAAAATATAATGGAATTGAAAATGCATCTTATAGACATGCAATTAAAGTATTCAATGAAAAGTACTTAAATATTTATATAACTTGAAAAGCTGTGCATGATTTTCTCGAAATTTCCGTTTTAGCTTATATATGAATTTTCTCACTCAATATTAGTATAAAATAAATTCATTGACCTAGTATATTATTGTTTGAGACATCTAAAAAAGGTGTTTGCATGTTGCTTATTTTATGCAATAATAATATTGTAAATTAGCAAAAAATAAAAGGCCAACAAATATAAACTTAGGACGCGGAACGTAACCTCATTAATTCACTTGTTATACAAACAGCTCATTATATTTTGACAACGGACTGTAGTGAACATTAGTGCCCCAAACTATATCCAGATGGATTAACATAAAGCTAATTTACATTTTAACAAAGATTTTATTTAATTTAGCGCACACTTGCATGTGTTAGCACTCTTGTCAGGCGTGACATAAGGGTGTTATATTTGCTTAATGGGAATTTCTCTGTGAATTGATAAAGTTTAAATGAAAATTGAAAGTTAGAGAAAATCAAGAGTAAATGTAAATATATTGTTTAAATCTGATATCTTTTGAAACAATTTTTTTCACTTTTCTGATGGCATATTACCTCGCTATTAACTATCCCCAATAATACACAATTTTACATTAGGATTGTAGATTATTAGATTCTCTTTATTCTCTAAGGATGAAGCTTCTTATTCATGGGTAATATATCTTACCTCTATTTTTCGATATAAAATAAATACAAATAAATTACTAACTGGTTAAAAGACGATAGTCCATTAAGAAAGTTAGCAGCAACTGGCTTGAAAAACACAATTTTAATCTAGATTTTTCAAGAAAAATGTTAAGAAAAAAGACGAGAAACTAATGCCAGATTGAAGAGAACTTTCCTTGTAAAGAATTGAATTTTATGTAACCTGGAAGTATTAATACCATATTTTCAAAAAAATATATACAAAAAATAGTTTTCGGTCACCCTGTTGAATCTGCCACAGCTTAAAATCAATTTTACCACACGTTTGGAAAGTAGAGTTCAAGGTCTTTAATTTGGGCCCTTGTAGGCCTCAATCAGAAGTATTCAAGTGACTTTTTGGTCATATTTTAGCAAAAAAAATCAAAGTTGCGTGAATAATATGTAAAACAACGAAGACTGATTCAGACCTTCACTTTTTTATTCAAAATTATATTTCATACAGATATATAGAAACATGAAGGTATTTATTATTTTAAAAATTCCAGGTTTACATATTTTTATAGTTGTACCGTTATAAGGAAAACTCCGAGTAATTGGTCCTTTAAAATATTATCTCTATTCTATCTAAGCTTGCTAATTTATAATTATTCTAATAAAGTCAACGTTTTACTTTTATTTTCTCTACGTAATATTTTGAAGTTTTCATCAAAGCTGCAGCTTTGAGACACAAGATGTGTTGCGTACAATTAATTGTATTTTTTGTGTCAACAATGTCTTTTATGTTCTTTAATTCAAATTTGACCTATGCAGCTTTTCTAGCATGAACCAAAATTTAATTTATAAACTCCGGATTTTTGCTCTTTACAGGTCTTATCTTTATTATATATCTTTTAAGGCAATTATTCGTTTTGAAAACAGTATTAGTAGTTTTACTCCTCAAAATATTTTTAAATTTTTTGAAAGTATTGTCTACATGACTTATTCTTTTGAATTTTTTTTTGTATATTTGTGTTTTATAGGGGGATAAGTTAATGACATTGCATTTTTCTTCAAATTTAAATTTAAGTTCCTGTGACGCAAACCAAAAAATTGCCTTAGTATCTATACCAGAATAGGCATTATGGTATTTTGCAAATACAGGATGTTTTATTAATATTTTTTTCTAATGTGACGTAGTTTCGGCCTCCATATTGAATCCATCATAGCGTAAAGTCAATTTTACCCACGACTTGAAAGTAGAGTTTAATTTGAGCCTTTATAGACCTCAATTAGACCTATTCAAGTGATTTTACAGCTACGGTTTTATATTGAATTTGCTCTATACGTAAAATTAATTTTGCCACTCACATGCGGAAAGTAGAATACAAAAAACCTACTGCAGGTGGGAAAAGTGCCTTATTACAAATACAATCTGGAACAACCGCGAGAACCGTCCAAAAGTTCGTAGGAAATACAGCAAACAACGTCACCTAGGACCCGATAACATGGAAAGGGTTCCCACAGAGTTTCATACTTTTGGTGTCTTTGCATGCCTGATATAAATGAATAATCCCTGGAGGGAGTGCGAAGCCGTTTGGCTTGAAAATCATAATAATAATAAATAATAATTTCAGGACAGATGTTTCCGGAAACGGAGGGCTTCTTGTTAGCTATCCAAGACCAGGTTATTCCGACGAAGAACTATTGGAAGTGCATCATTAGAGATCCCTCAATAGAAAATGACCAATGCAGATATGGCTGTTGAACATCAGAGACAATTCAGCACATAACTGGAGGATGCCAAGTGTTTTCAGCAACCGAGTATAAGGAAAGACACGACTCAGCCGCTAAGATACTCCACCAAGAGTTAGCAGAATAGTTAAACCTATTACAGGTAGGAAAAGTGCCTTATTACAAGTACAATCCGGAGCCTATTCTTGAGAACAACCAGTGCAAGTTATATTGGGACCGAACGGTTCTGACGGATCAGACAGTAGCTCATAATAGACCAGACATTATACTAATAGATAAAATTTCTAGGCGAACTACACTAATCGACATCGCTGTATCTAACAACAACAACCTAAGGCCTTATATACAACGAGAAGATCGCCAAATACAGAGACCTGAAGGTCCAAATCCGAAGACAATGGGCAATGAACAGCGTCCAAACGATTCTCATAACACTGTCAACAACTGGAGTGATACCAAAGAACTTCCTGCAGAACATCAAGGGCTTGGGCCTTAGTGAGCATCTATATAAACCTATGCAGAAAGCAGTTCTCCTTGTGTCCGAAAGTTCGTAGGAAATACAGCAGACAACGTCACCTAGGACCCGATAACATGGAAAGGGTTCCCACAGTGCTTCATACTTTTGGTGTCTTTTTATGCCTGGTATAAGTGAATAATCCCTGGAGGGAGTGCGAAGCCGTTTGGCTTGTAAATCATAATAATAATGATACCTAATTAACATGGACGTTCTTCTATAAAATTAATATTAAATACCTACTGCTAATGGTTTTTAATTAAATAACTAAAATGGAAAAAGGGAACTTTAGTGTGCATTACTAATAACAAATATATCTAAAAATTTATAATAAATTTCAGAATGAAAACTGGCGAAGAAAATAAATATTTTCGAAAATTTGGGGTAGCCAAAAAAGTGTTTTACTTTTGAAAGCCCCACCAGGACCGATCCAAGATATCCTAGTTGTTTAACTATATATATATATATATATATATATATATATATATATATATATATATATATATATATATGAGACATTAAAATTATCGTATTACTAAGAAACACCCTAATGTTAAGCGAAGAATTTTGAACCGATAGTAAACAGACTTAGGCTAATCTATTAAGAAAATTTTGTTAGAGAACTGCCTTAAGAAAAGTTTGAAGTGATTCTGCACACAAACATGGGTCACGAATTTATAAGTAATGAATTTGGATTTCGGTTTAAGCCGTCAGGATTTCAATTCACACTTCCCTTGGCTGATATTTTGAATATATTATACATTTACAGAGCTTCGTAAAAGACCGGCACGTTGGGGCTTGTAGCTGTTAGGTTGTATATTTTATTTTTATTGATGTAGGCAGTAGAAACCAAATAATTTCATTTCTGAATGATTTTAGTAGTTTCTATGTAAGCGTTCCTATTTATTTTTTGGCTAAAATAAACAAATGTATGTCAGTTTTAATATTAAATTATTTTGCTTATACCTGGTTTGATTATAGCTTCATTTAAATCAGTATAGCGGATGAAGAGAGATAAAAGAGAGGAGATCCATTTCTTTTTATCAACAAAACATTTTATCAGCCAAATCTACTTTCACTTGATATTTTTATATATTTGAAATTGTGCAATAAATTTAAGATGAATCAATTTTCAGTAATTAATTATTAATTTGACAGGAAAAGTTAACACAATGCATGTTTCTAAATTTAGGGAAAACGAAGGTATAATAATTTAAAACAGATTTAATGTAATTAGGTAAATAAAATATCATCATTTTAAGATATATTATTGCTATCAATCCACTTCTAACCTTTCATGTTTTAAGGTTATAAAAATGCTTAAAATATCATATACATGTAAACCTGACAATATACAAACCTTATAGAAGGATAACTTAAAGGAAATTTCAAAGTCTAAGCCTTCTTTGACTATAAGTTTGCCGACAACACCGTTCTCCTCAAAATCCTTTATAGGTGTGTAAATCTTGTATGAGTATTCGAAGTCAATGATATTTACATAATGCCATACCCCAGAAAATCCTAACAAAAGAGAGTTCCAGCCTATGCGAAAGTCTGCCTAAAAAGGAGAGTTTATTAGTTTTTTTTATCTGCTCTTTAAATCTAAACGTTACCATATACACAGAAAAGAAATTTATTAGCATGGTTCGTGTACATTTTTATTATTGTTAGAAAAGTTTTCTGCTGGTGTAAATATGGTTGCCTATACCCCCTTGTAGGGAAAGTTAGTTTCAAAAACGAATAATGTTTATCATTTGACAAAAACTTTAAGAAATACGCTACTCTAAACCTGTTTTTATGCAAACCTAAAATTACAATTTTGTATCCAGTCTTAGGTCATTGAATTTGGACTTTAGTTGTTTACATTGGTACTGCGTAAAGTATAAAGAAAAACGCGTTTTTGTTATTATATCTAATTAGTACAAGACATAGGTTAATGTAATGACGTAAATTTTGAGTTGGATTAAATCTACCCAAGGGTGTGGAGGGTAATGTAAGAATAAATCCTACATAAAATGTAACAGCAAATAATAAGTTGGGACCAAGAGGGGGGGGGGGGTCAAAGTTGTCTAAAAGGGGTTTTTTGAATCTACAAGCTAAGGAACACATTTTGGAAAAAAATTTTTTAAATAAAAGTTGTAGAGATTTTAAAAACTTACAATTTGAGCTTTTGTGCGATCATTTTTCTTAATTTGTTATTGCAAAAAGGCCAAAAAACCCTCAAAATTGTCAATTTTTTGTCATATCAATTATTTATTGCAAAATTCCTTTTTTTTGAGTGAAGATTTTGACCTGCACAAAGATTCAATCGCTTCGTGAAGGTTTAAAGTTTCATATCTTGTTAGGGGCAAAAAACTTAGGCCTTCATGAAGAGATTGAGACTTTGTGTTGAGGGCTTCACTTTAAAATCAAAAGAGTGCAGAAAAAGTTAATTTTGCAATAAATAATTGATATGCAAAAAATAGCCGATTTTAAGATTTTTTTGCATCAAACTGACAAAAATGATCGCACAAAAGCTACAAGCTCTACAACTCTTATTTATAATTTTTTCCAAAAATGCGTTCCTTGGCTTGTAGATTCAAAAAAACTGTTTTAGCCAACTTTGACTCCCCTTCCTCTTGGCTTCAACCTATTTTTTGCTGTTACATTTTATGTAGAGTTTGTTCTTACATTGCCCCCACACCCCTGGATGGGTTTCATCCATCTCGGAATTTACGTCAAAAACAGTATTAATTTGTACCCATGGCTTGGAGTAAATATATATCCGGAAGATGGAACGTAGCCATTACATTGTTCTGCATTTTGAAATTTTTTTATAGCTCCCTGATATTTTTTAGGGTTATTTGTGTCTACTGTGATGTACTAAATTCAAATATTAGCTCGGTTTTTACCTATCACCCATAAATGCAGCTTAAGGGACATATTGCAATCTAACCTCTTGTAAGATTGGATAAGTTATTCAACTAGATCTCTGTAGATCTCCGAATTTTTGTTACCTAGGAAGTTGCTACATACATTTTTGAAGGCAGCCCATGCTCTGCTTTCGTTTCTCGACAGTGTAATTTCAAAATTATCGTCTTTAAAAAGTTCTCGTATTTGCTGCCCATTCCTTCTTTAACCTTTGCACGCAAATTTTTGTCTCTAAAGAAACGCATTTCCTTCTCTATTTAAGGCTTTAACACCAGTTTTTTAAAGCCCTAATTTTATATGTAGAGTAGTTTTATATGTACAGCATGAGACATTTTCTGCTTCTCTACTAAGGGTCCATTAAGAACGTTTTTCAGACCGGGCACGATGTTCTCACGTAACAGCCATGCTTTAACGACCTAATGTTAGTTTCTGGCTCTGCTGTCCCATTCTTATAAAAACAACAATATTTGATGTAGACACTCTGTAATCCTGTAAATAGTGTAATAACTTTCGGATTGGCAAAGATGTTCCATTTATGATCTTCGTATTTTATGCTTTGAAGTAATATACGCATGTTCTTGTACATTTCTATCACATTTACAGCATGACTCACGGGAACAGATGGTTGTTCATTTCCATTAGACTTGTCTTCGAAGAGTCAATAAACAGTTGCCACTAGGTAGGATTGTAGGAAAGGCCAAGTTCATTGATTAAACCCGAAATATCATGACTGCATTTGCCATTGAGAAAAACCCTGCCAGCATAGGCTGCTTTTTCTGAAACGTAGAAATTTTCACTTCTTTTTGTAAGAGATTCCAGTGGTGTAAACGAGATCTAAGCAGCTGTGACTGCGTCATAAGGAACAGGTCTTATGGCTGAGGGATATTAGGATTTTATGTTTGCTTTTACTAGAAAACCCCAAGATTTTTGTTAAGCAAAAGTAGCAATCATCAACATGATTATCAGGTTCCCGTCAAATCTTTGGCACTCCAAACTTCATGGGCTTGTGAGATTCCACTAGCCATCCTGTTAAGGTTCTTGAGTAAGTGTGGCAGCAAAATTTGGGAGCCCAAGTTTTATGTTGATCTTTAACTTTGCACCCACAATATATTTCGTAGGCTTTTCTTACCAGTGGGATCAAAGTCTTTCGTTGATCTTTCAGTGTCACTTCACCGCATATATAACAGAAATTGTGCGGTGTGTGCACACAAGATCGCGACGATATCGTTTACACACGGTAAAAGTAATAGAACTAATGCAACACTACCACTATTCGCTGGTTCTCTGCACTTCACTCGTAAACCCAATACTGATCCTCCGACTACCGGCCTGCTGCTTATATACCCGACTACGGAGTATGGTGAAATTTGTAATTACATGAGGTTTAATGGGTATCTCCGTTATCTTAAGTCCTAGGGTGTTAAGGGCTCGTAGACGTGGGGGGGAGGGGGTAATTCCCTAACACGCCCCTCATGCGATGTTGCTAGATTGTGCACAATTTCCTTAAACTTAGAGAAACGTAGATTTGGCAATGTCGCACCCTAGTATGCTATGACAACTTAAATATATCGCATAGGTACATCGTTATACCCACTTTGCAATCAATCAAAACATGTTGATGTTCTCTAGATTTTATCGAAATAACACATTAGTTTGACGTCGAGAATTTTCATGCACAATAGTGTTATTATTCTAAATAAAGGATTTTATACAATGTTTGATACATACATATGTGAAAATAATGAAATATTTCTTAATTAGTACACACTTTGCGTAGCTACATTTGACTACTTATTAAGCAACTTAATTACATGATTTATGTACAAAGGCAAGATACTTAAACGAAATTATGTGTGCCATGAAACAAGATTTCGTGCCAAATAAGTTCAATGAGGGTTACATCATAATTTAATTTAGCAGTCATGTTTAATTAAACCCCATAAGCTATCAGATTTCAAAAGGCAGAGTTCGAACCAATAACGATACATCGAGACTTGTAATGAGCCCTCATTTTTAATTTCGTATTAAAATAGAATGATAAATTACCACTCAATTTCAAGAGAATACATCAAGCGCAGACAGCTCTGACAGTTGCCGACTTTTCTATTGGATCGGTGATTCCACTTAAAATAATATACTCTAAATGCAATTTGATAATGACGACGATAATATCGGTATATGATTCCTGTCACGCGTAATGATTGTAACTTATGCATCAACCGAGATTGTAAGACAATATTGGTGACAGTTCTCGAACGTGAATGGTAGTATTTGTAAGAATTAATAGACTTTGTGAATACAAAAAATTATCTACGGTGTGACAAGATCAACAACGACATTAAATTTTAAAATATTACAAAATTATTAATAATATCTAAATAATTATACTCAAGCAGTGCAGATGTTCAGGACATCTCGTGAAAACTTGAAGGCCGAAATAAATACTTTTACTTCCTAACTGCTAAGTTTATACTGAAGTCAATTGTGAAGTTCTAAATATTTGGACGCTTCAAACAGACTTTAAGAAGTTCCCGTGATTTAAACTCAATTGTTCAATTGCTTAAAAATTTATTTATTTATCCGAATTCATAAAATGCACATTTTATTTTAAATTGTAAACTTTAACTAACCCTAACCCGGATCAAAAGAGAACATAAAAACCACTGGATGACCAGACAGGGTTTAAACCACAGCAAGCTGGCAAAGAAATTACTACAAATGAGTAGAAACCAATTAAGGACTATTACGGGTATAATGACGGGACACATGGCCGTTAAAGTACATCTGAATAGAATGAATCTATATAACGGAAACCTCGGCTGCAGACTATGTGGACAAGCCGAGGAAACGGTGAAGCATATCATATCAGTCACTGGTGAGATTTAGACAACAAACTTTCGGGTCAGTAAGATTGGAACCGGGAGAAATACTCACTCACTCCTTAGCAGGACTGTACAGATTGAGCCAGGGGGGCTAGGTTGACAGAGTGGCTGTAATGTCTAGAGTGAGCACAATAGGCCTACTCTGGCCGCAGTGCATCCGGCTTTAGGACGGACCCGAGAATATAATAATAAAAAAACCCTGACCCAAAAGAATACAACAGTATATTAATAAGATACAAACAACTTAAACAACATTATAGTTAACCAAATTTTATAGACTAGGAATCCCGTCGAAGCTGTTCAAATTCAATTTTTAACCAATACCCAGCTCAGAATAAATGCCGTCCTTTTCAGAAATCTCTTTGAATAGATAATGCTTGTGGTTGTTACATGCAGGATACCATATGGTTGAACTATAATCTAACTTGGATCTAACGTAAGAGTAATACAATAACTTAAATGTAGATAAATGAAAAAAGTGTTTACACTTCCTTAATATGAACTCCAGTGTTCAAAATGCACTGAACACTATTTGGTCAATATGTGAACCTTCGAGATCTCTCATACGAGCGAGCCTGCTCAAGGTAGAGACATTAGTTGAATAGTATAGGGCTCTTTGTGCAACTGAAAGACACCACATTACATTTAGAGATATTCAGATCGAGTTTATTAGACACACACCATTGACTAACTGTTTCTATGCTGGCCTGCAAGAACTCACAGTGATTGCATCGATGCGGTGAAAATTTTTGATATCGTCAGCGTGGGCAATTTTTTTGCAATCCACTTCAGTGAGAAATCCTTTACTTATATATTACATAGGAGTACCTAATGGAAACCCTAAAGTACAATGATCTAACCCAAAACCTTCAATCTCTACGAATTTCTAATAATATCCTAAAGAGTTCATTAGAGAAACCAAACTGATCAAACGCCTTCCTCAGTAGAATGCACTGAATATCCGGATCGAAACCTTTGTGAAAATCAGTATAGATGACATCGATATGACTCCTGTTGCTAAGGGCGTCGCAAAGAAACCGTGCTGATAAATTGATAACCTGTTCTGGGTTTTGGAAAATAGAGTTTTTTGTAATATAATTTCAAAGACTTTTGGAAAAATATTTAATATGGAATTACCACGATAATTGATAGTTGATATTAAAATTGGATAAAATTAGATCTAGTAAGCGATTATTTAAATTCGGTAGAGTAATAAACTGCTTTAAATTAAGACATTCATATAGATTTAGTAAACTTCTTTACCCAGCTTCAAGGGAGATCGATGATGAACAAGAAGAAATATTAAAATTACCAAGAAAAACAGGATTCCTTTGAATGTCGGATGACAAGAGTAAAAATGACTCCGCTTCGGCGTTGGTTGTAGAAGGTGAAATGTATAGAATAAAAAGACAGAATGTAAAATTATTTAAGGCAATCTTACAACCTAAGAAGTCCAAGTTTAGCATCCTATTGGTAATACACGAAAGACTTAAGTTATTTTTGTTTTGTATATTATGCTCTATCATAAAAATCCCTAAAAATTTACTTTTTTTACTTTACCTTGATTATTCAGTGCTAATGAGCTGATGTAAATTTAGCCAAGCCAAATAATTTTTTTCTACATAACTTAAGATAAAGAAAAGCTAAAAACATTTAAAATTATAATTTAAATTTACTTTAAAATCTAATGCACAGAAATTCCACAACTTTGTAATTTTTTACCTGTATATATAAAACTTTTTATTTATCATATTATGACATCATAAAACATTTTATATTCGCCCGCTAGATATGAGGTAAAAATCTCGAATACCGTTGCCACAAAGAAGTCTTTTAGAATAATAAAGGATAAAAAAAGAATGAACTCCTTAAATTTCCTTTATTTTATATAATATAAAAGTTACTTATATTTAGATAAAAATCTTACGTTAACATATATGATACAATATGTCTAAATTTCGTCATCATTTAATCTTTAGATAAATCTTATTATATTAACTTTAGATATATGTATAATTTAAAGATAATACCAAAAATTAAACATACAATTTCAAATTTAGAAAGCAAATTTACAGAATGTGTTAAACCATGTTTATTAGGCGCCAAACAGTACGTAAAGATAGAAATTTTTGTAAAATGTATAAAAAGATTGCAAGTTTATTTTACCAGTTTGTCTAGTCTATAAAAAAACCATAATTATAAAGTAAGCTGAATTTAGTTTCAGTATTAAGAATGAACTAACTTAAACAGTAGAAATTTGTTTAAGGTGCTCAACACGTATGCTTGCTCTGCGCTGAGCTACTCTTTTGGAATTGTAAAATAGAGCAGGATGGACAACCAAAACCTGCAACGAAAAATAAGGACACTATTAACAAAAGCACAAAAACATCACCCTCGGAGTGCCATTGAACGTACAATGCTTCCAAGACACCAAGGAGGAAGAGGATTGGTGGATATTAGTAAGCATCTCGATCAACAAATAATAAACTTGTGTTCATATTTCCACAGGTTAGAGGGCTCTTCCACACTACATCGAGCAATATGCGAGGCAGACGATTCAAGGCCACTACAGTTGAGGGAACAAGATATTACTTCTCACCATCAAACAGACCAAGCGAAGTTACAAACCTGGCTACAGAAGCCACTTCATGGACGGATCCAAATGAGGTCAATCAGGACAATGTCGACAACTCAGCGTCGAACTACTGGTTGATTTCAGGACAGATGTTTCCAGAAACGGAGCGCTTCTTGTTAGCTATCCAAGACCAGGTTATTCTGACGAAGAACTATCGGAAGTTCATCATTAGAGATCCCTCAATAGAAAATGACCAATGCAGATATGGCTGTCGAACATCATAGACAATTCAGCATATAACTGGAGGATGTCAAGCGTTTGCCGCAACCGAGTATAAGGAAAGACACGACTCAGCCGCTAAGATACTCCACCAAGAGTTAGGAGAAAAGTTAAACCTATTACAGATAGAAAAAGTGCCTTATTACAAATACAATCTGGAACCTATTCCTGAGAATAACCAGTTCAAGTTATATTGGGTCCGAACGGTTCTTACGGATCAGACAGTTGCCCATAATAGACCAGACATTATACTAATAGATAAAATTTCTAGGCGAACTACACTAATTGACATTGCTGTACCTAACAACAACAACCTAAGGCCAAAATACAACGAGAAGATCGCCAAATACAGAAATATGGAGGTGCAGATCCGAAGACAGTGGGCAATGAACAGCGTCCAAACGATTCCCATAATACTGTCAACAACTGGAGTGATACCAAAGAATCTCCTGCAGAACATCAAGAGACTGGGTCTTAGTGAGCATCTGTATAAACCGATGCACAAAGCAGTTCTTGTAACCGCGCGAACCGTCCGAAAGTTCGTAGGAAATACAGCAGACCACGTCACCTAGGATCCGATAACATGGAAAGGGTTCCCACAGAGCTTCATACTTTTGGTATCTTTGTGTACCTGGTATGAGTCAATATTCCCTCGAGGGAGTGCGAACCTGTTTGGCTTGTAAATCTTATAAGTACGCTGAATTCAGTTCCAGTATTAAGAATGAAAAATAATTTTTGTAATACAAATTTTGACCTTGGTAAGTTTCGATATCACCTAATTTTTTAGCGTTATAAATTAACTTTTTTGGAAAGAGATTTTAGAGTAACAGAATCCAAAACAGTTTTAGATGGTGTTAATCATTTAGCAAATTTCTATTTTAGTTCACAGATGACGATGAATGGTTAATTATTACTACTGCAAACTTACCTCACCAGTATCTAGTTTAGCGATAATTAGAAGCTTTTGTAAAAATTCCACAGGTGTCGCCAACAAGAACTTTATATTAAAATCTGTAAGATTATTAAATACCAACAGCCCTTCGGTTCCCAAGTTTCCCGTGGGATAAGTAATCAAAGCTACAAAATGTTTGTCCTTTTTTGATAGTTTAAAACGACACTCATACTTTTCATCTGGTGTAGTTATATTTGCTACAAACATGCTATCCATCAGTTTTTTAAACCTGCCTTCCATAGCAACAAGCATTCTTTTATGATCCAGATCTATATCAGCTACACCTCGAAGGTATTTGTCGGTAGTATAATAAATTTTGCTAAGAAACAAGCCTTTTTTAAAACCAGGGAATGGCGTAACTGTCTTAACAGTTCCAGTAAGGTTTGAAAAGTTGTCGTTATTTTGTACCTGCCATTTACTATCAACATCAATTACAAACTCTGGATTGTACTGAAAAAAAAAACATTTTAGGCAATACCTCGTGAATATCGTTAGCTACGGCCTTTAAAATTGCCCGAAGGTTAGCTAAGTGATAAAAGAAATATTAGTCACTTTGTAGTCATTGTCGTATCTGTGAAGATATCTTAATGACTTTCAGGTATAAATTTAAAAATTGGAGAGGAGAGAAAAAAAAACTTATAAATTCTCCAGTGACTTTTGAGATCTTAGGGCCTTCGGGCTGTTTAAAAGCTAGAAGCTGGCATTCATAACAATATATATATATATATATATATATATATATATATATATATATATATATATATATGTATATATATATATATATATATATGTATATATATATATATATATATATATATATATATATATTCCGTGCCGTATAGGGTGAATAACCCTGTGTGTGTATATATATATATATATATATATATATATATATATATATATATATATATATATATATATATATATATATATATATATATATATATATTTACCATTAAGTAGACATTTGTGCTGTAATCGCTGGCATTTTGCGAGTGTTTGAAAGTTGTGTTGACATTCGGAATGTGATCTAGTGTGCTCTCTACTGAACAGCTATATTTGCAATCAAAGTCTAAACCATTTGAAATATATTCACCAAAAAGATCTACAGCAATTTTTTGTCTTGGATCCCATTTTAATGCACCATTTAAACTATATTTGTTGCCCAAATGTTCGAAGCTAAAACAATGATTTTTTTGGAAAAGGTATCTATATGTGGTAAATTAAATATTTTAATGCATTCGCCTTTTTTTAATGTAATTTCATGCAATACATTTTCTTAAAAAATAAAATAAATACCAAAATTATTAAAAATGGGGAAATCAAATAAAATTGGGTTAGTAATTTGATGAGAATTAATATCATAATCCCCTGCTAATTATAAATAGATTAGTAGTTAATAAATTAATAGGTTCACACAATATTTTAAATCTAAGCATCTCTTATTTATCAAATAATCTTAATTAATTTTAGAAATCGGTAGAATTTAACAGAAATTAACTCCCGTACATGTTAATACTAATTAACAATTTCGACGATGAAAATTTTTCGAAATTTCATATAATAAATTTCATTGTTCTCTAAATAAAAGGATTTAAATACAATTTTTGGAAAATATATTAATTAATTTTGAATGGAAATTCGTCTCTACAAGGTAAAAAATTTATACCATATAAATTTTTTAATCCATTATTTATGAAATAAAGAAAAATGTTCACTAAAATGATAATTTTTACAATGAAATATTTTATTTTTTATAAATTCGTATTGTACTATTGTATTTAATGTTGAGTATATACGAAAAAAGTCTACTTTTAATTTAATAACCTGATATTATTCTTTCTAAAGTTAGTTAATTTTAATAAAGTAATTTTATTTGAATTATCAAAAGTATTTTGTACGACTGCATACTGTCTTACAAAAAACATCTCGTTTCATCTGAAAATTAAAGTTTCTTTTTACCAACCCAACATCGATTTCTTGAAAAAACTTAAAACACATAAATGTTGAAAATACAATAATAAGTTGGCTATTTCACTGCCATAAAATACGGAATATTGTTATTGACAAAAAAAATTAATTTGACATTATAATACATAAACTACTTACATGCCAGTGAGTCTCATATTTTTCCAAGAATCCAGTGGAGTGTTAAGCCGGGATGATATTTCAAAAAATATTTCGTTTTCATATCTGTATATGACGTTTAAAATAATAGCGAACGATTTTCCATCATCCCATGAGACACTGGCCAGCATATCGATGTGTCCCTCTAAAATAGAAAGTTTAATTAAAATTTTCATGTTTAAATAAATCTATTACTTGGTTTTAAGAAGTGTTGAATTAAATAAAATATTTTGCTTAAACGTAAGATAATTTTAATTAATTATTAGCTAAAAACAGATAAAGTTCATTTTAATAATAAAAAAGTATAAATAAAATCATTCTAGTACCGAAAAGAACGTATTATATATATATATATATATATATATATATATATATATATATATATATATATATATATATATTATAGATTTTCTTAGGTATACTATCAAAATAGTTTCTTTATTTACAATATATGAAGAAAAATCTCTCAAAATAGAACGAAAAGCTACTGCTTAACTGGAGAAATTTTTGTAAAAGGGCATTTTATTTTATAATTTATCTCACAGATTTATTAATAACGACTAGAATACAAACAACATATAAAAATTCGTTTTTGCATTTCATTTTAAACTGGTTTACTCATAAATATAAAATTCCTTGTAAAAAAACGATAACAATTTAACAAACCTTTCTTATTATGGCTATAAAAAAAGTGTTTAATTCATTGCCAATTAATATTTATTGAGGGAAAACATAACCTCATTGTTACAAATCTAAAGAAAAAAGAATTTATTTATCTTAGATTAACAGGCAAGCAATAAAACGTGAATATGCAATTAACTGTTTTAATATCCGCAAAAAAACATAACATTGCAAACTTACTTTGTAACAGAAATTGATATTTTCCAATGATAGTTCGTCCAGGATAACTAACAATTAAGTCCGCATCGTAATTGAAATCCGCTGCTTTTGTAAAATTGGCTACAACCAGCAATTTTTGATTGGGATCTCTATTAGCATCCCAGTTTACATCAAAACCAAGAGCCTTTTGTGTTTCTTCATTATAAAACCATATTGAAAATTCAATATCTCTTAACCTGTAAAAATAAAAAATAAACAATACGAAGATATGGTAAGGATTTGTTTAGTCAAACATTATCATAGGTTACAGGTTAAATATTCGTGCTCAACTGCCCTCCCGTAAAATGTAATTTTTGGAATATATTTGGTCAAAAAATATTATATGTACACATAAATTTTTTATAAAAAAATTGAACCGACTTCTAAGATAAGCACTAAAAAGCGGAAAATAAATACTTGATAAAATATGATTCACAAAGGATTCGAAGATTGAAAGATATTTTATTTTTAATTGCTTCCTATAGCTTAATTTTATCTCGTGTTAGTAGTTATTTGTTTAATTTAGTAACATTTTACCGCCAACTTTAAAAATTTTAACTTTTTATAAGACTTTATATTCTATATTTTTTGCTTCTTACTGCGGTTAAATTTTTTTTTATACATTTTATTTTTCAATTTTTAGTACTAAATTCGTTATCATATCCATTAATCATTTGACTTAAATACTAAGCCAAACGTGTGTTGTATCTCACTCCTCCACTGACGAGGTCATGAGGTGATCGAAACGCGTATGGAGAGAGGACCAGAGCGATATTTGCAGGAAATAAACTGTTTGTACATATATTTTTCATATTCTCTGCCTGAAAGGAGAATTACATATATAACAAACTATTTAAATACGGCAGAAAGATTTCTTTATTTCTTACTGAAATTTTGATTGTTTAAAAATTTCACTTTACTCCATTGATTCATAGATGTCGTTCAACTGGCGATATTTTTTCAGTCTGACATCGAAGTTGGTAGACGGCAGGTGTAATATCCTGCCGACATACCTTGAAATTTATGGTTCATATATCAGTTATATCCTGCTAATGTTGCTCTCGGTCCGATACAGTTCCACTGACGAGATCATGAGGTGATCGAAACACGTATGGAGAGAGGACCAGAGCGATATTTGCAGAAAATAAACTGTTTGTACATATATTTTTCATATTCTCTGCCTGAAAGGAGAATTACATATATAACAAATTATAATGTAATATTTTATAACATTATAGTAAACTTAAAACAAAAGCGACAAAATTAAAGTAACAAAAATTCAGGAAGACCTGTCTAAACTTCATTGTTTTTGTCTAGCAACGTTTATTTATTTGGAAACATTTATGTACAACTAAGACGTTTCTCCAGATTTTTAATGGTATTAAGGTTTGTGGATTGTGCCTGCCACGGCAAAACTCAAACTTTATTTTTCCTGAAACCACTCTTGAACAAATAGTAACAATCCTCTGGATCTCATACTATTGGAAAATAGAGTGTAAAGGTATTTCTCACTTTGCAGTACATTTATTGTTGCATTTTCTAAACTTGGGCCGTTCAATCGTTAACGCAGCCTGTACAATTTTTTGAAGTCATGACTATTGAACAAAATAAAAAGAAAGACTTACTGATCAATATGCAGCTCGGTTGTGATTTTGAGATGTTCTCCGGTATTAACAGCAGTATTGAGAGTATAAAGCTTTGTTTTGTATTTTACTTTAATACTTGTATGCATCTCTTCTGCTGACGTCGTGTTGTGGTTAACAAAAAGTTGATAGTCATTTTCGTCGTGAATTGTCTAAAACAATAGAAAAACAATGTATTATTTACTGTATTGTATTGATATACAAAGGATTTTTATTTATTTCAATAAAAATCATTTTGAAACTGGATTTAGATGTTAGAAAGCCTATATTTCCATCCAATTTCTATATATGTTATTTAATTACGTTAATTGTTTTCGTATAACAAA